>CM053769.1:190655816-190685965 GCA_028658325.1 Potorous gilbertii
TCTCCTTCACTGTGTTGCTGCGCGGCTTCCACTGTTCCAGAATTTGTCAGGAGTTCTTTTTACAGGAAATCTGTGGGCTGTGGGTTCGGACCTAGCATAGGTGAGTCTTTCTACTCCGCCATCTTGGCTCCGCCCCCTAAAAACACTTTCTTAAGACTAGACAACCAACATAATACTATACAATGCCCTGATTTATAGCTGGTGACAGTTTTCTGAGGTGTAAATGCTTGCACTGAAAATTTTAAAATTGACTTTTACAAGTAGCTAAGTACAGTACAATCTTGATTTTAGGATCATAGGTTGAGAGCTGGATAGAATCTTAGAGGTCAACCAGTTCAATCCCCTCATTTTCTAGATTAGAAAAGTGAGGTCCATGTTGAAGTGGCATGTTTAGTATATAAGTAGTAAATGGTATAGGTGAAATTTGAACCCAGGCCCAATGATTGCTCTCTAGGGAGTGGAGGACTTTATTATTAGAACCTCCCCTCTCCCCAGATAACCAAAGAATTATGGAGCTCCTTAGGGATCATTGAGTTCAATTTCTTCATTTCATATAAACAGTGCTTTGAGTTCTTTTTCTTTTCCAGTAATGATGTAACCCTTCTCTCATTCCTTCCCTTCCTTGTCCTTCCATTTCTCCTTCATTGTTTGCTGTCTTTCTGTCCTTCCCCTTCCTCAAAAAGGGCAGACATTTATGAGAAGGCTAGCAGGGTTAGTGATGCCATCTGTGCCCATAGAACCAGGGATCCCTGTGTGATGCTAACTGGTTCCTATAGGGATTGAACCCTTGGCCTCATTAACATGATATTCAAAGCAGCTGAGCATAGTTGTCCAGATAAAAGTCATCCTGCCAGTTGGAGTCATAGGTTGGACTTCTGAAAGTGAGGAATCGTAATTTCTCTCCCTGTTCCTTGTAAAGGACATTATTAGGGCTAGAGGGAAGAGTAAAGTTAGTGATGGAGAAAACCAATCTGGCAAGCATGTTTGCATAACTAATATCTAATATCCTTCTCTCTCCTTTTTTCCCCTCTTTTCAGCTCATGAATATAAGATGAATGTATATTGTATAGTCAGGAGACAGTCACAGAAGGACAAGACTTTGTATTGCCCACATTTAGAAATAGAGAAAGAGATAAAGCTACTAAATTTTTACTAACAGCAATTTGCATTTAGACCTTATACGTTTAGAATGCATCATTTCAAGAAATCGACCTGATCTAATCTGTTGATGTCATGAGAAAACCTTGGATTCTGAGGGAGAAGACCTGAGTTCAAATTCTGGCTGTCATTCTTTCATTGTGTGTCTTTAAGAAAGTGCTTTCTCTTCCTCGATCCTCTTTTTCTCTGTCTCTAAAAAGAGGGTGTTTGATTGTGTGATCATTCTACTCCAAGGATGGAGAACCTGAGGCCTCGAGGCCATATGTGGTCCTCTAGGTCCTCAAGTGTGGCCCTTTGAGTCCAAGTTTTACAAAAAACATTCTTTTATTAAGGGAATTTGTTCGGCCAAGTTTGGACTCAGTCAAAGGGCTGCCCTTGAGGACCTAGACAGTCACATGTGGCCTTGAGGCTGCAGCTTCCCCACCCCTGTTAATTCACTTCCACATCCAGAAGTCTATGCTTTCTCCAGCAACTCTTAGTGGCTAGGTACATGTATAAGGTTATTAGGTGACTTGGAGGAAGGCCTTCATACTACCTATGTACTCACCATCTCTATTGGCTGAGTTCTGAAAGTCCTGTTGCCTGTTTTTCGTTTCATTTATCTCTCACCATAACTCTATGTGATGCTGGCAGGGTGATTATCATTTAGGTGCTCTTAGTCTCTTTGGGACTAATTTTCTTTACCCATAGAAGGGCATAAGTTACTTGATCCAAGTCCCACAGAAAGTTAGTGACAGACCTGGGACTTACATCCAGCTGATTCCCTCAGACTCAGGTACTTTTCCTCACATCATATTACCTCTTGTTCCTTTCTCAACCATTTTCCATTGATTGAGTGAGTTAATAGAAGACAACAAAAGGTCCTCTTCCCTGTGCCTACTAAATGGAAAATGTGTGTGGGAAAGGAAGCCAGGAGGAGACAAAAGAGGCATTTGGGGTTCCCAATAGCAAAACACACATTGGCAATTTGGTACCTCTTGTATTTTATGGCTGTCCTCTTCCCACCTGATCAGCACCCAGGCCAACGGATCCTCTCACTTCCCTTAAAACTCTCATTATACAGAGTGTTTTTCTTACCAAGAAGACGAACTTGATGCACAGAAAATGTACACATTAGGAGTTAGAGATGATATGTAAATGACCTTGATTTAAATGTGCACCTGTGGACTCAGATGGCTAGGTTGCACAATGAGTGCTCTGCTAGGCCTGGAATCACCAAGATTTGAGTTCATGTTGGGTCTCACTAATTTGTAACCCTTGAGAAGTCACTTAACGTCAGCTTCCTCATCTGCAACATGGGGGTAACAATAGCACCTGCCTCTCAGGGTAGCTGGATATAATGAAAAAATACATATAAAGTGCTTAGCATAGGGCCTGATGCATAGCAGACACTACATTTTCGCTTATTGCCTCCCCTCTGAAGGAACTTTTAGATACTATCTAGTCTATTCTCTTTTCTAGAGGAAGAAACAGAGGCTTAGGTGGAGGGATAAACAGACCTGCTGGAATTTGATCTAAGTAAACTTTGAACCCAAGTCTCCTGACTCTTCCATCATTTCTCTTCTTAATGCACTGCATGTAATTAACTTGTATATGAAGTAATAAGTGTAAATATGACAAATGAGATATATAATTAATATACATTTATGAATATTATCTAATGAGATTATATATTTAATGTACTTTATGCCCCTTAAATCTCTATAAATGTTGGCTGCTATATTTTAATTTTAGATGAAGATAAAGATTAAAAATACTCAACAGATATATCCCATCCCTATTCAATTCAGTTCAATTCATGGAACATTGATTAAATACCTGCCCTATGAATAGCACTGTTAGGTGCCTTGGGAGATATAAAACTGAGATAAACCATAAACTCTTCTCTGATTGAGTTTATAATGTATTAGGGGGAATATATCAATATACAAATAATTATAATTTCAAATTAAATAAGTTCACAAAAAAACACTGTGTGAGGGCTGAGGAAATAGAGATGCTTTCTTACTAGACAAGTCATGGAGATAGAGTGAAGATTTCAGGAAGTCTTCTTAGAGGAGATGACATTTGATCTGGATCTTGAAAGATAAAGGAATTCAACAAGTAGATGTAAGGTAGTTCATTTCAGTTTAATTCAATCAAACAAATATTTATGAACAAAACCTTTATGAGATGCAAAACACTTTTGTTATTGAGTGGAGAATATACACAGATAAGTAAGAATATATTTGCCCTCATGGAACTTGAAGAAAGCTAGATGGCACATTGGATAGAATTCCAGACCTAGAGTCAGGAAGACTCATCTTTCTGAGTTCAAATCTGGTCTCACACACTGTATGACTCTGGGCAGGACACTTAATCCTATTTGCCTTGGTTTCTTCAACTGTAAAATGAACTAGAGAAGGAAATGGCAAACCACTCCAGTATCTTTGTCAAGAAAAGCTTAATGGAGTCACAAAGAATTGGACATGACTGAACAACAACTGTTAAGGTCTAGATTTGAATGGCGTCTCAGATACTCTTTGGATGTGTAACCCTCAGCAAGTCACTTAACCTCTGTTTGCCTCCGTTTTCTCATCTCTGAAATAGAAATATTGATAGAAACTATCTCTTAAAGTATTTGGGATGTTCGAAAGTGAGAGTATTTGTAAAACACTTTGCAAATTTTGAAGTACTATATAAATGCTAGCTATAAAGATGATGATGATGTCTAACATACAAATAATCATAATTCAAAATAGAACAGAGAAGTATGGTAAGTGCTACATGAGGTTTTAGCAAGGAAAATCATTTACTAGTGGGATAAAAGAAGAAAAAGATATGTGGAGACTGGGACTGTTAGTGGCTTATGGAACAACCAGAGCAAAGGAGTGGAGGGATAAAGTGTGCAATGTGTATAGGGGATAGTAAATAGTTTAGTAAGTATATAGTGAGCAGTAATGTCAGATAAGGCTGGAAAGAGAGGGGTCCCTTCCTGATGACCTCCAGTGACATAGAACCCACCAAAGTGGGTTATAACCAATAACTAAGCTTTTTCTCCTTCCTCTCATACCTGCTATTCTAAAAATGACAACTGCTAAGATTAGGCCAAATGTAGTTTCATAGATAGATAACAGTATATATTGTTTATCTTAAAACATATTTCAGGAAGATAAAATACCATTTTTTTCTCCTATACCTTTTTTTTCTCCTCTCCTTTCTCCTTATTATCTGGAGTAAGATACTCAGATTTAGGCACTGCATTGTAGGAAGGGAACTGATAAACCGAAGTTTGAGGCAGGAAGGAGAAGGTTTAGAAAAATATTCCATATAGGATTAGTTGAAAAAACTGGAAATGTTTAACATGGAGAAAAGAAAATGCAGGAGGAACATGAGAGATACCTTCAAAGTGTGTAAGAAGGCTTAGACTTGATCTTCTCGTTCCCAAAGGGAAGAGCTAAGAGTGAAAAATGGAAGATACTGAAGGGAAAATTTAGACTTGATATAAAGAAATGTTTTTGAACAAGTAGAGCTGTAGAATAGAATGGATCACGCTGGATTTTGGTGGGTTCTGTCTCATTGGAGGTCATCCGGAAACAGCTGGATGACCTCTTCTTTCAAGGTGACTTCTTGCTTAGGTGCTGGTTGGCATCTGGATTCTCTCCTAAATCAACGAGATTCTGTGGTCATATGTCTGAGCAAGGACAACACTGCAAATATCAAAAATATAAACAAAATCAACTTCAGCATTCTGGAACAATAAATATGTTACTACAGCCATAGTGAGTGATCATGATAACGAGAAAAGGAGAATTATCAAATTATAGCTGGATGCAAAAGCTTAGGATATAAATAATATTGTGCTGGAGCCAGCTCAGACATGGATTGTTTTATTTGCAGTGTGAGCTTTTACACCTCAGAAATCACCAAAGGCTTCAAATGAGGACTTGACTTATTCTTTTGATGATTGTCTAGACTTAAGAAAATGATGGAGAAAATGTTAATAATTCAAAGTAAACTCAAAAGTTTATCTTGTGTTTTTTTTGCCCAGAGAGCTAATTGTGAAACATTTAAGCAGTGCCCTCCTGAATATATGAATAAGATCTCATAGTCATGTGAACAGTGATTTCTGTTTTTCCCTTCCCTATATTGTAGAGCAAGATATGTCATTTATTCCATATAGAGAATGGGTTTTGACATTTGTAATTATCTGTGTTATGATAAGCATCTATAAACACTGTTATTAAGATAGCTGGCCCTGGAGTCAGGAAGTTTTGGGTTCATGTTCTTTCACCAATACATACTGCTTCTGGGGAAAGCTCTTAAACTCCCAATGACGAGAAAACTCTCTAAGACAGTGCTGTTACAGAGAGCTGGCCAATCAGAACCAGTGGAAAGCATTTCCATGTTGGCAGTTTCCTACAGTGATGAAATCACAGGTCTGGATAAAAGAAATGAAATAAAACAAGACAAAAAAAACTTAACAGATCCCAAACAAGACAATAACGAAGCAAAACTGAGTAACGAGGAGGGCAACATCTAAAGTGTATCACAGTGTCTGACATATAGGAGGTACTTACTAACTGACTATGACCATCAAAAAACTAAACAAGAGTGAAATAGACGAAGGCATGAAAGTCATGAATACATGATTTATGGATCCAGGGAAATCATAAAAAAAGAACAGAAATGAAAGGTTTGGATTAGATTCCTACAAATTGGTGCCTGAGTCCAGAGACAATATAGCATCTTACAGATTGCCCTTTGTTGTGACATTCATTTTCTTATTTGAGTGAGATATATTCTAGAGCAGGTGACTCAAAGGGTTTTCAACTTTAACACATCTATATCTATATACAATATTAATAAGTTAATAATTATTAATACTGCTCTGATTAGGGTACATCTGAAGCAGAGCATTCAATTCTAGATGGTTCATCTTAGGCAGGATATTGACAAACTCAGGCATGACCTGGGGATGGTAATCAACCTAGTCAAAGGATTTAAACCTGGAACTTTAGAGACCTACTTACTTTATAGAGGAAGAAACTAAGATGCCAACAAATTAAGTAATTACCCAGATCACACAAATGGTGGCTGGTAGAGATGGGATTCAAACTGTCTTAACACCAAGTTCAGAAAACTATTTCTTATGCAATATTTTCTCTGTCCAGAAAACAAACTGTCAGTCAACCAACATTTATTAAGCATTTCCTATGTGCTGACCATTGTGTTAAACACTAAAGATACAAAGAAAAGTAAAAGTAAAAACAACAAATCATGTGCCTTCCAAAAGGAGACACTCTGATGCTGGAGACAGCGTTAAAACAACTTTGTACAAGGAACATATTTGCAGGATAAATTAGGGGTAGGCTCAGATGGAAGACCAGGAAGGACTTCTTGAAAGAGATGAGACTTGAGGCAAACCTGGGAAGCCAGAAGTCAGAAATGAGGAGGATGAGAGTTCCAGGCTGAGGGATAGTCAGGGAAAATGCATGGAGTCAGGAGATGGATTGTCTTGTGTGAAGAAAAGCAGAAATGCTTCTGTCACTGGTATACACAGTATGTGAAGGAGAGTAAGAAGTAAAAAGATTGCCAAGGTATAAAGGACCTGAGTCACAGAAAGAGGATTTTATATTTGATCCTAAAGGTAATAGAGAGCCATTGGTGTTTATTGAATAGATAGTTCTCTTCTGTCATTTCTGGAATACTTTGCATTTTTATTTTAAAGTTTTAAAGTTAATTTGATCATTTATTTATTTTATTATAACTATTAACCAGCAGTAAAAAAATATATTAATAAAACTATAAATTCTCAAGTATGGTTTTTTAAAATGAGGAAAAAGCATTCATATAAACTTTAATCAAATAATGGCAATCAAATCATATTTCTTTCTAGATTCTCTTCTATTCCTTTTCCATCTGCTCATATTTTGTTCCTGTTATATATAGTTACATAGATATAGATATACACACTCATAGTTAGAGTTTATTATTGTGATTGCAATTTCTTCACTCAGCATTATATCAAATGACCCTTTGTATTCATCATATTTGTTATTATGGTGTAGCAACAGAGAATTAAATTTTTAGCATGTAATATCATATAAAAAAATTTATCAATCCACTTTTGTGTGCAGAGCCTTGGACTGGATGGATACTGAGGGAGAAGCACAGTTTATTGAAGTAGATGAGAGAGAACACCACCACTAGGGAAGTTTTGGTTTTGATTGGGACTAATTTTTCTGCTTGTGAGGTAGCAGAGCTACCTCAAGATATGAAGGAGAGCTCAGGAATTTGAAAGTCCTTCCCTTATCTTTATCATAACTTTATTATATAAAACCTAGAAGTCTCCCTTAACCTCCCATTTCATTATATTAACTTCCTTGTAAAAAAAAACATTTAGTTTCTACAATCATAATCTCTTCCTTTTTAGGAAAAGAGAAAAAAACAAATTAGCAGAATGAAATATAGGATCTCTTATTTCAGTTCAATGTCTCCAAGTAACAAAAATCCACACCTCCAATTTCTGGGAGCTTGTCTAAGCCAGAATTAAACACAGTCAACCTGGTTTTTTTTTTCCTGTGCTGGCAGACATGAGAGGAAGGGCTTCCTGCTCCCCCCCCTTCCCCCGCCCAGTTCTAAACCAGCAGAGATGAAATAAAAGAGGTCACCGTTCAGGGGACTCATGTCTTGGATAAACAGCACTGTTCTCAGGGCTTTATGAATTCAAAGGTTACCTCATCCCCATGGCTACCAGAATATGAATTGTATGGCTTTGAAAATGCCTAATGGTGCTACCTGCACATTTTAACTTTAAAAGTATATCACTCTTACAACTTGTGATTTGCTTTGCAGTGTTGGGGGGCTGGAAAGATGAGTAGCTTGGCTGTTCTCTGGGCATGGAGTGATAAGTGAGCTGCTGAAGGCAAAAGATCATTGTTATGGACGTGGGGGTGGAAATCTCCAGCCTGATAGGCCTTTTATGGTTTTGCTTAGATTGGTTTATTTTCCTCAGGCTGAGCATTAGTGTCTGGAGAAGTGTCAGCCAAAGATCCTGTCTCTCATCTCTAGCATGCTGGGACAACTCAAGTTTCAACTAGGGACCGCTGTCAAGGCAAAGAGACATAGAACAAGAGCAGACTGGAAGGGGAAGTACAGAAATGTCTTCTGTTGCTACCAAAAAAAACCCCAAAACCAAAAACAACAAAAACCCAACCCTCTACCTTCCACTCTCACTATTTTCCCCCAGGATTTCCCCCACAAACCTTCTTGATCTCAGAAATTAACATAGAACAAGGGCTCTCAAACAAAGCAAACCTGCTCAGTTTCAGAGAATCCTATCCACAGAGCACACATCTTAGGAGGGCAAAAGTCAGTATTACATCTGTGGTTTTCAGTGGGGGAAATAAAGGCAGAAAATTAAAATAGTTTTATTGAGGTCATCAACCTGGCAAATCAGGAAGGATTTGGAGACCAAGAGAGCCCAGGTTCAAGTACCCATTTTGATGCTCACTAACCCAACCCTGACCCTAAATGTGCTCCGATTATGTCCGATTCTAACCCTAAATGCACTTACCTGATCTGAACCTCAGTTTTTTTCATCTATAAAAGGAGAGAGTTGGTCTGTTTTAGCTCTAAGGTCCATTTGAACTGTAAACAGTACAATGGTCCTCAGTCACTGTATTACCTCGGTAAAGACACAATCACCATTTCCTCTCCATTGATACCCTAACCACCACAGTATCGCTCCCTCTGAACAACTGCTAAATCTTGTAGAATATATTTCAACATTTCCCCCATCTGTCCTTTATGAATCAGTCCTTTTCTTTCCATTTCTGCTGTTGCCACCTTAGTCTAGATCTCCTCATCCCTGGCCTGGACTTTTGTAATAACTTTTTCCTATCCAGTCTCCCAACTTCTAGTCTCTCCTCACTCTCATCCATAACTTCCAGATATGAATATATGATCATGTCATTCAACTATTTAATAATAGAAGGCAGCCAGGTGGTACAGGAGGTAGAGTGCCAGGCCTGGAGTCAGGAAAACCTGAGTTCAAATGTGGCATCAAATATTTACTAGCTGTGTGACACTGTGTTTGCCTCAGTTTCCTCATCTGTAAAATGAGCTGAAGAAGGAAGTGGTCAACCACTCCAAGATTCTTCACCAAGAAAAGCCCAGATAGGGTCATGACACTACTGAAAAGACTGAACAACCATCACCACCACCACCTCTCCCTGTGTAGAGTTCCACCCCTTTCATTACTCAGGGTATGGAATGTTAACTAGGGCACTCCAGCCAAACCTCCCTTCCATGATAGCTTCCTTTGCTTGGCAATTATTGCCCTCCTCATTCAATTCTTGTTGCCAGATTTCTTTCCTCCTTTCCTTTCTTGTTCTCCTACTCCTTATCTGCCAAGAGCTAGGCTTGCCTTGACTTCTGAAAGGACAATTTTCTAACATGCCAGTGGGAAAAGGCTAATGGACTCTCCAGTGCCCTTCTTTAGATTTCTATCCCAAAGAGACACATTTTTACAATGGTCATCTAGGGAAAAAATTATTTGATATTTCTATTGTGTTACTCTTAGATACCTAAAAAAGAAAAGAAAAATAGGGTTTAGAGTTGGAAGAGGCCTTAGAGTGCTAGTCCAATAGAATTATTTTATATATGAGGAAACTGAGTCCCAGAGCTAGACCACAATTTGAGAACCAGTGGACTAGATTACCTATAAGTTTCCTTCTTGCTCTGTCCTTCCATGAACATGAACTTTTAAAAAAAAGTAAAGTAAGATAATAAAGATATTTAAAAAATACTTTGTTCTTGAGAACATTACCTAAAATGTTTACTCTTCCTTAAAAGATTGCCAACATAATCCTATACTGCTTTCTAATAGTTCTAAACAGATGTTTGTTTATCCTGGCTGTTTCTGAGTTCTAAAGTTATTGTTGGAAAACTACTATGAACCAAAGTAAAGCTGAGGTCCCCAAAGGGTCAGCCTCTCCTTCAAGCTTAGCTTCAAATGAAACATATTAAGTGATTCTCTGAAAAAGAACCTGATATGTTAGCTTAAGTTGAAATATGAAAATATAAAGAGGCATCTATGCTGACAGGTTTACAAGCAGCAGAAATTCTTGAGGATGTTCCTGTAAGGAATTGAGCATTTGGCCTTCCTCAGAAGCAATTTTTCTGGACAACTGAAAGAATATTTATGAGGATAACAGCTAGAACTGGCTTGCCATGCATTATCCTAAGAGAGCACTCTCTCTACCTTACCACCATTTATTCCCCAAGAGAATGGTAAAGGCTCTTAATTTCCACTACAGATGTTGTGACACTTCTGGTTCTGTTGTACTCTTGCCTTTGGTTAATTTGGTAGGGTGATCTTTTCTTTGGTTGGCTAGTCTGTGGTCACTTTCAGAATGATAAAGGTGCATCACCCACAAGGTAATAAGTGGAAACAGAGCATACTAATGTACCGGTGCTCCAGACAATGCCCTGACTGCTGCTAAGCTTCCGAAAACAATTCCAGGTGACTGTAGTCTTGTACATCTCATAGACTAATAGTTCTGAGGAAGATATCTAGGGTTGAGGCAAAACAACAGCTAAAACTACAGTCTAACAGTGATTTAGTCCAAGAAAAATAAAAACATATTTCTGTATTTTCTTATCGAAAAGTGTTTTATTTACAACAAACCTTTGTTAGTATAAATGTGATTCTCTTCATTTTACAGATGCAAAAGCCAAGATTTTGTAGAGTGTTACTTATTACTTATTTATTTTTCTAACCTTCTTTCTATCTTCTCTATTTCTGATGATGGAACTACAATCCTATTCGTCAACCACAGCTGATGCTTCTGTCACATTTTTTTCCCTTCCTTCTACCTCACTTCTTCACATCCAATTATTTGCCAACTCCTGTCAGTTTGACCTCCACAATATCTCTTCCTTATCCTGGAAAGAAAGGACCACATTTTACATATCAGTAGCCTACCTATATAGTTGTATGGCCATCAGGCGAGGAACCAAGGATCTCTGAAAAACTGAAGCTGAATGAATGTCACATGGGGCAATGTCAAGAAGTCTGGCAGGTATGATCAGGCTGAATCATAAAATTCATAGGAATTCAAAGAAGAATGAGAGTAAAAATGTAGCATTATAAATATGACTAATAGAAGCAAAGATAGACAGGTCATGTGGCACCAGGGAAGGACAGCAATCAGCTTAACTGACCCACTGGTACATATGATCTCAAGATAAAATAAGAGTGGACACTCTATGGTGAACTTAGAGGAGGACATGGACAAACACAAGGTGGGCAGTTTGGATGGATTATAATCTGCATTAGTAGGGAGAATATTCAAATGAATGAGATTGTAGTATTTACTCTCAGAAACATTCAATTCCTTTTTGTTCATATTGCTGTGTCTCTAGTTTAGGGCATCATATCCCTGGGATAGACAATTATAGTTGTCTCCTCACTGGTCTTTCTGATTTGTATTTCCCATTTAAACAATTTTGGTATCACAGGTGCCAAAATAAATCTTAATACAAAGGCCTTGCCAAACCATGCTCCTTTGAAAAAAAGCTTTACATTCTTTATTGTCTATCAAATAAAACATAAATCTCTTATCTTGCCACATCCCTCCACTGTCTGATTCCTATATACTTTTCCAGCCTTAGTTCATGTTACACTGTTCCCTGTCTCCTATGGTCCCTTAAAAAGGACCACTATTTTCTCTAATTTCTTGTAGTCTCTTAGCTTCCCTGCATTCACAAAGCTATTTACAAAGGAATTCCGTGTTGATGGTCAAACTCTGACTCTCTGATTCACGTTCATGGTTCTTTCCACCACACCACGCTATCTCTTGGTCCTGTGAATAGTTTCAAGGTTTCCATGTCTTAAGCGTAAAGCTAAATTGTATAAAATGTATTCTGTGGATGGCCCAGCAACCTTTTGATTTCCTTAAACTGGTATAGCATAATTCCAGGTAAATGGTTTTACCGTATTACCTGGTTAATTAACCTCGAAGCTGATCATTCTACGTTCTGTCCTACTCCCCAGTGTGACCTGTTCATGATTAGATCTGGGAAGGAGGTATCTACAGATAGAAGTGTCGTATGCAGGGAAAAGGTAGAAACAAAGCAACTTTAGACTGCACTAGTAAAAAGCTTAGTCAGAACAGTGGAGATAATAGTTCCAACATACTTTTCACCTGGTCAGACACTGCTCGGAATACTAGATTTTAGGATGGATCTTGGCAAGCTAGAATACATCCAAGGGGTAGTGGTTAGGATGGAAAGGGAGCTTTAAATCAGGCCACAGAGTCTTAAGTTGAGGAAACTAGGTACACCCTGTAAAGACTTAGGGGCAACATGAGCAATATCTTGGGTATTTGAAATTGTGGTTTCATCAGGAGGGTGTTGTCATCTGGACATTGTTGACGTCAAGAGAGTGATGTCTTGACTTGCAAGTGAATTGGATGTAAGGGAAACAGGGCTGTGCAAAGTTATCAGCCTCACTCTCTCCTCTACTCATTGGAGTCCAGGGGCAAGACATAGGTCAAGACAACAGGCAATGGCCAGGGATGAAGTGGGAGGCCATGGCCTTCTTAAGCTAGGTCTTTCCCAGATCTCAGTGTGTCTGAGCAACACTCGTTAAGTAATTAAAGGCTAGATAAGAACTGAGGTAAAAGATATCCTAGTTTGCCTTCAAAAAAGAATCAGGAGGGGACTGGAGGGGAAGACCCTCAGAGTTTGTGGCCACAACGGAAACAATTGCTAATTACATTCACTCTGAGTTATCAAAACTCAAATAAT
This sequence comes from Potorous gilbertii, assembly GCA_028658325.1. NCBI lineage: Eukaryota > Metazoa > Chordata > Mammalia > Diprotodontia > Potoroidae > Potorous > Potorous gilbertii. The sequence continues at coordinate 190,668,771 of CM053769.1, forward strand.
GAGCAAGTGAGACTTAGTATGGGACCTATTGTTGGTCAGTCAGTGAGAGCCACAGTGATTTGGGTTTAAAGGCATAGTCTTATGCCTCCATTTGAATCTCAATGAACTTTATCAAACCCTAGTTTCTCAGACCTATATTTCAAGAAATTGTAAGTGAAAACTACATGAAACAAGAGATAATTGTCCCAGTTTAAAACAAAACAAAAAACAGTGATAGAATAAATAGGGAAGAAAAAAAACACCTAGGGTCCAAACCCCAAGATATTTGTGAAGTGTAAGCGATCACAATTTACATCCCTTTGGAGAAAAGCTATCATGTGCAACAGGGCTTACATTTATTCTGCTTTATTCAGGAGAACAGCACTAGGAGCAGTGAGTAGAAAGTGAAGGTTTCTGTTGGATAAAGGAGAAAAAACTTCTTAATAAGGAGAGATTTTCCCCAAAGTCCCTTCTTCTAGACTGGTGACTTTTGAAATTAAACTGTCCCACATGGTAGTCATCAAAGATCTCAAGTCACACAAGAGAGGGGAGAGAGTTCTTGATTTATAAAGGGTTGATGAGTATATCACACTGCGCATTTTATAGCCCCTGCTCTGGTCTCTGGCAGTGAAATGCCCTTAGATCATGTCAAATTCAGTGTCACATTGTCTTGAACATTATGTCCAGCCACCTGGACCTGCCACTTGGGTCTTCATCAGTTTTATTTTAGCATAACTGTACTAACCCCACCTCCCCCTTTTATTGATCCCAACAATAAAGAACTGATGTGCAAAAAAACAAAACAACAAGAAAACGCCACACCTGAGGGGGCATTTCCTGTTGTTACAGGTCTTCAAGTAGTGGCTGAATCACCTGTTTTAGAAGTAAAGGCAGTTCAAGTATGGCTTGAGTTAGAAATCAGGCAGGATTCATTAAAACAGAGAGAGGATTCCTCCTTCCTTCTCTTATATTAGAATTTCCTCTAAAAGATCAGAAGACTTCATCAGATCAGTGTGAGAAAAAAACACTAGTTTGAAACAATTCATAGTAACATAATGTGCAGAATGAGAGAACTGATGGTCCTTCTGTACTCTCATCCAATAAGACCTCATTTGAAATATCAGTTTTGGCATCACAGTTTAGGAAGAATATTGACAAAATGTTGTATATCTAGGGGAAGAAAAGCAGAATGTTGAGAGGATAGGAATCCATGTTGTAGAAGAATTAGTTGAAGGATCTGACAATCTTTAATCTATAGAAAAGACTTGAGTTATATAATAGCTATCTTTGAAGAATGACAAAAATGGAAGAGAGCTTAATCATGAGGATGGGGATAGAGAGTGGGTTCCCTTTCATTAGATTTTTTTTTCATTCAAGGGTGGATAAACACTTTTTGGGCATGTGGTATAAGGGAATCCTTGATCGGGCACAGGTCGGTTATCTGTTGTAATGTAACTTTGTTGTAGAGAAAATGCACTCCAGGAACTATTTCTTCTCTAGTTGTTTCTATATAACCTATTTTTACTCTAGAAATGATGAATTTCTTCTACGTGTAAGAAGGTCAGAGACTTTTGTGCTACACTGTCTGGGATGCAAGACAAGTTTCTATTTTTGCCTACTGCACAAGTGTTACTCAGTACCTCCTTGAGGCTTATCAAAGCTTCAGGGAAAGTTCTATGTCCTAGGCATGATCGGTGATGGTGGTGGGGCAAGATGAGAGCTGAAAGGTAAAGAAAAAGCAGTGAATGTGCTTATCTTCAGCCTTAGAATGACTCAGTGGTAGTTGTAGACCACATGGCTGTGGGGGGAAGTGGAGGGTACATAAAGCCTGGAGTGTGGAGTAGTGAAGAAGTGAAAGGAATTGATTTTATTAAGCCAGGAAGAAGGTTTATGGTCTTTTCAGGGAGGCAGAATGTGAGTAGTGAAAGCCTTCACAACTGCTTGGGTGATCCCTTTGTTTGCCAGCTGGGCTCAGCAATAGGTCTGTTAGTGCTTACCATATGCATTATCTCATTTGATTCCCATAACAACCCTGGGAGGTAGGTGCTATCATTGTCTTTATTTTCAGATGAGAAAACTGAGGCAAGTAAAGGCTAAGTGACCTGCGCAGGGTCACACAGTTAATAAGTATGCAGATTTGAACTCAGGTCTTCCTAACTCCAGGCCCAGCAGTTCATCCACTATATCAATATGTGTGTATGCACTCTCCCTTGATAGAATATAAGGTAACTGAGGGCAAAGACAATTTTCTGTCTTCTTTTTTCTCTTCTTTCCTGGGCTAGTTTTGGCCTAAATATTAACACCAAGAGAACACAGGTGCTCCATCAGCTACATCCAAGGATGTACACATTGATAACGAGGTTGACACATGCATTACTAGAGTTAACTCAGTGTTTGGGAAACTCTAAAGGAAAGTATGGGGGAGAAGAGGTATTAGACTGACTACCAGACTGAAGGTCTATAGAGCCGTTGTGCTGACCTCATTGCTGTATGCCCATGAAACCTGAACACTATACCAGCGCCATGTCAGAAACTAAATTGCTCCTGTTTAAATTGTCTTAGGAAGATTCTGAAGATCACCTGACAGGATAAGGTATCAGAGACTGAGATCCTTAGCTGAACTAAACTGCCATGCATTCAAACTCTGCTTCAGAAAGGACAACTCTGTTGGACTGGTCGCATTGTTTGAATGCAAAACATATGCTTGCCAAAAAGACTGTTTTATGGAGAACTCGCGCAGGGCAAGCATTCATATGGTCATCAGAAGAAGTGATAGTAGGACACTCTTAAGGTCTCTCAGGAACTTCGGGAATTAATTGTGCGACATGGGAGACACTGGCACAGGACTGTTCAGCATGGCGTGCCCACATCAGAGAAGGTTCTGTGCTCCATTAGCAACGCAGGATTGAAACAGCTCAAAGGAAACACAGGATGTGCAGATTTAGAGAATCCATTCCCAGTGTTCACATGGACTATTGGTACCCGGACCTATGGTAAAGCACTCCAAGCTCATATTGTTCTGATCAACCACAGCTGAACACACTGAAACTTGACTCTAGTGTAGTGATGTCATTTTGGTCCTTATCAAGAATGAAAGACAACAACCACTTCCCTTGGGAAGCACCTTCCCTTTATAATTTAAAGATCGTGAATGCATAACCTTTCCCCCATTAGAACATGAGCTCCTTGAGGTCAGGCACAATGTTTTTGCTGTTCTTTGTCTTTCTAGCACTTAGCAATAAAGCAAAATGCTTATAGCCTGACATAATAAAGGTGTGTTGGATGATTGATTGATAGAATGGTGTTGGGATAGAAAAGGGAAAGAACCATATGAAGGGTGGAAAGTAGAATTGGAGGAGAGAAACTGCTTGTACTAGCAAACTCTATTATGGAGAACAAGATAAGACTACTTTTTTGGAAACTGTCATTGGGATATTTTACTCAGTGCTGCTGATGGATTTAAATATTTTAACAATCTTTATATTTTACTTTTTGCATGCCCTGGGGCTTACTTAAAAAATAAGAAACAAATGTAAGTTAAAGAAAAAAAAAACCCTGTTAAAAATAGAATGCCCTTCCCAGCCTAGCTATATGGATTGGGTTGACATGGCATTTGGTGGTTGGTGAAATCAAAAATTGCCTCCCTAGTAGATTTGAATTGTGCTGAAAAGGCTCCTTAACTTATTGAATCTCTGATGATAGAGCCTTTTAAACAATTCAGTGAAATAATTTTCCCTTTGAATTTAAATCCCTATACTTTCCACTAAGAAGAGGGGTGAGGGGAGGAGGGCAGGGTATGAGATGGGCCCATCACTACTACATTTTGCCTTATTAAGGGTTACTGTCCTTTCCTGAGGAAACTATGTAAATTATAGATCATGTCTCAGTATGAAGCCTCTCTGGCATCTGAGCTCAGATCTACTAGAGGCTTAATAAACAGGGTGGAGGGGAGATTGCTCTGGGGGTGGTGGTGGTAGAGGAGGATTTATTTATAAAACCTTAGTGGACTAGAACAAAGGATGCAAGTTTGTTTAATGGCTGAGGACTGTTCAGAGAGAAAACAATCTCCCTTTCACAGTGACTGGGTTAAGCCCCTCGCACAGAAGGGAGCCGTCTCCCGTCTCCCATCAAAGCACAGACAGCAATCTGAACAATGAGACTTCAAACACCCAGTCTCTTTTTCCTTTCCTGACTGAATGCTTAGTTGTCTTTTTTCCATCTTCTGCCTCTTTTCCTTGAGCTTCTACTTCCCCTCTAGCCTCATCCCTGTTCCCAGGAACAACCTAGTAGCTTCGGTCATCCTCCCTGCATCTTTCCAGGTCACTGATTTTAGGTCTTCTATAAAAACTTGTATTTTTTCTGCTATGACTAGTACCTCCTCCATCTGGTCTCCAGGGGATGTAGTCTGACTAGAAATCATTTGGGGGGACAGTTAGAATCTGTAGCTGATGTCACATATAAGCATGATGTACTATTCACCCATAATCAGATATTCTCACTTGTCACTTTTCTCTGCATAGAGTTTACACTACTGGCTAGTTTGGACTGGGAAGTATTTTAAAAATTATGTATCCCAAAATATATTTGGCTGACTCAAATGATTGTCTGTGTTTTTATTTCTCTTCTGTTTGCGTTCCTCCCCCACCCATTTAGTATCCAGTGTTCTCTGTTTCAAAAATGTAGCTCGCTGCTCCATTTTGCCATTGGGGAACTAAGTTTGGAAGGATTGAATCAGACTCTGTGGGGGAAAGTAGGGAGAGTAGAAAGGGGAGGCCTTGGCAGGAGGAAAGATGAGAAAATGAAGATCGAATCAAACATTTCCAAAGCATTATGCGCAAAATGGGGCTAACAACACACACTCTCCCTCCCTCACAAGGTTGTTCAGAGTCAATTACCACATATACTGTAAAATATGGACCATTATTATTAATGTTAACAATACATAAAGGACTTCAGCTGTAAAAGGACTATCAAAGAAAACATTCATATAAACACACATTCTCTCAAACAGGTGTACTCTTTGAGAAGTGATATCCACGTATTTTCCTCTTACTCATTTCTCAAATCTCTATGGTTTGGATTTCAATTTCATCATTCAACCAAAACTTTTCTTTCCAAAGTTACCAATGATCTCGTAACTGTAAAGCTAATTACCTCTTCTCAATTCTTTTTTTTTAACTTCTCTTCAATCTATGACACTGTTGGTTGCCATCTTTGACAATCTCTTCTGTGATTTCTCATGGTTCTCCTTTTTCTCAATTTCCTTTGCTATATGTTCATCCAGGCCATGTCTACTAAGCCTGGGTATTCCCCAAGGTTTCTTCCTGGACCCTTTTCTCTCTTCTTTCTATGTTATTTCACTTGGAAAACTCATCAGCTCCCATTGATTCAATTGTCATCTCTGCAGATGACTTTCAGATAAATTTATCCAGCCCTGACCTTTCTCCTCCATTCCAATTTCATTTCATCAAACACCTATTGGTATCTTGAACTGGGTATCTCATAGATATCTTGAGCTCAACATGTCCCAGGCTGAACTCATTCTCTTTTCCTCCTACATGCCTTCCCTTTCCTGATATTCCCTGTTATTAAGTGCCCTACCATCTTTGCAGTCACTCAGTCTCAAAACCTAGGTGACTTCTCACTTTCATTCACCATCTCCTGCCCCATCCTATATGTTGCTAAGTCCTATTGATTTTACCCTTGAAACATCTCTCCTTTATACCCCTTCTTCCCTCTGAAATTGCCACCATCCTATTGCAATTCTTATCACCTACTTCTGGACTATTATAATATAGCTTTCAGTTGACTTCCCTGACTCAAATCTCTCCTCACTTCAATCTATCTTCAATTATTATAGTACTGATGGAATCAGTGCTCTTGCTCAGTTAATTCAATTGGCTCCTTACCACCTCTGGAATCAAATATAAGATCTTTTGTTTGAATGGTAAAACCCTTTACAACTTAGTGCTTTCCAACCTTTCCAGACTTTTTACACTTCACTAGTCTCCTTGTACTCTAAAAATCTAGTAGCATCAATTTCCTTGATGTTCTTTGTATATGATACTCAATCTACCAACTTGGTGCATTTTTACTCCATCTCCTGAGCACAGAATGTTCTCTCTCCTCACCTGATTCCTGGATTCTACAGCTTCTTTTTAGATTCAACTCAAATTCTACCTTCTTTAAGAGGCCTTTCCCATTCTTCCCATAGTCCCCCTACTACTAATGTCTTCCCTTTGAAATTAACTCAAATTTACCCTGCATATATTTTGTATGTACACTGTTGTTTGCATATTGTCTTCCCCCATTAGAAGATCACTTCCTTGAGGCCACAGAACATGTTCTTGCTTTTCTTTGTATCATCAGCACTTAGTACAGTACCTGACACATAGTAAGCCTCAATTTTTATTTGTTGACTTTACACAGTCTCTCATTCTTTATTGCTCTTAAACAAATACACCTCCTTGAATGTGACCTCACTAATGTCATCCAAGGGATTTTTATCCACTTGCCAAAAGCAGTTGACTGTTTCTTCACATGGTTAAGTGAGATGAAAACCTTTAGACTACAACTCAGATTCTAGGAATTGGGGTTCTAGGTATCTTATAAGGTGTGGTCTAGGGACAATGCAAACTGTGCTTCTTATTCCTTACTTGCCAAAGCAAGGTGAGATAGAAAGTGAACTGGAAAGTGCTTGTCCAGAATGATAACTTTCTTGTTTTTTTTTCTGAATGATATTATTTAGGGTTTGGGAGGAATACAATAAGATCCCATTCCCATACCTTCAGATGGAGAACCCATTAGTCAATCAAGTAAACAAGCATTTATTAAGATTCTACTCTGTGCCAGGTTTCGTGCTTGAAAATACAAATATAAAAGTAAAAAAAATCCTTGCACTCAAGAAGCGTACATATTTATACATATAGCTATATATAGAAGAAAGAGATAGACAGAGACTTTGTTGGGGGAGCTGAAAATACTAGTAGTCAGAGAGATTAGGAAAGGCACTTGTTTTGATACTTGAAGGAAAATACTCTCAGATGTGGACAAGATGGTGAGGGAGGCATTTCAGGAATGAGGGATAGGCAGGGCACCAGTATACAGATGAGAAATTGAGCATTGCATATGAGAAATAGTAAAAAGGCCACTTTGACTGGACTGTAGAGTGTATGAAGGGGAACAATGTGTAATAAGGCTGAAAAGTAGATCAAGGACATGTTGGGAAGAACTTTAAACTTTGTAGAGATTTGTATTTGCTCCTGGAGATAATAGTCAGACATTAGAGTTTATTTAGTAGGAAAATTATATGTCAGTTTTGTATTTTAGGGAATTGACATTGTCTTCTGTATGGAGGCTGGATTAGAAAAATGTAAGACTTGAGGAAGGGAGGCCAATTATGAGGCTATCATAGTCGTCCAGGTGAGAAAAGATTCTGAAATGAGCTTTGGTTTTATGGGTAAAGACATAGGAATAAATGTAAGAGAGGTTGTGGAGTTGGAAATAAGATTAATTAATTTTTTGATTATGAAAAAAGTGTAGTATATTGAGAATGATACCAAAATTATAAACCTGGGATGATTATTGTGACACCATTGGTAGAAATATAGAGATTAAAATGAAGAGTGGTCTTGGGGAAAAAGATAAAGAGTTTTGGATATGTCTACCTTGAATTCAAAATGTCCAGTAGGTGTTTGTACAGTCAGACTGTTCACATATGGAAGGCATACCCAGATGTAGAACTGGAAACACAACTTCGTATTCTCTAGATAGAAATTTGGGTTGAAGTATAAAATTGTCTCATAGGTTTGAAATTGTTTTAAAGTGTATGGTAGTTTCTAGGGAGATGGTATCATATAGTGGAAAGAAGACTGACTAGAATGGAAGGACCTGTGTTTGAATTCTTTTTTTTTTTTTTGACAATGTGTATCATTCAGTCAATAATTGTTTATTAAGCACCTACCATTTGCTTGACACTGTGATAAGCACTGAGGACACATATGAAAAAGACAATCCTTGATCTTAAGGAGCTTACAATCTAATAGGGGAATGCAGTACAGACACAAAGAAGTGGGGAGATGGGAATGATGGAGAAGTCTGAAGGAGTGGAGCCAGGTAGGAAAGTGAAAGTCACCAAGTCTACCTGGGGCTTAGTTTCTTGATCTGTAAAATGAAACAGCTGCACAAATATCACTTCTGAAGTCCCCTTAAGCTCTAAGTCTATGATCCTATGACCTATTAGTTCAAGCCTTTGTCACCTTTCAACTGGACTATAGCAGTAGCTTCTTTATTGGTCTCCTTGTTTCTAATATCTCTTGTCAAATTGATATCCGTAAAGCATAAGTTTGAACATATCATTGATCTGTTTAAGTGCTAGTGGCTCCCTCTTGCCACTAGGATAAAATGCAAACTCCTCTGCTTGGCTTTTAAAGTCTGTTCTGAGCTATGCTTGACACAATCTACTCCCCTGATAGTTCAGGTCTGATATTGGAAAAAAATTAGATACAACAATTAAACAATTTATTTAGCTATATCATTGGCAGGATAACCAATAAGGCTACACACAGAACTATACAGTGAATCTCCCTGTCTCTTCATTGCTCTTTGCTGAACACTAATCAAGTATGAGAGTTCCTTGTGTCTGTATTCAAGAGACAAGAAGTGAAGTTAGTTTCCTGAGTCCTCTGAGTCAATGAAGTCTGGAGGATGGTTTCAATATTACATAAAGAGAAAACTAACCTGGTTTTCTTGGGTTAGAAGGGGTTAGGCTATTAGTTCCGCCACAGTTATACACAGCCTGGCTCTAGTCTACCTTTCCAGGCTCATTATTGTGCATTAATTCCCATATGCTATATATTCTAGGCCAAAGTGGCCTACTTTTTATTTCCTGCATACAAATTGGTATCCCATTTCTCCATGCTTTTGCACAGGCTGTCTTCCTTCTCAGAAATAGATTTCAAATGGTTAGGATAAGTGATTATTAAGACACAGCTTATAAAATATGACTAGCTGAATATTTTAATTAAATTCACTTACAAAGGCATTTGATATTTAATAACTATTTATACATGCTGAAAAGTATAATCTTATTTTCCATTGATTCTGGTTTATGATAGTTTGACCTAAGCTGGACTCGAGTTTCTTTTTTTTGGCTCATCTAAAGAAGGATGCTCCATTGCAGTGTAATAGTCAGAGTTCTTGAAGCCTGGGCCAACCAAATGTAATTTCTAACAAGTTCTGCCATAAGGGAATGATTTTGTGGAAGGTCCTACTCAAAGGACTACTTTTTGAGGACCAGACACCAGTAGGCTAGCTACTTGTTAATTACTTCATTGGCAATGCAAACGAATGAATCAAGGCAAAATACAAAATGACATTTTGTGCTGTTTATTCCTCTTCTCTTTCTTTAGTGATAGTGGTGGGGTGGTGTAAATGGGTTCAGAGGGTGCTAAGAATCATGGTTTTATACCATTTATAAACTTGAACTTACTGTAGCTCTAAATTTGAGACCTTCATTCAATGTCCAACAAAGGGACATGCTACTAAAGAAATGGAACAACATCATTCTTGCTATTCTTACGATAAAGAAAACCAGAAGATAAAAGGAAATTATGGTTGAATGAAAATATGGCCCACAGAGGAAAACAAAGGAGATTTGTTTTTCCAAAACACCTTATTTTCCAAAACACTTGACTTACTTGCCAAGTGAAGAGATATGGCAGCCAAGGACAGTACTGGTTTAGAAAATCTCATTTATAAAATCCTAAAGAGAATGGAAGAAAAATATGAACAGCATTGTTTTTTAAAAAGGAGAAAAACAATATAGGTCAAAACCAATTTATAGAAAGGGAATTGGGTAAGCAAAATCATCCTGAGGACACTTAATGATGAAACAAGTAGAAGGACAAAAAAGGATGAAAGTTGGAAATGATCCTCAAAAGTTTTTATAACAAATTCCATTGTCACGAAGTGCAGCCATCACAATTAGACTCTAACATTATACTCTTGGGTGGTAAAAATAGTACTAAAGAGAGCAACAGAAGCTCTATTAGATCAACTATACATAGAAGAAATCTATGCTGCAGATGACACATTTATGAGGGGATTGAGAAACTGATCCACAGGGTACCTAAAAGAGGAAAAGTTACCAAAGATATGAGAAAAAGAAATTCATTCTCATTATAGCCAAAAAGGGTTATAAAGAGAAAATCAATAATTACTAATTGTCCCATGCTTTCTTTCCCATCTGTACAACTGTTTTATGAAAAGAAAAATAATATTCACAAGTGTTCAGGGCATCATTGATAATAAAGACGCAGTGAATTTTCAGATCTCTAATTATTAGAGACATATGCCTCTGAACTTTTACCTTTTTAGCAGGCTATGAAAGATGGAAATAATAAACTTTGCTGGGTCAATCAAAGACCGATATATCAATTCACTAGAGTGGAGCTCCCAAATGGCCTAATGATCATGAAAAATAATTTAGAAATATGTTAAGAAAGTGACCAACACATCCATTCTGTTTGACCCAGAGATTCCACTGTAAGATATATACTCAAAGGAAATGAGTGAAAAAAAGGAAAATACCATAAATACCAAAATATTTTTAGTGGTACTTTGTAAGAGAAATGAATTAATAAACCTGGTACCTATCAATTAGGCAATGTCTAAACAAACTGTTTAGGATGTGTAGGATATTCCAAAAATCATAGTGTAGTTTTAAGCTTTCTTAAGACTGAACTAAATTTTGGTATCTCATGTATATATAGTAGGATATTATCACCATATTGTAAGAAATAATGTAAAGAATTCAGAAAAAAAATGGGAAGATCTATATGAGCTCTTACAGAATGTAGTAAGCAGAACTAGGAAAACACAACATATGATGACAATGTAAATAGAAAGAGGAAGAAAATGAAAAAAAAATATTGTGTAGTTATAATGATGGAATTTGACCTTAAAGAAGAAAGAGATAACACAGCTCTCTTTTTCCACTGCTGAAGTGGAAGTCCATAGGTGTGGAACATTGTATATTCTCATTATCTGTGTGACTTTGGACAAGTCACTTAACATTTGTTTGCCTCATGTTTGTATCTGTAAAATGGGCATACTAATAGCACTTACTTCTCAGGTTTATTGTGAGGATCAAATGAGATAATATTTGCAAAGGTCTTTGCGCAGGACTTGGCCTGCAGTATGCAATATTTAAAAGCTATTTATTAGTATTAGTCAATATACTCATTGATTTTTCTGAGTTTTCCTTTAAAATTGTTATTTTGAGGGATGGCTTTCTGAGCGAGGGAAAGAGATATATTTGGAAATTAACGTGATACAAAAAGAAAGGACATCAGTAAGTTGTTTAAACTTTTAAACAATTAAAAAAATATAGCAAAGACATTTGATAATCTTCCTATAATTAATAACAGCAAAGGCACAAAAAAAGAAGTTAAGTGATGCAGTAGATAGAACACTGGGTCCTGCAGTTAGGAATACCTGAGGTCAAATCCAACCTCAAGTTTACTTATTAAAAGGGCAACTTTGGGAAAATGACTTAACCTCCATTTACCTCAGGTTTCTCATCTGTAAAATGGGGGCCTCCCATAGCTATTGTAAGAATGAAATGAAAAAAAAATTGCAAAGTGCTTTGCACAGTACCTGGCCCAGAGTCGGCATTATGTAAATTTCTCTTTTTATTGTTATTGTTTCCATTACTGTTTCTGACAATTCACCAGTGTAATGAAGCAATCCAACAGAGGCCAAGTTGAAAGAATATTCACAGCAGATGGTGAGGTCTTCCAGGGCTTTTGTCCATGGATAAAACTGAGCTAGTGTCATCAAATCCCAGAATATTATATAGCTTCCTGAGATAACATCCATAACTACTTAACCTTCCACACAGGTGAAATCAAGAGTATAAAGAAATTATCCAGACCATGGACAAGATCTGCAGCCTACTGGGTGGGTTCTCTCTGACCAGCTTATAGGAGGATCTGGACAAGACTTAGCCAGAATGGGAAGGCATGAATGGGTGGTCATCTTCATTATTCAAGAGAACATTTATGTGCATGCCATCAGGGGGCCATTTAAATTCAATTTGAAGAAAAGATAAATAAATAAATGTAATTTGCATGGTCAATATATGTGGTGTATTTTTCTAAGCTCCTTTAGAATAAATTTCATCTATTTATTAAAGGCAGATTCCAAAGAACTTCTAATAGGGATTTGGTAACCTTATCTGTGCTGCTTTATATATTTAAGAGAGAGAAAATCTTTTGTTTCATAAATATTCCATAGTTCAGATGTTATTTGTAGTTGGGACTCCAGCATCCTTCTCTTATTTGGGCAAGCCCATTTCCCCTCCCACCTCCTCCAGTCTCCTTTTATGTGTTGTCCTATCGCTACAGGAATGTAAACTTCTTGGGAGAAGGAACTGTTTATTTTTTAGTTTGTTTTGTTTGGTTTCTGTTGGCATTCCCAGTGCTTAGCACAGTGTCTGGCATATAATTAGTACTTAATAAATAGTTTTTGACTTGACTTGATTTAACTGTAACTCCTTTCTAGAGACTACTAAGGTTATGTGCAAGAAGGAATCTTCTTCCAGATGTAAGAGAGAAAATGTTGATTACATGAATAAGAGGCTAAGATCCAAAGCTTCATGAGGCCCCAGAAAGAAGTGTCTTTTTGCAAGGTCCCATCAGGGACTTTGTTCATGCTCTAAGGACTGGGGAGGCCAAAACAGCAAAACAACTTGCCAGTGAATAGTGAAGTACAAGACTTTCCCTTGTACTAGATACTGAATACTAGAAAAAGTGATGTAGGAAGGAACCATGTGCTTTGAGAAGAGACTTAGATCTTTCCTTTCAAGACTCAATTCAACTCCCATCTTCAACTGGAAACCTTTCTTGGCTTCCTTCTCCCTGCCTTGTTCTCCTTTCCTCTTGTTGCATAGCTGTCCCTCTGAGAATACCTCCAATTTACCCTGGATCTATACACACACACACACACACACACACACACATGCACACACATGCATACACACACACAAACACACACACATGCGCGCTTGTATTTTGACTCTCCCATTAGAGTGTGGGAACCTTGAAGACAAGGACTGTGTTTGTTTTTGTAGTATCTCCAGTGTTTAGGATAGGTCCTGGCATAGAGTAATCACTAATAAATCACTTCTTGACTGGTGATTTATGGATCTTCACCTGCCCTGAATGGTATTGTTTTTTCAAACTGTAAAAATTGTATAAATTATCCTCCTATTCCTGCTTCACTTGCCCTGAATAGTGTTGAAAATTCCTTAATCTTTCTCAATGCCCCATGTAACTTTCTGAGCCTAGAAGTTATAGAGAAGGTACCAATTTACATTTCATCTGGAGGTCTTCTACCAATGGAATCATGGGCCCAATCCCGACTGTAGTCAAGGTACTATGCTGGGTTGGGGAAGGGATACACAAAAGGAAAATACATAATCTCTGCCCTCAGAGATAATAAAATCTAGTTAAGTAGAAAAATTAATTAGTATAGAAGACATTTCAAGTAAGTGGGATAGGAAATTATGTGGCTGGAGCAGTCAAAGGAGACTTGGTGGAGAATGGGGGACTCGAGCCAAAGGTCTAGCTAGCATTTACTGCTCTGAGGCTGATAACTCTGTACATCAGTATTGTACTAATAAGCCTGACATTTGAATACTTTTTCTTATTCCCATAGTGACAGCATCCCAGGCCTAACTAGTTGACCCACAGATGTCTGTAACTGTATCTCAGGGAGCATCAGGTAAGAAAATGTGGATGGAACAGTTAAAAACAATCCTTGCTAGTAGGGAAAAACTAAAAATAAAACAAAAACAAGAAACTAACTAGGTAGCTATTAAGTAGTATAATGAAAAGATTCCTGGACTTGGAATCAGGAGGAGCTGAATTCAAATCCCATTTCAGACACTTAGGAGGGGTTTGACATCGGGGCAATTCACTTAACTACTCAGGCTTAGTTTCCTCATCTGTAAAATGAAGAATAGGATCTTGGTAGCTATTATAGTAAGGATCAAATGAGATAACAATATGTAAAGCATTTTTGAACTATTTTCCCCAAAATTTGTTAATTTATTTGTCTTTAGTTTTCAACAATCCTTAAGTTCCAAATGTTCTCTCCCTTTCTTCCCTCTCCCTCCCTAAGACAGCATGCAATTTTATATGAGTTGATGTGTTTTGTCAACTTTAAAGTATAATATAAATGCTACTTATTTTTATTGTTAACTCAAAGTTTATTCCTTACTGAGAAGAATGTTGATAGCACAATATTTATTTAATAGACAGAATATATAAAGGAAAGAGCAACAGACTTGAACTCTGGAGACCTGGATTCTAGTCCTGATTCTGCCACTAATTCTGTGAGAAAGCTTAGACATCATTTTCTACGCGACAGTTTTGTCATCTATAAAAGGAGGGGATGGGGTTGAAGGCTCCAGGATTTCTAGATTATCATCCGGAAATGAGTCAAAGACAAAGGCCTTTTGGATCCAACCTCTTCTTTCTTGTGATGTAAACCTAGAAATATTAACTATTGGTGGCCATTAATCCAAAAAAGGGTACAAGTTGCTTAGTGATCTTCAAATATTCAACTGCAGGTATATTCTAAAGCAACAGAAGTGAAATTGTAGGGTATTTACTTGGGATTAATGACCACTTAGGAAAAGGTATAGTTTTACACCATTAACTCCATCTTGTCACTAATTCTCAGAATGTACTCTATAAGGAAAGGTCGTTATTGCTATTTGAGACTTCAAACACCACCTAAGAGGACGAATGTTTTGTTTAAGAGGATGCCATTTCACTTGTTCTATATGGGGCATTTCTGGAGGACTCATTCCCTGTACATAAACAGCCACGATTGCTTAGAAACATCTCTCAGGGCTCATGCCATTCAGCTGCTAATCCACTCCTAGAAACTGTGCAGTCGGCTGGAAACTGAAGCAGGTTCTATTTTCAGCACCTAAAATCAATGCCCTACTCTGACAGCCTGGGCTGCTGCCTCATTATCTCCCCCTGGCCCATGTGCTTAGTGCAGCTTCCCTTTGTGGGAGATTAGGGATTGGGAAGTGTGAGAAATGCTTTCAGTCATATCTACTGTCATTTGAATAATACTACGTGTCAGGAAGACATATATCCTTCCCGATTTTAACCAACCCAACTCTCGACCCCTCCCAATGAGCAGCAGCAGTAGCAATTCCATATGTCTGTCTCAAATTTGAATCATGGGTTTGGAAGTAGACTCCATCTGATAGATTCCTTTCTGGTCACAGAGGGAGTCAGAAAAAGCCCAATAAGCCTGGGATGTGCATGTAGTGAATTGTTCATTTTTCTGTCTCAGACTCTGTGCTGAGTCATATAGAAAGGCATAGGATTATAGACCACAGGATTCAGAACTGAAAGTAACCTTGGATCTAATCCCTTCATTTGATAAGTGAAGAAGATGAAGCCCATATTAGTAGGGGGAATTTTCCAAGGTGACCCAGGTAAATAGTGACCTTCTGATTACAAATTCAATACTCATCATTATACCATGTTTCTTGTGTTATAAAATTTCCAAATGGAAGGGATCATTGTGGTCTTAGAGCCCATTATCTTCATTTTATAGATGAGGGAAGTAAGGTCTAGAGAAGTTAGATATACTTTTTAAAAATATATATTTATTTATTTTTAGTTTTCAACATTCATTTCCACAAGGTTTTGAGTTCCAAATTTTCTCCCCATGTCTCCCCTTCCCCCACCCCAAGACACCATGCATTCTCATTACCCCTTCCCCCAATCTGCCCTCCCTTCTATCACAACCTTCCTTTCCCTTATTACCATCTTCTCTCTTTTCTTGTAGGGCAAGATAGATCTCTATGCCCCATTACCTGTATTTCTTATTTCCCAGTTGCATGCAAAAACAATTTTCAACATTCATTTCTAAAACTTTGAGTTCCAGCTTCTTTCCTTTCCCCCCTCCCCACCTATCCCTACTGAGAAGGCAAGCAATTCAATATAGGCTATACATGTGTAGTTATGCAAAAGACTTCCATAATAGTCATGTTGTGAAAGACTAACTATATTTCCCTCCATCCTGTCCTGTCCCCCCATTTATTCCATTCTCTCTTTTGACTTTGTCCCTCCCCAAATGTGTTTACTTCTAATTATTCCCTCCTCCCGTTTGCCCTCATTTCTATCATCCCACCCACACCCCACTTCTCCCCTTCTCCCCTACTTTCTTGAAGTGTAAGATAGATTCTCATACCAAATTGAGTGTGCATGTTATTCCCTCCTTATACCAAATGTGGTGAGAGTAAGCTTCACTTTTTCCCTCTCACCTCCCCCCTTTTCCCTTCCACTGAAAATGCTTTTTCTTGCCTCTTTTATGAGAGATAATTTGCCTCATTCCATTTCTCCATTTCTTCTCCCAATATATTCCTCTCTCACCCCTTAATTTTATTTTTTTAGATATGATCCCTTCCTATTCACCTCACCCTGTGCCCTCTGTCTATATGTATATAATCCCTCCAACTACCCAAATACTGAGAAAATTCTCAAGAGTTACAAATACTATCTTTCCATATAGGAATGTAAACAGTTCAACTTTAGTAAATCCCTTATGATTTCTCTTTTCTTTTTACCTTTTCATACTTCTTTTGATTCTTATATTTAAAAGTCAAATTTTCTACTCAACTCTGGTGTTTTCATCAAGAATGCTTGAAACACCTCTATTTCACTGAATGATCATTTTTTCCCCCAAAGCATTTTACTCAGTTTTACTGGGTAGGTGATTCTTGGTTTTAGTCCTAGCTCCTTTGACTTCTGGAATATCATATTCCAAGCCCTGCAATCCCTTAATGTAGAAACAGATAGATCTTGTGCTAGCCTGATTGTATTTTCACAACACTCAAATTGTTTCTTTCTAACTGCTTGAAATATTTTCTCCTTGACCTGGGAACTCTGGAATTTGGCTACAATATTCCTAGGAGTTTTTTTTCTTTTCAAATCTCTTTGAGAAGGTGATTGGTGGATTCTTTCAATATTTATTTTACCCTCTGGTTCTAGAATATCAGGGCAGTTTTCCTTGATAATTTCTTTCTTTTTTTTTCTTTATTTTTTTTATTATATATTTTTTAATTTTTTAAATAAATTTATTTAACTTTTTACATTCATTTTCACAAGATTTTGGGTTCCAAA
>CM053769.1:190686465-190764373 GCA_028658325.1 Potorous gilbertii
ACAAATGGGGAGAAAATTTGGAACCCAAAATTTTGTGAAAATGAATGTAAAAAAGTTAAATAAATAAATTTATTTTAAAAAAAGCATCTAGGATGACGTCAATATCACAACCTGATATAACTATTGATCATAATGATTATGAGAACACCCCCCCCCAATGGAAGTGGGAACGTAACGTGAATGAAAAAATAAAGCTTAAAACAAGAGAATTATCAGGAAGACTAAAATCATGTCCAGAGATAAGAATCTCTAGGAACTGGCCTTAGGTAACTGTCATAGAGTAAAGAAATAAGAAAGAGAAGAATAGGAAGAATGCATATGGTCTAAGTAGTCTAGTTATCTCAACCACCCATTGATACATGTTAGCGCTCTTGAGAGTTTTAGGTAGAATATCTTTAAATTATCCAATTTTAGCTTTTGCTTTTTTTTCTAAATTTTGAACTGTATGACACGACTGATGAATCCTTGAACAAAATTTCTTATACAAGTGGCAATATCTTCAATTGCATTTTAAAAAAATGAAGAACAAGAATCATTCCTAGGAGCAAGAGGGTTTCTAGGAGGTATTATCTGCTGCCAGATGAAACTTTGAACCACATTGACACCCAGACTGTAATTAACCCCTTTAAAAATATAGACCCATTAAAAAAAAAACATTCTGAATGCAAAGCCCATCTGGCAACCAATCTCATTTTAGGAAAATTAACTCTCTCTTCCTCTCTCAATTTTTCTGTGTTCTCACACCTTTGTATGTAGGGGGTACGGGGTTGGACAGTTTTTTAAGAGACTGAGGATTGCAATTGGTTGAGATGGAGGGAGGGTTATGATTAAAGGAAAATTTCACCCTTCCATCTTGCTGCTTGGTACCTCTCCTGATAGTGTATCTCCACACTCCTTTAATGATCTGCTCAGCAGGAGAGAGAGGGCAAGGAGAAATCAGGGCACTGTGGAATTCAAGGAGTAGGATCTGTCGATATAATTGGCACCTTATCTGTCAAAGAATCTCTCAGGAACTGACAAGTAAGAGACACATAATTACCAAGCATGATTCTCTCCTTGAAAGTAAAATTGAACTTAATAAACATGACGTCCACAGGGTGCACAGTCAAAACAGCTCACCAATTGCACCTCCATTTAATTCCCTTTTCCTCAGCACCACCCAGTGCATCCCTTAACAAAATAGCCTCTCAAACAAACATTAGTGATTTTTGTGCATCTTTCCATTTGTCATCTCGTATATTTTTAACTTGTACTTGTGGCTGAATGGACAACTGGACCCTGACACCTGGAGAAGGCACACAGCACATTTCATTTTGGTCCCCTTTTGCCTCAGGGTTTTTCTGTTTTCCTCCACAACAAAACTCATTGCTATTACCACATTTGCAAAGCAGGCCAGTTGACTTTGAGGCAGGAAAGTAGCAGCTGGTGCCATTAGTCCAAGGAGAGAATCAGCTTTCCCCCCCATCTTAATACAGACATGACAGCAGACATCAGATAAAAGCAAAGGACTAAACTGTTGGAAATAGACTGTCAAGGATGAGCTGTGTGTTTCAAAAGGAAGAAAAATGTGCAAGTCCAATCAATTTTTTTTTATAGCATAACTGTGCAACTCTGAAGAGTCCAGTTAACTGGGGGATTCGCCCTGTGTGCCTATATTTGTGTTCTCCTGTGCAAAGTGTGTGTCTTTAGGAAAAATTTTATGTAATGAACCGGATTGTACCCTGCTCTGTTTTAGGCACTGAGAACATAGAGGGACTGCACAATATTCATTTTATGTCATGAAGCCAGTGACAGCTGTGTCCTTGACAACAAATTCTGTCCTTTTAGAAGCTCTTCTCTGGGGCATGTCTATGTCAGAGGTGGAAGGACCCTGACAATATCATAAAAATCAGATATCTGCATTCATGTCTGACCTTTGTTACTTCTTTAAATTCAGAATAAAACATATGTTTTATAGAATTTGCATAACACTTTAAAGTTAACCAAACACTTTCCTAACAACCAACCTCTGGAGTAGTATAAATGTTGCTGTTATCATTCGTTTTGTTTTTTTTTATTCAGTCCTATAGTTTCAGTGGTATTCCAAATTCCTTTATATGGAATTTCATTCCACCAATATAGATCTACACCTCATCCATGACTTGAGCCTTAGAAAATTGCCTGTTAGTCTTGGGGGAGGGGGCTTGCAAGAAGGTTTCCTATAATCACACAGCCAGTGCATGTCAGAAGCAGGATAGGACCTCTAATCCCTATATGACTCTCTGCCTCTCATGCAAATATTTGTCCCTAATTTGTAGATCAAGAACCTATGGCTCATTGAAAAGTCAATTGGCTCATGTCACACATTTAGTAAATATTTGAGGTGGGGTTTGAAATCTGATCTCTTGACTTAAAATTCAGTGTTCTTTTCATACCACAATGGTTCTTTAATGATGTCAATGAAAAAATATACTATGACTAAAGAACCAAATCTAAGGAATTTGCATAGCAATGAAGGACATTTAACAAATCCATTAATTATGAACCTACTATGAGCTCTAATTATGTGATCCTTTAAGTTAAATTCTGTCTTCATTAGCGTCTGTCAGTGTGGTATGTCTGAATTTGCACAATTACTAGGTTATTGATTGTTGATTGAGTGTTTGGGTTTTGTTTAGCAGCTAAGGTCTAGACTCAGTCAATATTTTTGCTGGAGGCACCATCATCCTTCCAGTCACTGAAGTTTGCAAATCTGCTGCTATCTGTGATCATTCTCTCTCCCTCCTGTACAGAGCTGCCAGCTTTTGTCCATCCTGACTCCATAACGTGTCTCACATCCATCTCTTCTCTCACTAACACAGTCCCTACTGCAGTTCAATTCTTCATCATGTCACCTGCACAATTGCAATACCCTAATTGTTCTTCCTACCTCCAGGCTCGTGCTTCTTCATTGTCTTTCCCACACAGTTGCCAAACAGACATTCCTAAAACACAGACATGATCATGTCACTCTCAGACTCAAAAAGTGTCAATGACTCCACATGGCCTCTAGAATCAAATACAATCCTTGGTGTGGCATTTGAAGCTTGCTATAATCTGATCGCTGTCTAACTTCCCGGTCTTTTTTGTTTCTACCATTTCCCTTATTGTACTCTATTCCAGTCAAATGTGTTGCTAGTTACTCCTACATACTGTATTCTGTATCCCATATACTTTTGCATAAATTTTGCCTTCAAATCTGACATGTGCTCCCTCCCTACTTATGATTTTTGCTTCACCTTTGTCTTTGTATCACCAGTCTTAGCACATAGTTAAGTAATTAATAAATGCTTGTTGATTGATTCAATGTACAATTCAATTGCTAACTCCTAAAAGAGGGCTTCCCTAGAACTATGACCCCCAATCATATTAACATTCTCTCTTGTCCAAGTTACTTTGAATTGTATTGTTTTGTGGAAACAAAGAAATTCCCTTTCCTTCTTTAGGAATATTAGGAAATAAATATCTCTCCAGTTTTAAGTCTCTTCTAGACTTATCTGAATGAAGAAAACTTTATCAAATATTAATCGGGGTGGGGGGGTTGAGGAGGAATGTCCTGCACAGAAATGTTCTTGGATACTTTTTATTGAAAGCCCAACCAGTACCTATCTTAACTATCCCACCCTCTCCCCAGGGTTCCTGATCAACCCAGGAAGGACATCTTCCTAAAGTAATTAGGGGTATAACCAAACTGAAAGAAAATAGGCTTTTTCTTAAATACAATTCAGTTAGTTTATAAAAATATCTCTTGAGTTCATCTTTGATCAGATGTAAAGGAAAATCCTTGGAAGGAGTAGTTAATGAGACACTGAATGGCTTTAGGAAAGTAATTCTCCAAGGTAGGTCAACATTTTAAATGATTAATGCTTTGTTTGATGAAGCAAAATGTTAACTGAACACCTGAACTGTATGAACCCACCTTAGCTCTGTTTTGTCTGAGACTACTATAAAATGTAACTCAAAAATTATGTAAGACAGACAGAGATAGAGAAATAGAGACAGAGACAGAGACAGAAAGGTTTTCAATGGTAAGATGGATGTCTATACCTTTTGATTTCATTCCTTCCACAAGGAGAAATGCTTAGAATGAAAAAAAAATAATTAAATTGTTTCCAGCAGGTTTATGTCCCCAAAACAGAATTCAGTGATTTGGTTTTTCCTTTGACCATTTTATTGTTTGTATTTTCCTGCATTTTTAAGCCCCCATGAAGGAAGAGATTATCTCATTTTTATTCCTGTAAGCTAGCACCTAGTAGCAGTGTCTGGCACTTAGCAATCATGTAGCAAACATTTGCTAAATAGGAACTTTGATATTGAATATTATTTGATAATTCCAAGAGAGTGGTGCAAAACAAGAGTGCTACAGTAGGTCCAAAGAGGAAGGTCATTATAGACTGAAGGGGGGTAGAAAAAAATCTTTAAAACATGGCATTTATGTTGGACATCAAGAGTTCTTAGAAATTCAACAGATGAGAAGGGAGAACAATCCAGTCTTAAGGAAGAGCTTGAGCAAAGGTGGTTGCTGTGTTCATCCTTCGTTGCCAAAGGAGATCATGCCATCAAAGAAATGATGACATGACTTGCACTTGACTTTGTTTTGAGTGAGGGAGGGCTGTGCAGGTCACCATCCTCACTTCTCCTCCTGGGCCATCTGAATCCAGTAAGCAGATATTCATCAGGGTGACTGGAGATGACCCAGGATGCACTGGGAGACCTTGGGCCCTTTAAGCCAAGGTCTTTACAAGAATTCACTTAGGATGAGGCAAACCCCATTCAGTGAATAGACCTGTTTAAGAACTAGCCAGGGCATGGCCCCTTTAATGAGGGAGAGAAAAAGAAAAACATCAGAGCAACTGTTACTATTGATAATCACTGTAAAGGTAGAAGGGTTCAGAGCAGCCCTTAAGCAGGGACCCATTGGCACCCCAATTTCAGAGTGCAGTAGGTTTAAGGTTTTGGGAGAGGACAGGAGAGGACAGAGGAAAGGAAGGGAAGGGAAGGGAAGGAAAGGAAAAGAAAGGAAAGGAAAGGAGCCAGTAAAACCCAAGTCAACTGGGCATCTTTTGGCCATCCAAATTTGCCTTCCTTTAGGTTTTGATACCTAAACCAGGAAGAGCCAAAACAGAAAAAGAAAATTATAGACCAATTTCTTAATGAATATAGATGCAAAAATTTTAAATAAGATTTAGCAAAAAAGAATACAGCTACTTATCACAAAATAATACATTAGTATCAGGTAGGATTTATTCCAGGAATGCAGGGTTAGTTCAATATTAGGAAAACTATTAGCATTATTGATCATATCAACAACAAAACTAACAGAAACCACATGATTATCTCAATAGATGCACAAAAAGTTTCGACAAGATACAAATACAAAATGCCCATTCCTATATATAACACTGAAAAGCATAGGAATAAATGGAAATTTTCATAAAATAATAAGCAGTATCTACTTAAAACCTTCAGCAAGTATTATATGCACCTGAGATAAGCTAGAAGAATTTCCAGTAACATCAATGGTGAAACAAGGATTTTCATTATCACCACTATTATTCAATATGGTTCTAGAAATATTAGCTGTAGCAATAAGAGAAGAAAAAGAAATTGAAGGAATTAGAACCAGCAAAGAAGAAACTGAGCTACCACTCTTTGCAGATGATGATGATATACTTATAGAATCCCAGAGAATCAAGTAAAAAATCACTTGAAATAATAAACAACTTTAGCAAAGTTGCAAGTTACAAAATAAACCCACATAAATCTGCATTTCTATATGTTACTAAAAAAGCCCAAGAAAACGTACAGAGATGGGGAATGCATGCCTGGGAGTACCATGCTTTGGCTAGAGCACTGAGTGTGTGAAGGAGAAGAGTACCATAATACACTTGACAAAAAGAAACACAGTAAGGGTTAGTACAGATCAAATGCTAGGATGAAGTTTTACTCACACACACCTCCTAGTTGGTATAATTACAAAAGGACCAGACATTTCTTTTGATTTCATCTTCTCTCCAATGGGTGTGAAATTTTAGCTATATTCATAGGATGGTTTATGCCCTTTGATCTCTTTATGAGATGTGAACCTCTTCGACTGGGTCAAGAAAGGCAATGCAATCAACTGAGCATCTCAGTCATTCCCATGGGCCAATCTGTAAAATGGCAATTAGACTAATGGTGAGTTCAGTCAGCAAAACTACTCCAATAGTGGAAAGGCTTCATTTTGAATGATTCCAGTGTAAGCCAAGCTCCTCAAAGAGAATAGCTGGAGAATGGTGGGGTGGAAATGGGGGAAGGAGGTGTTTTTACACACACACACACACACATTTCTCCATTAACCATATCACCTGAGAGACTAGAACAGCAGGCAACAATGGATCTAGCCGAGATCTAAAAGATTGGATCAATATGACATCACACATCAAACCAGGAGTAATAATCACCCGAAGAAAAGGAAGATTTGGGGAACATGACCTTCTGGTGGTAAAAAAGAAGTGAAAGCTATGGATTTACAAAGGAGATTAGCAGAAAACTATACCTATGGGAAATTTCATAAGAATTCTAGGGAGAAAAAAATTCCAGTAACCAGGAGATGTAGGTTACCCTTTTAGTCATGTATTGTCTACCTATGTGCTTGACTGTCTTTGGATATTAAGTTTGTGTCTACTTTTCCCATCAGTCCTTTAGGGAAAAGAATGTACCAAACTTTTTAGGGGAATTTTTTTGTACCAACCAATATTTTTATGCCATTTTAGTAAACAGGTTTACTAAAAGCCAGCTCAAGTCTGACTGGCCAGATAGGAAGTACAACAGCAGATAGTTGTGAGTGGTAGTACTAGAAACCTAGACCCTCAGAGGTACCCCTAGAATCCTGAGTAGCAATAGCAGTAACCCCCTCTGAGAAGGAGGAGGAGAAGGAGAAGGAAGAAGAGAGAGATTAGATAAATACATATTATAGATACAGAGCTAGAAAGAGAAAAGACAGGTAGGTAGATGATAGATAGGTAGACAGATAAATAGATAGGCAGATAAAGATAGAGATTTATTATTTCTTACTTTGTGTCAGGCTCTGTGTTAAGAACTGGGAGTACAAACCCAAGCAAGAGGAAAGAGTCCCTGTCTTTAAAGAGCTTATATTCTAATAAGGGAAGACAGAACATGAAAAGAGCTAAAAGGGCAGAGGAAGGGAGGGAAGGCATAGCGCAGAAGTCAGGAGATCAATAATACATGGAGAAGAGTGAAGGAGTGAGCATATTATACAAATAGAACACATTACCAGTAATAAATTGCAAGAATGCACGTGTGTGTTGGCAAGAACTATATGAACTGATGCAAAGTGAATTGAGAAGTATCAGAATGTCACCGTACATAGTAAAAGCAATGTTATGATGGTCACCTGTGAAAGACTTCACTACTCTGATCCATGAAAATGCCAAAGAACTCAGGGTGAAAGAAATGCTATCCACCTCCAGAGAAAGAACCCTGAGCGCAAATTGAAGCAGATTTTTCTCATTTTATTTTTCTTGCTTCTTTAAGAAAAAATGACTAACTTGTAATTGTGTTTTGTATGATTTCACATGCAAAATTTATATATTGCTTGTCTTCTCAGTATGGGAGGAGGGAGAAAAAGGAAGGAAAGAATGTGGAAGTAAAATTTTAAAAGAATGATAAAAAATAAAGTTTTTTTTTTAATAAAAAGAATATGTCTGTGTTAGGATTAGAACTGGAAAGAACTTTGGGAATAATCTAGTCCAACACTATCATTTTTTTAAAGAATTTTGAACTCCAGAGAAGTGACTTAATTAAACTCATGCAGAGATTCAAATGCAGGTCCACAGGACATATGGTCATCTGCTCTGACACTAATGATCTCGTGAGTGACTTGGGGCACTGAGAGCTTACATGGCTTGTTCGGTCACATAGCCAGTATGTATTAGAAGTAGGACTTGAACTCAGGTCTTCCTGATTCAGTGGCCAATTCTCTATCCATGCTGCTATATACACTACAGATATATGTGCAGTGTATGTATATATTCATATATATATATACACATATATATGCATACATATATACAAATATGTATTTAGATGTAACCTTGGCAAATGCATCTTTCCAAGCAGAGATTCTGAACTTTAAATTTTCATTTTTTTTTTCATTCAATTTGACTGTTCTTTAAAGCCAGGGACCTAGAGCAAAGTCACACTTTGGTTTCTTTCAGAGAGAAAGAGGACTTTTTTGTTTTTGTAATGGGGAATAGTTATTTGATAGAGAAAGGTGAGAACGAGAAAAAATATGCTGAAGACTTTTCATCATTTCCACTCACTTTGACAAGGGAGCAGCTTTAGTTAAAAAATGATATACCCGCTAATACAATCTGTTGATCCAGGATAGAAAGTCAAATGGTATCTGCCAGAAGGGCAAAGAATGTTGGGATGGGGGTTCCCTGTAAAAGACCACAGGGAAACTTCAGGAACATTCATTCCAGACCCTTTTGCTTAGAGAAAAGATCTCCTTTTGGTCTGTATCAGATTTTATTTCCAAATCCAATCTGTCAATGAGAGAACCCCTAACCAGACAATCAAGTTAACACTATTTTTTTCTTGTTCCCCCTTGGTGAGCTACAAAAGGCTCTGATGTTTTAGCAGTTTGTTATGTTCAGTTCAAACAGAACCTGACATCAGGTTCAAGTGACACATGTAAGTGACCTCCTGGGGCAGAGAGATGCCAACAGGATCTTGGCATTCAACATAATAAAAACATTAACTCCCATATGCACCACTTTCCTAACACAGAGAGAAACACACATCCAAGAGGAGAGGGGCAAAGGAGGAAGAAAGTAAGATACACTGAATTATTCCACTCTTCCGCACAAAAATTAAGTGTCAAATCAGTGAACCTGGGTTTGAACTGCAGCTCTGCTTCTTACTTCCTCTATTATAAGAGACTCAGCTTCCTTCTTTACAAAATGAAAATATTGGAATACAAGATCTTTGAGTTCCCTTCAGTAAGAAGTGTGCTGGAGCTGGCTTGAACTGGCTCACAAACACCCCAGTTATTAAATTTTCAGTGTGATCATTTACACTGGTAAATGCTGCTGATCTGAACTTGATTTGTCAATTGTCTTAATTGTCTAGACTTAAGAAAATCACAGAAAAAATGCTTATAATGAAAATTCAATTTTAAAGTGTGTTGTGTGTCTGTTTAGAATTTACTCCTGCTTTCTAAACCCAATGATAATGCCCTTTTATCTTAATTGGTACCATTGCTTAGATTGTTTTATTTGATTATAATTATTGAATTCTAGAGTTAGGGAAAAAACCCTCAAATTTCATCTATCCTTCCCTTATTTTTTTTTCAGTGGTTCCCAGTTACTTCTGAAGTCAAATAAAACTACTCTTTGGCACCTAAAGTGCTTCACCATCTGCCTCAAAGCCAGCTTCCCAATTTCTGTATACATCATTCACCTTCACACTCTCTACAATTCAGCCAAACTTGCCTTTTTCCCACTCTTCACACCTGGCATTTCAGCCCATATCTCTGTACTTTTGAACAAGCTCTTATGCATACACAGAATGCATTCTCTTCCCACTCTCATCTCTTACAATTCCTTCGTTGTTGTTTAGTAATGTCCCACTCTTCAATAATTCCATTTGGGGTTTTCTTGGCAAAGATACTGGAGTGGTTTGCCATGTCTATCTCTAGTTCATTTTACAGATGAGAAACTGAGGCAAACAGGGTGAAGTGACTTTCCCACAGTCACACAGCTAGTAAATGTCTGAGGCCAGATTTGAACTCTGAGAGAAGAATTTTCCTGACTTCATGCCTGGTACTCTATCCATGGTGCTACCTAGCGCCCAGGTTGTTGTGGTTAGTTTCCTTCAAAGCCCAGTTTAAGAGCCACTTTCTATGTGAGGTCTTTCCTGATCATCCTAGCTCCTAGTATCACCCCACCCCCAACTCTTGTTGTTTTTGAATTGTTCAGTATATTCTTATGTATACATGTTGTCTCCCACATTGGAATGAAAATTTCTTGATAACAGATACTGTTTGAGTTTTTTTTTTGTCTTTGTGTTCCCAGAAACTAGCACTATACCTGTCAGAAAGTAAATGGCTAATAAACTTTTGTGGATTAACTTATTGAGTGTATGACTTGATGCATGAATGCCCTATGCAAAAGACTGAGAAGTAGTTTACCTATCCTGCATGAACACTGCTCATAACAGTGTCCTTATAACTCTAAATCACTGGAGCTTTATACTTCCTGACTAAAAGAAGAGACCTGCCTGACCTGTGAAGCAATAAGTGATACAGTATATAGAGTACTGAAACTGTAGTTGAGAAGATCTGAGTTCAAATCTGGCCTCAGATCTAGCTGGACATTTTACTTAACTTCTGTCTGCCTCAGTTTCTTCATCTGTAATAGTATCTAAATCCCAGAGTTATTGTGAGGATATAATGAAAAAATTTTGTAAGATATTCAGCAAACCTTAAAGCACTATCTAGATGCTAGCAATTACTGTTATTTCCCTCTTTTCTTAGACCACTCCAAATCATCAATACTATTATACCAATATCAAATGCCCCAAGAATAGTTATATTGCATCTTATTATATGAATATGCTGCCTATAAAGATTAGCCCAAGTCTCTCTGTTAGAACTAATCAAAAGGCAAGGAGGGTGAGTTGTGGGAACTAGAACAAGTGAGTCCACAGTCCTGAGAGAAGACATGGATATTTCTTCCTTGCTCTGAACTGAGATTAGGCAGTAGCCATAGGATTTTGATTGGTTTGGGGGCATGATTATGCTTCCTTTTGGGCATAGAGTTTGACACACAATTCCTCATCTGGAAAATGGCAACATTAATAATAGTCCTCCTGCCCTTTTTAGGGTAGGAGAAGGAAAGTACATATACAATATAAGGTCCCTAAAGACCACACCACCACCCTCTGCCCGCCTTGCAGTATCTCAAATTAGCTGAATTCAGGAAGTCTGACCAATATACATCAGTTACAGTAATTGTAAAACCCTTTGCAAAGAACAAAGCACTTTCTTTGGCCCTATAAACTGTGCATTTTAAAAAAACACTTTGTGCTTACCAAAATTAAAAAGCCCTTTAAGCCAGTCAATTTTTACATGTTTTTATTATAGAGCATTTTAATATAATTAAAAGAACAGCTTGTTATTTTTGGTTATAAGGGTGAAAATAAACCAGCTTTTTCTAATAATATTTGTTGGCACTCTGTGACTGCATGAAGCAGCTTTGTTTGTTTGTTTGTTTCAAATTAAATGTAGCAGGTCAGCGAGCCTGTAATGTAGTCCTCTAGATGCCAGAAGGAAAATGGAAATGGACATGCTATTAATGGTTGAAAATTAGTTCAGTGTGACTGCATGAGAGCTTCTGCTCCCACTTGGAACACTTAAATCCATATTAACATCAGGACAATAAAAAACAATTACAGAAAACATTAGGAAGCATCATATCAAAAATCTATTCATTGATTGTGAAGGAGTCATGATTTTCTCAAGTGACCACAGTCAACTTCTATTCCATACTAGTGCCCCTAGAAGAGAATCCCTCTCAGGGATGGTGAATCTAATCAACACAGCAATACAGTTATAGGATGAATCTGAGATGCAAGGCATCATCACTCAGTGAGATATGTGTACCAATTTTGAAGCAGTTCAACCCCTCAGCCATACAGGGACGTATGGCTATGTATGCATGTGCACACACACACATATGCATCATTTTTACTTCTAACTATTTCTTTCATGGGATCATTGACTAACCATCAGAGAATCAACCTGGAAAAACAAGAGAACTGGAGTCAGAGACTTTGTTAAATTCAACCTTTACCACTTAAGAGTGTTGTATCTGTTGTCAAATGACGTATATTCAAATTCCAATTCCATAAATCTCTATCCGTTTGACCTGAGAAATTTCATGTACTCTCCAGACCCGAGTTTCCTCATCTGTAAAATGGGGAAGGGGGCATAAGTTGACTTCAATGATACCTGCCAACTCAAAAAATAAGAGCTTGTATGATCTTGTTCACTAAGCATGGAGAGAAGAATGAAAAGGTCCAGGAGTCCCAGAATATTGTGTGGAACCATATCATGACATTGGGCGCACAAAATTCCACTTATTAATTCCTTGTGCTCTCTTCAATCACCTTTTTCTGCAAAACCAACCAAATATTGGCCAGTTTGAAACCCATCAGCACTGTTAGTAACATTCTCTGCTTAATTACTCTCCTACAGCCCTGGAATGGAAAGAAGCCCCCCCAGGGCATCTCACTGCTGTCTTTCTTACTGTGCCATAAGTTTTTTCTCCAAAACTGCCTGTGGACTGATTACAGAATCCAAGGGAACAATGCCCTTTCAAAAATTCCTGGCCAACTCTTAGTGGTGTTTGCCATGCATTTAAAGTAATAATTATGGCATATATTTACACAGTCCCTTATGATTATAAAGCACTTTCACAAACATTATATAATTATATTCTTACAATGAATGAATAAATTAATGGAAATGAATTGAAAGAGCGAGAAGAAGCATTTATTAAATGTTTATAATGTGCCTTGCACTGTGTTAAGCAGGAAATACAATTAAAACAGCAAGACACCCTACTCTCAAGAAGTATACATTCTAATAGAAGGTAACACAAACAGACAGGGGAGTGGATTCTAGGAAAGGAAATTTGAGTCTGGGGAGTTAAACAAATAGTAAATAGAGCAACAGGAAAGCTGATTGGCAGGTTCTTTCGAGAAGCAATGGTAGTATTGATATGATTGATGTGCCTAAAGTAAGATTGGAAAGGTAGTTATAAGGATATTTCAGGCCCCTGCATAGTGGCTGATCAAATAATCAGAGTGGGTGGACAATTTAGATGTGAAACCATATCTGACCTTGGATTGGCTAAATATAGTAGGTAAAGTGAATTTGTACTCACTCATTCACTCACACTGAACTCAGTCCCTATGAGGTAGAGGTAAATATAGTTACTTCTATTTTACTAATGAAGAGGGATAGTCAGTTGAAAGAAATCAGTCTAACCATTCACATAGGAAAAAATAAACTAATTGATAAGTATTTTAAGCACATACTATGACTTAATTGTTGTTGCTGCTGCTGCTGTCATTTCAGACTCTTCATGACCCCATTTGGGGTTTTCTTGTCAAAAGATATTGGAGTGATTTGCCATTTCCTGCAACAGCTCATTCCATATATAAGGAACTGAGGCAAATAGGGTTAGCTGACTTCCCCAGGGTCACATAGCCAGTAAGTGTCTGAAGTCAGATTTGAACTCAGGAAGATGAGTCTCCCTAACTTTAGGTGTGGCACTTTGTTTACTTCCCAACTACTTATTAATAATTAGCATCTATTAAACATTACATGTGGAACTGGGGATAGTAAAACAATGAAATAAATGAAAAATTAATATTACCCAGATTACAGAAAGCACTTTGGAAAGGCAGTCCTTTGACTTTTTGGTACAAAAATCTCTGTTGATGAATTAGTCTCTGAATTGAATGGGGGGCAGAAGATTGAATCCCTTTGATGAAACTGTACAGTACTCTTAATGATCCTAAGAGTCTCATGTAAAAGTAATTTCAGTGGGGAGATTTTTCCCACTTATTAATAGGCCCATGTGACCTGTGTGGGTCACATGAAAGTCTGAGTCACATGGAGCCTATGGTGGGAGGAGTTTGCTGAATGGGTAGACCAGGAAGGGTGGAAGGGGAAGAGGCAGAACTAGAGCAGAGCGGAGAGGGAATTGGTCAGAGGCAAGTCAGAGTTAGGAAGGATGCAGGCAAGCAGGCTCCTTGCTAGCATGAGTGAAAGAAATTGTTTGTGATTTTGTGATTGTTTGTGATTTCATTTAAGGTTTATGGGAAGCCTAGCAGAGTGAAGGCTTGAGGATGGTGTTGTCCTCTGCATTGTTATTGTGTGTAGATTTTTGTTTCTATGATGGATTTGGCTTTCCGGTGTCTAAATAAATGTTTTGGTTCTGTCTTCCATGTGAGGAGTCTGCTGTATTTCATGATTCAGAATTGTGCCAGGGTATTCATGGCTGCCATGAGCACTATGAATATCACATTAGCACTATATCTCATTGACTCACAAATTAATATTTTGATTACTTTCCAATAGATGCTATAAAGCAACAAATCTTGGAATTCCATAACTCAGAGTTAAAATGCATGTAATGCAAAGGATGATGAAAAGAGAAGTGTTGGATGTAAATATTCTTTTTTTCTTTTTCGGTAAATAGTATTTTATTTTTTCCAATTCTATGTAAAGATAATTCTCAACATTCATTTATTATAAGATTTTGAGTTTCAAATTTTTTCCCTTCCTTCCTCCCATCTCCTCTCCCCAAGATTACAAATAGTCTTGTATAGGTTATACATGTGCTATCATGTAAACATATTTCCACATTCGTCATATTGTGGAAGAAAAAACAGAACAAAAGTGAAAAGCCACTTAAAAAAAGTGAAAATAGTATGCTTCAGTCTACATTTAGACTCCTTAGTTCTTTCTCTGGATGTAGATAGCATTTTCCATCATGAGTCTTTTGGAATTGTCTTGAGTTTAAATATTAGAATAATATCAACAGTGGTTTACACATAAGAATTGGAATAACAAATATCATCATGGATAGAAGGGCCTAGCATGCTATGGTCCACAGGGTCAGGAGGAATCAGACACAACTGAATGACTGAACATAACACTAAGTTTTCACAGATGTTTACAATATTGCTACTATTACATACAATATTCTCCTGATTCTGTTCACTTTGTTTTAGTTTCTATAGATCTTCACAGGCTTTTCTGAAACCATCTTCATCATTTCTTATAGCATAATAGTATTCCATCACCTCTATTTATAATACTTTTCTAGCCATTCCCCAATTGATAGTTATTCCCTTAGTTTCTACTACAAAAAGAGTTATTATAAAATGTATTTACCCATATGGATCCTTTTTCTTTTTCTTTGATCTCCTTGGGGTATAAACCTAGTATTTCTATTGCTAGGTCAAAGGGCATACACAGTTTTATAGCTTTTGGGGTATATCACCAAATTGTTCTCCAGAATGGTTAGACTAACTCACAGACCCACCAAAAATGCATTATTAACATACCTATTTTTCCATATGACCTACAGCATTCATCACTTTCCTTTTCTGTCATCCTAGCCAGTCTGATGGGGGAAAGGTGGTATTTCAAAGTTGTTTTAATTTGCATTTCTCTGTTTATTAGTGATTTATAACATTTTATATGACTATGGTTTGCTTTGATTTCATTCTCTCAAAACTGCCTGTTTATATCTGAACTCACAAGCGCTATCGCCTAAAGTTGGTACAGTTGTTCTGCAGAATCATCTCTTAAAAAGTAACAGTCCTAATTCATCAGTGTAGACCACTGACGAATATTACAGTTTACATACTACTTTCTCATTTCATAATAACCTTGTGAGGCAGGCAAGAAAGAGATCATTATCACAGATGGAAAAACTGAAAATTCATAGAGGTTAAATGACTTGCCCAAGGACACATCAATATTAAATACCAAAACTGTAACCTAGTTGTTCTGATTTCTAATCAATCACAATAAATTCAGGAAGCGTTTACTAAGTGCTAGGCAATCTGTTAAGGTATAAGAACAAATAAGACGGCCTCAGGGACCTTACTTTTTTTTCAGGTAGCAACATGTACACCTAAAAGTGTAGATAGGAAAAGGACCTCCTTTGGTACTATTTCCCCAGCCTTCACTCAGCTTCAACAGTCAGGTCCCTATAGGAACAGCTGCAAATGTAGGTTCTAAGGGTAGGATTGTGAGGCTATACTCTACACTGTATTTAGTCACCACCTACTATCAGGTTCCCCATAAACATAAGTCGTTAGATTTAATTAGCTTTTAACAAAGACATTTTCTAGGATGTAATAACAGTTACAACAACTGTTGTAAGCAACAATAGTTGGAAAACACATTTTCCTCAAAAGCCTAAGATGTTCTCTAGCAAATACACAGACTTATAGAGAAAACAGGCTCAAGCTAAGACTGATGGTAGTGAGAGACATGTGAAATATATATGTATGGCAAAGGTACCTAATAATTCTTGGTACTGGAAGTAGTCTTCATGTAGGTTGCTTAGATGCAACTAAATACCAGGTGAGGCAGTTCTGTGAACTCCTTTAAGACTCCGTTCAAATCCCAATATCTGCAAGAGTTCTCCCTAGGTCTCATTCTGATACTAGTGCTTCCTCTCTGAAATCAGCTCAATTTATCCTATACATATTTTGTATATAAATAGTTGCTGAATGTTCTCTGCCTATTTGAAAGTGGTCCTTGAGGATAAGGACCCTGTTTTTGGCCTCTCTTTTCACATTCAACTCTTCTCCCAGGACTAAAAATATAGCAAATATTTAATAAATATTTATTGACAAACTCATGACACTTGAAAAATGAGTAGCACAAGAATTGTTATCCCATTTTACAGATAAGGAAACTGAGGCTCCAAAAAGTTAAATAGCTGGTAATCACCAACAAAGCAGTTACATTTGATGGAATCCATAGTGTTTTACATGCAAAGAGAGGTGTACAGGTATTCAAGGAAGACTAATACCTCTGATGTGGGGACTGTTGAACCCTTTTCAGGGCAGCTTTCCACCTTTGGTGTCTACCTGCCACCTTACTCTCACCTGGGACTTCAAGAAGCTGTAGCATGTGCAGTGACCACAGTTCATAAACTGTTTTGGCAGGTGGGTTAATCTGGATAACTAAGGAGTCTCAAACCCTTCAGTGAGTTAAAGGGCTAACTACTCCAACCATATGAAGACTTCCCTCAGTGGAATGGGCAAGTGAGAATCATGTGTTCCAGTGACCATGAAGGTGGCTGAAGCAGGAGTTCTGAAGTCCTCAGAACTTGGTTAGACATCAAAGATGCCAAGGCCATCCACTGCATCCCAAGTCATCACAAGTCATCTTGATTTTTTTCTTACTACTGAACTTTGATGACTCTGGAAGAGAGAATGAGGTCTATAACTTCATGTAGCTCTGCCTCACTTGAATTCAAATAATGTGCAAGTCAAAAGACATCGTCCATACCATTTTACCATTTTTTGCCTACCTTAAAGTCCTGTGGTAATGGACAAGTGACAAAGAAATGGATTGCAGATACACTCAGAGTTATAGTCACAACTTTGTACACAGGCAACCCAGGTCATAGGGTCACTGTCTCACTGGACTGAAGCAATAGTTGGATTTGACAGTCCCCTGTGTGTCTGAGAAGTTTTTATTAAGAGACTGCTGACCTCTTGATGTGAGGAAAGTGCTGGAAAAGATGCTCTACAAGTAGTCTACTTCACCTAACCTAAGCCTGGTCTGTTCACCATGGCAAGTAGGGAACCTATTCTGCAGTCAAAACAAAAAAAACATGTAGAAAAACTTTGGCAAAAATGATTCCATTCACCATTGGCACATGGAATGTGTACGTGTTTATGGACAACATGAAATTCAGTAGACTTGAAAGACAAACAGCTCTTATTGCAAGAGAACTCAGCAAGTATCACATCCAAAAACACTCCTCAGTGAAACAAGGCTGTCAAATAAAAGCCAGATTACTGAAATCAGAGCTAGATACATAATATTTTTTCTACAGCAGTCACAGTTGATGAGATGTACCATGAAGCTGGCAACGATTTTGTAAGCAAAACTAATCTAGCCAACATGATTGTATGCCTCCCCAAAAGAGTAAAAGGCAGGCTCATGACAATGTGATTACCAGTTGCATAAAAATGCCATGTCACCGTCATCAGCATGTATGCTCCCACAATGATGAACACTAATGAAGCCAAAGAAAAAATTCATGGTTATGTGGAGACACTCATCCTCAAAGTGCGGAAAGAGGACAAGTTTGTAGTTCTGAGTGACTTTAATGCTAGAGTAGGCACAGACTATCAGACATGGCAGGGAGTCCTTGCTAGGACGCAAGTGGGAAACAACAATTGTGACAGTTATTCACTAC
Organism: Potorous gilbertii; assembly: GCA_028658325.1. Classification (NCBI taxonomy): domain Eukaryota; kingdom Metazoa; phylum Chordata; class Mammalia; order Diprotodontia; family Potoroidae; genus Potorous; species Potorous gilbertii. Next base: position 190,704,516 of record CM053769.1, read on the forward strand.
TGAAGACTTGTGCATCTCTTGACGTTCTCATCACCAACACTGTCTTCCATTTACCCAAGCACCATAAAACCTTATACATGCACCCTCACAGGAAACATTAGTAGTTAATGACTATGTCATTGTAAGAAAAAGACAGACAGGATGTGAGAGTAACAAAAGTGATATGTGGTGCAGAGTGCGGAACCAATCATAGATTTATCCTCTCCAAGCTTAACTTTTACATTCAACAAAAATGAAGAGTTCAAGGCAAGACATCAGTCAGGAGACAATGTCAGCAGATTAAAGTGCTTCTCTGAGCGTGAATACTTTGTTGCTAATTTGGAGGGAAAGCTGAGCCAACACAACAGTCAAACAAAAAAGGTGTGAGTAGCTTTCAGAGATTTCAGAGCATCACATTTACTCATCTTGGCCAGAACACTAATGAATATACCCATCAAAAATGATGGGAAAATTCAGAAGCTGCCAAATGAAAATGAGAACTCCATAGGGTTTACCAGCAGGATAGTTCATCTACCTCTAAGGAGGCAGAATTTAACTCCATCAAAAGTAAAGCACAAGTGCAGCTTAAAGAGATGCAGGACTCCTGGTCAGTAATGAGCAGATGAAATTCAGCTTTATGTTGATAGGAACAATTCAAAGTACTTTTGTGATGACCTGAAGGATATTTATGGTCCAAAGACCTACGGAACATCTTAGTGACTCAGTGCTGATGGAGCCACATTGATTAGTGATAAAGACCTGATACTGATAAGATGGGCTGAACGTCTCCATAGTGTTCTCCACAGACCATCATTAACTACTACTGAAGACACTGACCTCAAACTGAAGTCAGTACCTCTCTAGTGGAACTTCCAACTAAAGAAGAGGTTATGAATTCCATTAAGCTCCTCTTATGTGGCAAAGCACCTGGTGCTGATTCTATTCCAGCTGAGATTTAGAAAGAAAGGTGTTCAGTGCACATACAAAAACTGATGCAAATTTTCTAGGTTTTATGGCAAGAAGAAATTATTTCCCAGGAGTTCAGTGATGCCTCCATTGTCCATCTCTATAGAGGAAAAGGAAATGGACTGTTCTGTGACAGTCACAGGGGATCTCTCTCTCTCTCTTCCTCTCTCTCTCTTTCTCTCTCTCTCTCTCTCTCTCTCTCTCTCTCTCTCTCTCTCTCTCTCTCTCTCCCTCTCTCTCTCTTCTCTCTTCTCCTTCTCTCTATTTCATTGCTGGAAAGATTTTTGCCAGAATTGTTCTCCTTAGTAAACTGATCCTTCATCTAGAAGATGGATATCTGGCTGAGAGCCAGTGTGGCTTCAGAAAGGGTTAGGGAAAAGTTTATATGGTGTTTGCTGATTGACAACTCCAGGAGAAATGCCAGGAGGAGAACAGAAGTCTGTACATAACACCCATTGACCTGACCAAGATCATACTTTGATACTATCAGTCATGGGGGCTTGTGGAAAATCATGGCAAAATTTGGTTGCCCAGAGAAGTTTATCCATATTGTACATCAGTTCCATGATGGCATGCTTGCACATGCCATCATGCAATTTGCATATGTAATATGGATATTAGAAAATGTTCTCATGCTTCCCTGGTGAACAACGCAAGACTGTGTGTTTACTCCCGTGTTTTTTAGCATAATATTTTCAGAGATATTGTCACATACCCTCAATGAAAGTGAAAATGGCATCAAGGTCAACTACTGCATTGATGGTAAATTATAAAATTTCAAAAGACTACAAGGCAAGACTGAAGTGGAAGAGGAATTGGCACATGACTCTGAGTCTCTAAGGATGAGGTGCAACAGAGTATGGATAAATTATCTGTTTCTTGTGCTAATTTTTAACCTGACAATTAACACCAAAAAAACACAGGTTCCCTACAAAGCAGCACCTCATCATCCATATGTGGAACCATCAATTACAGTAAATGAAGAAATGTTGAATATTGTAGATAAGTTCACTTACCTTAGCAATACACTTTCAAGGCACATCCACATAGATGATAAGGTTGACTTGCACATTGCCAGAGCTAGCTCAGTGTTTGTGTGGCTCCAAAGGAAAGTATGGAAGATAATTAATAAGCTGCATACCAAACTGAAAGTCTACACAGCTGTTGTGCTGACTTCATTGTTGTAAACCTGTGAGACCTTGACAATATACTATCAGCATGCCCAGAAACTGGATTGCTTCCATTTGGATTGTCTTAGGAAGATTTTGAAGATCACCTGGCAACATAAGGTACCAGATACTGAGGTTCTTTCTCCACCTGAACTGTCAATCATTTGAGCTCTGCTGCAGGGAATACAACTTTTATGTTCTGCCTAAGATGTTCAAAGGTCAATTGTACTTTTGCCTAAAAGACTATTTTACAGAAAACTCACACAAGGCAAGTGCTCATACGAATATCAAAAGAAACCATACAAGGACACTCTCAAGGTCTTTCCGAAGAACTTTGGAATCAGTTGAGACACATGGGAGACACTGACACAGGACCATTCAGCAAGGAATGCCTGCATCAAAGAAAGTACTGTGCTCTATGAAAAAACAGAATTTCAGTAGCTCAGAACAAAAGTTAGATTCACTAATATAGAGACATCTCCTCTCTAAATGTTCATATGGACTATTTATGCCTGACCTGTGGTAGAGTCTTCCAAGATTATGTTGGTCTGATCAATCACAGTCAGACACATTGTACCTTGACCCCAACATAGTGGTGTCTTTTTAATTCTCTTCAAGCTCGAAGGGCAATAACCACATGCCAAGTAGAAGATGATAGCCAATTAGAAGTTAAAGGTAGAAGGTATTCCAAATTTATATATTCATATCTAATCATGATGTAGAATATAACTAGATAAGATGGTTGTGAAAGTTTAATGAGGGGGGATCTTAGTACAGGTTGTGAGATGGCAGAGATGGATGGAGGATGAAAAATAACAAAACATTCTTGGAATTAAAACCACCCACAATGAAGCTTAGTTAATGAATTGAGTCAGCTCCTAGTAATCAATCCTGACAGCCCTTCTGGAAGAAATTATGAAACTACTGGTAGAAACCTTAAATGTCAATTTCTGCCATCTATAGAGACTCTGTACCAATAGAACCCCAGAAATTGTTTAAAGGTACATAAAAGAATAAGAACCCGAAATAAGATGACTTTTGACTGAGGTCCAGGTACCCCTAATTAAGTCAATACTCTCAGGTGTCTACATGTTAAACCCCAAGCAATAAACAAAGAAACCCAACGTCATTCCCTCCAATAGAAGCAAAAATACTTGCACTGAGCAAACAAACAGAATTTTTTTGACATTCCTGAAACTTACCACTTGCTGATTCTGACATTGTGTGCATCAACCTCATCATCTATATGAACATCCCTGGAAAACATGCTGCCATAATAAGTGAACTTATCCAGAGGTACTTTAAGATCACTGGGAGGAAAAATAACTTTGGTTGGGAAGACAATGGAAGAGGAAGGTTAGGATTTCAGTAGATGGAGATGTTATCTCCTTGATTAATGATTACAGGAAGAAGAGAAACATTCTTGGTATGATATTATCAATAGAAATGGAAAAGAGGGGGTGGGGCAAAACACAGGATGTTTTGGGAAAGTCCAGGATCACAAGTGCATGAGGTAGGGAGGGATGTTATAGAAGGGAGCGTAGATTGGGGGAAGAGGCAATCAGAATGCTTGGTGTTTGGGGTGGGGGAGGGGAGAGATGATGAGAAAATTTGGAACTCAAAAACTTGTGAAAATGAATTTTGAAAACTAAAAATAAATAAATTCTAAAAAACAAAAAAATTAAAAAATTAAAAAAAACAAGGACATAATTTGAGGAAGAAAAAGCATAGTGAGTACGCTTGTAAATTTTCTGTGTAGTGAACTCTGAGATGAGGAAAACTCCCTCTTTTAATGCAGAATGGCACCTTTACACTGGGTAGTTTATAATTTTAGAGAGTTGCCTAGAGTGCTGAGGGGTTAGGTGACTTGCACAAGGTCACACAAGCTGTATCTTCAGCGAGTGGGGTCTCTTCATAGGTTCCTTAACTTTGAAGGGAACTCTCTATTTGCTACATCATGTAGAATTAAATATTGCTGACCTCAACCCAACTGCATTCAAAGAGGTCAGATAAAACTGAATTCTCACATCTAAAGACTATCATGTAAAATAGTCAATCAACTAGAATTTTGTAAGAGCCAACTATGGATTCAGATTGAAATTGTTCCAAAAAGCAAAACTAAGAGTAAAGGGTGATAACTGGGGGGGGGGATATAAATATACATATATATATATATATATATATATTTTTTTTAATATATACACATATATATGTATGTGTGTATGTATATGTTTACATGTGTATGTATGTACGTGTGTGTATACACACACATACACCCCCTAACAATCAGAATTGCATAAAAGTGGTTAGAATGTTGGGCTATGAGGCAGGAAGGCTCATCTTCCTGAGTTCAAATCGGCCTCAGACACTTTGTGACTCTGGGCAAATCACTTAATCATGTTTGCCTCAGTTTCCTCTTCTAAAAAGTTAGCTGGAGAAGGAAATAGCAAACCACTCCAGCATCTTTGCCAATAAAATTCCTAATGGGGTCATGGAGAGTTGCACACCTGAACAACCAAACAACAATAACAAAGAATATTCTACCTTAGAAGATAATGACTTGTCCATCAATGGAAGGCTAGAAGCAGAGGCTGGATGCCCACTTGTTGGAACTGTAGTGAAAGAGAAAGAGATTTGGGCTTCACTACATCTTTGAGCAGATGTCTGAAATTAATGCCAACTCTGATATCAGTACTAAGGATTAATCAATAAAAAAGTATTTATTACACATTCATAACATGCCCAGCACTGTACTAACTTCTGGAGATACAAAGAAAAAAGTGAAATCATCTCAAGTCTCAAGGAGATCACAGTTTATCAGGATAGAAAACCCTGTGGACCAGTCTATACCTACGAATACCATTGGTTTGTGCTGCATTATTTAGAAAGATCTATCTCTCTGGTGGCTCTCACTAGAATTACATCAGTGCCATCAAGAACCCAGAGTTACCCAGAGTACCATATTTCTTAATCTGAAGTATTAGTGCTGAGAAAGCCCCTGACCTACCTGTGGGATCCCATTAGAATTCACATTTCCTCCAGCTACCACAAAGCCTAACAAAAAAGCTGGAGTAACTGCCCGGCTAGTGCAGGATTTCTGGGCTCTAACCCAAACTAAGTGCTTTGATGTATTTTTTATTCATACCTAATATTATGATTAAAAGACAGGAATTGGTCTTTACCTTAGTAACTGATCTCAATTGAATCATAGTTAGAACAACATAAGAGATGTCTTATGCTAGAACAGTGTAAGTCTTTTTCTAGAGGAGCTGGGGTTATAGGAAGCCAGGGACCTACTAAGACATAAGCACATCAAGTCCCTGGATCAGAAGAATTGGGATCACTGTGCACAAAGACAGGCGTCCAAAGACCCCAAGAGCTATGACTGATACCCCAGGATGCTCAGAACAGGCCATAATAGCAGCTGGGATTGAGATGAGCATTTACTTAATACCACATATCTAAGTGCATGCTAGTAAATGAGATCTGAGGCTATGTACAACATAATGATGACATGTGTGTGAATGTGTGTATTGTAAGCCTGTCCCTCTATCCATCAAACCACATAGCTATACTGACTGTATGACCTTGGGCAAATTGATTACTCTCTTAGTGATCCAAGCAATGTTCTGGGTCTAAACTACAGAGAGGGTTTCCACAGAGGAATTCTCTAAACTGATGGAATCTTATGTATGTTATAAATACATTTAAATGCATGTACGTACATACATATACATACACACACATGTGTATATTGGTTGGTTGCTGTCCTTCATTCTGGAAGGGGAACAAAATGTCACCAGCATGCTAGAGTCAAGTTGTTTCAATTATGCTTTGCTCATAGAGCACAGCCCCTTTTCTGATGTGGGCACACCAGGCTGAGTGGTCCTGTGCCAGTGTCTCCCATGTCACACAATCAATTTCAAAGTTCTTGAGAGAGACCTTGAGAGTGTCCTTGTATTGCTTCTTCTGACCACCATGTGATCGCCTGCAACATGCAAGTTCTCCATAAGATTGTTAGTTTGTTCGTTTTGGCAAGCACATATTTTGCATTCAAGCAACATGGCCAGCTCCTCAGAGCTGTGCTCTCTGAAGCAGAGTTTGAATGCTTGACAGTTTCATTCAAGAAAGGACTTCTGGTATCTTATCCTGTCATGTAATCTTCAGAATATTTCTAAAAAAATTCAAATTGAAATGATTCAGTTTCCTGGCATAGTGCTGGTATACTGTCCAGGTTTCATAGGCATACAACAGTGAGGTCTTCTGGTTCAGGGACTTGATGTGCTTGTATCTTGGTTGTTCCCTGGCTTGCTATAGCCCCACATTCTCTACAAAAAGACTATCTCTCATGCTATTCTAGCTATGATTCAATTAAGATCAGTTACTAATATAAAGACTGATTTCTGTCCTTTAATCATGCATCAGCTCTGTAGACTTTCAGTTTGGTAGTCAGTCTAATTCCTCTTCTCTCTCATACTTTCCTTCAGAGCCTCCCAAACACTGAACTAAATCTGGAAATGTGTGCATCAACCTCATTACAAATGTGTACATCCCTGAAAAGTGAGTGAACTTACTCACAGCATTTAAAACTCCATTTGCTGTAATCAATGGTATTAATAGTGTGGTGGTAGCTGATGGAACACCTCTATTTTCTTGGTGTTGTTAGGCCAAAATTAGCACAAGCAGCAGATAACTGATCCATAATTTGTTGCATCTCATCTCCAGAGGCTGCACTGAGTGCATAATTATCTACAAACAGAAAATCATGTACCATCACCTCCTCCACTTTAGTCTTGGCTTATAGCCTTTCTAGTTGAAGAATTTATCATCAGTGTGGTAGATGACCTTGATGACCTGCTCATCCCATTGAAAGTATTTGACAACATGACTGAAAACATCATGATAAAAAGCATGGGAGCAAGCACATTGCTTGTTTTATCCCATTGGTGAAAGGGAAAGTTCAAGAGTATTGTCCATTACCCAGAACCCCGGACAAACATGCCATCATGAGATTGACATACATTGTTGATGAACTCCGGGTAACCAAATTTTGTCATAATTTTCCATAGGCCCTCATGACTGACAGTATCAAAGGCCTTGGTTAGATCTACAAACATGTTCAGACCTTTGTTCTATTCCTGGCCTTTCTATTGAAGTTGTTGAGTAGTACACATCATATTGACTGTTCCTCAGATCTTTCTGAAGCCACATTGGCTTTCAGGTAGACGACCATATATAGTTTATTAAGGAAGACTCTGACAAGAATCTTGCCAGCAATGATTAAGAGATAGAACTCCTTGTGATTATAGTAGGACAATATATTTTCTTTACCTATATAGAGACGGCATCATTGAACTCCTGGAAAATAATTTCCTCTTGCCATAAAACCTAGAAAATTTCCATCCGTATTTGTATTATCACTGGACACTTTGCCTTGTAAATCTCAGCTAAAATAGAATCAGCAACAGGTGCTTTGCCACACAAAATAAATCAGATGGCATTTAAAACCTCTTCTTCAGTTGGAGCTTCTGCTAGGAAGGAATTAACTTCAACCTGAGGTAAATGGTCAGTCACCCCAGCATTGAACAATGATGGCTTGTTGAGAACAATATGGAAGTGTTCAGTCCATCTCTCTAGAATCATATACTTATCACTAATCGATGTGATTCCATCAGCATTGAGTAGTTGAGATGCACTATAGTTCTTTGGATTATAAATAGCCTTCAGGGTGTCACAAAAGTGATTTGGATTGTTACTATCAGCATAAAATTGAATTTTATCTGTCTTTGTACTGAGCCAAGAATCCTGCATCTCTTTAAGTTTTGCTTGTACTTTAATTTTGATGGAATTAAATGTTGCCTTCTTAAAGATGGATGACGTATACTGCTAGTAAATCCTGTGGAGTTTTCTTTTTTTTTTCATTTATCAGCTTCGGAGTTTTCCCATCATTTTCATCAGACTGGTCTTGGTGTTTGCCAGTGTTCTAACCCAGATTAGCAAATGCAGTGCTATACACCAAATCTCTGAAAGCTGTCCACTCCTTTTCTGCTCCACTGTTGCCAACTGTGTGTTGGGTCAATTTTCCCTCCAAGTTAGCAAAAAATTATTTCCAAGCAGAGAAGAGCTCTAATCTGTGGATATTAAGTCTTCTGGTAGTTATTTTGCCTTGACAGTGCCACTTTTGCTGAATGAAAATATTTAACTTGGAGAGAATAACTTTATGGCTGGTCCATCACTCTTTGCTACACCTTGCCTTTGTTGCTCTCACATCCTGTCTGTCTCTTTTGCGTACAATCATGTAGTCTATTACATATCAATGTTTGCTGCAAAGATGTAACCGTGAAGCAGAAGACAATGTTGGTGATGAGAAAGTCATGAAATGCATAAGTCTTCAATAGTTAGTGACCATTGTTGCTGTTTCCAACTCCATTCCTCCCTAGGACTCCTTGCCAGGTCTGGAAGTCTGAGGCTAGTCAAGTTTTAAAGTCATCCAGAATTATAAGCTTGTCCTCTTTTGGCACATTGATGATAAGGGTCTTCAGGTCTGTAAAATTTTTCCTTGACCTCATCAGGGTCATCATACTGGGAGCATAGGCACTGATGATGGGGGCATGATATTTTCCTGCAAGTGGCAATCACATTGTCATGAGCCTGTGGTTCACTCCTTTTGGTAGGTATATAAGTTTATTGACTAGATTAGTTTTGATTGCAAAACCTGTCACACCAGCTTCATACCCTCATCTTCACTGTGGTCATTTCAGAAAAATGTGTACATCCAGTAAGCTGGCCTTGATTTGCCAGTCTTATTTCACTCAGAGCTACTATTTTGATGTGACAGTGACTGAGTTCTCTTGCAACAAGTTATTCGTCTTTCAGGTCTATTGGATTTTGTGTGGTCTATGTGTGCACACACTTCATGTACTGATGGTGAGTGGAATTGTCTTTGCAGACTCTTTTGTACATTTGCGTGTGTGCGTGTGTGTGTGTGTGTGTGTGTGTGTGTGTGTGTGTGTGTGTTTCAACTAGCCCTTTTCTCATATCAGGAGGTGAGCAGTGAGATCCTTAAAAGGCTGCGCAGACACTCAGGGGCTGCTGAAGCCCTCTATTGCTTCCGATGAGAAGATAACTCTATGGTCTGTGTCATCTGTGTGCAAAGTTGTGACTACAAGTCGAAGTGTATCTTCACATGCTGCTTTGCCATTTGCCTGTCACCACAGAACTTTGATATGTAAAATTGTAAAATGTTATGGGTGATGTCTTTTGACTTCTATATAAAATGAAGCAGAGTTGCATGAAGTTATAGGCCTCATTCTCTCTCCCAGAGTCATCAAAGTCCAGTGACAAGATGAGAGTCAACATGACTGGATGACTGGTGATGGCTTGGGATGCAGTGAATGACCTTGGTGTCTTTGATATCTGACCCAGCTCTAATCGCTCCACAGTGCCTACTTCAGGGGCCTTCATGGCCATTGGAACAAATTGTTTCCATCTGCCCATCACACTGGGGGAAGTCACCATATGCTTGGGGAAGACATCCTCCTAACTCACCAACCGGTTTAAGACCCCCTCAGTTACCCTGAATCTGGTTTAGCCTGTCTTCAGAGGCAGTTTATGGGGTGTGGCCCCTGCCAGTGCTACAGCTCCTTGGAACCACAGGTGAGAGGTAGGTAGAACAGGTGGTCACCAAAGGTGGAAAGCAGCCCTGAAAAGGGCTCAGCAGCTTTCATACCAGAGGTACTAGTCTTCCCTGAACACACTCTACAACTCACCACCACAAGAACCAGCACCACCGGCAGCAATGGCATCAAAAACAACTAGAGCTGGAGGGAAAGCTGCCAGAGCAGCAGCAACACTACCACCTGCAGCTCCAACACCAGCAGCTCAAGCAGGAGTAGTAACACCTTCAAAGTAACAACGTAACGATTACATTCCAAAGACATGAAAGTTATTCACAGATAGCATTGTGTCAAAATCATCTGCCCGATAATGGCCTGCCAGTTCCATAGCAACAAGTGGCAAAGATTACATAATCAAATTCTCTACACCCACACAGCCAGCATCTTGGTTTAACCCCTCATTACCTCTTGCTTGGATTATCACAATGGCTCCCTAATTGCCCTCTCTAACTCAAGGCCCTCTCCACTTTTTAGAATATGTTCCCTGTCTCCCTTTGACTCCTAGAATCAAATTCTTCCTTCTAGACACTTCAGACACCTCTTTCTATATAAAGCCTTTCATAATCCATCCTAGTGCTTTTCCTCTCTAAACTACTTTGCATTAATATTATCGTTATTCTGTGTATATTTAGATATGTATGTTGTCTCTTCTAATAGAATGTAAATTAGTTGAGAGCAAGGAATATTGCATTTTTGTTTTTTCTTTTCCCCCAACACTTAGCACAGTGTCTGACACATAATAGGCATTTAATAAATACTTGATTGATAGTTCTACAATAGTCTGTCCTGGTCAGACTGAATCTGGAGTATTGTACTAAATTCTGTGTGCTGTATTTTAGGTAAAATACTGATGAGCTAGATAGTCTCCAAAAATAAAGAAGAAAAACTTCAGAATAATCTCATAGGAGGATTAGTTTTCAACCAAACTGTTGGGATTAGAGTAGAGAATACTCATGGCAGGGAGAGTGGAGGCATAAGAACTCACTAAGTACTAGAAAGTCTATAATGTGGAATATAGATTAGACTTGTTCTACTTAACCTCAAAGGGCAGAATTAGAAATTATGGATGGCAGTTGCAAAGAAGTAGATTTAGGTATAAGGGGAAAAGTTTCCTAAAACTTAGAGCCATTCAAAAATAGAATGAACCATCTTGGGAGGTAATTAGATCCTACTCATTGGAGGTCTTCAAACAAAGATGGGATGACTACTTATTCAGAATGTTATGGTGGAAATTTCCTTTTTTAGCAGTTGGACTAGATGACTACCAAAATCTCTTCCAACCCTAACACTGTGTGATTCTACAGTTCTCTGATCTATGTCTGGTCCTATGATTACATTTTATACCCCTCCATTCTGTCTCAAGAATATCCTGATGCACACATAATCCCCAAATGGGACTTAATGAACAACTTCAGGCATCTGGATCAATAGGGAATTATATGTCTCAAGGATTCACAACCCTAATGTCTTCCTTTTTTAATATCTTCGCTAAATTTCCCCATTTAAGAGCTCTGCAAAAGAAAGCACAGCTTATGTCACCACTGCTGGCCACCACCTCAGTGCTGAACATGGAAACTTCAGTAATTGGCCATGAGACTGACTGTTTTTCTGATAATAGCAAGGTTAACATGACTTAGGGTTTGGAGTTAGTCAGCTGTGTGGAGTTATGTCAAAAAAGCCTAACAGGGCCTGGAAGATTTGTAATCTAATTCTCTCCTCTTTGCATGAATGCATATGTGTCCATAGCTTTGCTGCTATTAAAAATTATATTTTCAATTTATGAGGGTTATTATTCTCGATAGATATACATGTTTGTATTGAGTTATAATTTCCTTGAAAATCTATGAACTTGCTAGTCCTTGTTAAATACCACTGACTTTCAATGAAATGTGTGTGTGTGTGTGTGTGTGTGTGTGAGAGAGAGAGAGAGAGAGAGAATGATAGAGAGAAAGAGTTACAGCCTACAACAAAGCTCTGTTGTTCAAATGATAAAGATTTGGGGAGTTACAAGACAGGAAAGGGATTTCAGAAAAAAACAACAAACCCTCCCCTTCTGAATTTTCACAACAAAGCTTTATTTCAAATATTTCTCATCCCATTCCTACTTTTTCCTATTAATGAGCACTCTAATTTAAAATGGGAAGAGTGCTCAGTATTATTGGAGGATGGCCAACATTCTGTCCATTGGACATTCATCTTATTGATAGTAGATCTGGAGACCCTAAAGGTTCAAGTAATACAGACTCTCAGTCTGCAGTCTTCTCCAATTTGTATTCATTTCACAGGGAATATGAAACCCATCTTGTCTCCCAGACTGCCCTCTGTTTTGCTTTAAAGATCCAACGTTTCCAAGTAGCCCATTTGTTCTGCTTCTTTGGGCTATTGCTAGAAGCAAGCTTTATATTTCCAAGTCCTAAGAACCAAAGAAATAACAGTTTGTTGTTTTCTTGTTGTTTTTTTTTCTTTTACACAGACAACCACCCTCCCCATCCTCCCCCTCACACACAGCATTCTCTTGAGAAGGAAGAGTCAAGTGCCATAAGATATAGAAGAGGAAGAAAGGTCATGGCGAGACACAGTGTCATTTGCATTTTTTAGCTGCACCAAATTAAATCAGTTTTCAAGACTTTATTGTTTTAAATCTCTTTCCAGTGACCCGGAGCTCTTGGTGGTTAAATGTCAGGGCTGGCAGGCTAATTGTCAGAGAGTCAGGGTCAATAGGTGCTTTGCCCTGGTTCTCTTTTCTGTGATCTAAAGTTCCCGAATCTCCTAATAGGAAATAAATTTTGAACAACACATGACTAGTATGAGAGATACAGAGCAAATAGTTCTAGGCCATTTTTTTCCAGATAGACATTGGTTTAGAAGAAGATTCTATTTGGTTTTCTTGCTTTGGTACATCTTGGGTAAAGGATATTGATATGGTGAAAATAATGCTTCAAAGCTATATTGAAGACAGGGGCTACAGAGCTTTGACCCAGGGCATTGAATTTAAAGAGATGTGACTTTAGAGGAAGCTACCAGCACTTGTGGCCCTTTAGTAATGTAGAAACAGCAAATCCTTTGACCTAGGTAGTGAAAATGATTAGTTAAAATGAAAGCTTCACCTGCTTCACATGTGAGAGTCACCCTGATCAATAGCCTGATGCCAGTGTCCCAGGGTATCTGTCACTCCAAACGATAGGGGGCATGCCTCCCATCGTCCTTTTCTTGCTTAACTAAAGTTGAAGTTCATGCCATTTGCCACAGGCACAGTGTGCTGTATTTGAGAACAAAAATTACTAGTGAAATTCCCTAGAATACAATATTAGAAGCCAGAAATCTTGATTCTTATGCTAACTCCCCGTGTGACCTTGGGTAAGTCATATAACACCTCTGTGTCTCAGTTTCATCATCTCTAAAATGGTAACAAAATGCCTATCCCATCTACCCTTTAAGATTGTTGTAAGAATCAAAGGAGGTAAAACATATATGTGTGTGTGTATACACATATATATATTATATTATGTATAAAGTAGTTTAAAAATATAAGGTATTACTATTTTTATTATTGGGATTTTCCTATCTTTCTATTAGGGGATTTAAATAATTAATTTCCTTTGGAAGTACTCAGGTACAACTGAGTGTTCTTTTTGGAATCTAATACATGTATTAGACATAGCATGTGAGGAATAAGTTTTGTTGAATAAATAGATAAATAAAATGACACTGACAAGGTATAAAGCAGGTGAAAATAATAGCTTTTACTTCTATATCAGTATTAGCTTTTCTTAGCACTTTCTCCCCTATAACCTTGTAAAGTAGATATTGCAAGTACTGCTATGCCCATATAACAGATGGAAAAACTGAGGGTTAGAGAAATTGAGTCTCTTATCTATTGCAATATAGTTGAGATGTATTGGCCCCATGGCTCTTGAGTCTAAAGTCAAACATTCCTCTTTCTCTTACACCATTTAACGTGTTACGGTTTGTATGTCTCACTTCTTTCGATGTGACACTATGACTTCATATGCATTTGCTAAAGGTAAAGACTAGTCTCATGTTATGCATGTTTCACTCTTCTCAAAATAAAGGAATATTATGAACAGTTTCATAGTAAGAAATTAGTGTTATTTTATCTTAGGTGGGATATTTACACATTCACTGTGTTAGAGAAAAGAATGATCAAGCCAAAGTAGTGGTAATGGTGGAAATTCAAGTACTATGTCACTTGAAGATGTTATTTGGAGACACCTCACATAAAGAACAAGCATTGATGGCCATGTTGATTCCTGCAGATGGAAGGTTTCCTATTGTCAAGATATTAGGAGACACCCTGTTTTCCACAGCTAAAGTCTAGCAAGCTGTGCCCTGAGCTTGACATAACAACAATGCTTTGCACTCACCCTCTGAATGAACACTGTTGCAACTAAATGATAGAACTGATGGTCCCTGAGCTCAGGCAAGCACCAACAGACCCAGACATGAAGCCCTGCTATGAACAGACTTCATCATGCTTGCCTCACTGTCGCTGTGGGACATCACCACTATTGTGACACTACTCTGTTTTACTCTTTGTCTAGCCACAAGTATATAATTCAAGGTTCAGCAGAGCCCCAACCCATGTGTCTAGATCCTCTCTTTGCTTGCAAACCATTTCCTTCACTTTGGAATTAAACAGCTATTTGATTCCCAACTACTCTATTTCTAGCCTGCTCTATTCAACTCCAACCATCCATAGGCTAGAGAACAGTTTGATCTGATTGGCACTGTGCACTGCCCAGCTCTGCCTATAGAAAAAATAATCTGATTTCTAAATCTAAAGTATTTGCATCACCAATGGCATTCTTTGATTGAAAAAAGAAATTGTAGAGCACCATACAATGATTTAGATGCCCTTGCAAATCCTTGGCTATTATACCTCCAATAGATTAATGTTTGGGAAATTAATTTGTCTTAGGATATAGTTGCCTCTTTAAAATGTTATCTGGTACTTTATGACTGTGTGTGTGTGTGCATATGTGCGTATTCCTGAAATTAGAATGTTTATTTTAATGAATGTTCCCCTCTGATGCCTCATAATAGTTCTTTTGCTAAAATATAGTTTTATTTATTTCATTAAATATTTCCCAATTTTAGGTAAAAAATTCACTTTTTTTATAAAATTTTGAATTCCAAAATCTCTCCTTCCCTTCCACTTCTTCCCTACCCCTTGAGAAGGCAAGCAATATGATATATATTATATATATGCTATATGTATATATTATATATATTAGCCATGTTGCAGAAGAGTGCACACACAAAAAAAAACACAAGAAAACTAAAGAAAGTGGGTTCATTCTTTTTAAAAATACTTCAGACTTCTGGTGCCAAGATGGCAGAGTAAGAAAGAAACCCTCTGCAGTCCTCCCAAATTCCCCATCAAACAACTAGAAAATTGTCTCTTACTTATTGCAGCTCACCAGCATGGCAGGCAAAGTCTGTCTCATTGGGGTGGGAAGGGAGTAAGGTCCAAGAGCAGCAGCAAACACAACAGCCAGCTTCACAGCAGGAGGCCTGCAGCAAGGCACTGGGCAATCCACCAGTGAAACCCTGCCCTCCTGAAAACCAGCAGTTCCCTAGGCAAGTGAACAGTCTGCATGGGAAGCAAGGCACCACCCTAGTGACTCCACACTCAGTATAAGCCACCAACAAGGCCTTGAACCAATTGCTGATCAGAATGAAAGCCCCACCC
The DNA here is from genome assembly GCA_028658325.1 of Potorous gilbertii. Taxonomy (NCBI): domain Eukaryota; kingdom Metazoa; phylum Chordata; class Mammalia; order Diprotodontia; family Potoroidae; genus Potorous; species Potorous gilbertii. The sequence goes on from CM053769.1 coordinate 190,720,019, forward strand.
CAGGGCTAGCCCCACCCCTAGGATCTCACAGCAGAGAGATTCTGCCACATCCTGGGGCAGAGCAGTAACAAGATCCCTCCTTCAGGGCTTGCCACCAGAAAGACTGTTACAATAGCAAACTAACAAACCAGCAGATAAACACCATACTCAGGAGAAGGCAATAGGGTGGCTCCAACCCTTGTACAAGCCATAAGCATAACCTGCCCTCCACTGAAAACCAAGCAGCTAAGCCCTGAAGTGCAGTGAAAGCCAATAATAAAATTCTGAGCCCAAGCATAAAAGATTTGGGCCAGTGTAAGAACCAAGACCAGTTTTCACAAAAAAACACCAAGTCACAAAAAATACAGAAAAATGAGCAAAAAAACCCCGATTTGACTATATAGATAAAGAGATAAATTTAGAAGGGTTTAATAGTATCAAAATGGCTGTATGTGAAGACTCAAAGAAAAATGTAATTTAGCCTCTGACCCAAAAAGAATTCCTGGAAGAGCTTTAAAAGGATTTTTAAAAAACAAATTAGAGAAGTAGAAGAAAAATTGGGGAAAGAAATGAGAGTAATGTGAGAGAATAATGAAAACAGGAGTCAATAGTATGGGAAAATACATACAAAAATTTATTGAGGAAAATAACTCCCTAAAAAATAAAAATGGCCAAATGCAGAAAGACTTACAAAAAGCTCAAAAGCTCATTGAAGAAAATAATTCCTTAAAAATTAGAATAGAGCATGTGGAAGCTAATGACTCTATGAGACATCAAGATACAATAAAACAAAATCAAATTATTAAAAAAATAGAAAAAAATGTAAAATTACTCATGGGAAAAATAGCATAGAAACTAGATCCATAAGAGATAATACAAGAATTATTGGACTGTGAAAACTATGATCAAAAAATAAAGCCTTTATAGTATTTTTCAAAAAATCATCAAAGAAAACTAGCCTGATATAGTGGAACTAGAGGGCAAAATAGGAATTCAAAAAAATTCACTTATCACTACCCGAAAAGCATCCCAAAATGAAAACTCCCAGGAACATCATAGCCAAATTCCAAAACTAATAGATCAAGGAGAAAGTACTGCAAACAGATAAAAAGAAACAATTCACATGTCATGGAGTTACAGACAGGACTACACAGATTTTGACACATTAAAAAATCAGAGATCTTGAAATACGATATACCAGAAGGCAAAAGAAATAGGATTGCAACCATGAATCACTTACCCAGAAAAACTGAACATAATCTTTCAGGGGAAAAAATAGTATTTATTGAAATAGAAGACTTTTAAGCATTCCTAATTAAAAGATCAGATCTAAATTAAAATTATTCAAGGGAATATAAAAAGGTGAAAAAGAAACAAGAAAAATAAAATGTAAGAAATTCAATAAGGTTAAACTGCTTATACTTCTATATGGCAAAATATTTGTAACTCTTAAGAACTTTATTACTCTAAAAGTAATTAGGAGTACATATAGACAAAGGGTATTTGTACAAGGTGATATTAATGTGATAATACCCAAAAAATAAAATAAAGGGGTGAGAAAGAAAATTGCACTGGAAAAAGGAGTGGGAAGATTGAATGGGGTAAATTATTCCACATAAAAGAGGCATTAGAGGAATGTTATAATGGAGGAAAAGACGGGGTGGTGGGCATAGCTTAATCTTTACTTTCATCAAAATTGGCTCAAAGAGAGAACAACATATATACTCAGTTCAATACAGAAAACTATCTTATCCTATAAGGAAGTTAAAAGGTACAAGAATAACAGAAGAGGGAGGGGGGAGTGATAGAAGGAAAGGTAGATTGAGGAAGGTGGTGATCAGAAGTAAAACACTTGTGAGGAGTGAAAGAAGATAGGTAAAAGAAAACAAGGGAAAATAGCATGGAGGGAAATATATAGTTGTCATAACTATAAATATGAATGAGATGAACTCACCCATATAAATGAAGCAGCTAGCAGAATGGATTAAAACCAGAATCCTACAATATGTTGTTTACAAGAAACATGTTTGAAGCAGAGACTTACAGGGTAAAAGTGAGGGGCCAGGGAAGAATTTTTCATGCTTCAGCTGAAGCAAAGAAAGCAGGGGTGGCAATCATGATCTTAGACCAAGCAAAAGCAAAAATAGATGTAATTAAGAGATAAAAAAAGGAAACTATATCTTGCTGAAAGGTATCATAGACAATGAAAACATATATGTGCCAAATAGGATAACATTTAATTTTTTTTAAGAAATTGAATGAGTTTCAGGAGGAAATAGATAATAAAACTATACTAGTGGGGGCCTCAACTTTCCCCTCTTAGAACTAGATAAATGTAACATAAAAAAATACACAAGAAATAAGTTAAAGAAGTAAATATAATTCTGGAAAAGCTAGATATGATAATTCTCTGGAGAAAAATGAATGGGAATAGAAAGGAATATCCCTTTTTCTAAGCAGTACATGGCACCTAAACAAAAATTGATCATGTATTAAGAAATAAAAACCTTACAACCAAATGCATAAAATCAGAAAGAGTAAATGCATCTTTTCCAGATCATAAAAAAAATATAAAAATACATTCAATAATGGACAATAGAAAGAGAGATTAAAATTTAACTGGAAATTAGATAATCTAATTCCAAAAAATAAGTGAGTCAAAGAACAAATCATAGAAACTATTGATAATTTCATTAAAGAGAGTGATAACAATGAGAAAACATACTAAAATTTATGGTAAGCAGTGAAAGGGAAAGTTAGGGGAAAGTTTGTATCTGTAGTTGTTTACATCAATAAATTAGAGAAAAAACAGATCAATAAAAAACTAGAAAAAGAACAATTTAAAAATATCCAATTAAGCACCAAATTGGAAATCTTGAAAATCAAAGGAGATATTAATAAAATTGAAAGTAAGAAAATCAATGAACTAATAAATAAAGCTAGAAGCTAGTTTAATGGGAAAAAATAACAAAATAGATAAACCACTGATTAATTTTATTTAAAAAAGGAAAGAAGAAACCAAATTACCAGTATCAAAAAGAGAATGGGCAAATTCATCACCAGTGAAGAGGAAATTAAGGTAATTGTTAGGATATTTTGCCCAATCGTATGTGAATAAATTCGATAGTCTAAGTGAAATGGGTCAATAAAAATATAAATTACCCAGATTAACAGACTAAGAAATAAAATACTTAAATAATAAAATCTTACAAAACAATATTAAGCAAGTCATTAATAAACTCCCTAAGTAAACATCTCCAGTGCCAGATGAATTTACACTGAATTCTACCAAACATGTAAAGAACAATTAATCCCAATACCATATAAACTCTTTGGAAAAAATAAGCAATGAAGGACTCATAACAAATTCCTTTCATGACACAAATATGGTGCTAATATCTAAACCAGGAAGAGCAAAAACAGAGAAAGAAGATTATAGACCCATTGCCCAAATGAATATTGATGCAAAAATTCTGAATAAAATTTAAAAAGAGATTACACTACAAGTAGGTGGGATTTATACCAGGAATGCAAAGCTGCTTCAACATTAGGAAAACTTATCAGTATAACAGACCATATCAATAACAAAACCAACAGAAATCATATGATTATCTCAAGAAATGCGGAAAAAGCCTTTGATAAAATGCAATACCCATTCCTATTAAAAACACTAGAGAATATAGAAATAAATTGAATGGAATAAATGGAATTTACCTTCAAATGCTAAAATGATTAGCAAGCATTATCTATAATGGTGATAATCTATGAGCCTTCCCAATGCAATCAGGAATGTAGCAAGGATGCCCATTATCACCTGTATTATTTAGTATTATATTAGAAATGTCAACTATAGCAATAATAGAAGAAAAGAAATTAAAAGGACTAAAATAGGTAATGAGGAAACAAAATATTACTCTTTGTATATGATATGATGATATACTTAGAAAATCCTGGAGAACCAACTAAAAAACTACTTGAAATTATTAGCAATTTAGCAAAATTATGTGATACAAAATAAACCCACACAAATCATCAGCATTTCTATGTATTACCAGCAAAGTCGAGCAGCAAGACATAGAAAGGGAAAACCCATTTCAAAACTGTAGATGATAAAAAATACTTAGGAGGCTACCTGCCAAGACAAACCCAGGAACTATATGAACACAACTACAAAACACTTGTCACATAAATAAAGTCAGATCTAAACAATTGGAAAAATATTAATCGCTCATGGATAGACCAAGCCAATGTAATAAAAATGACAGTTCTACCTAAACTATTTATTCAATCATAGCAATCAAACTATCAAAAATTATTTTATAAGGACAGGAAAAAATAATAACAACATTCATCTGAAATAATAAAAGCTCTCGAATATCAAAGGAATCAATGGGGGAAAAATGTTTAAGAATGTGATCTAGCTGTACCAGATCTCAAACTGTATTATAAAGCACCAATTATCAAAATAATCTGGTATTGGCTAAGAAGTAGAGTTGGGAAATAGAAAGTCTTTTTAATACTTGGAGTCAGCTATCATGCCGTTTTCTAAATATTTAGCAGAGGAGTCCTCTGTAATCTCTTTCTACTCAGTTGCCAAGTCCTTTTACCATCTCTGACTTAAGATTTCCCAAAGCTGCTGCTGCTACTTCTGTTGCCACCATAGTCCCAGCAACGGTATTTCATCCACATGGGTTTTTGGCCACCCTCCACAGCCTTCATGTCACAGATCACTCCTTCCAACCTCCTAAATTATCTTCGATTGGAAGAATGTCTCATCTGGACCTTTTATTGTCTACACTACTCCAGAATTCTATTTGAGGAGTTATTTTAAGATTGTTTGGAGGCAAATGTTAGGAGAGGTCAAATGAGTGCTTTCTCTCCTCCATCTTATCTCCCAAAGCTCTGAGTTCTTGAGTCTAGCTATAAAGTTCATGTGTCCAGCTATAAAGCCTTCCATTATAGTCTCAGTGATGAAATAAGTCTCTGTCATTCAAAGGCCATTCTAAGTGAACAAAGGATGATCATTAAAGATTTGGCTAAAAGCAATTCTTTTCAGTCAGAGTTGAAATAACAAAGTACAATTTTCCCAGTTAAATGCACTGAAAGAAGTAAAATTCCATAACAAAATCAAGGTGGGAGGGAGGAGCAAACTATGTAAAGATGTATAGAAGAGTTGAAATCTGCATCAGCAGAGGGAATAGTCATGCAAGTTATACCCTGCTTCCTCTTTAACTACAGTCAAAGCAAGATCTTTTGCCACCAAATGATGAGTTACAGCCTTGGTCACAAGGTCCAAGCTGCAAGGTGCATGCCTTTTTCTGAAACGCAAACTATGACCATGAATTTCTCAGTCTTATTTATAGAATAACAATTCCTTATTACTTTAGCTGAATCAGAACAGCACTGTAGACAGTACATTTCTTCTTAATGGAATTATCTTGAATGAAATTACAGGATTTTAAAAAATGAAATACATATATAAGTACAATTTGGTGTCTTACTCACTGATCTTTAACTACTATTCATGTATCCTAAAATGATTTATAAATAGATAATAGATAGCTAAAGATAGACATAATTAGAATGATTCTTCTTAACATTTAGAATTCTCAGTTGAATTACAAATCCTTTCTAAGTTATCTACATGATTCTGAAGGTGTAATAGAACTTATTTAAAAAAAAAAAACAAAACACCAGAGGTAGCTTGCCTCTACTACCAGTAGTTTTGCTATTCTTTGGAAAAATGGTCTTCTCTATGACTGTATCTTATTATTAACAGTAAAGACCTTAGTTTATTTTTTCTAGCACTCAACCTCTAAAGTCCTCCCTTTTTTCACACATTTTAGATGAAAGTCATAAATTACATATGGAATCTCTATGTGAAAAGCAATTGAGAAGATAATCACAGAGATTTCACAGAGATTGATTCATGCTTTACTCTTTCAAAATTCAACCTTAGAAACCCACCCTTAAATCTGACTTAAAATTGGCATAGAAAAGCAGTTTCCTTACCAACTCTTCAGTAATAAATTCAACTCACGACTAGGTTGGATATAGTTTCTCTGTCTTGTACCTATATGAGAAGCTATGATCTCCCTATCCACATACATCACAAGGTTATTATGAGGAATATATTGTATAAACTTTGAAACACTATGCTGATACTTTAATACATTGATATATAATAATGTGTTATCATTTTATTATTCCTCTACTAAAAAACAGGTGTCAATGTTCATCTCCCACCGAATAGAACTGAGATTCTGTAGTTTGCAACTCAAAGCTCTAAATAAAAACCACAAACCTATATTTTCAGCATTATTTTCCATGATTCCATAGAACATGCCCTATACTTGAATCAAATTGACTTAACTTGCTCAAGTACACAAGTACATCAAAACTTTATTCTTACTCGTCCTTCTACCTAGAATGCACTCAAGCCCTCTCTTTTTCCCTTTTCCCCTAAAACAATTCCTTCCCTTACTTCAATGCATACTTAAATGCCATCGCTATCTTAAAGCCTTCCCTAATTAGTCTAACTAGAAATTACCTCTATCCTTTCAACTACTATAGTACCTTTCAGATAGAATCACAAGATGTTCACAAATAAGGCAATAGGTTTCTGCCTATCTTCTCGACTAGACTTTAGGGTTCTTGAGGTTGTGGACTTTCTTATTCATTCTGGTTCATCTACCATTTTTGAGAAGTATTTTTTATTGCAGAAGATATCTTCCTTAAGCCATTCTTTTTCATCTCGAATTTAAAAATCACTTACTTTGATTCCTTTGTCAGTAATGAAAATAGGGATACATTTTGCATTTTAACACAAATAAAGCAGAATGCTGACTAAATGTCATTAAATAATGTAGATTAATTCAAAGAGCAACATATATATGCACATATGAAAGAAAATAAAATTTGTAAAATAAAGTTTAAATATCACAGAATATGAGAATTGAGAGAGATTGACCTCAGTGGCATCTAGTCCAAACCATACATGAAAAAGTGGCCATCCAGTCTCTGCCTAATGACCCCCAAGCATTGAGAATCTAACACTTCTGTAAGCATTATGTTTCAATTTTGTGCAGCCCTAATTTTAAGGATTTTTTTCTGACATCTAACCGACATGGACCTTTTTGCAACTTCTACATATTGTTTCTAGTTTTATCTTCTGAGAAAAAAAAAATAATAGTCATCTTTCTTCCATGTGATATCTATTCAAATATTTGAGAACTATTATCCCTTCTTTCTATTTCTTTTGATCTTTAAATTAATATTCATAGCTTCACCCTTTCCTCATATGACTCAATGCTTTCCATAATGTTAATTGCTTTTTTTATTGATAAGACCCTGTCTTATCAATATTATTCATAAATTGATACTCTTAATTAAACACAATAATCCAGATTTGTTCTGATATTAACATAATACATTGGAACTATTTCTTAAGATTTAAATTTAATTATTTATTTTTAGATATTTTATTTTTTAGATATCATTCCTTCATATCCAACTAACTCTAGACCCTCTGTGTATCTATCTACATATATATATACATACATATATATGTATGTATATATATGTATATGTGTGTGTATAAAAATACACGTGCACACACAAATATTTCCAGCATCTACCCTAATACTAAGACAGGTCTCATGAGTTAGAAATATCATCTTTCCATGTAGGAATGTAAACAGCTCAACTTGAATAAATATCTTATGAGAAATCATGCTTCTCTTAATTCTTGTTTTTGAAAGTCAGATTTTCTATTCAGTTCTGTTCTTTTCATCAAGAATGCTTGAAAGTCTTCTATTTCATTGAATGTCCATGTTTTCCCCTGAAGGATTGTATTCAGTTTTGCAGGGTAGATTATTCTTGGGTTTAATCCTAGCTCCTCTGATATCCAGAATATGATATTCCAAGCCCTTTGGTCTCTTAATGCATAAGCTGCTAGTTCTTATGTTATCCTAATTGTATTTCCACAATGTTTGAATTATTTCCTTCTGGCTTCTTGAAGTATTTTCTCCTTGACCTGGGAACTCTGGAATTTGGCTACAACATTCCTAGAAGTTTTCCTTTTAGGATCTCTTTCCAGAGGGGATCAGTGAATTCTTTCCATTTCTATTTCAACCTCTAGTTCTAGAATATCAGGGCAGTTTTCCTTGATAATTTCTTGAAAGATGATGTCTAGGCTCTTTTTTCTTTTTATCATGGTTTTCAGGTAGTACAATAATTTTTCAATTATCCCTCCTGAATCTATTTTCCTGGTCAGTGGTTTTTTCAGTGAGATATTTCACATTGTCTTCTGGTTTTTTTTTTCATTCTTTTGGTTCTGTTTTATAATTTCTTGATTCTTCATAAAGAAATTATCTTCCATTTGCTCCATTCTAATTTTGAAGGAATTAGTTTTTTCAGTAAGCTTTTGAACCTCCTTTTCCATTTGGTCAATTCTTCTTTTTAAGGCATTCTCCTCACTGGATTTTTGGACTTCTTTTACCATTGGGGTTAGTCTGTTTTTTAAGTTGTTATTTTCTTCAGTATTTTGGGGGATCTCCCTTTAGTAAGTTGTTGACTTGATTTTCTTCCATCACTCAATTCTCTCCCCAATTTTTCTTCTACTTCTCTTACTTGATTTTCAAAATCCCTTTTGAGTTGCTCCATGTTCTTTTTGGGAGGCTTTTGATGTATGAGCTTTGATTCTGCTGTCCTCTTCTGGTTGTATGCCCTGATCTTCGTTGCCACCAAAGTAAGATTCTATAGTCTTTCTTTTAAGATGTTTACTCATCTTCCCAGGCAAACACTTGACTTTCTAACTCTGCTTCCAGTGAGGTTGGGGGTGGGTACTGTCCCAGGTTTCAGGGATTTTGTATCAGCTGCTCGATTTCACATGGTCTGTGGGCCCAGAGCTCTGGAAGCAACTGCCACCACCACTACCACCACTGCTGCTGCTGTCACTGCAGTCAGTCACCACCACCTCCACCACCCCTACCACCCTGAGGCTGGGTCTGGACCCAGCCGGACCACATGCTCCTTTTTCACCCAGGTCCCACAGAGTTTTCAAACTGACATTATTGGCATTTTTAGTTTTAAAAGTCTGAAAACTGCTACAGCTGCCAATGATTCAATCCTCTCAGGCCTGCTCCAGTCCATCTATGCTGTGCTCCCTTCAGACTGCACCCCATTCCCTGCCCAGTGCAAAAGACGCTTCCCATCAATCTTTCAGGTTATGTTGGGCTGAGGATTTGTTTCACTCTGTCTTTGTGGGTTCTGTGGCTCTAGAATTTGTTTAGAGTCATTTTCTCCAGGTACTTGGATGACTTTCGGGAGAGCTTGGGGAAGTTCCTGCTTTTATTCTGCCGTCATTGTCCCCCCTCCTTAATTGGCACTTTCATCTCCTTATTCCATTGAAGCTACTCCTCATTTAATATAAGACCATATTCCCTTAATTTTTTGTCTGTCATGACATAGAACTTACTCATATAGACCTCCTAGTCCCTTAGAAACCATAGTTTTGGGTGTTTTTGTTTTCAGCAAACTCATCTCTAACCACTCTTCCTCCAATGAAGGTGACCTTTGGAACCCAAATGTAATATTTTACATTTAATTCTATTCAAATTCCATTTATTTGATTTTGACTAATACTCTAGCCCATCAAAATATTTTTGGATTCTGAATCTGTCACCCAATGAGTTTGTTTGCTGTCATACAGTCATTTAACTATTTCTGATTCTCCATAGCCTCACATGGGATTTTCCTGACAAAGAGAGGTTAAGTGACTTAACCAAGTCACATAGCTAGTGAGCTGTCTGAGGTCAGATTTTAACTAAAATCTTCCTGACTCCAGGCCCAACACTCTAATAATCATTGAGCTGACTCCACTGTATTAGCTACTCCATAACAAATGTGTATCATCTTCATATTTGATGAGCATACTCTCTAAGCCTTTATCCAAGATAAAAAATATAAATAGGGCAGGCAGAGACTCCTGCAGCAGTCTACCAAATTGATATCTAAGGACAAATGTTACATTAATCAGGACTCAAAAAATACTAAAAGTAAAAGTCAGATTCTAAGATTTAATTAAAGTAAAATTTCCACAATGGACTGGATCAAGTAGTGTCTTATAAAAAGGAATATATAAGATAACAGCATACCTTAAGTGATATCGTTACTTTGACTTACCAAGGCATATAATGGTAAATTTTAGAACTATAAAGAAAAATGTCCCAGACTTTAAGAATAACAATGTTACACTTAACAGGCCAAAAACACTGAGCTGGTAAATAGTTAAGTTGGTGAGTTTCTTAGTTTTTTGTTATTTGAACATTTAATTTTTGAAACTGAATCTTTTAGAAGAGACTATAGATAATATAAAGAATAAATATGCAATGAGTGTTGTTTTAAATGTAACTCTCTTTCCATTGTTGAATTTGTCCCTTAAGCAATTAAAAGGATAAGCTTCCCTACATCTTCAGAAATTACAAGATGTCTGCCTCTAAAAAAAAGTCTATCATATTTCAATGAAAGCTCACAAAATATCTAAGGACTATATTTTCTATAATTGAAGATTATCTATTGTTACCTAAACATCTGGGGAAAAACTAGAAATGTGACCATGTTCTTTGCTTTTTTAAACGGTTTTGTAATAAATACACTGCCTCTAGTAACATTTATTAGAGAAGGCATGATAAGTTACATAAAATGACTTGTTAGGGGACAGGGAGAGCAAAGACTTTACCCCCAAGAGATGGTTCATCAGCCTTGAATTTTTTAGGTCACATTAGGAAAATATAGAACTTTTGAAAAAAGAAAGATGAAAAGACAGAAGACAAAAATGATCTGCCCAATCATGAGAAATGAAGAAAGTAGACAAAGAAGGTGTTTGTATACAAGGAAAGAAAATTGAGAGTGAGGGGCAGGCAAAAATAAAAAGAGAGAAAGTGATGAGGAAAGAGATTTCATTTTGTTTTCATCCTAAGGCTAAAAACTGATTGAGTTTATTAAATGGAAAAATCACACAAGAGTCAGCCACTGAAGGAAATTCCCAGCACATGATTGCTGTATCTGTGACATGGATGACTGTCTGCTTAGCAGAGCAATATGAAATATCTAGGAAGACTTCCAGGATGGAAAACAGTGGAAGATCTTAGCAGAGCCCTCATTAAGTCCTTAGGAAAGGACAGAAGGGAACTGAATATCTTTACTTTTAACAGCTGCAAGAAAGGTGTAAGTTGTCTATAGTAGAGGTCTGAGAAATCTAATTTCTTCAAGGAAGGGACTATAAGCATCTAAAGGTTTGACAAAAGCAAAAAATTGTTTCTTTAGGAAGAGCCACTGAAAAACTTAAATAGCAAATGTATGATGAGTGCTGGGTTAATGAGACAGTCTCATTTCCTTGCTGAAATTTTCTTTTCAGCAATGGGAAGAAAGGAAGTTTCCATGTATTTTTAAAAATTTCATTGTATCCATCGGTACAAATGGTCATTTAATCAAAAGAGCCTGAAGCACCTAATGAATACACAAAGATACATGGCAAAAGAAAATCTGTCATTACTATTAATCATTTGAAAAGTACTCCTTAATATATTCCTTTTCTACAAAATATTGTTTATTTTTTTCCTTTGAAAATATTGAAATATAATTCTCCAAGTTAAATGTACTTAGAGAAGTCAAAATCTTCAATGACATGAGGATTGTGGAAAGAGGAGGGAGAGGGAAGGAAGGAGGGAAGAAGAACGAATGGTAGGAAGAGAGAAAGAGTAAACAAGAAAGGTCAGGGAGCTACTTGTAAACTTGAACAAGGCATAGCTTGTTTTTCTGTAAAATGGGAGTAGGTGATTGACTAGGTGATCTGCAATGTCCCTTCCAGCTTTACATTCTGTGGTGTAATGGATTTAAAAGAGAAAGGAGTCATGGAGAAAGAAGAGAGAGATATGTTTTAGTGAAAAACATATGATAAAAAGACAGCATTTAAGACTGTTTTCGTTTCTTGTATTTAGCTCATCTTAGCTCTAAGCCTAAAGCAAAATTAAGTGCTATGCCTTTAATATATTTGAGAAAATAAACTTCCAATCTGCCACTTCTCTGCATTTCAATCTTTCATTTCTAATCTTCTGGTTTTCTATCCATTTTCTTGCTTAGCCTTCAGGGAAAGACAACCTTATTTGGGTGCTGTCAGAAACAAAAATCCATTTATTTTAAGAGAATTCAAACTAGAGAAGGGATAGAAACCAATGGTGGAACCAAAAAATAAGGTCAGGAGCACCTCTAGAGGAGGGCAACCAGATAAGTAACAACACTGGTGATTATCTCAAATAAGCACAGAATCTTCCAATTGGAAAAGACTTTACAGATCACCTAGTCCAATACATACCTGAACCTCTTGACAACATCTCAGGCAAGTGTTAATACGGCTTTGCCTGGAAGATTTCTGTTAACAGGGAACTGACTCTCTACTGAGGTATCCTATGTCACTTTCAATAGTTCAAAACATTGAGATTTCCCCTGCCTCTTATCAAAAAAGGATCTGTTATTTCATCAATATTTAGAAACTCCTTCCACCAATGAAGATCAAAATCTTGTATAGAAATGGTGGAGAGTTGCCTAAGGGACTTAAGGATAAGCAATTTGTCCTGGGTCATATAAGTAACTAGTATAAGATATGAGATTTGAACCCAGGTCTCCCTAATGCCAATGCCAGTATCCTACCCACTATGACACAATGACTGTATCTTATGTTTTCCTTACATAGGTCCACAATCTTTTTTTTACCATAATTTCTACACATTTATCACAATATCTTGCCCTAACAGGTCAAGTAGAATAGGAACTGTTACTCTTCCACAAAATAATCCTTCTATCATTGGAAGTCACTGAATTCCTCACTAAATTTCTTCATCAGATTAAGTATGTCTTTCAACAAATGATTTCATAGAATGCTTTCAGGGTCTTTTACTATCCTTATTATCTTTGTATGACTGGGTTTCAGCTTTTTAATGTCTCTCATTATATGTAGTACCCAAAACTAAACACAAAATACCTAATGCTGTCTGAGCAGGACAGACCGTGCACTATTACCTTGTATGGTCTGAGCACCAGAAGTCTATTAATGCAGACCAAGATCACACTTTTAATTAATATTGAACATGCAATTCACTAAAGCTTTCAGGATTTTTTATATGAACTATTGCTGGGTTAGGCTTTTCTCTAAACTGTAATAAAACAATTGAATTTTTAAGCCACATGCAGAATTTACATTTATTCATATTAAATATCTTCTTGTTAGATTCAGGGTTAGGCTTTTCTCCAAACTGTAATAAAACAATTGAATTTTTAAGCCACAAGCAGAATTTATATTTATTCATATTAAATATCTTCTTGTTAGATTCAGTCAGTCATTACAATCCATCAAAGCAGTATGGCATAGCAGAAGGAACATCAACTTGAGTCACAGAATTTAGGTTTAAATCCCATCTCTGACACATACTATCCATATGGCATTGGTCAAGTCATTTAGCATTCCTACACCTTACTTTCCTTAACTACAAATTTGAAGGGGTTGGACTATGTAGCCTTTGAAGTATTATAAGCTCTAAATCTAAAATCCTATGATCTCCCTTAATGATGATAAGTTGAAGGAAACGTTAGAGGCATTAAATGAAATGGGAAGAGTGGCATTTGGAGCCAGCAGACCTAGGTGCCAAGTCTGATGCATCTACTTATTACCTGTATGATTCTGAATAAGTCATTTAACTTCTGTGGGCCTCATTTCTCTCATTAGTCAATGAAAGAAATTAGGTTAGAAGTGCTTATTAGGCTAGAAGTGCTTTAAGGTACTGTCCAGCACTAAATCCATGACTCTGTGAACTGGAAATATTTATCCTAGATGAGAGAATATTTGATATTTGGGAGCTAAGTGAGCACACTGTTGAATAAATGGATAAATGAGTGAAAAAATATTTATTCAGTTGTCCCTATGAACCAAAGACTATACTAAATTCTGGGGGTACAAAAGAAAGACAGCCCTTTCCCTCGAGAAGCTTATATTCCAATGGGAAGTCAACATCTACAGGAGATTGAGGAAGTTGGCTTATGAAATAATAGGGATCATGAATGAAACTAAAGAACAATCAATGGGGATACCATTTTGAAAACAATGGTTTATTCTTTTGAAGGAGCAAGGAGTGTTTGCATGTGGTGGCATGCAAGAAAATGTCTGCAAAACATAGTGAAATGGCTGGGGGAGGTTACTAGATATGGTGAGCTTTCAGTGTTAGAAGAGGGCAGGAGCTAAACGTGTAGTTGTGAGAATACAGTGGTGGCAGTGGCAGAGTAATATGACTAGAAAGTCAAGTCTTCAAGTATTATAAGAGTTACTATGTGGAAGGTAGAAAAGATTTTAGACATTAGAACTAAAAATAAGAGGGAGGATATTGTAGTATGGTAGGGAAGCAGAATTTGATTCAATAAAATAAAATATTCCATAACAATTAAAATTAGCTAAAATTTGAATGGGATAATTTAATGAATTCTCTCCATCACTGGGAAGGTCATTAAAAGTAGAAGTTACACGATCACTTATTGGGAATGTTACCAATGAGCAATGTTACCAATAGCAAATGAAATTACTATTCATGTATGAATTGGACTAGATGAACCATGAAATCCGTTTGAATTTTGCTATTGTGCAGTTCTCTGGTATGGTAGGATTAGATCAGGTGAGAAGAAATAGATAGAATCAGGGTAGAAATCATCTGGAAATAGACAAGTAAGAAAATCACATTTATAAAAGTAGCATAATTTCTTAGGCATTTGCAGGTGTGGTGCCTGTTGCTATAATCCTTTCCAGAGAAATGAAGTTAGAGGACTTAGAATGTTTTGTTTGATGGTTGACTCTGAGTTTGTTACATTACCACTTGGGTGCAGAACTCAATAGGAGAGATGAAGCTTTGCTTTCAAACTCTACCAAGAACCAAGCCTAATGAACATTGTCATATTCTAGTACAAAGGATGCTGAATGAAAAGTTAGAAGATGTTTTAAATATGGGTCTGGTAACTCATGTGACCTTGGCCAAATTATTTATTATCTCTGCATCTCAGTTTCCTCATCTGTAAACTGAGATTAGATGTAAATGATCACCAAGTTCCCCTAAAGCATTAAGTTCTATGATCTAAGAAGAGAATTTTGCATATCCAAGGATCATCATCAATAGTTAACACTATAGTACATAACTATAACATAATTATGCAGATTCAAGTACAAGCTACAGAGCCATCATGACTCCCCAAACCTAACCAGAGTGAGAAAACGCCTGCTAGACTGATTCCTCTGTAAGGTATTGTTGAGACACATACAATATTGTCTTTGACTGAGCATTCACAATGTTCCTAATGGGACTCAACCATGAATGAATTAAGCTACCTCTTCTTTGGGAATTGGCATCCTAAGGGTCAGAAAATGAATATAGAAAAGTACCCCAACGGCAGTTTCTCATCAAAAGTGCTCTAAACTCCCAAAGGTGAAAAAGCAGCTTCTGTACAACTCTCTAGTTTTGCCAGAGGAAAGGAATCTTATGCAAATATTTCCAAAACACTGAATAAATCTCCAGGTTTATAAGAAAATCCAAGTTTATAAAATGTGGCTTTAATAATAATTATATCATGTGGTTTAATGGAAAGAGTAGTGTACTTGGAGGTAGGATACTTCAGTTTGAATCCTAACTCAGTCCCTAATTCAGACCTAGGCAAGTAACTAACCCTCTAACTAACCCTCTCTGAGTCTCAGTTAACTCATTGATAAAAAGGTAGTCTGGTTTACATAATCTTTAAAGTCTCTTTGCATTCTGTGACACTGAATAGGTAAGTAATAGGGGCAAATCTGTGCTGTAAGAAGCTAGAAAATACAGCCTGTGAGGAAGGAAAAAAGGAAGGAAGGAAGGAAGGAAAGGAGGGAGGGAGAGAAAAAGAGGGAGAAAACAAAGAGGGAGGGAAGGAAGGTAGGAGGAACAGAGGAGGAGAGAGGAGAGACTAAAGGACTAAGAGAGTGAAAGAGGGTGGGTATGTTTAACTATTTGCATGTTGTCTCCTCCCACTACAATGCAAGCTCCTTGTGGGCAGAGATTATTTTTTTGCATTTCTTCATATAACCTTCAACTTAGCCTAGTGACCTGCACAGCCCTCCCTCACTCAAAACAAAGTCAAGTGCAAGTCATGTCATCATTTCTCTGATGGCACAGTCTTCTTTGGCAACGAAGGAGGAACACAATCCTCTGGACACAGTTAATACTTCATATGCTTTGTTGACTAATTGATAAACAAAGACTTGGGCTTTCTGAGCACAAAAAAAATCCCTAGAATAGGCTTCTGAAGTTAGGGAAACAATTTTCCCAGGAAGCTCTCTAAGTTATGAAACTGTCCCCAGCCTGAAAATCTCTGAGCTACTGAAATAGTTCTGTCTCTTCCTTGAATCTTGTTCTTTCTGACCTCTTCTCCTTCCTCCTTCTCCTCCTTTTCCTCTACTTTTTCTTCTTCCTCCTCTTCCTCATCTCCCTCTGTCCACATAGGGAGTCATACCCCTACAAATGGGTACCCTGTCCAAAGGAATATAAATTTGACCATTTATACTTCGTAAAGCATCTTGGGGTTTGGGAGGTAGGCTTATTTTTTCCTTTCCTACTTATTTGTTCTGTCATTGTGGTTTGGTTTGGTCTGGTTTTCAAAAAACCTGGGAGATTGAACTTTTTTGTCTCAAGTAGTTTTCTTGAAATTTCTTGAATTTACAATTTCTTGAAATACAGCTCTGAAAAACTTAGCTTTGACAGAGTCCATTGGGATTCATATGGAGTTACTTGACTATAACTTTAAATCTTAATCACTCTGGCTCTCAATGATTGGCCAGCGATAGGTCTCAGCCCAAGCCTTATTTGGTCATTATTGGGTGTTGATGGCTCAGAGTCAGAAACCAATTATTTCTGTTCTGACTAGAAACTCTTAGGATCTTCCCTTCCCAGACTGATTCTTTTGTGATGGCAAACTAAGCCATCTTTTGCCTTAATTCTTAATTATCTTTTAATTACTGAATGGGCATTGCCTCAGACAAATTGAGACTTGGGAAAGAACTAGCTTAAAAAGTCCAAGACCTCCCACTGCATCCTGGACCATCACCAGTCTTCCTGACCTATGTCTTGCCACTAGACTCCAATAATAACTGAGTAGGGCTGATGACATCACACAGCTTTGCCTCATTCAAATCCAATTCACTTGCTACTCAAGACATCACACTTTCAATGTCACTGGTCCTCTTTAAGAATGAAAGAACAAACAATAATCTGTCCTTCCTGACTTCAGCTAGTCCCCAAGCCAGCTTCCTCCCCTTATTACATCCAATCAGCCTGTATATGACTCCTATACCTGCCACCACTCCTACCTGTGTCAAGTCTAACTAATGCTTTAACAACCTGCCACTTGCCCAAACCATTCTTTGGACTCCAGCTTACTGTCTCTCTTGTCTAATAAAGAGGAGGCAAACAGAAAATTAAAAGTGTCACTTGAAAGATACACTTTATTTCAAATATTGCATATGTTAACAAACTCTAATCTTCTCTAACCCCTGCTAAGAGAAAAGGCTGCAATAATACATGCACAGCCACATCTCTTACTGTGTTAATTTTCTCATTTCAAAAGCTAAGAAATGGTTTTCAGAACAAAAATTCAGATTCTCTAAAGCAGTCTCCAAGCCTGGGTCAGTTGTTGGCATATTTCAAAAACATACTTTAAAAACTTTTAATTGCTTATATGACAACCCTAAGGAAGGACGAGGGTAAACAACTTCCATCTGTTTCAATGCCCCCCTCCCAATTTGCCTTGACTGTGTCCTCTCATTCTTTCTCTTCACTTTCCTTTCTTCATTTCTCAGTTAGGAGAGGCAGTAAGTTATACATCGCATTAAAGTCTCAGGTACTTGAGTTGCCAAATCAGATTTTACCTGTAGGTATGGTCATTTGGGGAAAGAATAGCTATGGCTTGAGATTAGATTAAATTCCTTTTCCTTGCCCTAGGACTTGACACAGGTGCCTGGCAGTTCACAGTTGATCTCTTGTCGTCAGCAAATTTGGGGCAGTTTTTTTTGGTCCAGAAAGTGAGGACAGGCAGAATTTCTCAGGATCAGGTCAGGCCCTTTCTGTGGACTTGTCAGAGCATTCTGCATCACTCATAACAAGTACTGCACATCTTTGAAAAAAAAGTGCCAAGAAGAAGCCAGCAGGGCATCTTTGTAAGGTAGAAAATGCTAGACCAGTCACATAAAGTCTTCAAGTAAATAACACATTTCATTGCTACCTTCTACTTGACACTTTGTCAGTATTGACTCACACAGGCAGTGTTGATCTTACAAATAGCCAGTGAAGGTAATCTCTGAAGTGGTCAAATTTCAGGACTTGTCCCCCTTTCTTATATTATTTTTAGTGTTTAATTCTGAACTTTAATGTTTGGTGCCTGATATAATGCACAACCCCACTGATAACATTTTAAGATATTATAGTAATTTGTTTTTACTCCTCCCTAATTGATTTTCTATCCCATTTTCTAAAATGGCCATTCTAAACTTTTGTTCTTTCCTCAAATCTCCTGTATCACAGTCTCTCCCTCTTGGCTAAGATAACTGCCTTGTATGTTACTGAAAATAATCAAGGACATTTCTAAATAGTCATCCATTTCTCCTCATTTCACAACCCCTTGAACACCACCCCTCACCATGACAGTATCTGATGTAGAGGTAGTCCTTCTTATTAAGTCCAACCCCTTCACAAGGTGCTGTGTGATACTGCATCCCCCCACTCTGAGCACTTTCAATGGTTGCCCCCATAACTTGGAATGCTGTCCCTCTTCATCCTCAAATCTCAACTAAATCACCATCTTCTACAAGAAATCTTTTCCATTCCTCCTTAATCTCAGTGCCTTCCCACTGGTGTTATCTCCAGTTTATCCTGTACTTGTCTTATTTCCATGTAGTTTGCATGTTGTCCTCCCTATTAAGCAGTGAACTCCCTGAGAGCAAGGACTACTTTTTTTGTGCCCTCAGTACTTGGTGTAGTTCCTGGCACATAGTAGGCACTTAGTAAGTATTAGTTGACTGACTGCATGAGTACCCTTGATTTTATTCACTCCCTTATTGTCCAGCAAACTCCTCCTAAGGGCAGTCTCTCTCTTATCTCCAATCTCTACCTACCTATTAATTCCTTCACTGCTGTTTACAAACACACCAGTCTCCTCATCCTCAAGAAAAATGTCATCATTAGGCCCTATTATGTCTGTTAACCAGCATCCTGTAGTTTTCATCGCTTCAACAAGCAAACCTTATAAAATGTCATCCTCATAAGTGCCTCTATTTGCTCTTCTCTCATCTTCTTCCTAACTTTCTGCATTCTAGTTTCCAACCTCATCACTTAATGGGAACTACTTTTTCCAAAGTTACTAATGACTTTTTTATTAATAAATCCAATGACCATTTCTCAGACTTCCTCTATCTGGACCCCTTTGCAGCATTTAATACAACTGACCATTCTTTCCTCTCAGATACTTTCGCCTCTCTGAATTTTGGGGGTACTGCTTCCAGTAGCTTCTCCTCTTACTTGACTACTCATTTTCAGACTCTTTTGTTGTTTCATCATTCATATAATTCCTGCTGAGAGTGTACACTCAAAACTCTTTCTTGGGACCTCTTCTCTCTCTACTCTCTTGCTTGCTAACTTAATTTCCTTCTTGGGTTTTTTATAATATTTATGCAGATGACTTAAATCTATCTATATGTCCAACCCTAGTGTCTTTCCTGAGAGAGAGAGAGAGAGAGAGACAGAGACAGAGAAAGAGACAGACACACACAGAGAGAGAAAGAAAGACAGAGAGAGAAAGAGAGAGAGAATACATTCTATAAACCCCTAAAAGAACAGTTGTCAGGCTACTTTTTGCCTGTCAGTCTATAAAATGATTATCACTTGCCAGTTTCAGTACAGTGATGCATCAGCATTCTGAAGAACTACTCTAGGTCATATTTTCCATTTTGACTAAAATTCTAACTTGTCTATACTTTAGCTTTAGTATTTTTAGGCCCAGACCAATTTCTTCCAGGCCCTAGATAGAAGAGTCCTGGCTAATTTGGCTAATTGAAATAGTAATAAATATAATAAACTTGGATCTATGAAGTATTTCTTCTCTGACCCTATCCAAATACCTTGAAGATTTTTTTTTGAGGTATATAGTATGGACCAACCATTCAATTGTAAAGAACTGAAACCTAATTAATCTGTGTAGAAAGAAAAGGAGCAACTATTAATCCAAGAATACCACCAGATTTCTGAGTAGGAAATCTGGAGGTAGAAATGAGTGCAGAGGCCATCTGATCTACCCTTCCTCCTCTTTTTACAGATGAGGAAACTAAAGCCCCAGGAAGTTGTTACTTCCTTTCACATAGGTAACACATTTTGGAGACAGAACTTCCAAGTCCCCTGGCTCCAGAATGAGTACTTTCTACTATTCTCTGCTGTCTCCTTTACAACCTACAGTTGAGCAGAAATCCCCTACACAACAATTGGTCATCCAGTCTACTAGACTTTGAGGGAAGAGTTTGCTACCTGTCAATGAATCCTATTCAACTTTTGTATAGACCTAATTGCTGGAAAATTTCTCCTTATACTGAGGCAAAATTTTCTTTTCTTTCTGAAACTACAACTTTTCTGAAGCTCCTCTTTTTTACTGTTAGATGAAGGGAGGAAGCTTTAGCAAAACATATCTAATACTACTATGTGAAAGTTATGTTATGTGTTGGAAAAGCTCGAATTCCCTCTCTGAAATTTTTGCAAGCTGAAACTTACCAATGGTTATAAATAATCATCATTACTTCCAGTGCCTCACTTTGCTGCCCTGTGATGGACTCACTCTAAGTTACTACTGTCCATCTTAAAATGTGGTCACCAGAACTAAACATAATTTATACACAGAATGTGATCTGATGGAAGTATTGTTACAATAAGTTTATCACATACTGTTGGGGGCCCTCTGTTTTTATTACAACAATCTAAAATCAAGTGACCTATTTTGGCTCCAGAAAGGCAAATTGCTGATATTCGTTGAATTTGTAGATTTCTAAAAGACCTACATCTTTCCCCCATAAACTGTTTGTTAGACTTGTCCTTATGCTCTCCTTCTAAAGTTTGTTTTTGGGCCCCCAGAAGTAAGACTTTACATTTGTTCCTGTTTATTCCATCTTACAATATTTGACCAATTCTCCTCTGTAGAAATACTTAGGAATACCAATTCTGTTATATCATGAATTAATCAGTTTTCCCAGATTTGTGTCATCTTCACATTTCATCAACAACTCAAGAAATTTGTACAAACATCAAAATGCAGCCTATGTCTCAGACTTAATTACCTATGGGGACCAAACTGACTGAACCAGCTGACCATCCCAGCCACGCTTTCCTTCAAACATAGTATAAACTCTGCATTATCAGGGACCCAAAGTACTGCAAAATCTCTTCATGCTAACTGCTACCGCTTCTGGGATGACTTTCCAGCTTAAAACCACCATTCATTTGGTCCTTGTTTGTACTCAGTGCTTCCAAAATATCTGTGATGTCAACCCACAGACTAACTCAGATGGAAACCTCATCCTAGAATCAAGAGGAGGAATTCATTTTGGTGGCAAGACTCCATGAAATATTTCCTTCATATTTTGCCCCCCCACACACACCTCCACTAGATCCTGTAAAATATAATAGCATGCTAGATCCTTTGGGGGCCTTAAAGATCCCTTAGTACAGAGATGCCATACTCAAATAGAAATGTGGCCACCAAACCATACATAAGGATTCCTGCAGGCTGCATATTGATAGTTTCAAAATGTACTGTTATCTATCTTTTATGTATTTTTATTTATTTGTTAAATATTTCTCAATTACATTTCTCATTACATTTCAATTCTTGTTCTGATGGCACTGAGGAATGCTGCAAGCTACATAGGCCACATGTTTGATTCCATTGATCCAAATTAGTTTCCTAATTTTGCAGAAGAAACTGAGTCCCATCCAAAGAGAGGAAGTGATTTATTTACTCACGGTCACACAGCTAGTGAATTTCAGCTGTCTCAAAGCAGGATCTTGAGAACATAGATCTAGATCCGTGAGACCTTGGAGATCGTCTCATCTAGCTCATTTACAGGTCACTATTGCTATGAATTATTGTTTTCCATAGCGTTTATAAGGCCCAATACTTTATAAATATTATCACATTTCATTTTCACAACAACCCTGGGAGGTAGGTAATATTTATCTCCATTTTACAGTTGAGGAAACTGAGGCTAAGGTTAAGTGATTTGCCCAAGGCTATACAGTTAATAAATGTCTGAGGCTAGATTTGAACTCAAGTCTTGCTATCTCTAGGCCCACTGTGCTCTAACCATTGTTGCATCAAGCTTCCTCAATCAGCTGCCTAGATTAGAATACTAAGGCCCAGGAAACTTCAGTGATTTGTTCAAGGTGACACACAGGGAACAAATGTCAAAAGAGGACCTGAACTGAGATTTTCTGCAGTAAGGTAAGTACTCTTTTCATTACTGCAGCAAAAGTTCTTAAGTCTCATCCTGTTTTTTTCCTAATGATTGTCCCCTGTACCAGATGCTTTGGCAATCTAAGCTGAAATCCCTGTTCAGTTTATGTGTCTTAAAACCAGGTACAGAAAACATGAAAGACTAAGCCCATTAGGCAGTGTCCAAAGACAGCACTTTCTGCTCCCCTGAGAAAAGGTTGGAAACAAATAAGCAAACTTTTAAAAATAATTGGTTTCAAAACACATTCTTGGTCCCTCCCATCCCCCTTCCTTATTACTCCTTTGGGAATCACTTAAGTAAAACAACACGGGTTATGTCTGGTACATAATGTGAGATAGTAAACCTGCGGAAAAGAGTCTCTTGACACTTGGACAACATTCTGCCAGCTCTCTACAAGGCAGAGAAGTAAGGTTCTGACTGTATTCAAGACTGATTTCTTCTGCTCTCCACTCCCGTACACAACCTCTCCCAATCCATAACCTACTCCCACCCGAACTTACTACTGTCTCTTGCTTCTTCCTTCAACTTATAATTAGCTCCATATTGCCTGCTGAGTTTAATTTGTGTTTACTGAGCTGTATCTGTTGGTATAAAATGTCTAATGTGTCTAATAATCAGGGCACCTAGGTGGTATAGCAGATTTCAACACTGGACATGGAGTCAGGAAGACCTGAATTCAAATCCTGCCCTGGACATTTACTATCTGTGTGAGTCTTGGCATTTAATTTCTCTTGGATTCATTTTTCTTATCAATAAAATGAAGATAACAATAAAAAGTTTGAATATCACAGGGTTATTGACATAATCCAGAAGATAATGGAGGTACATTTTGAAAACCTTAAAGCTCTTTATAAATGCCACAGGCTGTTGTTAATATCGCTGTATCTGAGGTGACAGTAGTAGAATCATGTGATAATCTTCTCTTAAGATTCTACTCCTCCACTAAAGAATAATCAAGTGCAAAAAGTATTATATTTAGAATCAGAGAATTTAAATTTAAATCCAGGCATTGGTTTTTATTATGTGAATGAGATTGGAGAATTTACAGAACTTCCCTGGGTTTCAGTTTTCTCATCGGTAAAATAAAATAATGGCACCAAATGAAATGACATAGGCAGAGCATAGGGTTCAGATCCTGTGCCTGTCACTTGCTACCTATGTGACCCTGGGCAAGTTACTGGGCAAGTTCTCTAGACTCCAGTTTTCTCATCGATAAAATGAATTGGTTGAACTATATGGCCCCAAAGATCCCTTCTAGATCTAAAGCTATAATCCTCAAACCTCTAAGGTCTCTTCAAGCTCCAAATATCTAATCCTCTAATCCTAATGTTTTCTTCTGCTATCTCATCATGACACGCAGGTTATTGACTCCAGGTTCCCAAAAGCAATACTACC
Organism: Potorous gilbertii; assembly: GCA_028658325.1. Classification (NCBI taxonomy): domain Eukaryota; kingdom Metazoa; phylum Chordata; class Mammalia; order Diprotodontia; family Potoroidae; genus Potorous; species Potorous gilbertii. Next base: position 190,743,999 of record CM053769.1, read on the forward strand.
ATAGCAAAAATTCTGGCAAATCCTACAAAGATAGAAAGACTTTAACTGTGAAATCAGTTATGGGCCATGTCTGACATCTGAATACTAATCAAGCTAACTGAAGATAGGCTCATCACCAAAAAGTTTGCCATGAGTTGAGGAATTTTTACTACCATAGCAACAACCACTTAGGGAGATAAGTACTATTTTATCCCCATTTTATAGATGAGGAAACTCAGACCGAGGGAAATTAAGTAACTGTAATGGCAAGTAAAATAGGATCTTTTGTTGTTTTTGTTTTAGTATAATCAAGAAGTATAATGCCTCTATTTGAATGTGATTAAGGAGGATCTTTCCCACCCATTATCATGCTTGGAAAGATTTGTAGGAAGGTCCAAGTCTTTTGTTAATGAGGTACTGATTCTCAAGAGATATGATGCTCTCTGGCTCTAAAAAGTATATAAAGACTCTGAGGGGCAGTTTTATTTTGGGACTTAATGACTGGAAGTGTTTGGCCAGATGAGGACTCTAGGAAGCTTCTAAAGGAGCCCCCTGGCTTTGAGAACCCAGATGTTGTGCTTCCCTCCCTGGTTATTATGGTCAGACAGTTTTCTGTTGAATTTAGCAAGGGAAAGCCATGTCTGTTGACTTTTAATTTCTCTGTATTTTCTTTGAAGCTCAGGGTGCTGATTCCTCTGAACTAGGTGAACGATACATGTGCTTGGTTAAAGGAATGATACATGGGTTTGATTAAAGTGATTGTTAGCCCCTCAAAAATTGCCTTTCCATTTATGAATTCAGATCTAAGAATCTGTGATAGCAGGCTCCCCTGTATATGTTGGGTTGCTAACTATTACAGTAACTTGCCCAGGGTCACATAACTAGTTTGTGACTAAGGCAGAATTTGAATTCAGATCTTCCTGACATCCTAGATACTCAGAAGAACACCTATATTAAGGCATGATAGGGCTTCAATCTAAAAGGGGAAATATCTATATCAACTGAGATAATATATGTAAAATCTTTTGCAAACCTAAAAGTACTATGTAAATGGTTCAATGAAACTACATATTAAAACATTGAAATATTATCAGATAACTATGTTAGGCACTAGAGACATGAAGATAAAAGACAATACTCTGCCCTCAAAGAGTTTGCATTAGACATATAGAATATATACAGATATATGCAGCATATGGGCAAATCAAATAACAGAGAGGGAGAAATCTGAACCAATTGTTATGAAACATTGAGGAGGGAGAGAATACTTTCAGCTGTGGAACCTGGGGGTGGAAAGGTTAAGGAAGGGAATTTCCTGAAGGAGGTAACACCTGAACTAGATCTTCAAGAAAGAAAGAGAAAACAAATCTCATCAAGCCTACAGATATGATTGCAATACTGGTCATGGGAGATGCCTTGTGCCAAAGTACAGAGGCAAGAATGGACAAAGTGAAATTAATATGAGTGATATGCCAGGGATGGAGGGGAAGCAAGTGGGCAGAAAAAAATCTTCAAAACCATAAATCTTGAGCCCTTGATTCCAGAGAATATTCCCTTCTCAGAGAAGGCATCCCCTCCCTGCAAGAGCTCATCCAGCTATGACTTGAAGAGTTTCCACAAGGTGTGACTCATTGCCTTCTCAGGAAGCTCATTCCACCTTTGTTCGGCTTTCCTTGCAGAGTGTTTTTTTGTTCCTTTACTCTCCGAAATTTCTGGTCAGTACAACAAATCCAAGGTGGATGCCTACAGTATATTCACAGAAGACTTACAGGTCTTGAGGATATCTCCAGGGACCACACAAGAGCTTTACACATATTAGACACTTAATAAATGCTTGCTGTATTTAATTGAACACCCACCTGCTTGGTTCTCACTGAGATCAATATGAGAGTCAGGCACTGGGCTTGTGGGTGCATATAAATGAACATCTGCATCTGTGTTCCGTTCCCTCATTTTGTTTGTCGGGTTCATTTGATTTGATAAAAGCTTGCCGAAGAAAACTGTTTGTTGTACTAAATGCCATACAGCTGCCGCCCCTTAACCCTGACCACTTTGAATTTTTCTAAGGCTGGTGTTATTGGATGGTTTTGTCAATGAGAATAGAAAGTTACTGTTTAATTAGCGAGAAAGGAGCCAAAATTTGCCGAGAGAGAAGAAGTCCAATAAAGACCCATGATGAGGATAATAAGAGATAACTGTCGAAAAGGGCTTGTCATTCCAAGTATTACTATTGACTTTAAAAAGACTGCTGTAGGCTATTAAAGTGGCAACCCGCCCCCTGGTGGCTGACTGAGGGAAAGATGTACAGATTAAAGACCAAAAGCTTATTTTCTTTCACACAAAGAAATAGGGAACCTCTACATGTAAGAACACTCTGAAATTTTCTTGTACGTTTTGCCTATAGATTATTTTTCCAAATTTCTTACTATCATTCTCCAGATGAATGAGCCAAAGAATAGATAATCAATGACATGCTGTTATAGATTATACACTAATTCAAGGTGCCTGTCAAAATCTATTTCTCTTGTATACTTGTAAAAGGACTTAAACTCTCCCACTCCAATGATAAGGGCTGCCCTGGGTTGGTGTCTCTCCTTTCCCTAAGAGAGAAGGGGCAGGAGATGGAGGAGCTAGGTGGCTTAATGGGTGGAGTGTGGACTTGGGGCCAGCAATAGTTCAGTTTGGATCTTCGTGTTGTTGCTGTTATGTTTATCTTTCATTTTCAAAGAAGACCATGCCATCGGAGAAATGATGACACAACTTGCACTTGACTTTGTTTTGAGCGAGGCAGGACTGTGCAAGCTCACCAACCTCACTTCTTCTCCTGAGCCATCTGGATCCAGTGACCAGATATTCATCAGGATGACTGGAGATGGCCCAGGATACAATGGGAGAAGTCAGCCTCTTTGGCCTTGGGCCTATTAAAATACTCACTTAGGGTGAGGTGAAATCCATACAATGAACAGGCCTGCTTAAGAAGTAGTCAGGGAGTGACCCCTTTAATGAGAGAAAGAAGAATGACTAAATCAAGCTGGAAGGGAAAGGAAACAGTTACAACTGATAATCACTCTTTAGTCAGGAGAGGTCCAGGAAACAGTCCTTAAGTGGAGTTTAGGCAGAAAGCCAGTCTATGGGCTTCAGGTTTAAGGTTTAAAGTCAGGAGGGGAAAGGACAGCAGAGGAGAGGACAGGAGAGTAAAGCAGACCAGTAAGCCCCAAGTTAACGAGGCGTGTCTGGTATGAATTAGCTATATGACCTTGAGCAACTCACTGAATTTCTCTCAGCCTTTGTTTTTTCACCTAGGAGAAAGAAATAACAATGATATCTGCAATGCCTACCTCAGCAGGGTGTAATGAGAGATATATGTTGCAAACTTTAAAGCACTCTCGAAATGGGAATTAGTAGTTATTATTATGGAATTCAAAGTCAAGACCCCACAGTGTCTGAGTCACAGATCAGATGAGGATAGACTGAATCATTCACCCAACTCCCTTGATTAAAGCCTCCTTTATCAGATGGTAACAACAAGCTCAGTGCTGTTTCCTCACAAGGAGACTGTGGGAAAGAATGAGGACAGGGCACAATCATGCCTTTCAAATCTCAAGAAACCACTTTTAAAAAATGCAACATCAACTCGAAAAATATTAAGTACGTGTTGTATTATACCAATATATTAGGTATTGTGATTGCCGTTTGTCCTTTGTTCTCCAAGAGGACATGACATCCGGAATGGAATGTGATGCCATGACTTGCAAAGATATTGGATACAAATGAGAGAGGGCTATGCAAAGTTATCAGTGAAATAGAAGATACTATCTATACCCTCAGATAGCTTACAATCTATTTGGGAAAACATGGGAGAGATGGAATAAATGCCAAAATGAGACAGACAGACATTTAGAAACTGTCATTATTTAGCTTGATAACTTCACTGAACAAAAGAGGAAACTGATGGTTGGAAATGTTAATTGACTTGAAATATAATCATAAAATGTCAAAATTGGAAAGAGATATCAGAAGTCATTGAGGTCAAGCTATACAGTATGGCTATGCCAGCTGTAATGTGGTGTGGTGGAAAAAGCACAAACTTTGTAATCAACAGATCTAAGTTCAAGTGCTGGCTCTGACAGTTATTAGCCCTGTGATTCAGAAGGATCTTCTCTTACTGAAGAAAGTCTAGTGGAGAAATAAACAAAAAAGACACAGGAAAGCTAAGTTGGAAAGTTACTAGACTTGAAGTCAGATCTGAGTTGAAATCTCAGCTGATAATTGCTGCCTGTGTGACCATGGGCACATCACATAATCTCTCTGAACTTGTTTGCTGTAAAACAGGAATCAGAATACTTGTAACACCTATCTCAAAAAACTAGTGTGAGATTTGGTTTGGGTCTGGGAGCTGTTTTCTTTTGTTTTTTAAATCAGATTAATTATTTCATTCATGTAGGTAGCATCTGTGACAAAACTTCTTCTACCAAAGAAAATAGGCAGTTTCTCTACAGTTTGTAAAGTTTTCTGAAGCCCTAGAAAATTGACTAACTTGACCAAGGTCACACAGCTAGGAAGGGAGGGAGAAAGGGAGGAAAGAAGGAAGGGAGGGAAGAAAGGAAGGAGGAAGGAAGGAAAGGAGAGAAGAGGAGAGGAAAGGAAAGGATAGGAAAGGAAAAAGGGAAGAAGGGAGGCAAGATGACAGGGAAGGAGAAAGTGAGGAAAAAAGCAAAGGGAATAAGCATTTATATAGCACCTACTATGTGTCAGGTACTATGCTAAATGCCTCCAGTCCTGTCTCTGAAATGTGCAGCTCCATGGACACTTAAATTCCAGTGCCACAAACAACTGTCTCTCTGTATCAGAAGTTTCATGCATTGTCATCTGAGATAAAATTCCAGCTCTGAACATACCCACCAAAATTTTATTTAGGAAAAAATGGTCATCAGAGGGTATTAGGTAAGGAAAGTTTCACAACTGTACTTTGTTTTGAGATCTTTGAACCAAAAGAAACCATATACCTGTGTAACATTCTGTTCTATTTGAGATGCTGCCATGTAAGTGAGGGAACCTGAAAAGGAGACCCAAATCCAGGAACATTGTTTTTATACATTCTAATTGGGATTTGGCTCACATTTATTCCATTTAGGTCACAAATTCTATTGTCCAGGCACACATGTCAAGTCCGATCAGGAACAACTGGGGCTTGGAATTGAATTTCCTGAGCCCTTTGCTCCCAACAGCTTGTAAGTTAAAGCCAAATGTATGTGTTATCCATCTCTGCAGCTTGGCTCCAGGGACATTTATTGGTCTAGAGTTAAATAGCACAGGAGAGACTCTCATCAAAGGTATACTCCTTTGTCTTCTCTCAACAAACTCATGGCAACATGTCGTGAGGCCACATATCAGGCTAGAGAGGCTGGGATTTTACCAGTGACTCATTAATAGGGGAAAAGAGAGGGATTTTTGAGTTCTAAAATATGGGCAGTATAATTATGTTCCAGACAGGGTTTATGATACTTTCTCCTAAATTTGCTTCTTTGATTCGATGCAAGATATACTTACTTTGGAGTCAGAAGATGAGTTCAAGTCCCACCTCTGATGCTTATTACCTGTATAATATTAGACAAGTGAAAAATCCTCTGGACCTCAGTTTCCTTGTTTGTGAAATAAAGAGGTTCAATTAGATGTCAACTTTCTGATCTAGATCTATGATGCCATGATCCTATTCCGATTTCACTGTTTCCCACACATGACCACAAATGCCATTCATTTGGCATTGACTAACAAAATTGGTTGAGAATATAAACATTTCTAAAGTTTTACGCAGGAGAGTAGAAAATTTTGAGCAGTTTCAATTTAAAAATAAGAACCAATAGAGGACAAAACGTATTTAAAAGGTTGGTTAGACACCCAACTAAGACAGGTTAACCCAAGGGCATTTAAGAATGAAACAGGAAGGAAAGAAACAATAAACTTAAATACAGAAGAAAGTTTAGAAATTACCTAGTTCAATTCCCAGTTCCATAAAGTATCTCACATCAGATCCCAAAGATTTCCAAATTTTTTAGGCCAAATTGAAGGAAGACACTACTGAAACCTCACTAGCTCCAAAGGAAATGCATTTAGCAGTTAGAAGTGGAGGTTGAGGGGAAGAGAGAAACTGACCATAACGTGTCAGAAACTGAATGTTTTCCCAAAAATGGGGTTTACATACAACCATCCTTGGTATATCGATACCTAGAACACTCTCAGTGGCTGTTCTGACAAAATACCAGTTTCCTCCAATCCTATCTCAAGTGAAAAAGAAACCTGTTATTTCTAGACTCATCAGGTAATAGGCAGACTCTGTGTGTTATTGGTGGAAATAATACTGAGCATGAAATCCAATTACTGTACCATTCACTACCTGTGTGACTTTGACTCTTCATTTCTCTTTAGAGTACCTTCGTAACTCTCCCAGACTTTCTCTGCCATGGCATGGTAAGCTCATTCCACTTCCAGACTTAGTGTGAACTCTACCCCACATCCTCTCCCTCTGATTGGCTGATTCCTCCCATAACCTCCATTTTAAAGAGGTTACCTAGGCTGCACTCCAAATTATAGAACTCCTTAAGCATGCAAGTACTCCATATTCTTCTACACCTATACTCCACTCTTCAACTTCTTTTTATGCTGCCTTCCCTCATAAGAATGTAAACTCTTTGAGACCAGAACTAATGTTGTTTTTGCCTAAATCTGAATTTTTATTACATAGCACAATCCCTGGCATTTAGAAGGCACTTAATAAGAGCTTGTTGACTTGACTTAGTTTACTCATCAATATAACAGGAACAATAACACTTGTATTTCCTACCTCACAAGGTTATGAGTAAATTGTTTTATAATTTTCAACATATTATACAAACATGAATTGTTGTTATTAGTATCACTTCCCTTCCTTCCCTTCTTGCTGTAGCTATGATTCAGAGTCTTTGTAATCCCTTATCACCATGGCACTGTACCAAATGCCCTTTCCATCAAATGATAAGGAATTGCATCCAATTTTCCTCTGAGATCGAGGAGGCAGCATACCTCCAGTACTTCTCTCTACTATGCCTAAAGATGAAAAAAGACTTGATATTTTAAGTCAGGCAGAAAGGAGGAGGGGAGAGAAGACAACCAAATAGACTCTGTATTGGGGGTGAATTCAAGTCCACTTGACATTTCTAATAGTCTCTGCAAAGCACACAGCCTGCATAATTAACTTGTTATCCAGCAGCCCTTACTGCCACAACTCAAAGACGAATCCCTGACAACATGTCCTACTGCAGGCATTTTTTAGGAGTTTATAAATTGCCTCAAAGTGGGTTCTGCAAGTCAAAAGAGCGTAGTGTAGGGACATGTTTCTTAAAGTGTCAGCACATTATCCCAGAAAGGGCCCTGGAGCATTGATCAGGAGATGAATTTCGATTCTAATTCTGCTACTCACTACCCAAGTGACCTTAGGAAACTAGCTTCCCCTTTCTGGACCTCAGTTTGCATATTTATAAAATGAAACAATTGATCCAGGTGATTACCAGATTCACATTTAGTATACTGAGGTTCCTTACAGGCATTGTATGATCCTAGTTCTCTTTAGGTTCCAAGGGAGGTTTGAAGATGCAGTGGCAATGATTAGAGCTCCTTTATAGAGACAGCTGGTGTTTTGTTTTTTGGGTTTTTTCACATTTTGCTCAGTTCCAAGTGCCACATTTTAGGATGAATTGGAGTGGTATGAATGGGATGGCAAGAATATTAGAAGTCCACATTATGAAGCCAACCTGGGAATGACTGGGCTGAAGAAGAGAAAACCATGTGTTTGTTAGTATGGGGTCGAGGTTGAGGAGTGGAGGGGTGGATGGGGTGGGAAGTGGTGATTAAGAGAGCATGGCTGTCTTTAAGTACCATAAAGGCTGTCATATAAAAGAAGAATTCAACTTCCTCTGCTCATCCCCGGGGGACAGAAGCAAAAGTAAGATGTAAAAAGTTGAAGAAAGGAACACATAAATTTTGACTCAGGGAAAATTTTTGTAGCCATTTCCACTATCCTAGAGTAGAAATAGCTGTCTCAGAAAATAGTGGGTGGAGAGGGTTTTAGAGGCAACTCCTCATCAAGTATGGATGATAGCACTGAATGATCTCTGATATTCCCTTCGAGATCTGAGATTATGATTTTATGATTGTGTAATTTAGGGAGAAATGATAAGGAGAATGAGTTTTATGAGAGAAAATATAAAGCTTTGTGATTATGAGAAGCACAAAGTTTAACAATTTAGCTAATGTAATGGTCTTCATCTGATGGTATATGGACCTCATGATCTCTAGAAAACTGCTAGAAATTCTAAAAAATAAAAATGAAGCAGTAATTTGGTTCTTGTTTTCACTTAGCTAACATGGTCAGTCAATACAGTACGGTATTACCTGTTCGTATCATTTTAGATCCAAATTTAACTGGAGACAAACTATAAAATATAGTCAGTTGTTTTGTGAATTACCAAATCTAAGTAAAATCTTGATATTATAGTTCATAAAGTCCTCTGATCTTTGCGTACATTTGAACCCAGAAACAGAAAATACTGTTTAACTCTCAGGATATCGTGAGTTGAAATTCCCAATGCCCATCCACCATCTTTACAGCTCAGTATGGCGGCAAGAATAATAATTAGCTAAATTTATATAGTGCTCTAAGGTTTGCAAAATGTTTTAAAATTATTATCTGTATGTAAGGTGAATTTTAGTGTGTGTAAATTTTGTTATTATTTCTCAGAGTTCAGTTTCCCAAGATCCATAGTTGTAACAATCAACAGTTCCCCAGTACTAGATATAAGTTCAAAACATGTTTATGGTTTAAAACATCTCCACCATGCTTGTGCATAGTTATAAAATGTTAAATAATATCAACATCCACTGTGGCAGGGCAGTGAGACACAGGGATAGGGTGAGGTAAACTTGTTGGCATTATGCCTTCTTTGTCTGTTGGTCTATAAAACAGGTAGCCACTAGATAGTAGTGAATGGGGAACCCTTAGGGTTGAATGCACAAATGCTGTGTGCCTCAACTGGCCCCCATTGAGACTTAGGGGGAACCTTAAGGTTGAATGCACAAGCTGGAATGCTGCGTGTGCCTTGATTGGCCCCCATCAAGAATTGGGGATAATCTATGTTTGCCTCAACTGGCCCCAATTGAGGCTTGAGAGGATTTAGGGGAAGCACAAATTGTGCTTGTCTCAATTAACCCCATTGAAACACAGGAGTAGTTGTCCCCACCCCTTCTCACTGGCCTCTGTGAGAAGGATGATTAAGGAATGCTATAGGAATTGTGCTCCCATTATCAATAATCCTGTTCTGAGAAAACTAGACTAGAATAAAGTAAGATTACTAAACCCTTTCTAGTGTCTTTCTTGTCTGAACAAATCAGGAATGTACCTGTGCTAGCAGCCCTCAAGTGTGCTGTGTTTATCTGTCTTACATTATCACATTTTATTTTCACAATGACCCTGGTAAGTAAATGCTATCATTATTTCATTTTTGCAAATGAGGAGACTGAGAGAGAGAGAGGCTAAGTGATTTGACCAAGGCTGTACAGTTAAAAAGTATCTGAAACATTTAGAGAGTTTTGGGTAACTAATTGGGCATAACAGGTGAGGGAGTATGATATATATATATATATATATATATATATATATATATGTGTGTGTGTATGTGTATATATGTGTGTGTATACATTTATATGTGTGTATATACATATATATGTGTGTATATATATATATATATATATATATATATATATATTCCAGGAAAGGAATATGTTGCCTCATAAACTTAACATTTGTCTTTCAAAGTAGTACAACTTACCTATGATTCTTTTTAATGTTGTTGTTTATAAATATTTATTAATATTTATATATAGTAATATAAATTATATAAAAAATAGAGGTTACCCTAAAGGTGTCTTATTTTGTTGGGTTTTTCATAATATTTCATTTTTTCCCAATTACATGTCAAGATAATTTTTAGCATTCATTTTTACAAGATTTTGAATTCCAAATTTTTCTCTTCCCCTCTCACCTCTTCCAAAAATGGTAGGTAATTTAATATAGGTTATACATGTGCTGTCATATAAAACATTTCTATATTAGTCACAGTTGTGAAAGAAGAAACAGATCAAAAAGATAAAAACCACAAAAAAGAATAAAGTGAGTGATAATATGTACTTTAATCTACCTTCAGAATCTGTTAATTCTTTATCATGAATTAATTCATTAATTCTTTATAATGTGGATAGCATTTTCCTTTGTGAGTCCTTGTACTTATCTTAGATCACTCTATTGCTAAGAAGAGCTGAGTCATTTGATAATCACACAATGTTGCCAGTATTCTGTACAGTGTTTTCCTGGTTCTGTCCAATTCACTTTGCATCAGTTTGTAATTCTTCCCATTACCTATAATTCTTTATTACTTTCTTGCTATCCTCTTCACAGGAGAGTGACTTTACTTTCTAGATGACCAAGACTTTGACGAAGATTTGAAGCACGGGAGAAAAAGAGAAAGCAAGAATGGTTACTTCAAACCTAATCCCAAGAGACACAAATGCCACCAACATTTCTGTATATTACCAATGAAACCCAGAAAAAAGAGACAGAAAGAGTAATTCCAGTAAAAATGACTACAGAATATAAAAAGTATTTGGGAACCTAGCTCCGTACTCAAGAATCATATGAAAACAATGCCAAATCAATCTTTACAAAAATCAGTCCAAATAATTGGATAAATATTTGCCAATGTTTACTGTATGGTAAAAATGGTTTATCATAATTTACCTTTCTCCAATTATTAGTAACATGGAAAATTTTCATGTAATTGTTAATAGCCTGAATTTTTTCCATGGAAAATAACTTTTCATATCTTTTGACCACTTCTTTTATGGGTAATGGCTCCTACTGTTAATAAATTTAAATGAGTGTTTTATAGGCCTTGTATATGAGATCTTTATTGAAGAAATTTGCTAGAAGGGTCTCCCCCCCATACAATTGTTTCCTTTCTTATTTTCTAATCTTTTGGTTTACTTTAACTTTATCATCCATTTTCTTGTCTATTACCAACAAATTCTTTCTCAGTCCAAAATTGTAAAAGTGTGTTCTTCCTTGCTTGTCTAATTTTCTTATTTAACCTATTGTCACTAAATTATGCATCAATATGAGCCTATCTTGGTATGCAGTGTGATATATTGGCATATACCTCATGTCTTCCAAACTGTTTTTCAATTTTCCCAGCCAGTTTTCTTCAATAGAGTCCTACTGATATCTGAATTTATTTAACTCTATGATACCTTTTTTCATTTGTATCTCTTTGTTGTATGTGTCATCCAGGGTGGGGAACCTGTGGACTTGTGGCTTTCTAGTTTCTCAGGTGTGGCCTTTTGACTGAATCCAACTTTTATAGAACAAATCCTTTATTAAGGGGATTTATTCTTTAAAGTTTGGATTCAGTCAAAGGGTCACATTTGAGGACCTAGAGGGTCACATGTGGCCACAAGGTCATGGGTTCCCTATCCCTGTTCTAATCTATTCCAGTGATAGACCTCTCAATTTTTTGTTGAGTACAAAATAACTTTTAATGATTATTTCTTCATAGTGAAATTTGAGATCTGGTACTGCTAGACCCCCTTTCCCACATTTTTTCATTATTTCCCATGAGATAGTTGAACTCTTATTCATTCAGATATATTTCAATATTATTTTTTCTAGTACTTATTTCACAGTTTTTTTTCTTTTGGTAGGGCAATGAATAAGTAAATTAAGTAAAGTAGCTTTTAATTCTTTTGATATTGCCATACTTTATCCATGTGAAATGAATATTTCTATAATTATTTAGGTCTATTCTTATTGCTGTGGAAACTGTTTTGTAGCTGTATTCATATAGTTGATTTATGTGTCTAAGTAGGTAGGTTCCCAATTACTTTATACATTCTGTAGTTATTTTTAAAGGAATTTTTCTTTCTACCTCTTCTTGCTGAATTTCATTGTTAATATACAGAAAAGCTGAGGGTTTCAGTGAATTAATTTTGTACCTGAAACTTTGCTAGATTAGTTAGTATAATTATAGTTGGCTCTTCTACAATTTGGGGTTTTCTAAGTACATTACCATACGATCTACAAAAGGTGAGAGTTTTATTCCTATGTTTATTCATTGATTTCTTTTTTCCCCTTTGGCAGCATTTCTAGCACTATATTAAAAATGGCAGGAATATGGCTACCTTTGTTTTATTCATGATCTGATTAGGCAGGATTCTAGTCCTTCTCTATTATATGTAATGTTGGTACTTAGTTTTAAATTGGAATTGCTTACCAAATTAAGGAAAGCTCCATTTATCCCTATGCTTTCTAATGTTTCAATAAAAGCATGTACAAGTTGATTTTCTGAAATTTTTTTCAGCATTTATTGATGTAATTGTATTTTTAAAATTATTTTTGCTACTGATATATAGTTTTGCAATTTTGTCATTTTCCTTATATTGAACTAACATTGTATACCTGGCATAAATATGAAAAAATTACACTTTTCCTTGATAAATTCATGAAAGACAATGTCTAGTCTCTTTTTTTGATCATGGTTTTCAGGTAGTCCCATAATTTTTAAATTGTCTCTCCTAGATCTATTTTCCAGGTCAGTTGTTTTTCCAATGAGATGTTTCACATTATCTTCTATTTTTTCAATCTTTTGGTTTGATTTTCTGACTTCTTGGTTTATCTCATAGTCATTAGCTTCCCTGAACTCAATTCTCTCTTCTAAAGAACTATTTTGTTCAGTGAGCTTCTGAAATTTCTCTTCCATTTGGTTAACTCCTTCTCCTAAAGTCTCTTCCTCATTGGCTTTTTGGACCTCTTTTTCCAATTGAGTTAGCCTCCTTTTTAAGTGTTATTTTCCTCAGTATTATTTTTTTTCGGTTCTCCTTTAGCAGGTTGCTGACACACTTTTCAAGCTCTTGGATGGCCTGAGCCCATTTCATATTCATTTTGGAGGTACTGGAGGAAGAGACCTTGGCTTCCTCTAATAGTATGCCTTGTTCTTCCTCATCTAAAAGGATGGAAGGAGACACCTGTTCACCAAGAAAGAAACCTTCTATGGTCTTATTTTTTTCCCTTTTTTGGGCATTTTCCCAACCAGTTACTTGACTTCTGAATTCTTTGTCAAGAGGAGGGTCCTAGTGCCCCTCCTCTCCCCAGTACCATGCTCAAGGTTGAGGTTTAGATCAGCTGCTCAATTCCCCTATGGGTTTTGAGTGGAGGTAGGGCTACCAGAGAGAGCTGAGGTTCAGATCAGCTGCTCAATTCCACCAGAGGCTTTAAGTTGAGCTGCCTGGACAATGGACCCAGGATGCTTCTGCATAGTTGCTCACCACCTGCTGCTGCTGCTGCTGCTGCTGCCTGAGACTAGTGCTGGGAGAACCCAGTTCCCCTCTCACCCATCTGGGAAATCCCTCCCACATTGACCTTTGGAGATTTCTCTGTCACTTGTGGGTTGAAGGATCTGGGACCCTCCTTACTGCTTACTTCTGCACCAGAGATCTGTTCAGGTCCTGTTCCTCCCAGTGCCACACAGCCAGGGCTAGACTCCACTCTGCTCAGCGTACCATGAGACAGATCTTTCCTGGAAGCCTTCCAGGTTACTTTTGCTGGAAACCTCTTTCACTCTGTTGTTCTGTGGCTTCTGCTGCTCTAGAATTCATTGAGAGTCATTTTTTACAGGTATTTTATGGGCTGTGGGGGAAGCACTAGAGTATATGTGTCTTTCTACTCTGCCATCTTGGCTCTGCCTCCAAAAAATATTTTATACAGCTAGAAAAATAACAAAGTTCATCTGAAAGAACAAGGTCAAGAATATCATGGGAATCAATGAAAAAAAGTGAAGGAAAGTGATTTAGCAGTACCAGATATCAAACTATTGCAAAGCAATAATCATTGAAAAAATCTGACCCTGTCTAAGAAATAAAGAGGTAGATCAGTGGAATAGACTAGATACACAAAACACAGAAGTGAATGGTCATAGCAATTTAGTGAATGATGAACACAAAGATCCAAGATCTGGAAACAAGGAATCATTATTTAACAAAACTTTCTTAGGAAAATTAGAAAACAGTTTATCAGAAACAAGGTATAGACCAACATCTCATACTGTATAGCAATATAAGATCAAAAGGGGTACATGATTTAGGCATGAAGGGTAACATCCGTAATAGCAATTTAAATGGAAAGAACTGGAAATTGAGGGAATGCCCATCAATTGGGGAAAGGCTGACAAAGTTGTGGTATATGAATGTAATGGAATACTATTGTGTTATAAGAAATGATGAACAGGAGACCTTCAGAAAAGCCTGGAAAGATTTATATGAACTGATGCTGAGTGAAATGAGCAGAACCAGGAGAACATTATACACAATAACAGCCACAGTGTGAGAGGACTTTTTCTGACAGATTTAATCCTACACAGCACTGCAAGAACCTAAAACATTCTCAAAGGACTTTTGAGGCAAAATGTCATCCACATCCAGAGAAAGAGTTTTGGAATTGGAATACAGAATGAAGCAGAATAGTTTCTCTTGTGTTATGTTTTGTTTTGGTTTTTCTCATAGTTTCTTCCATTCATTTTAATTCTTCTCACAATGTGAAAATGCATTAAATAAGAACTCATATAAGATTCTATACTGTCTCAGGAAGGAAGGGGAAAGGGAGAGAGAGAAAATTTAAGACTTATGGAAGTGATTGATGAAAACTGAAAACAAATAAATTAAATTTTAAAAGAAAAATAGAAACATTGCATTTCAAAATTTCTTTCAGTTCTAGTATTTTCCTCAGGAATATCAAGTAGCCCTCTATTTCATTAAAGATCCATTTTTCTCCTGTATAGATTATATTCATTTTTCCAGATAAATTGTTCTTGGTTATAAGGCTTCATCTTTTTCCTTTTACAATTTTATATCTCAAAATCTAGTCTCTTATACATTCTCTAACCTCATGGTATTCTGCCCATGTCTTGTCAGTTCTTGAATTCTTTCTTTCTGGCTACTTAAGACTATTTTTGCTTTGACCCAGAAGTTCTAAATTGAGATTCCGACATTTCTGGGAGTTTTTATTTGGGATTGCTTTCAGAGGTTAGAGGTGGAGTCTTTCTATTTTCAATTTTCCCTCTGATTTGAATATATCTGGGAAGATTTTGTTTATGGTTTTTTTGAAATGCAATGGAAATACTTTTTTTAACCTTAGATTCTCCTTCCTTGGCCTGTTTTCTAGACAAGTTGTTTTGATAGAAAAAATCAAACATTTCCTGATAAAGGTTTTTTTTTCAATCTTTTGATTTAATATTTTTTGTTTTTTCATGGAAGTATTTATTCTTGTTTGGTTGACTATACTTTTCAGGGAGTTCTCTTCTTGGGTAAAATTTACCATTATCTGTATTAAGCTATTAATTCCCATTGTCATTCTCTCTTCTCTGTCATTTCTTTATAATTACATTTTGTAGCTTTCATTTCATTTCTTCCTATCATTATACTCCTTATGACTAGGACATTCTTTTCTCTGAGGTTCTACTTTGGCTTCTAGAGTTTCACTCTCCTCTTGGGTTTCCTTTTATGATTTTTTTCAACTCATATTTCTTCCTTTTATTCAGCAATTTCTTCAGTTTACTCATTTCTCCAGCTTCAGTTTCTTGAGCATGGAAGGGATGTGATAAAAGGAGGATATTAGTAAAATTAACCAGACAGAAGTATGTGGTATGGATTAATGGAGAGAAGGCTTAAAACCATATAGACCACATAGAAAAGTGTCAAAATATCAGTCAATATATAATTTGAGCCTGACCACAAGTTCCAATTCTGAAAATATAAATTAAATTTTAAAATTTTTGAGACATTTCTAAAAAGTCTAGTTATGATGATGGATTAGCTATTAGAAATGGAGGTATTGTTACTCAGTATTTTTCTGAGGCTTCAAGCTTTAGTGACTTGAAGAATGATGATGCTAATTATAGAAACAGTGAATCTGTTGAGAGAAGAGACTTATACAGGGGTGGGGAGATGAAATGTTTAGTCTTGGACAATGCTGACTTTAATGAATTACCCAAATGGAAATGTGTTTGTAGAGTAGGGTACCAAAATGGAAATATCCTATATTCATCTAAATTACTGGACTGTCAGGATGACAAAGTTTTTTTTTATAAATTGGCAATTAAATCTCAGAAAATTTCTGTAATGAAGAAACATATTCTTTCCATTACTCTACAGAATAATAGGTAATCAGGATAAGCAATTCTTAGAAACACTATTGGAAAATCTAAGAGCCTTAATTTATCATTCACTCAACTCAGGCTTTACAGTTCATTTAATTGGGCCAGAAATTCTGTGAGGGCTAGGAATAGAAAAATATAAAACAACTGTGTATGTAAATTTTTGTTTACATATGTACATATAACTGCATGTATACTTATGTGTATGTGTACATGTTTGTGTATGCATCTTGATTGCTTAAAAATGCACTAAAATATTGGGATTCTGTATATCTTTAACTTTCAGGAAAAAGCAGGAATATTTATTGAGAAGTAGATCTTTCTTGGTGAACTTTGGGAGAACATGGAGAAGAGTCACAAAGGCATGAATGTGTTGCTATCTATGTTATTGGAGAGGACCTTTATATCTATGAAATCATATAACAATGAGATCCATTTAAGTATTTGCAAATAAATGTGTGTGTGTGTGTGTGTGTGTGTGTGTATGTATTAATAGCAGAGCCAAAAGTAGACCTCATCACCTCAGGTTTTTCCTTTCCCTATAGCCTCAGTTAATTCAATTTCAAGGAATGTAGAAGACAGAATGAAGCTAACAACTTTGCACAACTCTGCCTCACTTATATCCAATTAACACAGAAGTCAAAACATCATCCATGATGTCATTGATCTTCTTTGAAAATGAAGGATGAACAAATGAGTTACTTCAAACAATGGTGTTAACTTGATCATATAAGGGATTGTGGTGTAGTAGAAATAATACTATATTGAGAATCAAGAAACCTAATTTTTCAACCCAGTACTCTCATGAACTCATTGTTTAGTTTTTTGTTTTGGTTTGGTTTTTTTGTCATAAATGGAGGCATTCAATCAGAATCATTTCTTGGAATGTTATAGCAGAGATTCCAGTTCAGATAGGACACTAGCAAAGCACTGAGCTCTCCTCCAACTGAATATTCTCTAAAGTCTTTGCTATATCACTTCCTATCTCTGAGTCTTATAATCCTCATATGCAAAATAAGATTATTGTATCACCTGATATCCCTTTCACCTCTAACATTCTATCTTCTGCTAAGCAAGTATAAAAAGCAGATGTGAAGCTGGCAAGAAATCCCTGTATCCTTTAGATAAAGTCAGTTCAATTCAATTTATTTGACAGGCATGGTCTCTTGTCTCTCTATAAAATAAGTAAAAAGAGTAGGTGAAAGAGATAAGGTAGAGGAAGCCAACAGCAGTGGTGAAAGCTAACTAGTAGATTTCTCTGGGGCAGCTACAAAAGATCAACACATGTGAATGTACATTTTCTCAAGTGAATTTCTCTTCCTCAGAGGAGTGTCTTCAGAAAGTACCAACTTGCTCTCTTTTCCTTATGGGCTTGTATAGAAATCAATGGTAGGTATTGCTATACCTCCAGGCTGCTAGTAAAAAGTTCACAATTCTACTCAGGGCTGATTACTCTGGAAAGATGTGCTATCCCATTTACCAGGACCAGAATCAGATAACTGGGAACCACAGTGGGAATGGGATAGAATGGCATTATGCTATTATATATATTATGTATTATTATTATGTATATATTATATTTATATATATAATATATAATAATTATCATGTATTATACATATTATGTATTCATAATATAATTTGTCCACTGAATTTTTCCATATGTTATTAATAAAAAGGACAATTAGATTGAGAACAAGGCTGTTACTTGAAAATCCCAGATTAAATTTTTATCAGCATATATTTATTAAGTGCCTAGGATATTCAAGACATTATAAGCAATGGCAATCCATGAGCACTATGGGTAAAGGCCGATCAGGTGTCTACACTAGGTCTGGCATCAATATGATGAGCTCCTACTTGTGGGGAGCTACCAGGCTGTCTAAGGAGGATGGCGGTTGAACTGGAAGAGAAAGAAAGGAAGAGGAGAAAAAAGGAGAGGATAGAAGGGGAGGGAAAGGGAGGAAAGGAGAGGACAAGGGAGGAGAGGAGAGGGAAGGGGAGGAGAGGACAGGGAAGGGAGGAAAAGGGAGGAGATGGGAGGGGAGGAGAGAGGAGGAAACTAGTTTGTGGTACTTCTCTTTTCACTCCCATATGGCTTTAAAGAATGTTCCCACATTTCAAAGTAGGTTCCCATCTCCTTCTTGGTGGCAGTAGTAACTTTCCGCTACCTGGGGAAATGCCATGGAGTACAATCTCAGTGAGAAACGTTACCCACAATGGTTGCCACTATAACTACCTCAGTCCCAAACTAACCCTCAAGCTGTATTTTCTTGTGAACTCCCTTGTAAGACTCAGTATGAGGCCTTTAGAGCTCCTATGTTCATGTCTTTGTTTGTATGGGCTTGTCGTTTTTCCTTATTCAGTCAGAGATACATTGTCAGAGGGAATCCTGCTGTTAGCCAGACAAGGGTCCCAAGAGAGGACATATTGGGTTCTATATGTTTAACTTTTTATCCTTTGTGCCAACCAGTTACGTTTCTAAAACATTTCCAATCCCCCAGCCTCTCAGAAAACAAATAACTCTCCACAGCCCCTCTCTCTCTTCATCCCTCATAAATAATCCCAGAGAAGGAGGACAGCAGCAAAGACAGAGCTGGAATGCTAAAAAGGGACATCATGGCCTCAGAGGATTGCTTCACAGAAATGTACCAAAATTTGGGGACTAATTCCAGGCTTCTCCAGGCTTTATGGTGACTCATGTGGATAGGCTAGGAAGAGGCTAATATTGTATTTAACACCCATACATTTATGTTTATGTAACAACTATGTAACAACCACACATTTCCCTGATGACAACTTTTACCTCCTGTTCTTGAAAAAAATAATAATTTTGTCCTTAGAATTTCATAACATGGGGGAGGAGTCAAGATGGCAGAGTAGAAAGACACACATACACTAGCTCTTCCCCCATAGCCCGTAAAATACCTGTAAAGAAAGACTCTCAACAAATCCTAGAGTAGCAGAAGCCATGGAACATGGAGTGGGGGAGATTTCTAACCCAGGGTGACCTGAAAGGCCAATAGGAAAGGTCTGTCACACCAGATGCGGAGCAGAGCCCAGCCCAGCCTTAGTGGTGTGGCACCAGGAGGAGCAGAACTGAGTAGACTTCAGGCTCAGAATCCCCAGCAGCAGCACAGATTCTTCAAACCACAGGCACCAAAGGTCAGAGAGAAGGTTTTTCAGCTGGCCAAGAAGGAGCAGGGTGTCACCATACCTCCAGTCTCAGGCAGCAGTAGCAGAAGCAGCAGCAGGATGGGGCTCCCAAGGCAGGCGGTAGCCTGCATCCATTGTTGAGGGCCTCATTGTAAAGTCCCTGGAGGAACTGAGCATCTGATCCATACCTCAGCCCTGTGTGGCAGCCCTGCCCCCACCTAAAACCCCTGGAGGAATTGAGCAGCTGATCTGAATCTCAGCCCTCAGTGCTGGCATGGTGGAACTGGAGGCCAGATAGCTGTAGAGAGGAAACTCTACTACTTGCAGATTCTGGGCACAAAAGTTTCTTGTTGCTCCCAGACCAATGTACAGGCTTGATTGTGCCATCTTGGAGGAACTGAGATCTTACAGATCCCCAGAGTGTATCCTACTCTTGACCAAGGACGCAAAAGTCAAGTAACTGGTTAGGAAAATGCCCAAAAAAGGGAGAAAAAAAGACAACAAAAGATTACTTTCTTGGTGAACAGATATCTTCTCCCAGCCTTTCAGATGAGGAAAAACAATGCTTACTATCAGGGAAAGAAATAAAATCCAAGACTTTTGTATCCCAAACATCCAAAATAAATATTCAATGATCTCAGGCCATGGAAAAGCTCAAAAAGGATTTTGAAAATCAAGTAAGAGAGATAGAGGAAAAATTGGGAAGAGAAATGAGAAAGATGCAAGAAAATCATGAAAAGTGAGTAAACAACTTGCTAAAGCAGACCCCAAAAATGCTGAAGAAAACAACACCTTTAAAAATAGGCTAACTCAACTGGCAAAAAAGGTTCAAAAAGCCAATGAGGAGAAGAATGCTTTAAAAAGCAGAATTAGTCAAATGGAAAAGGAGGTTCAAAAGCTCACTGAAGAAAAAAGTTCTCTCAAAATTAGAATGGAACAGATGGAGGCTAATGA
>CM053769.1:190766757-190856021 GCA_028658325.1 Potorous gilbertii
GTTTCTCAGAAAGTCATTGGCCTCCATCTGTTCCATTCTCATTTTGAGAGAACTATTTTCTTCAGTGAGCTTTTGCACCTCTTTTTCCACTTGGCTAATTCTGCTTTTGAAAGCATTCTTCTCCTCATTGGCTTTTTGAACCTCTTTGGCCAATTGAGTTAGCCTATTTTTCAAGGTGTTACTTTCTTTAGCATATTTTTGGGTCTCCTTTATCAAGGTATTGACCCATTTTTCATGCTTTTCTTGCATCTCTCTCATTTCTCTTCCCAGTTTGTCCTCCAGCTATCTAACGATTTTCAAAATCTTTTTTGAACTCTTCCATGATCTGAGCCCATTGGATATCTATTTCAGATGTTTGGGATACAGAGACCTTGACTCCTATGTCTTTCCCTGATGGTAAGCATTGTTCTTCCTCATCAGAAACAAAAGGAGGGAACAAGGAAAGTAACCTTTTATGGTCTTATTTTTTTTCCCTTTTCTGGACATTTTCCCAGGCAGTTACTTGACTTCTGAGATGCCTCTCCATCCCCACCCAGATCCGCCCAGCTAGTGCTTGGAGTCTGGGATTCAAATGCTGCTCCCCAGCCTCAGGGCTTTCAGCTGTGGGCCCGCCTGCTATTCAATGTGAGTTTAATTCTGGCGCTCAGGTGGGGGCAGGGCCACCTCCCAGGCTCAGTTCCCTCAGGGGGTTTATTCGGATATCTTCAGTAATGGAGCTCTTGCTGAGCTCCTGCCTGCTCTGGGAGCTCCTGGAAGCCTGCTGCCTCTGCCACAGCCTCTCAAGGGGCCCTGAGTCATGGAGACAACCCCACTCCCCTCTCAGCCAGTCCAGAAGTCTCTCTCACTGACCTGTGCACCTGTGGGTGGAGGGACCTTCGCGGCCACTGGAGATTCCATCCCTGAAGCCTGGTTGGATCTGCGCCTCTTAGTGCTGCATGGCCAGGGAAGGGCTAGGCTCCACTCCCGTCTGCTGTGCAATGGACCTTTGCAGTCAGTTTTTCAGGGCTCTCTGGAACGGAAATCTCCTTCACTTCATTACTGCATGGCTTCCAGTGCTCCAGAATTTGTTGTGAATTCTTTTTACAGGAAATTCATGGGCTGTGGGTTCTGAGCTTGCATATGTGAATGTTTCTACTCTGCCATCTTGGCTTCTCCCCTTCGGTCATCTGAGATTCTTGAAAGCCATGCTGGCAGTGTGAAAGTGGTAGCAAGTCCAAGCCAGCCAGAAGGACTTTGATTCTAAGGATGGGCTCTGAGTCTATCATTTCAGAGCAAGTTTATCTAAGTTTGGGGAGCCACATGACCAGATGGGTGATAAATGTTTTTTTTTTGTTTCCCACAGCAAATTTTAGAGACCATTGATTAGCTATAGATGGAGTACTATCTGTCCTGGCATAAGTAATGTGTCCGCACCAATGAAACTGTGAACCTTTGAAGACTTGAAATATCTTTCAAACCAGTCTAAGAATTAAGCACCCACTTTTGTGCTTTATGTATCCATGCTGGCACTGTGGATACAAGAACAAAAACAAATAAACAGATAAGCAGAAAAATCAATCTTGGCTCATGAGAAGCTTACTTTTCACTGGGGAGACAATATGCAAATAGAAAAATATATACATATAATTAGTCAATCATTAAGCATTTATTTAGTGCCTGCTAGTTCCTGACCTACCAATGAACCCTTTTCATCAAATGAGGTAATATACGTGAGGTGCTTCATTAAACTTAAAACACTATATAAATATAAATTACTATTATTCAAAGATATTAGTTATATTTTGTGTATTGTGTACATGCTAAAATATACTGATTAAAGTCAGGATATACATACATTCTCTTAAGATATTAATATGTTTTGATTCTACACATTAATAAGGATGTATGGTATTACTACTGCTGCTACCACTACTCCTAATCTACTAGTACTATTGCTGTTAATACTACTGATGTCCTTCTGTTTGAACTTCGTTAATGTGAGTTTGAGATAATAATATTATATCATGTCATATCATACCAGAAAATTGTGAGGGAAAAATTAGCTTTTGTGGGAGACCTAGGCAGAAATATAGATGACTAGGTTTATACAACGGAAGTTTACTTGTCTTTCAAAGAGACAGACAAGAAATTACCATGCTACAAATAGAAAACCCCAAATATCCTTAAAATCCAAGAAATAAACTGTATTAGAGTCAGAGCATCATTTCGGATAGAATTGTCTTCTACAATGGCCCTATCATAATATTGATCCATAAAATCTTTAGGAAAAAGAATTGGATGGTGTAATGATAATGGTAATTTGGAAGGGGTCTTTCCCATTTATTAATAGACCCTGGTGACCCGCTTAAATCATATGGAAGCCCAAGTTACATGTGGTGGGAGGAACTTGCTGAATGGGTGGAACAGAAAGGGTGGAACAGAGCTGGGAGGAAGTTCAGGAGAGCAATTAGAGCAGAGGGAAAAGAGGACAAGGCAAGCAGACAGGTTGGTGAGTGTTTGTGGGAAGGCCCCAGCAAGGGATGAGGGAAGATGACTTGGGAATGGCTTTGTCCCTGAAGTGCTACTGTGTATTGACTTCTTGGTTACTATGATGGATTTGGCTTTATGGTGTGGGCTTTGGCTTTCTGGTGTCCGAAAAAATGTTTTTCTTCTGCCTTCTATATGGAGAGTCTGTTATACTTTGCGATTGAGAACTATGCTGACATATTCATAGTCACTGTTGGTGCTATGACTGTTATCTTGGCAATACGGATAGAAGCCACCGTGATGGATACTGACAATCTTAAACTACACACAATGAAAAAGAAATTTTCAACATATAAACTTAGTAGTGAGAAACTAGTAGAAGAAACCTAGTAGAATAAATTAAAATCATATGAAAAGAGGACAAAGTATATTCCATCCCTTTTATAGATATTTTCAGCGAGTATATGGAAGATGAATTTATATCCCAAACCATGTTCATTCATTCAACATTTATTGAATATCTATTCAATTACAAAAACCATTTTATCCACCTGTAAAACTGTCTGTAGACCATTAAATGTAAAGAAATGATAGCTGGGTGGAGACTTGTCTTCAGGCCATTTGTGTGTCAACTTCATTTAAAAAGAGAAAGAGATATCATTGATGATGATAAGAATAATCATAGCTCATATTTTTATATATAGTTAACATTTACAAAGTTACTCCAGTGCACCCCGCACAGCGGTATATTTTAAATTTCAATTAAATTTCAATTGGTTGGCACACAAACATATTTATGTATTGATTCCCTCGTCAGATATTTATCAAGCACTGACTAAGTAGAAGGCTGTCACCAACTTGTGGGTTGGTTGTTTCTAGATGGCACTTAAAGGTGACTAAGGCAAAGTTACAACCCAGTAGGGGAAATAAATACTCAACCATAATACAAGGTGGAATATGTTAAGAGCTTCAAAAGATATAAGCAAAATACTATGGAATTCATGGGAGGGAAAAAATGCTATTGGTGGAATTGGGCAAAGATGCCTCTAAGGAGGGAACACCTTTGAATTGAGGGTTTGAAGAATGGATAGGCTTTGAAAAGCAAGATTTGATTGAGGGTGAGGTTAGGGGTGGATGGATCCCAGATTGAAGGAAAGGCATGAATGTCCAAAATATAGAGGCCAAGCAGAAAAAAATTAAAATAATTTGAGAGCTTGACATGTATGTGTCATTCTGGCTATCATAACTGCTTCTAGAATTGTCTCAAAAATGCTTTCAGTGAGTCCTCAGAAGATTAGTTTCTCTCCCAGTTTATATTCACATATTCATTTGCCAGATATTTATCAAGCATCTATTCAATTACAAACACATCAGTCATTTATCTACTTTATAGTCTACAGACCATTAAAGAAATAAAGGAATAAGACTAAAAAGCCACAGAAATCTTGAGATATTTAGAGAATGGCATATGGTATAGTTTAGGTAGAGCCCAAGGTATGTAACTGTGTAGAGGAACTGAGATGCTCCTGAGAAGATGAACACTTCATTTGTGGTCAACATGTAATGGTGGTGGGTCATTTGAGATTTTTGAGTAGAGGAGCAGCATGAAGAATTGTACTTGCAGAAGACTAATCTAGCCATTATGGTGTGGGACATCTAGGTGGCACAGTGGATAAAGCAATGGGCTTAGAATCAGGAAGACTTACCTTCATGAGTTCAAATCCAACCTTGGAAACTTACTAGTTATGTGACCTTGGGCAAATTACTTCACCTTATTTAACCTTTGTTTCCTCATCTATACAATGAGCTGGAGAAGGAAATGGTAAACCACTCTAGTATATTTGCCAAGAAACCCTCAAAAAAGGGTCAGGAAGAGTTGGACATGACTGAAATGAACAAACAACAACAAAAATCTAGCTATGACTTTTTGAATTAATTGGAGGACAGAAAGAAGTCCCAGTTTCAGCAAAAGTATGATTTGGAAAGGATCTTAGAAATCTTCATACAATCCTCTGACCAATTCAAGAATTTCCACTATAATAACCTTCACAAATTTTCTTCTCGGTTTCTTCATGTGCAGAGAAACTCAAGCCATTGTAGGATGACTAATAGCTAGAAAGTTCTTCTCTATAGAGATAGAGAGGTCCTAGATTGGTAGCTAGATAGGTAAACTCTATCATGCATGTAATATCCCTGTATATCCTTGAAGATTATAACTGTATTTCTCATAAGTCTTCTGTTCTCCAGACTGTCATTCTTGGTTTTTTCAACACTTTAATGTATGAAATGCTGAAGATTGTTGGTACCTTTTTAAAATGCTGCAAACTGAAATGAACATAATACTCTAGATGGAGTCTTGTCAGCAAGGTACACAGTGACCTCAGATCCTCAGCAACTTCATCGATTAATACACCGAATGTGTATTTTGGTGACTTTGGTCACTACATCACACAACTAACCTATATTGAGACTGCATTCAACTAAAATAACTAATTTTATTCTCCTATGAGTTCTTCGCTAGAGTTATATTTGTGTTGTTGATTTTTGTTTTAGACAAACACATGGAAATTTACATGCGTCTCTATTAAAGTTTACATTGCTAATTTGGGCCTATCTGGAAAAATGTTTTATAGATGATTTTTCTTCTTTATGTCACAGCTGTTTATTCCTTTCTCACATAGGCCATTCAGACTAAATTCTCCTTGACAAAGAAGAACAATTGTGCAAAAGACATCTAACATAAGATAGTATGTCTGATAATATGTATACTATCCAGTCCTTGTATAGGATGTCCTGGTATGATCCTTTGTCATGGCTAAAGGTGGTGGGGTAAGGGGTATATTTTCAATATATGTTTTTCTTTTAGTGTCTTTTCATTACATTGTGGCAGCTGGTGGCACAATGAATAGAAGCTCAAACTAAGGAAGAACTAAATTCAAATCTGTCCTCAGATTTGAAGAAATTTACTAGCTGTGTGACCCCAGGCAAGTGACAGCCTGTTTGCCTCAGTTTCTTCCAAAAGAAAATGGGGCTAATTCTAGCACCTATCTCACAGTATTGTTGTGAGGATTGAATGAGACATTTTAAAAATTGCTTCCTACAGTGGAGGCACATAGTATAGGCACATTGTAAGCACTATGTAAATACTCATTCCCTTTCCTTCCTTCCCCCTCCCTTGACATTGCTGTAGTCATTGCTTACATTAGTTTCCTGGTTCTAAATATTTTGCTCTGTACTAATTTATATAAATCTTCCAATATTTCTCCATGTTATTTATATTGTGCATTTCTTAGTCCACAATAATAAATTAAATTTACACACAATTATTTTTTCAAGCATTCCCCAATCAAGGGATACCCACTATTTTTAGCCACAAAGATATGTTTAAACCTTTTTCTACCTTTTACTTCCTTAGGTCATATGACTGAAAGTGGGACCACTTGTCTAAAAAGTATGAGTAGTTTTTATTATTCAAAATTGATATCTAGAACAGTTGTACTATTTCATAACTTTACCTACAGTGCTTGACTTCCCATGGTCCCTTTAACCTTGACTGTTCCCATCTTTATTTATGTGATGTGAAGTGAAGCTTTGGGGTTATTTGAATTTCTCTTATTATTAGAGATATGTAGTCTGTTTTCATAATGTTGCCCATAATTTACAATTCTGCTTTTGAAAATGCTTCATATTCTTTAGACACCTTTCATCTGGGGATAGTTTTAGGATCCTAGTTATTGAATTCTTCTGCTTTCTGTCATTCAAAAGTTTGTTTTCCAACCTGTTTAACACTTGAAATTTTGATAAACATTTCTTCTGTGTATCCAGTAATATTACTGAGTAAAAAATAAAGTTGTACTGAACAAGGTCAAATGGGGGAGACAATATGCAAATATATATTACATATAATGTATATTATATGTAATGTATACATACAAACAGGATATGTAATTATATTCAAGAAAAATTGGGCATAATCTCAGATTAAGGAGGTCTGAGAATGGCTTCTTGTTGAAGGTAGGACTTCAGTTGCAAACAGTATGTGTTTAATAAATGTTTGTTAAATTGATTAGAAATATATTTGCACTGCTTGAGTAGGAGACCTGATGCTGCCATTTTGAATATATGTTTCTTCACTTGTTATAATTCATGTAAGCATATAAATAACACTTTGCTAACAGCCCACTACCCCTTTTTTTAAAATCACATAATCATATAGATTATTGCACCAATCTTTTTATTTGTAGACAGGCAAAATGACACAATAGAGTCCAAATTTTTGAATCAAGAAGTCCTTGGTCATGTCCTACCATTGACAGTTAATTGCTATGTGGCCACAAACAAGTTGTTAGCCTTTCTGAGACTAAGTCAACTCTCTAAGGTTATGATTAGTTTTACATGTGATGAGTTAACCACACTAAGAGCAGAAAATGCTTCATCAAAATTCAAGCCTTGTATACCTTTTATAGAAATCTTGGTAAATGGTGCTGGAAGATCAGTTCCTTTAAAAACATATTCCATCAAACATTGAGGAAATGGGCAGCTAGGTGGTGCAGTGGATAGAGCACCAGTGCAGGAGTCAGGAGGACCTGAGTTCAAATCTCACCTCAGACACTTGATACTCACTAGCTGTGTGACCTTGGGCAAGTCACTTAACCCCAGTTGCCTCATCCTGGGTCATCTCCAGTCATCCTGATGAATATTTGGTCACTGGATTCAGATGGCTCTGGAGGAGAAGTGAGGCTGGTGACCTGCACAGCCCTTCCTCACTCAAAACAAAGTCAAGGGCAAGTCATGTCTTTATTTCTCTGATGGCATGGTCTTCGGCAACAAAGGACAAACACACACACAACATTGTGGAAGCAGTAGGTACATTATTCTCCCATAGAAAAACTTGTCTAAGGAATAGCAAAGAAACAACATTCTCTACCCGAAAGGTTAAGTAGTAGGGAACTGGTTCAAAATTTTCATGTCATTTTCAGGAAAGAAATATGTGAAAGAATGGAAATGTAGTATGAAGCATTTTGGGATATTCTCTAGTCTAGACTGGTTTCCCTGGAAGTCAATCCATGTTTTCTCCTCAGGTGGCAAAGCTTTAAGATCTTACTGACGAATGGAGGGGAGTTGGTTATTTTCCTGGAGATATGTAATTTAGCTCTCCCACGGCGTTAGTTGCCTACTGTTACCTTGAGGACCTCAGCATGGTACAACTAGGCTCCCAGTCACTAATTTAATGTTCATAGGCATTTGGTGAAAGCTCTTGGAGCTGCAACATGAGCTTGTATTGAACCTTCTGTGCAACTTAATGAAAAATGGTGATTAAAGCCCAGTGGAAGGCTCTATCCTTTCCTGTATTCAAAATAGCAAAGTTCCAAACCACATTAAGAGATGGGACATTTTTAGTGATCTAGAAACACTGGAAATTTCCCAAGGAACTCATTGCATCTCAATTTTGCTAACCTAAAAGGAGAATTAGAATGTGTTATTGGTATAATAATGATATTAATAATTACAGTCATTTACATAGCACTTTTAGGTTTATGAAACATTTAACAAATATCTCATTTGATCCCCACAATAATCATAGGAGGTATGTGCTGTTATTATTTTCCTTATTGTACAAATGAAGAAACTGTGGTAGAATTTAAATGAATTTCTTAGGGTCACAGACCTAGGAAGGGGGCTCATTCAGGCCTATGAACACATCAAATTTTTCACTATAGTAAATACCCCTGAAAATACTCTAGAAAAAGAATGTGGGAACATTTTTCTTCTTTTAATATTTCATTCTTTTCCCCGGACTCCTGCTGAATTTTGAAAAGCAAAGAGAAAAACAGTGATCTATGCACAATAGTGACAGATAGGACTCAATTCTTCTCCACTTTTTCTTTGTTATACATGGAATCTTTGCAGATATTAATTGACTATTCACCAGCCAGTATAAATAGAGTGTTATGGTAGACACATGCATTTAATTATCTATTTTCCATCTGCCAAGTAGAAAAAGTGCTTGTTAGCATTTTGTAGATTTCACTCCTTGCGTTTAGTAGGAATTGTCAGAGAACAGAAGACAGGGTGACCAGGGGTTGGTTATCTTTTTCTCTGTGAAAGGGGAGGAGGTCTAAATGATGAGTCCAGCGATTCAGTAAATTTGCTCTCTGATCTCTAGATTTCAAAGGAAATTTGATGAATTTTAAAAGCTCCCTCTATCCCTGCTTTGGAAATTCCCTTTTATATTCTGGCAATAAGACTTTGGTGAGAATGACAAGAAACTGACTAGCTATCAGGGAGGGACACTGGTGAGGACTTCTCCCCGAGCAAATTTCTAAAGTCTGCGTTGATGCAGGAAACAAAAAATCTTTTAAAGGTGGACCTGATGAGGGAGTTAAAGAGGTGGCAAAGTCTCTATATACCTATTTGGAGTTAACAACCTAATACCCAAATTCTTCATAATAAGAGTTTTAAGTGAAGAAAAGTAAAATTATGGGTTAACATTTTATACGGGGAAAAAAAAAGACTTTTAACCCAGAAGTTCTTAACTTTACTGTTTTATGTCCCACTTTGGCATTTTGGTGAAGTTCTACAAGTCCCTTTTGGAAAAATATGTATTTTTAAAATCATATTTTTTATATTACTGAAACAAATACACAATAAGAAAAGAAAAAGAAACAAACTTAAATATTGAAACTTAAATACATAATAAGAAAAGGAAAAAAAGTAGGTTGTGCATAGCAGGATTTAAGAGAGGATTCAAAATACATAGCAATAAATTTCCATCTCAAGAAAGTCTACATAATAAGTTCTACATGTTGTATTAAGAGTTGTCTGTCTTTTCTTTGCATCTTTGTTAGTTTTCTTTTCTTTTCTGCTGTGCACTTTTAGCTTTTTTCTTTTTTCCTCCTTCCTTTTACCCTTTCTCACCCCTGCCAAAGGCTACTATTAAGCTCAGATATATTTATATGTAGATATATAGGTACACATATACTTATATACACATACATGCATGCATGCATATATACATGTATATACATATATGTTCCGTAACAAATTCTACTTCTGATTTTTGTTTTTATATTTGTGCATATCTCTTGTTTTCTATCCCTCCTAACTCAACTAGTTTACTCCTACCCTCTACCTTGCCCTCCTATTACTTAAACTCATCCCCCTGCAAGGATCTCTCCCTTGTCCTCCCATTCCCATTAATCTAAAAACCCTCCAACACACCCCTTTAACTTATTTCCTCACCTTCCCCTCTAGAGATCCCTCTCTTCTCCTCTCCCTTCTCCTTATCCCCTTAGCATTCTATTTCTTTCTGAATTTAGAAGACTTTTATACATACATATACATATATATATATATATATATAGGTATATGTTTGTATGTGTGTATATACTTGTATATTTTCCTCTTGAATCTATTCCCTCCTCCCCCATTTAATTCCTCTGTGTTGGTTCTTCCTCTAGCACTTCATTTGTATTAAGTAATTGTTCTTTTTAGCTGTTCCTAGATGGTTTTACTATTAAAAGTCATATCATACTCAGGTCTACCCCAATCTTACAAACTACTCAATTACTAATAACAATGTTAGATATGTGTTTTATATACTGTAAAAGCAAGCTCCCTGATACATCCAGAATGACCTGCTATCATGGGTTCTTACATCTCTTTTTCTAAAAGGAAAGGCAACTTTTGAAGGGTCAACAATCACTTTAAGCAAGCACATGTATCATTCACTTAGTTCAGGGGAAAAAGTCAGCTCCCTGAACTTCAGAGAAATCAAAATCAACAGACAGGGCTTTCAGCTGCTTGACCATAAACAATACATACATACATAGTTAACAGAGAGAGGAGCACCAACATCTGGGTTATCAAAGTGGGGCAGAGTTAGGCAGGGGCAAGGTTGGGGGGGATGGACAGGGTTGGGGAGGGTGGGGTTGGGCTCCTTAGTGACTTCCCAGATTCCTACCTGGCCAAACAAATATTTCCAATGAATAAGCCCCAAAGTAAAACCTCACATCTTTATACACTTTTCAGAACCAGAGGGCATCACAATCCTTGAGAACCAGTGTCTCATTAGAAAATTAGCAAAAGATGTGAACCTCTCCCAATCAAGCTTCCCTTAATGGGAAGACTCATTAATGGGTGGGGAAGGTCTTTAATCTCATTACACATACATAAAAGGTAAACAGTCTGGTCTTATTGATTATAATTAGTCTTTAGTATTGACATTATTTTTTTTCATTCTTTATGTCAAATCTTCTATTAAGTTCAGTTTTTTTTAAACAAAATCCTGAAAGTCTGACAGTTCATTAAATGTCCTTTTCTCATTCAGAGTTATGCTTAGCTTTGCTGGGTATGATATGTTTGGCTATAACCCCAGTTCTTTTGCTCTTCGAATACAGTGTTCCAAGACCTGCAGTCTTTTGGTGTCACTGCAGAAAGATCTTGTGTGATTCTAATTATGGCATCACCATATTTAAATTGTTTTTTTTTCTCTTGTTGCACATATCCCTGACATAGGGGTTTCAGAATTTGACTGTAATATTCCTATAGATTTTCCTCATAGGATCTCCTTCAGGTGGTGATCAGTGGATTTTTTTCTATTTCTACTTTCCCCTCTGGTTCTAATGCACGAGGACAATTTTCTTTAATTATTTCTTGTACTATAGTATCAAGATTCTTTTTTGCTTTGATCATAGCTTTCAGGTGGTCTGATTATTTTCATGTTTTCTTTTCTTGATCTGATCTCCAGATCAGTTGTTTTTCTTATGAGATGTTTCATATTCCCTTCTTTTTTTATTCTTTATATTTGTTTTTATTATTTCTTGATTTTTTTAAAAAAAACTTTGCTGGTTTCCCCTTGCCCAATTCTGATTTTCAAGGAGTTGTTGTCTTCCTTAAGTTTCTGGTTATTTGACTTTCTTTTTACAATCTTCTTATTTTCCTTGGATTATTTTTTTTTTTAAAAAAAGTTTTTCCTCAATCTCTCTCATTTGATTTTTAAGGTCTTTCTAAATTTCTATGAATTCTTTTTGGGCAGGTGATCATTTGATATTACCCTTTATGGTAGAAAATTTCTTTGCTTCAGTATCCTCCTTTAAAGATGAAACCCAGTCTTCTCTGCTCCCATAGTAACTCTATATGGTTGAATTTTTTTCTCCTTTGCCTACGCATTTTTTTATATTAGCAGTAGCTCAGCTTTTATAATCACCTTTAGTCCTTGGGCAGGGGAGATGGTGCCCCTGACCTTGGATCCTCCTTCAGTTCTCTCCTCTAGCTTGGAACTAAAACCAAGACCTCCAGCTTCTTTTGAGTGTTCATAGCCAGTGGTTTCTCTGCCTCACTGCTTCTGCACTCACTGGGCATGTGCTGGTTCCTTCTCACCCCCCCAACTACATCTCTAGAGCACAGCTGTTCCTTGTCATCAGAGGTTCCCTCAATCTTCCCAGTCTCAGATGCTTAGTACTCCTCACTGTCTTGCAGGTAAAAGCTCCTGTGGTTTGTGCCAAGGCAGCCTCCCAATCCAGTTAACCCAGGGCTTGCTGCTTGTTGTTTAAGTGAACCTAGGACCTAGCTTAGAGGTCTTTGTGCTTCACACTGACCAAACCTCATCCTGGGACTTTTCTTCAGATTGTCTCCATTGTCCCAGGTCAATATTCTGCACCTGCTCTTATTAATTTTTACTGCTCAATATTCACCCTAAGGTACTATTTCATCTCTTTTGTGGGGGAAAATCTTGAGAGGTGGAGTTTTCTGACCTCCTCTGCCATTTTCCCAGAATCCTCTCTCTTTTTTAGATAATAATTGAAGGAAATGCTAAATTCAGTTAGAGGTTACTGAAAATAATGATGTAATTTTTTTCTATCCAAATTCATAGACAACCTTAAATCAATATGGAGACCTGAGGTTAAGAACTGCTACTTTAAACTAAGATAATAAGGTAGAAACAAGTAGCCTAGTAGCTCTGTTCAAGTTGGTCAGGTTCTGTAAGCAAGAAATGAAGGAAGGAACTAGAAGTAGGCAAACATTCTTTGACCTATGTGTATTATGTTCTTTGTTGGGAGACACAGGTATTGCAGCTTTTTTCATCCTTAAATAAACAAATCCTGAATACTATGAAAGTTAGTATTGATAATTACTTCAGGTATCCCTAATTTCATTGGTTTGGGAATTCTCACTATGGAAGCAGAACTTAGACAGAATTAAGAGAGAGATAATGCCCATAACTGGAGAAATGGTAACTTTCTATACCCTGTCCTGGTCAGAATTCTCCTGTGTTAGGAGTAGTATCTACCCAAAATACAAAGAAAGGAAGGTCCCTCTTGCATATGTTTGTTTGTTTTTAACCTAAATTGACAATTGATACTATGACAATGATATTGTAAAAGTTAACAATTTGGAAAGATTTAATAACTGATCAATACAAAGGTAAACAGGATTCCAAATGACTGATGAAGAATGCTACCTGTCTCTTAACAGATGAGTAATAAGCAAAGTATATAAAATTCAATACATATTTTTGGACATGACAAATATGGAGAATCATTTTGATTGATTGTATATGTGTGTTATAGGTATTTTGTTTTCTTTTTTCCAATGAAAGTGGTATAAGGGAGGGGAAATAATCCTTATTAATTGAAAAAGTAAAATTTAATTTAAGGCAATGAAATCATTCTCTAGACTTGGTTCAAGGTACTTAAGGCTCAAACTATATTAATTAAAGTTCCTGGTAGCCTAATTGCATAAAAGCTTAGTCCAGGAATGGCTGGTTTGGCAGATCACAGGATCATCATTTTAGAGATTAGAAGAGACCTCAGAAGCAATCTATTACAAACATCTTAATTTACAGGAAAGTAAACTGAGAGGCAGTTTATGAACCTTGCCAAAAGTCCTAGAGACAGTGACTGAGACGGAATATGATTTCATATCCTCTCTTTCTAATCCCATTCTCTTTTCCATAGCACCTTGCGGCTTCCTTATCTTCTCCAGTCTTGTTGAGAGTAAATGATAAAGACAGTAATAATAGTGTTAATTACAGTCACAGTATTGATTTATAAAAGCTCAAGAACCATGTTTTTACGTCTATTGCCACACTAAGTATTCATAATCTTCAGAAGTTTTTAAAACACTTGGAGATCAAAATTGATGAGAACAGGTTGAAGTACATATCATCCTTGTTCTTTGGTCTGCTACTAGAATTGTACAAGGGGACTTTCAGAGAGCCTATAGAAAAGAGGAGTTTATGTCCTAAAACTGTTATTTAAATACAAAATACATTTCTTCCCCTCCCTCTCCCTATGCGTTGTCAATAGAATACTAAATACCAAACAATAGTAGCAGGATAGTGACGACTTGGTGGCAACTAGGTGGTACAGTAGATAGAGGACAGGACTTGGAGTTGGGAAGACCCAAATTAAACTCTCATCTCAGATACTTCCTAGCAAGTAAGTTATTTATCTGTTTACCACAGTTTTCCTATCTACGAAATAAGGACAACATTAGTATGTACCTCCCAGAGTTGTTGTGGGAATAAAATGAGATAATACTTGTATACGAGTAGGGTATGATTTGTTCTCCCACCCCTTTCTATCTGAATTCCATTAGAAGATGAGATAATACTAACAATATAATAACCATCACATATAGTATTTTGAAGTATGCAAAACATTTTATGTACATTAACTTATTCAAGGCTCAAAAAATCCTGTTCAACACTTGCTATAGATACATTGTCTTCAGGAATAATATCTTTCATTTCTTTATGGTAAAGGGCTCTCAAATGACTATACTCTTCCGTGTTGTTACTTTGGACTTTCATTGAGGTCCATTCCTTTTGTTCTTCTTAAACAGAATGGAAGCACACAACAGGACTATAGAACTCACATCTACTGGAAAGATGCAGTAATAGTTTCCATTGGAACCAAACTTTGTAAGACTCTCTGTGATGTATTCCTAGGGTGCTTGGCCTTTGATTTAATGGAAAAAGAAGGAGTTCATTGTTCAGAGTTCATCAACAAAGTATTCTTTAAGATTGATCTTAGATATTACATTGCAAGAACCAACCTGTGGCACCTAAAGTCACATTCCAGTACTGATTATTGAAACCTTGTGTAGATAGATAATGTATCTTACACCCATAGGGACTTCTTCATATGCCAATCCAAATGTTAGGCCTATTCTTTTCATTGACTCTAAAATACATTTACACTCCAATTTCTTATCATTCTTGCTCAGGTGCTCTATTAGTTTTTCTCCAAACTCAGTATTTTGTTAGCTGCCTTTGTGCTTTAACACCAGCCAACTCCATCACCTGATCATGCTCCTTTTCCAGCTCTTCCTCTCAGAATCCTGATCTTCCTCTTCATATATGACTTATTCTAAGAAATCTTCTCTGATCCAGCCTTCCTCAAATTAACTCCTACTTAGCTATTTGTTTATGTTATGTTACTCAAGTAGTAGGAATAAGGAAGGCAGGAATAATTTCATTCTTGTCCTCATATGTTTCATGCCTAGCAGGGTACCTTGCCATACATACGTGCATGCATGCATACATACATACACATATATGTAGGTATGTGTATATATCTATATCTATAGTAGCTATTTAATATATGCTTGCTAATAGAATTGAGTTGAGTGATTAGATCTCTCCAAAAATGGAACAGGCTGCTGCCTCAGGATTTAGATATTTCTCTTTCACTTGAGGGAAGATGGGATATTGAATTGAGAAGAATTAATTGTCTCATTTAGCTGGAACACAGAAAGGGCCAGGGGACCATTTGTTGAGGATATGTGCAGATAGAGTTCTCATTCTGGTACTAGCTGATCTAAGGGGACCCTGAGGTCTCTTCCTGCACTTTTATTTCATTATTTTAATATTTTTTAACTTCTATGCCTTAATTGCAAATAGTTTCATGAATTAGAATGATCAAAATTGAAGCAAATGATTATATAGCTAATATTCTGGCAATAAGCTTACCTAGATTTAGTTAGATAAGATTCTCAGATGATGCCTTTTTCTACCCCCAAGCATATTTCAATTTATTTCCCATTGGAAAGACCTCCCTATATTCTCTGCATGTGTAGTCTCTGTAAACACAAGGTAACTTCCATGTGAAAGTGAGATATTAGAGAGGAATAAGCTTAATATTACTATATAATTAGCATAAAATCTTAAGTATGATCTTCAGTTTTATGTATTGGTCCACAATTCAACTGTTTCCTTTGTCTTGCCTTCAAGTATAAATCTACAGACATTTTGTCTTTAAATTTCAATTGCGATTATTTACAAAGGCCACAGTCATGTGGACAATGACAGTTTTGTGTTTCTATACTTGGTATACAATGTAATATATGACTAGTTCTGAGAATAATAGCTATGAAATTTTTTTTGCTTTGGGAAGAGAAAAATTGAGATATTTTCACACACACACGTGCGCACACACACACACAAACACACACACACACACACATTTTGGAAATGTCCCTGCACATAAGGCAGCAATATGAGTTGGCTATTGCCTAGAATAGGACCACTATTTATTATAAAACATTTCTTTTTCACCCTTCACTGTGTGAACATGTGCTTTTCTTTTCTTCATCATCACTGTATATGCTTACTATAGTATCTTTCAGAACTCAAAATAAGCTAACTCCCTATGGAATTTGTAGTCAAATTCTGGGAATAAACATTTCCTACTGAGTACAGATCGGTGGAGAAACAGGTGAGGGTACCTTCAGTAAGATGTAAATCACAGGCAAGTCTCTGATCTCTGAAATTATCTCTTGATTTTTTGCATGCTTATCATGCATAGAATATCTTAGGAAATGAATCACCACCACATGATTTAACAAAAATTAAACTGTGATTCATAAAATCTTGGTTTTGTCATCCAGAATGTCTATAGGAACAGAATCAAGGCTCTTCAGTATATAAAAAATGGATGTGGAGGAAGGATGTGGGTAGTCTGTATTAGCAAAAGTGATGAAGATGGTTTCAGGAGCCCTCACAAAAGTGCTAGTACTAATGTATTCTACCTTCATGTGTGTCTTCAAACTCTCCTTTCCTCCATACATTTCTAAAATTTCTCCCTTTTTCCTTACAAGACCACCATTCCAGTTTAGCCTCTAGGCTAAATGCCTTTTGTCTTGGTTATTTTGATAGTATCCTAACTGGTCTCTCTATAAAGTTGAAATTCCACTTTCCAATCCACTTTTCACACACATGATATTCTTGAAGCATAGGTCTGTCCTTAACATTTTCATGATCAAGGAGCTCTAGGGATTCCCTATTGCTTCTAGAATAAAATATGGATTCTTCTGTTTAGCATTTAAATATCTTCATAGTCTGGCTCTTTAACCTTTCAGGATTATACAACACTCCCTTTGTCAATCTATATATTCCAGCCAAACTGGACTACTTCCTGTTCTTTGTTCATACCTTTCCATGTCCCACCTCTTGGCCTTTTTGTACCCATTCCCTATTCCAGGAATACACTCTCACATCATCACTGATTAGATTCTCTAGTTTCCTTCAAAGTATAGCTCAAGTGCTATCTTCCACACAAAGCCCTTCTTGATATTTCAAGTTGCTAGTACCCAAGCCCTCTTGAAATTATTTTGGACTTATCAATAAATAAATCAACAATCCTTTATTAAGTGCCTGTAATATACCAGACACTAAATTAGCTCATAATAAATAGAGTCCATATCCTCTAGGCTTGCAGTTTGTTGAAAGAGATAGCATGTGGTTGCCCATTCCCTCTCTCTGTAATCTCCCATAATGTGTTCAGCTATCATCTCTATGTGGATGACTCTCAGATTTATATATTCAGCCCTAGTTTCTCCCTCAAGATTCATTCTTAGATCAACCAGTTGCTTATTGTACATTTCAAAAATGGATATGTCAGAGATACATTAAATTCAATATGTCTAAAACTCATTGTCTTTCTGCCTAACCCCAACTTGTTCTATTTTTACAAAAGTATAGCTATCTTTCCAGTGTCTCAATATTATCCTGGGGGGGCTGTTTATTCTCCTCTCCACATATTCAATCAGTTGCAGATCTTGCCATTTTTATCTTCACAAATCTCTGATATGTGACTTCTCTCCGTTCCTGTGGCAATCAACATAGTTCAAGCCTTTATCGGCTTTCACACAGACTATTACAGTAGCCTCCTCGTTGTTCTTCCTGCCTCCATTTTCTCCATACTGAAATTCATTTTGCACCCAGCTGCCAAAGTCAATTTCCTTAAGTGCAGATCCGAAAATGTCCTTCCCCTAATCAACCAATTTTGTGGCTTCTTGTTACCTCTAGAATAAAATATAATCTCATGTTTAACTTTTAAAGCCCTTCATGACTTGACCAGGGTGCTTTGCATTTCCCTTCTGGATACTTTCCTAGAGTTCATGATCTCCAGAAAATTATCATCCCATAAGATGGAATTTACTTGTTCTCCCCAAGTACTAATGCTCTTTCTGCCAAGCTACTTAACTCCTAAAACTCTTTAAATAGTATTTAATTGCTCTGTGTGTGTATATATATTATATATGTATATATTTAATGTTTATGCCATATACATTTTATATTGTACTCATTGTCTTCCCTATTAGAATATAAGCTCATGATTATTTCATTCATTACACTTGTTTCTTTAATGCCTAGTTCAGTGTCTGACAAAAAGTAGGAGCTTAATAAATAACTGTTGGTTGACTGATTGATATATTGACCTTAGAAATCATTTAGTCCAAGTTTATTTTATAGATGCAGAAAGTAAGAATTGCATTGAGGAAGGTCACATAGGTAGTAACTGATGGAAATGAGATTTGAATATTGCTCATATATGGCTCTAAGTCTAGCATTCTTTCCACTGTATCATGAAGAACAATTAAATACAATCCTTTCAATGTAGCTAAGAATATTGATCATATATCATTACATGTTAAAATGAAATATTTGTATTTTCCAGATATCACCTATAGAAATGTTATATGATGTTATATGTGAAAAGGGACATATTCAGTTCACATCGTGGGTAGAAGTTTCAGAACAGCTCATTTCTGCTTTACAAAGGGGGAAAAACAACTTCCTAACAAATACTGTAGAGCTGTCCATATGGGGAATAGATTGATTAAGGAGATGGAAGATTTTCCTTCATTAAAATTCTTTAAGCAAAGCCTGGATGGCCACATACTGGGTATATTTTAGAGAATATTTGTGTTTAGGTAGTCATTAGAATAGATGATTTCTGAATCCCTTCTCAACTCCTTTTGTTCACCATATCACCCATTCTATTGGCTTTAAGAAATACCAGAACAAATGAAGCGTTAACACATGAGGTCCTCTGAGGAAACAGGGTCAGAACTCAGACCCCCTTTCTCTTGATTAAAATCACATTTTTGCCTAGCAACTGAGTCATAATGGAATTTTGTTCACTTTGGGAAGAGAGGGAAGGAAGATGAATAGAGGAAGTGAGGAAAAAGAGAGAGACAGGGGAGAGGAAAAGAGAGAGGGACCCAGAAGTGAACTCTGGCCTGTGTCAGTCTAAGGCAAAGAATAAGGATCTTCATATGGAGTGTCTATTTATAATACGGGCTTATATGATCTGACAGTCACACAATCCCAAATTGGATTAATAAATCATTCACAGTCCTGGCTGGAATAGTTAATATACTTTCTGTGCCCCAGCAGAGAGGAAAATGATCCTGCTTTCCTTAGCTTTATGACATATTAAACCTAAATGGAATTAATGATTGGGCTTTTGAACCATATTTACTGTGGTGAGCTCCTCCTGAAGGCAGGATAAGCCTTAGAAATACACAGGAGATTTGCTTCTCTTATAAAACATATGGCCTTTTAATGGTTTGTAAATCTTTTCCTCATTGTTAAGTCATGGTTGTATTATTTGTTGACACAACCTATATGTGTGTGAAGGAAAGGTTAAGGAATGAGAAAGAATAGAAGCCAGAGATTTCCTGTGACATGTCAGCTATTAAAGGAAAAAGTGTATTCATTTTATTACCTGTGTTGAAGTCATATAGTGTAATAATAATTGATGTCCTTTTAATGTCTCTTA
The DNA here is from genome assembly GCA_028658325.1 of Potorous gilbertii. Taxonomy (NCBI): domain Eukaryota; kingdom Metazoa; phylum Chordata; class Mammalia; order Diprotodontia; family Potoroidae; genus Potorous; species Potorous gilbertii. The sequence continues at coordinate 190,786,296 of CM053769.1, forward strand.
CCTCAGAGGACTTTGTGAAACCTATCAGAAAAGGTTCTGGTCTGTTCATTCCTGAAAGTGACTAGCTAGGTGTTATTAGACAGTGGCTGTTTAAATGGTACCCTCTCAGGCACCAGTTAGACGTCTGGCTCAGGTAACTCAGATGTGAGTTACCTAACTTGGTACTTGAATGGGTTTTTATCTATTAATTTTTAAAAAAGAATAATTTTATTGATGACTTTATTTTTCTCGTATAGTCATTTTGTGATATGAACCCCTCCCACAACACTACAGAATCCTTCCTCATGTTGATGTTAAAAACAAGCACTTAAGTCCCATTTCATTCCCAAATGGGAGGGCATGGTGGTGAAGACTAAAGAGTCCAAAGCATAGCTGGAAGGGGAATTGGACATGGCACCTGGGCCTATTGCTAACATGGAAGCCCCAGAAGAAACTCATAAGTGAGATAAACAGGTCATCATGATAGAGGGCTGTTTTGGAGTGAGAAGGCTGTGAGTGCTGAGGGAAGATTATGGAATTCAATAAGAAACCTGATTTCATGGGACACTGGGTCATCTCTTTTTTGCTGTGCTCACAGTTTATAGAAGGACTCAGAGCATTGTGAGGATAATTGTAGCTAATATGAAATTCTATCAGGTAGTTGATAAGATTCTGTAAACTCAGTCTATGTTTTAACTTTAATTCAGAGATGAGCAGAGGAAAGGAGAAAGAAAATATATTGAAAACAAGATTTATGACACAAAAAATAGAAGCCAAAGGTTTGTAGTCTACTCTGGTACCTCATAATGTATGATATGAAGATATTTTTAAAGAATTCAAAATATATTTAGTATAGCAAACATCTAATAAGATTACTTAAATAATGCAATTGAGTACTTTCAGAGACAGGAAGGAAAGAACCATTTATTAAAAATGTTTCCTATATGAAAGGCATTGTGCTAAGTGTCGGGGTACAAAGAAAGGCAAAAATAGCCCCTACCTTCCAGGACTGCCTTATATTCTCATTCAGAAGACAACCACAAATAAATAGGTACATGCAAGATGCATACAGAATAGAGAGAAAACCTTAGATGAGAAGACTCTAGCAGCTGGGAGGACTAGGACAGACCTTTTGTAGAAGACAGAATTTGAGAGTTTTGAAAGAAGATAGAGATTCTAAGAGGTAAGGGTGAGGAGAGAGAGTATTCCAGGTATGGTGAACAACTAGTACAAAAGTACAGAGATGGGAGTTGGAGTGCTATGTGAGGGACAGAAAATGGACCACATTGTTGGATCATAGGATCTGAAAAGGGCAGAAAAGTGTAAGAAGACTGCTGGTTGGTAACCAACAAAACACATTTCAGAACCAGTTGTGCAGTTAAACCATTAGCTAATTAGAGGAAAAACTGCAATAAGTTCCAAATTAGAAGAAAGATGGGGGAAAAATGCTTCAAGGGACTATAACAATTTTAACCTGAATTACTTAGATAAGTTGTCAATTATGAAACAGATGAATGAACAGAAGTAAAGACATTGACTCTATTACTACTTCTTAGATAAATTTAGCTCTGTGACCCTAAGCCTCAGTTTCTCCACCTGTAAAACATGAAAAATAATAGCACCAACTTTGAAGATTTTTTATTTTGAAGATCACATGAGATACTATATGTAACATACCTTGAAAACCCTGAAGTTCTCTATGCTATTCGCTAGTATTAGCTATTATAATTTACCATATATAAAAAGGTTACCACCATGAGGAGGCCAAAAGATCTTAGAAACCTACTGACTGACCCATGAAACACTTTTAACCACTTTGCTTAGAGGACAAATGTGACCATGGGAAATGCTGGCTTAGAACAGAAGTTCATTTATAAAACAAGATGATGGACAAAGAGCTATGAATTTTACTTCAACCTTCTAATATATCTTTAATCTCATCTGTATGGGAATTCTCTCTAATGATGCAAACTGTAATTGACCAATACCTTCCCATCCCATGTGATTTTTATTCCTATCCTTCCATAAGTTTGCCACAGGCAAATTACGACCAAATAAGGTAGAAGTCTCTGTCACATCCTCAGGACATCACATATATACTCATGGCTCATGCAAGTTGTCCATAAGTTCCTTACTATTCTCACTACATATTGTGTATTTGAGATTTATGCAGTAAATAGACAATGAACTGTAACTGAATAACATCAGAAAAATGAAGGGGACACAGGAACATAGATGTGGGATTGCAAGATATATTAGGGACCAGTTAGTCCAAATTCCTTGCCTTACAAATGATAGAACTGTAGTCAAGAAAGGTAAAGTGACTTTCCTGAGTCATAAAAATATTAAGTATCAGAGCCAGAATTTGAATCTAGCATCTCTGACTTGAAATCGAGTGCTCTTTCCACTATGCCATATTTCCTTTCACAATCAATTATATTTGGTTATTTTTTTTCTGTCCTGATAGGGGCCTAAGTGACACAGTGCTGCCAAAAGGTCATTTCTTTAACAGTCATATTTTCCAGGTGATATTGCATGGATACAACTCATGTAACAGTGCCCCTCTCAGAAGAAGCAACCATGATCCAAGATGTGATACAAAAATGTAATTTTTCCCTAGAGATCTATTTGCAAAATGTGGTATTACGCATCAGAGAAAGTCTCTAGAGTTTTATATATTTACTGTATGGAGAATTTACAACAGGCCACTAACAAAAATTGAACAAGGTAAGAGGTATCTAGGGGTGCAATTTGCATTGGTAGAGTTAAAGAGATCATTGATCTATATAAATAGTTAAGCACTGTATTTACAAGCATAACTCATGTATAGCCTCATTTCCTTGAATTCTTCCTGTGGTTTATATATTTTATTTTATTGTCAGTTATTGTCACCATATTTAACATTTTTAGTTTCCTTCAGGATTTTAGGACCTTTATGGAACATAGAAAAATGCATAATCTATACTTGCCCTCCAAGGACTTTGTATGAGAAAGGAAAGAAGTCTTACATCTTGGGACCTTGTTCTTAAATAATTCCTGATGTTTTCTAATCACTGAAACATTATGAAGTAGAGGAAAACAAGAACAATTAGACACTTTTAAAGGCGGAAATAAACAGATAAATCAGGTTTTCTCCCTTATTGCTAAAGCAGTTAATTATTGAAATGTTAAGTGTATTATACTTAATGAATAATTAAACCAAAATTTAAATGAAATATCCTTCAGGATTTTAAGGTCAGGAAATAACATGCTAATTCCACTGCCATGACACTAGACCATACCATTCTCCCTTCCCTACTCCCATTCTCCCAAGATAGTCCTCTAATCAGGAAAATGCCATTTCTGTGATCAGAATATATATTCAGCCTTGTCAGGAAAGCCAGAATTGTGGGCCCAGAAGGAGCAAGGTGATTTCATCCATTCCTCTGTCTTTAGGCAGAACCACATCTACATTTAATCTCATTATTTTAATGACTTCCTGAGAAAGAGAATAACTTGTGCGATGTATTTTTTCATTGTTTTCCATATAAAAAAAATACACATTAGTTTAAGCAAAGTAAAGGAAAGAGAGCTCCTCTTGTTCCTTGGGTACCGGGACTGATTACTGATCTAAAGAAGATGAACAAGAATGTCGTAAACCTTGGTTGGGACCAACTGCACGCCTTCGAAACAATTATCCCCATTCCCCAACTTAATTCTTTTCTTTCCACCATAATAACCTTCTGAATTGTTTGGAGTAGTGGTAGGGAGTATTGAAGGGGATATATCTCTTATGTTCCCAAGATAGGTTACTTGAACAGACAGATCATCTAGTCTTTCTTGACTCCACAAATTGATATGACTAAATAAATTCCCTAACTCTTTTTGGGTCAGCATCCTAGAATCAAAAACATATAGACTTAGTAATATAAGGGATGGGCAAATGTTCCTTAGGAGGATCTCTGAATCTCAGTGGAAAATGTTATTTTAAAGTGGCTTACTCCAAACAATTCTTAGAGAGTCCTTAGAGTATTTTATTTTTCAGATAGAGGAAGAAAGAGAAATTGTAATTTAGGGAGTGGGACAAAAAGATGTAGTTTAAATGTGTGTGTATACTACATATATACATATACATACATGTAAGTGTATTTATGCATGTACATTATTATTTTTCTCCTTGCCACATGATAATACACAATTATTTAATATATTAGCTTAATTGCATTTTGTAGCAAGTGGCATCTAGAGAATGAACTCAGCCTTTGGTAGCTTGTCCAACCTTTAACCAGTGTTATGAATGTCTTTGCTCAGTTAATTAATCCCTTAGAGATTTCTTTCCAAATCATTTTTTGTGTTGTTCCTGAAAAGCCAAATGACTGAAATAAACTAGCGACCTGCACACTCTTCTGATTCTTAACATATCACTTGAGAGCAATGATAGAAGGTAAATTAATCTATTTATTCCTTCATCATGAGTCAGAAGATGGAGAAAAATCGCATTTAAAATTTCTAGTCAACAGCTGTAATTTAGTTAAAATTTTCTCCCACCTGAATCTTAAGTCTATAATTCAGGACCTTTTATGACTCAGGGAGGCTAGGATCCATGGACCAATAACCCCTGTCAGAAGGAGGTGCAAAGATGGGAAATAAGAGGTTACAGAAAACTGGGGTGATGTCAAGGGCTCTGAGCTTCTCATTTAGAGCTTTAGTGTTGCCTGAGGAAAAGGAGAAAGCCTCAATCAGGATGTGCCATGTAAGGGGAGTACAGCTGTATTGGGGGGAATGCTTTTCTTCCCTGGCAGGTGACATTAGTGAAATCATTGGCTAAACTGTTTTGGGAAAGAGACCAATTCTTTTAATAACCTAAAGCTCTCCCTGAAACAAAGGTGCCTTTTTTAAATACAAAATTTTTTTGATATCTTTCATTTTTGACATCACCTACATCTCTCAAAGAAGCCCTATTTATTTTCCCTCCCACAAAACCATCCTCAATAACAAATAAAAACATCCAGAAAAATATCCAATACATTGAAAAACTGTGACATTAAATGTAGTGTTGTTCCACAACCCCAGACCTTCCACCTGGGATGTGTGTGTGTGTGTGTGTGTGTGTGTGTGTGTGTGTGTGTGTGTGATGGCTTGGTGGGTTCTTTGAAACAAAATTTGGTCATCATAGTTTCATAGCAATCAGCTTTAGTTGATTGGTTGTTGTTGTCTGTGCTGTCTACTTTGTTGTAGTTACTGTTTTTGGTGTTTACAGTTCATTCATCTTTCCATGCCTCTTTGTTCATCATATTCACTTTTTTGGTAGCATAGCAATATTACCATATGCCTTTGTAGCTATCATGTACCACATATATAGTAATTATATCATGTACCACAGTCTGTTTAACCATCCCCAAATTAACGAGGATTTACTTACTACTTTACTTTGCTTACTACTTTACTTTACTTACTGCTTTACTTTGCTACTCTAGAAAGCTGACCCCTTTGAAACAGTACACTTTTGGTAATGTTGTACGAGTGTGAGTCATGAGTTTCAAAATATTATGACATCCAAAGAATTAAAGTTGAGGAGTATCAAGAGGGTATTGGAGTATTGAATGATGGGCGTGAGCATGTGCCAAAACTTTAATAACCAAGAATTGCATGATGAAATTGGCATTGTATTGTCAGAGAGGTATATTACCAGAAAATAATAAGGAACCATCATGTGGTAAGACTTAGGCATTGCTGATGGACGGTCTGTTTACTCCATTCATGTCCAAAGAAGAAAACTAGAGAAATAGTGCCAATAACATTGGTGGGTCCCCTGTGGAGAATTTATGAGAAGATATGAAAAAGAGACACATGGGTCAAGAAAGAATGGAAAAGTTTTCAATCTGTATCACTGAAAAGGAGACTCCTATCTTTTTTGGGTCTTAGTTCACTTGGGTTAGTAGTTTGTTGCTATAGCAGAATACAGGGAATCCAAAAGAATATTTTTCTCTAAAGCTTCTGCACCAACTTCAGCCCCACACAGGCACATAAGATTGCCTCATAATTCTCCCTGCCAATTAGAAGAATTTCATGAAAAAACTCCAGGTTTGAAACCTGGGTTACATCTGTTTAGCATATCTCCATGTGCCATCTACTTAATTAGGGTGAGGAGCTTTGCTTTGTACCCTGAAGGCCAAGATAAGCACAAAATATCAAATAACCAAAAAATTAACATGTGAAGTGGATATGTTCCTAAAACGTTGACCATAAACGTGTTCCATTATTTTCATATATTTACTTTATAACTGCCACAGCAGCATGTTATAATAAAAGAAACCATGACCTGGTGAAAAGAGAAATATTTGATTTTTGTACTGGGAGGAAATTTTACTCTATTTAAACTTTTTACTGTTTTATTTCTTTACTTTCCATATTTATATGATGAAGCATAGTGGGAAAGGCTAGTCTACACTTCTCACTTCCACCTCTTTTCCTTCCTTTAATCCCTTAACTCCCTTCATCTCTATAAATAATGCTATCTTCAAGGTTATCCATGATCTTCCTCAACTGTCAAATCCAACGGCTTTTTCTTAGTTCCTGTCCACTTGGGCTTTTCTGTAGCATTTGACACTATTTCCCATTTTCTTTTTTTGGGGGGGGCTTCCGTGACCCCTCTGTCTTCTTGATTGCTTCTTATATGTTCACCTCTCCTCTTTGGCTTCTTTCTCTTGTTTAACTGTCTCCTTACATCCTTGAGTGTCCCTCAAAGCTCTGTTCTCTGCTCTCTTTTATCTACTCTAATAATTTCAATTTGTACCTTCATGTAGATGACTTGTATTATGGAAAGAATTATAAAACTTAGGCTTGAATTCTGGCTTCAGCAATTATGACTTGTGCCACTATTGGCAAGTCACCTCACCTCTCTGAGCCTCAGTTTCGTCATCTATAAAATGACTATAATTGCACTATCTTAGTATGAATAGTTATTATTGACCACAAATTCCCTAAGACCTAGGACTGTGTCTTTCTTTAAATGTCTGGTATCTTATAGTACTGATTACGGTGCCTCACAGATCATAGTAGGTATTTAATGTTTTTTCTGAAATCTAGCCCTAAATTTCCAACTACCTGCTGCCTACAGTCGCACAAATGCTTCTTATATTTAACATATTCCAAATAGAAATCATGTTTTCCATTAAAACTACATCTACTCATTACGAAGAGAAATTTCTTATTTCTGCAGGTACTATCAATTTCTTTCCACTTTCTTTCATTAGAAGCGTAGAGTCATCCTTAACACCACTTTTTAGTACTTACCTCCATTCTGTTGTCAATTCATGTCATTCTGACTTCTACATACCTCTTCTTCGTTTTTATTGCTATCTCTAATGGTCATGGATTCTCACCTAGACTTCCTGACTTCAAGCTCCCTCACTGCCAATTCAATCTTCACAGATGTCAAAATAATCATAGTATTCAAGTTTTTAGAATGGTGCAATGGATAGAATGTTGGGCCTGGAATCAGGAAGACCTGAATTCAAATATGGCCCCATACACTTACTAATTGTGTGATCCTGGGCAAGTCACTTAACCCTGTTTGCCTATATCACTCAATGGTTTACAAACATTCCCTCGCTTTCACCAATGAGATAAAATTTTGCTCTTCTTGTCAAGTCATTTCTGAATCTTTGTGGACCCCATTGGGGGTTTTCTTGGCAAAGATACTTCAGTGATTTGCCATTTCCTTTTCCAACTCATTTTACAGGTGAGGAAACTGAAGAAAATAGGATTAAGTGACCTGCTCTGGGTCACATAGCTAGTAAGTGTCTGAGGTCAGATTTGAACTCAGAAAGATGAATCTTCCTAACTCCAGACCCAGCACTTTATCCGCTGGCTTCCATTTAACCTTTAGTGGAAGGCCCTCCCCTCTCTGTTGACCTTGACCTAATGGTACTATAGTGATTTGGAGTGGGGAGGTGGTTTTTTAACTTGTATTTTTATCCTGAATTTTACAAACACATGCACACAAAAAGACAGATGATTTCCATATATAAAGAAAAAAACCTAGACAATTATTTGTGAAGTCACATGTGTCTATTATATGTCCATTTCTTTTAAAAAACAAAATAATAACCACCATTTTATTTTCAAAACTGTCCTACTTATCTGTGTTTCCCTCTAAATTTCCTTCTGTCATTTCGGTCAAAAGTGAAAATACACTTTTATTTTGGACCCTCTGTTTTTCCCCTTTTTCTTTTGGTACTGCTGTTATTAAATCTCTTATCTCCTCAGAACCTATTCCCCACAAGAGGAGGGCAGAAACACAAGCCTTGTAACAACAACAACAAACAAAAACATGATTGGTGAAACAAATTCACACATTTGCAGTGCGCAAAAGTATGATATTAAGTTTATCGGCTTTCAAAGTTGTTTTTCTTTATAATGTTAAAGAAATTACTGTATATAAAATACAGAATATATTTACACAGTAACAATGTTGTTACTGTATGAATTATTTTCTTGGTTCTACTTATTTTACTTTGCATTAGTTCATTTCTTACAACATGGTAATATTATATTACATTCACATACATTATTCTGCATAGGTGGGATTACCAGAATAATTTGGTGGTAAAAAAAACAATATTATTGAAGGCCTATTCATTGGTAATCTGTTTTAATTCAGTCACTTTTCAACTGTGTCTGACTCTTTTTGACCCCATTTGGGAATTTTTTTTTGGCAAAGATACTGAAAGGGTTTCCCATTTCCTTCTCTAGCTCATTTTACAGATGAGAAAACTGAGGCAAGCAGTGTTAAGTGACTTGCTCAGGGTCATGAAGCTAGTGTCAGGCCAGATGTGAACTGGAGAAGAGGAGTCTTCCTGACTCCAGGCCTGGCACACTCCTTCCTGTACCACTTATTACCTGCTTACTAATATCTAATACAGACACATTCTGACTTTGACTATAAGATGAATTCTCTAAAACTTTAATTACCACATATTCTCTAATACTCTAAGTAAGAAATTGAAAAAAAAGTCTCTTTTCTCATGAATTTGCTGCCAATCAATCAACCTGATGGTATTCTCGCTGTCTATTGATTAAACACTATATAGATTTAAACACTATAGTAGATTTGAATGACAGTTATTTCTATTCCTGACAATGTGTGAGGCCCAAACACATATCATAATTCTAGTTTTCCATGTTTCTTGCTCACCTAAGTCTAAAGCGTGTGATTATTTGTGGGAAAACTGGAACTACACTTTGTTTTGGTGAGGTAATCTGAATTAAATGACTTGCCCAGGGTCACACATCTAGTAAAGTATCAAGTGACTGAGGTTGGATTTGAACTCAGGTCCTCTGGACTCTATGGCTGGTGCTCTATTCGCTAGGCTTCTCTGCTATCCCCCAAAATACATTTCTTAATTACACTTTCAGTTACTATTCAGAGAAAAATGATATTAGAAAGTCACTCAAAACATTTCAGATGAAAGCCCAAAAACACAGCAATACATATCATGTGATCTTGATATTAACATGTCATTAAAATCCCAAAGATGTAAAAATTATGGGACTACCTGAAACCCTTGATGAATAAAAGAGCCTAGACATCATCTTCCATGAAATTATCAAGGAAAACTGCCCTGATATTCTAGAACCAGGGGGCAAAATAAATATTGAAAGAATCCACCAATCACCTCCTGAAAGAGATCCAAAAAGAGAAACTCCTAGGAATATTGTGGCCAAATTCCAGAGTTCCCTGGGCAGGGAAAAATATTGCAAGCAGCTAGAAAGAAACAATTCAAATATTGTGGAAATACAATCAGGATAACACAGATCTAGCAGCTTCGACATTAAGGGATCAAAGGGTATGGAATATGATATTCCAGAAGTCAAAGGAACTAGGACTAAAACCAAGAATTACCTACTCAGTAAAACTGAATATAATAGTTTAGGGGAAAAAATGGTCTTTCACTGAAATCGAGGACTTTCAAGCATTTTTGATGAAAAAAACCAGACCTGAAAAGAAAATTTGACTTTCAAAAACAAGAATGAAGAGAAGCATGAAAAGGTAAACAGTAAAGAGAAGTCATAAGGGACTTACTAAAGTTGAATTATTTACATTCATACAGGGAAAGACAATATTTGTAACTCTTGAAACTTTTTTTGGTATCTGGGTAGTTGGTGGGATTACACACACACACACACACACACACACACACACACAGCACACAAGGTGAATTGAATAGGATGGGAGCATATCTTAAAAAAATGAAATTAAGCAGTGAGAGAGAAATATTTTGGGAGGGGAAAGGGAGAAATGGAATGGGGCAAATTATCTCTCATAAAAGAGGCAAGTAAAAGACTTTTCCGTGGAGGGAAAAAGGGGAGAGGTGAGAGAAAAAACATGAAGCTTACTCTCATCACATTCGACTAAAGGAAGGAATAAAATGCACACTCATTTTGGTGTGAAAACCTATCTTACAATACAGGAAAGTGGGAGAGAAGGGGATAAGCATGGTGGGGGGGATAATGGAAGGAAGGGCAGTGGGAGGAGGGAGCACTCTTGGGAAGGGATAGGATCAAAAGAGAGAATAGAAGAAATGGGGGGCAGGATAGGATGGAGGGAGATATAGTTAGTCTTACACAACACGACTATTATGGAAGTCATCTGCAAAACTACAAAGATATGGCCTATATTGAATTGCTTGCCTTCCCAAAGGGAATGCGTGGGGAGGGAGGGGGGATGAAGAGATGCTGGAACTCAAAGTTTTAGAAACAACTGTTGAGTATTGTTCTTGCAAGTAGGAAATAAGAAATACAGGTAATGGGGAATAGAAAGTTATCTTGCCCTTCAGGACAAAAGAGAAGATGGGGATAAGGGAAGGGAGGGACGTTAGAAGGGAGGGCAGATTGGTGATAGGGGTAATTAGAATGCTTGGGGTTTTGGGGTGGGGGAGGGGAGAAATGGGTAGAAAATTTGCAACCCAAAATTTTGTGGAAATGAATGTTGAAAACTTAAATAAATAAATTTAAATACAAAAAAATTCCCAAAGATGGTTTACATTCAGAGAAAAATAAGTTGTTAACACTATTTAGTATAGAAGTGTCAAACTTATATCCTGTTTATTGCCCCCAGTGGCCTGAAATAGATTATAATTAGCAAATGTTTAACAGAATTAAAATAGAATACAACATAGAAAATGCTTATTTGTGATTTTCTAAGTCTATATGTAGCCCACAGGAGTGGACAGAGGGCTGGCCTTGGTTTAAAGAAGACTTGGATTCAATTCCTTCCTCTGGAAGGAATACCAGCCTTGTGACCAACGGAAAAACAGAATTACCAAAGGTAGCTCTCAGAGACTCAAAGTCACAAGCAAGTTGCTAATTGATGTAAAGGAGGCTTCAGCAAAAGCTGAATATTGTATGATACAGTTATATAATCTTATATAATTCTGTTTTCCAACTAAGCCCACGATGTCATTAGAATAATCTCCCTCTTAGATTTTAGTCACAGATTTTCAAGGGCATTTTTTGATACATGGAATTTCAGCTTATATTAAAGAGAACTGCCATTTCAAGAGAATTTCCACAAACTTTTATTAGGTGGCTATTATGTACACCTATCCTCCAGGGTTGTTGTGAAGGTTAAGTGGTGGGGGAAAGGGAAAGGTAATATGTGTTTATTAAATGTCTGTTGTGTCAAGCACTGTTTTAAGTACTTTTACAAATGTTAACTCATTTAATTTTCACACCTTTCTCCAGGCGCTATTTTCATCCTCATTTTACAGTGGAGGAAACTGAGACTGACAGAGGTTAAGTAGCTTGCTTAGGTCACACAGCTAATAAATGTCTGAAGGGAGTTTTGAACTCAGATCTTACTCTAGACTCAGCATTTTATAGACTTCACCACTGAGCTGCCCAATGAGATGATATTTTAAAGTCCTTTGCAAATCTTAAATCACTACTTAAAGGCCGAGTATGGTAGTGTTGATAATGAAAATAATGATGATGAGAAGTGAAAAGCTAAAGGGTATAGTGGCAGAGGTGGCTTTTGAATCATGAAGCCCTAGATTTGAGTCCTACTCTGAAAAATGCTGACTGTTTGGCCCCTAGCTTAACCCTTTAGTACCCCCAGACAACTCTCTAAGACAGTAAGTGACAGATAACTGGCAGATCTACATTGGTAGAGGGCATGAAATCACAGGTATAGACCAAAATCAAAAACATCAAAATACCAAACTCATATATGTGAAAAGCAAACCCCAGGACTCAGGAATACAAAGTAGAACTGACAAATGGCCTGCTCTCAAGGAATTAAGAAAATAATAAGAGGAAAGTAAATATTCCGTTATATCCTAATGAGTTGGAAACATTTCAGATATGGGACTATTAATGGACCGTGTATTTGTCATTCAAGGACAAACTATGTAAGTATGATGAAATTAATTTTCAAAAACAATTGCTTTTGAAGACTATTGACTTAGTTGTAGAAAGGATAGCATCTGCATCCATCAGGCCCATCAGGGGCTTACATTCACTCACAGAATTCTAGATCATTTAAATATTTAATAAGTGTACTTAAGCAAGTCATTTCTCTACTGTCACTCCAGTTTTCTCATCAGCAAAATGAAATGTTTAGATTAGATAATATCTAAGGTACTTCCAATTTTTTTTGTATGCTTAGAAACGGATTAAAATTATTGAAATCTTCTTTATATGACCTTTATTTCCTAATGCATCTTTGTTTTTATAGAGAAAGATTTCTTTTGTTAACAACAAATAACAAAGGAAGAAAAAGAGGAAAAAAAATCATTCAACATAAATTAACAAATGCATCGACCAAGTCTCTTCCAAGAAGAGAGAGATATGGATTTTCTCGTTTCTTTCTCTGGACCAAACTTGACCATTAGAATTACATAATAGTTTCAATTTTTTCCTTTATATTTACATTGGTTTTTAGTAATTATTGTTATTTTTTGTCCTTTTTTTCAGAGAGGACAAATGACATTACAAAAGATGTCTTGACTTGTGCATGAATAGGATTTGTGAGTCAGTGTTGTACAAAGTCATCAACCTTACTTTCTCTTCCTAAATTATCAAAATACAGTGAGTGACAGGAGTCTGGATGCAGTGGAAAAGCTTCTAGTCTTTGATACCTGACCAAGCTCTAAGTGAGTCATGGCCATTGGAAAATGGCTGTTCCCATCTGCCCATTCTGACAGAGAAAGCTTTTACATGCTTGGGGTAGACATCCCCCTAAATCATTGACAGGTTTGAGGTTTGTGGGTCACCCTCAATCTAGTTTAGCATGTTTGCCTAGATGGTTTACTGTGGCATGGCAACTGTGCATACTACATCTTTTTAGCCATTACACATGTACCTAATTATCCCATTTCTGACAGTTACTTTTTAGTAGTTACACATGCACACATATATTATTTTTCTGATTTTACTTTACTTTCCTTCAGTTCATATGCTACCCTGTTTGTCTCTAAATCCTTTATATTCTGTATTTCTTGTGCCCAGTAATATTCTACTGTGGTCATATATCATAGTATGTTTAGCATACCCCACTTGAAAGGTGCTTATTAATGCTGCTTCTTTGCTACTACAAAAAAATGTTGCTATAAATACTTTGTTGTATAGGGTGGTTTTATTTCTATTTTTGATCAACCTTTAGTATATGCCTGGTAGTTGATTCTCTGGGTGAAAGAGTACTATGTTTTTAGTAATTTTCTTCATATAATTACAAATTGCTTTCTAGGCTAGGTAGACTACTTCACAGCTCCATCAGTGAATTAGCATATCTATATGTCCACAACCCCTTCAGCACTGATTATTTCTACCTTTTGTCATCTTTGACAATTTGCTTATTGTGACCTGGGACCTCCTGTTCTCTCCTCTCCTCCTCTCCTCTCCCCTCTCTGCCTTCCCCTCACATCCCCTCCCCTCCACTCCCCTCCACTCCTCTTCCTTTCTTCAACTCTTGTCTCCTTTTACCTGAGGTGTTCTGTCCAAAGGAAGGTAAATTCTGATGGCCAAAAACAACCCAGATAACTTGGGGTTTACTGGCTAGATTTCTTTCTCAGAGATCAAGCCTTAAACTCAATTGACTCTGGATCTCCTAGATTGGAAAATAGGTCCACTTAAGCACCACTTAATGGTGCCTTTTGGTCCCTCATGACTCAGAGTAAATGTAAATAGTAACTGTTTTTCTTTTGGCCAGCAACTCTGAAGGTCTTCCCCTCCCAGTTTGATTTTTTTCTTTTGTTAAAGGTGTCATCCCTTGACTCACTTCTTATAGAGGAGGAGAACCTGAAAACACCTTAGCTTAAAAGGACCAAGGTCTTCCATTGCATCCTGGGCCATCTCCTGTCTTCCTGATGAATGTCTGGCCACTAGACCTAGATGGCTCTGGAGGAGAAAGTGAGGCTGGTAACGTTGCACAAGACTTCACTCACTGCAATCAAAGTCAATTGTAAGTGATGTCATCATCTCCTTGATTTCATGGCCCTTTTCAAAAATGAAGGGCAAATCATACATAACTGTAACCTGAAACCTCAAGTTTTTTAAATTTGCATTTTTCCTATCATTAGTTCTACAAACTGTTTGTTGGTAACACTACCTAAGGTAGACCGTCAAAGAATTCATCGTCAATGGGAATTCCAATTTAGATGACTGGTCTAGAATTTCTGTTGCCTCTGGAATTTTCTGATGTTTTTTAAAATCACTGTAGGGGGTGGAAGTAACTCATTCTATTCCGAATCTTTCCATTTTCAAAGTAATTGTGTCAGAACCTTCTATATCATCTTAATCTTACTTTTAATAATGACAATGATAGTTTTGATATTAGATGGCTTCCCAAAACTATGTCATGAGAGTCGGGCTTCTTTCTTTCTTTGTATTTGTATCTGCAGTGCCAGGTACATGCAAAGTTAATGCATGTTGGTTGATTGATCAATTGATAGAATTTCATATGATATGCTGGGAATCCTAGATCCATTGTTACCTTGAACCAAGTATGAAAAAAATGCCCAGAAATTAAATGACCTGAACAATTTAAGCTAATAATCAACTTTCTGCATGAATTCTCTGCTCATAATGAATGCACTTTGAGTGGATATTTCATTGCTATTCCAGAAGGTAATCATTGCCATGTCAAACATTTTACCAAAAAAGGGATGACAGGAGAGACATAAAAAGAGAGAAAATTAGCCCCACTAACTAGAGAAAATAATTATGGGGGAGGGGCAGATAGAGCTTCCAGGGCTGCTCCTGTTAGTGTGCCATGCGAGGTATTCATAATAGATTTCTATGGGATTGGCTGGCATGAGATTTTCTTAGAAGTTGTGGTCCTGGAAAATATCTCTTATCTATAATATCAGAGAATTCTTTTCTTGCACAGTTCTTTTGTATAATTTTCCTACGTCTCCCTGGTGTCCTGTGCTGCTGCTGCCATCCTCAGGGTAGATTGCCTTATATAGATATAAGAGAAGAAGATGAAATTCCTCCATTTGGAGGCATATTTTTTTGTGGGTAAATGGAGGAGCCTGGTCCTAGTCAGAGGTATCCATCATCCTTTTGGGAAGGGGTGAAATTAAAATGGGCATGAACTCTTCCAATAAGTGCTTGATGACACATTTTTGAGCCTCTCTCTCACCTATACCCTGCACGTATCTTCCCCATTCTGTAGACAGATCCATTTCTAGAGAAGCAAACATGTATGTGCAGTTCCTCCAGAAACTGTGTAAGGACTTTCTTGAAGTTCTATCTTGTAGCATAGTCTTCATTTCAATATTTAAGAAAAAGTGTATTTTAAGAACAAATTTTGAGAATTGTTTTTGTGTACAACTGGGAAATAAGAAATACAGGTAATGGGGTATAGAAATGTATCTTGCCCTACAGGACAAGAGAGAAGATGGAGACAAGGGAAGGGATGGGTGTTAGAAGGGAGGGCACATTGGTGGAAGGGGCAATCAGAATGCAAGGCATTTTGGGGTGGGGAGAGGGGAGAGATGGGCATAAAATTTGGAACTCAAAATTTTAAGGAAATAAATGTTGAAAACTTTAAATAAATAAAATTATGATGTAATACAGTACATTTTGGGCTACGTGGTAAAACCCACAAAAAGTACTCCTCTCCAACTTACACATGTGCTTTTCTGCAGTGAATGATCAAAAGATCTGGGGTAGGAATCCTTATAAGATTTTCCAGGACCATTCCAGAAGAACCACTTCTCCACTGCGATAAATCAGCTTGTAGTGTTTCTCAATTCATTGATGACTTTTATAATACAATGCCCATTTTACAGATTAGAATACTTACAGTATTGATCAGAGTTCTGCACAATTATTGCAAACACATGAATTGTCACCATCATTCTTTTGACATATATGATTAAATTTATTTTCAGTTTTAATTTCATTTATTTGCTTTGTTGTAGTTTACATAGGAAACTGCCAGCCACATAAGATATTTTATAGTCACCATACGTTGCTGCAGATTTCCACAGTTACTTGGGAAAACATTAAAATCCATGTGATGAGTTCTCGTATGCATGCATACTCTCAGTGAAAATCATGCTCATTAAAAGGAAAGAATTATAAGCCTTTGTGCAAAATTAGTCATAATTCTCTTTTCACCAAACACTTCTCAGATGAAGATCCTACTTTGACAAAACATTTTTTACAATAGTATACTGAGAATAAATACTAGTTTTTATCCTCAGCACCCAGAAAATGAATGAATGAAAACTCCTTTATAAAGCACATACTATTCACTAAGGAGCATGTAAGTGCTGGGGGTTACAAATAGAATAGAAGACACTTGCTGCTCACAGTGAGCTCAGATTCTAATTGGAAAGATAACTTATATAAAAGAGTTCTGCTAAAAGTTGGGTTGGAAGGTCGGAAGGCCCTAGTGATCTAGCTAGAAAGGTAGATAAGAAGACCTGAGGCCTACTATATGCCAGGCACTGTGCTAAGTGCTAGTATACAAAAAGAGGCAAAAGACAGTCATTACTGTCAAGGAGCTTACAATCTAGTGAGGGAAAACACAAGCAAAAGAATATATACAAAATAAGTTACATATAGGAAAATAGGAAATAATAGGGTGAAGGTTTTAGAATTAAGAGGAGATGACTTCTTGTAGAAGGTGGGATCATAAATGGAACTTGGGGCAAACCAAGGATATTAGTAGTCAGAGGGGAAGAGGGAAAATTTTCCAGGCTTAGGGACAGCCAAAGAAAATGCCTTAATTTAGGAATGGAGTATCTAGTTCATAGAATAGTCAGGAGGCCAGTATTACTGGATCAAAGAGAATGTGCTGGAAAGAAAGGTGTTAGAAGACTGGAAAGGAAGGGCTTTGAATGCCAAGTGGAACATTTTGTATTTGATTCCTGAGGCAATAGGAAGTCACTGGAATTTTTTGAGTAGATAGGAGGATAAGATTGAGCTTGTCCTTTAGGAAAATCAACTTTAGTAGCTGAATGGAGGATGAATTGGAGTGGGAAGAGACTTGAGGCAGATAGATCCACCAACAGTTTAATAATAATCTCAGCCTTCCTTGGTGAGGTGATAAGGGCCTACATTAGAGTGGTGGAAGTGAAAAAATAGGTAAATAAAAGTGATATTGTAAAGGTATAATTGTCAGGCCTTGGCAACATATTTGATATGAAGGGTGAGAGATATCAAGGAATCCAGAATGACTCCTAGGTTGTGAGTCTGAAGGACTAGAAAGATGATCTTGCCCTCTATACTAATAGGGATGGTAATAGGGGAAGAAGAGGGTTTAGGGGAAAAGATTATGAGTTCAATCTTAAACATATTAAATTTAAGATGTCTACCAGACATCTAATTTAAGACATCTGAAAGGAAGTTGGAGATGTGAGACTGGAGGTCTGTCAAGAGACTGGGGCAAGATAGGTAGATTCGAGAATCATCTACCTAGAGATGGTAACTAAAACCCTGGGAGTTTATTAGCTTACCAATCAAAGCAGTATGGAGGGAAAAGAGAAAAGAACCCACAATAGAATCCTGTTGGACCCCTATGATTGGAGGGCATAATTTGGAAAAGGATCCAGTTAAGCAGAAAGAGTGGTCAGCTAGGTAAGAAAAAAAGCAGGAGAGAATGGTGACCAAAGGGTGATCAGTAGTGTCAAAGGCTGCAGATAGGTCAAGGAGAATGAGTATTGAAGAAAAGGCCGTTGGATTTGGCAACTTAGAGATCATTAATGACTCTGGAGAGAACAGTTTTTGGGGGGAGTGAGAAAGTCAGAGCCCAGATTATAAGAAGCTAAGAGGAGAATAGGAGGAGAGAAAGATGAGGCACTTATTATAGTCAGCTTTTTCAAGAAGTTTAGCTATGTAGAGAAGAGCTATAGGGCCATAATTAATGGGGATGGAAAAATCAAATAAGGATATTTTCAGCATCAGAGATCTGAGTGTGTTTGTAGGCAGTAGGAAATGAGCCAGTAGATAGGGATAGATTGAAAATAAGTGAATGAGTGGAGATAACAGAGGGGACAATTTGTTGGAAGAGATGAGATGGAATGGGATAAAATTGAACAAGAAGAGAGGTTAGCTTTGGTAAGGTGTATGCCCACTCATGTGAGACAGTGGTGAAGGAAAAAGGGGCAGATAGTATCTGAGTAATGATAATTTCATTTGAGGAGATGAGCAAGATGGTAGAAGGGTGGTTCTTAGATAATGGCTTCATTTTTTTTCTGCAAAACATGAGTCAAAGTTCTCAACTGAGAGGGTGGGGGGAGGGTAACAGATGGCTTGAGGAGGTATGTAAAGGTTTGGAAGAGACACTGTGAAGAACGGGATAGATAATTGATAAGGGAGGTTTAGTAGGATTATCTACCAGCTGTAAGGGCCCACTTGAGGTCATGCAACATAAATGATGGGATTCAGTCAGAATGGTTCTGTGACATCCTTGACTTTTGTTAAGTAGCATATGCATGGGGGTGAAGGTTTTGAATGACAAGAAAGATCCAAGGTTGAGGCCTGGCTGACATAATCAGTGACATGATAAGGGGAATAGGGATACAAGAGAGGAGTACAGTGTAGAGTTGAATTGGTTCGCCAAGACATAGAGAGAAAAGAAAAAGGTGACAAATGCCAGAAAGATAGCTTGGTAGAGATTAAAGGATCAAGAGTTTGGAGGTCATGGTACAGATGAAGAGCTGAGTTTTATAAGAGAAGGCAAAAGGCATGGTAAAAGGCCAATAGATTTGAATCAGATAAAGGGATTTCAGAACTTTTGAACATAGATCACCCACATTTATGGGTGATGGAAAGATCAAGAGTATAACTGTCTTTACATGTGGCTGAGGTAGTTGAAGGGAGGCAAATAGATTGAGGAATTGAGTGATTAGAGTATTTGAAGAAGAATCATATATACATCCTAGAATGATGCAGGAGTTGAGGAGGAGGGAATAATTATGAGCCAAATCTGTGTGTGTGTGTGTGTGTGTGTGTGTGTGCGTGTGTGCGTATGTGTGTGTGTATACAACAGCTTCCAGGATTTTGACTAAATAGTAAATGTGAATAACACTAACCTCAAAAGAAAAGATGTTCCTGGGTGATGGAGGAAGTGGTAATAGAGAGCAATGGATATTCCAACTTCTCCATCTCAATGAATGAGTCAAGGAGAATGAATGAAGGTGTAGCCAGTCCTGGAAAGAGTGGTCAATGAGGCTGTGAAGTCAGGGAGATGTCAAGTTTTAGTAAGAACTAATACTAAGAGATGGATAAAAGGAGTGGGAGAGGAAAAGATTTAAGATGAAGAGAAGTTGTTGCCATGGAACAGTCATTCTAGAGGGTATGGTGGAAGGGCTTGGTGGAGTTAAATTTAGACTTTGGCATAGGAAGCTTGAAGGGGATGGGCATGAGGAAGGAGATTCAATGGAATGAAATTGGATGATGGTTACAGGAATTCATATTCCCTGGGATATGGAGGGTATGACTAGATTTGAGAATGTTCATCAGTTAGTGGAGAGTGCCACTTTTCTTCCTTTAATGAACAGGTATAGCAGGAGATGAGAAGCCTGAAGTCAAAAGGAGGATTGCTTTATGCACCAGAAGTTTTAGTTAGGCACCAGTTAGGAGATTGGGCTGGCAGTAACAGGTAAAAATTGCCTTAGACTGACACAGATGGAAGTGATTGCTTTCGGGCATATAGAAGATGCTGCCTGGCTCCTAGCAACCTTTTTTTCAGGGAACACACTGCACCCAGCAGGAGATGGAAGGCTCCCCCAGGAGTGGTCCACCATATTTCCAAAGTAGGCAAGGTGGATCTAAGGGCAAGGGTAATTAACATTGGAGTTGAGGTGAAGAGGACAATATAATTTAGGATCATATTGCAAAGTATTCCTTGTCTCCATCACTGTAATCATTTCTTTGGGGGACATAATCTCTGGACAGATGAAAAAGGAATATGAATTGGAAAGTTCCTATGTACCCAGTACTGGGTTGAGTAAAATACATTTCCGAGAAACCTCTTCTAACCTATGGATTCAAAGTTAGCAAACTTTCTAAGTCATTATATCCTTGTTGGGGGTAGAGGTGTCACAGTCCAAGTCACTCACTGATTGATTGCCCCAAGGTCCTTCTTTCATCCCAGCAATAGCAATCAGATGTGAGGGCAAAGACCAGAGATCTGGGCTCTCAAGTATGACTCCCACCATATAGCTACCCTACCACTATTTTTATTTGCCTTAGGAACTGTAGGGCTGAGAAGGTGTGAGTAATAAACTGCCTCACACTTGATTCTTTGAAATTTGTGTTCCTTTTTGTCACTAACCCAAGATTTCTTCTCAGAGTAGAATTGTAAGGAGCTTGAAATGCCAACGGAGAAGTTTGTATTTTATTCCCAAAGCAAAAGAAGGAATATCTTAAGCACAGAAGTGATTATTATGAGACTTGTACCTTAGGAATAACAACTTGTTTACTGTGTGAAAAATGAATTGAAGAGGGAAGAAAGTGGAAGCTGTGAGTCCAATCAGGAAGTTATTTCAGAGGTGCCAGTGTGGAGTGATAATGGACCGTTCTAGGGTGGTGGCCATGTAATGTGGACAAAGAAGAGACATCGTGGAGGTAGGACCAACCACTTGGTAAACACCTGACAAATTGTTAAATGAATGGATAGGCAGGTTTAGGAGGAGAGTTATAGATGACTTATATTGCTTTTTAAATGACAATTGCTTTTTAAAGTAATTGGCCAAGAATGCTTGTCATACTGCTCCCTGCTCATCATGCGACACCGTATTCAATAAAATGATTTATTCATATTGAATTACCAAAGAAATGAAATTGCAATTGTTTTCATCTTGGTAGAGATGAGGATTGATATTGAAAATAAGAATGCTTTCTGGAAGTTTTTTCTTCTCTCTCTGCCCTTTATTAATTATTCCCACAAGTATTAGTCTATGTGAGGGGACATACTGCTGAAGCAAGGCAGATTCTTGACATTTTAATAGAGGTCATGCATTATCTGTCATACAAGGTTTGGGGGTCAAATGGTATTTGTACTTCAAGTTTGTCATAGCTGTCAAGAGAGAATTATTCTGAGTGTTCATGGCAGAGAATAAAGTCCTGGAGTAATATAGTTAATATTTGTAGGACACACAGAATGCTTTCTTCACAATAGTCTTGTGAGATAGGTTGTACAAATATTTTTCTCTCATTTAAAAATACAGAAACTGAGCATCAGAGAGGTTAAGTGACTTGACCAGGAAAAGCAGTGAGCACATGTCAGATCCAGGATTAAATCCCATCTGTCTTGGTCCTTGGTGCGGTACTTTTTTTGCTTGTGCCTGATTGTTGCAGTACAGAGATTGAGAGTCAGAAATGGGTACAAGTGTGTAACAAGGGAGAAAAAACCTGTTGGGGGCCTAAGCTAGAATCATGTACTGATGAAATGTCATCTCAGCTAGAGGGGGTAGCCTAGAGAACAACATGATATATACTATATAAAGTGCTGGACTTGAATATGACATCTACTTTTTAAACAGTTTTGCCATAGATTAGCCATTTAATTATTAGAGTTTCAGTTTTTCTCTCTCTAGTTAGTAACAAAATATGCATCCATCCTTCAGGATTATAGTACAACTGAAATGTGATTATGTATGTAAAATGTTTTGAAAACTTTGAAGTACTATAGAAATGTCAGTGTTACGAATGCCTCTACTACTGGTGATCTGATTCCTTCTCAGGGTGTAACAGAGTATACTAACAGAGACTTTATTCTTGTAAGTGGAAATACTGCATGATTATACAAACAATATGACATTGCCTGGGTTGCTCCCAGATTTATTAAAAGATAGCAGAATCCTTGGAATCAGTGTGGATTCCAATGAAAAGAATACTAGCTATGTATTGAAAAGATCTAGATTTAAATATTAGCTTTAATATTTGCTATGTCTGACCTTGGGCAAATCACTTTATTTCTATAGGAAATAGTTTCTGTATCTGTAAAATGAGAGAATTGGATCAGATAATCTTTATTGTTCCTTCTGGTTCTAAATTCAATGATTATCTGGCTTAATTTGGGTCTAGATGAAAATGGAATGAGAAAAGATATCAAATTGAAATTTTACACATGATGTCAACATTTCCATAACAAATTATTTTCATACAACAAAGGATCAATTACACAGCAAAACTGAGCATAATATTTCATGCAAGAAGATGGATATTTAATGAAATAATGGATTTCCAGTCCTTCCTGATGAAAAGGCCAGAGCTCAATAGAAAATTTGATCTTCAAATTCAGTCCTCAAGACAGGTGTAAAAAGGTAAAAAGGAAAAAAAACAAACAAACTTGTTATTCAATACAAGCAAACTGTTTACATCCCTACATGGGAGGTGAATATTTGTTAATCTTGAGAATTGTACATTTATTATGACATTTAAA
This sequence comes from Potorous gilbertii, assembly GCA_028658325.1. Classification (NCBI taxonomy): domain Eukaryota; kingdom Metazoa; phylum Chordata; class Mammalia; order Diprotodontia; family Potoroidae; genus Potorous; species Potorous gilbertii. Next base: position 190,809,160 of record CM053769.1, read on the forward strand.
ATTATGACATAGATAGAGGGAATAGGTATAAATTAACTGATGTGATGATAAAAAACACAAGTAAGAGGTGTGAAGAGATTGTAATGGGAGAAGAGAAAAGGTGAAGGGAGAAAAAGATAAATTATATCACAGGAAGAGGCACAAAAATTTATCATAGTAGAGGGAAAGAGGGGAGGAAGATGAGCATTATTCAAGCTTTACTGTCATTGGATTTGGTTCAAGAAGGGAAGAATATACTCACTTAAGTTATAGAAATCTAACTTTCCCTACAGGCAGTATGAGGGGAAAAGGTAATGAAAAGGGAAGGGGGGCTGATAAAAGGGAGAGAAGATTGACAGAGGTCAAAAGTAAAAGACTATTGAGGAGGGGAAGGAAAGAGGGAGAAATAAAAGCATAAATGCAGGGGGGATTAGGATGAAGAGAAAGACACAGATAGTAATCATAACTGTGAGTGTGAGTGTGATGAACTCTCCCATAAAACAGAGGCAGATAGTAGGATGAATTAAAAACCATAATCTTATAATACATTGTTTACAAGAAACACATTTGAAACTGGGGAATACACATAGGGTAAAAGCAAAACGTTGGAGCAGAATATATTATGCTTCAGCTGATGTAAACAAAGCAGGGATAACAATGCTAATCTCAGACAAAGCAAGAGCAGAAATAGATCTAATCAAAATACATAAGGAAGGAAACTATATCCTGCTAAAAGGCACCATAGAAAATGAAATAATATGATTACTAAACATATATGCACCAAGTGCTATAGCATCCAGACTTTTAGAAGAAAAATTAAGGGAGTTACAGGAAGAAATAGACAGCAAAACTATACCAGTGGGGGACCTCAACTCCCGTCTCTCTGAACATGATAAATCTAATTTCAAAATAAGCAAGAAAGAAAGGAAAGACTTGAATAGAATTCTGGATAACATTGATATGATAGACCTCTGAAGAAAACTGAATGGGGATAGAAAGGAACATACCTTTTTCTCAGCAGTACATAGCACATACACAAAAACTGACCATGTACGAGGGCATAAAAACCTCACAATCCAGTGCAGAAAGGTAGAGATGGTCAATGCATCCTTTTCAGGATTATATGTAATAAACAGCCATGGAAAGATAGACAAAAATTAATTGGAAACCAAATAATCTAATCCTAAAGAAGGAGTGGATCAAACAATAAATCATAGAAATAATAACTTCATTCAAGAAAATGACAATGATGAGACAACCTACCAAAGCCTATGGGATTCAGTAAAAGCGGTTCTTATCACTGAATGCTTACATGAATAAAATAAAGAGAAGATCGATGAATGGGGAATGCAACTGAAAAAGCTAGAAAAAGAATAAACTTAAAATCCTCATTTAAACACCAAATAAGAAATACTGAAAACCAAAGGAGAGATTAATAAAATTAAAATTAAGGAAACTATGGAACTAATAAATAAAACTGAGTTGATTTTATATAAAAAAAAACAATAAAATTGATGAACCTTTTCTTTCTCTGTTTTGGCTCTTCCCAGTTTAGGTATCAGACCCATGTGTGTATTATAAAAAGAATTTGGTAGGACTGCTTCTTTGCCAATTTTCTCAAACAGTCTATATAGTATTGGAATTAAATATTTGATAGAATTCACTTGTAAATCCATCTGGCCCTGGAGATCTAGGGAATTCATGGATGGCTTGTTCAATTTCTTTTTCTGAGATGGGGTTATTTAAATATTTTCCTTCCTCTTCTGCTAATAGGGACAAATTTTTTTTTTAATATTCATCCATTTCACTTAGATTGTCAAATTAATAGGCATACAGTTGGGCAAAGTAATTTCAAATTATTGATTTAATTTCCTCCTCATTGGAGGTGAGTTCAGCCTTTTCATTTTTGATATTGGTAATTTGGTTTTCTTCTTTCTTTTTTAAATCAAATTGACCAAAGTTTCATCAATTTAGTTGGAGGAACTGAGATCTTACAGGTCCACAGATAATACCCTACTCTTGACAAAGGACCCAAAAGTCAAGTAACTGGTTGGGAAAATACCCAAAAACAGGGAAAAAAAATAAGACTATAGGAAGTTCCTTTGTTGGTGAATAGGTATTTTCTCCCATCCTTTTAGATGAGGAAGAACAATGTTTACCATCAGGGCAAGACATGAAGTCAAGGCTTCTGCATCCAAAACCTCCAAAATGAATATGTAATGGTTCCAAGCCATGGAAGAGCTCAAAAAAGATTTTGAAAATCAAGTAAGAGAGGTGGAGGAAAAATTGGGAAGAGAAATGAAAACCATGTGGGAAAATCATGAGAAGCAGTCAACAGCTTGCTAAAGGAGACCCCTCCCCCCCCCAAAAAATTGAAGAAAATAACACCTTTAAAAATAGGCTAACTTAATTGGCAAAAGAGGTCCAAAAAGTCAATGAGGAGAAGAAGGCTTTAAAAAGCAGAAATTAGCCAAATGGGAAAGGAGGTTCAAAAGCTCACTGAAGAAAATAGTTCTTTAAAAATTAGAAGGGAAGAAATAGAGGCAAATGACTTTATGAGAAACCAAGAAATTATAGAACCCTCTATCTATGTATATCCCTTTTAAATGTTGTAATAAATATACAATTTTCAAGATTAACAAATATCATTTTCCCACATAGGGATGTAAGTAGTTTGGCCATATTGAATAATAGGTTGTTTTATTTCTTTTTCTTCCTGTCTACCTTTTTATGTGTCTCTTGACTCTTGTATTTTAAGATCAAATTTTCTATTGAGTTCTGGCCTTTTCATCAGGAAGATCTGGACATCCCTGATTTCATTGAATGTCCATCTCCTTGCCTAAAATATTATGCTCAATTTTGCTAGGTCATTGATCCTTGGTTGTAGTCTAAGCTCCTTTGCCTTAGGAAATATCATATTCCAATTCTCCCATCTTTTAATGTAGGAGCTGCAAGGTCCCATGTGATCCTGACTGCAGTTCCTTTCTGTCAGTCTCCCTAGGCCTCCCAAGCTAAAAGACTGTACTACCCCTTCTTCTGGCTCCACTATTCCTGACTTTTTTGAGAATATTTTGGGGCAATATCCTCTAGGTTTTTCATGGGGGCAAGGGAAAGTTAGATCACCTACAGTTTACTCTACCATCTTCGCTCCCGGAAGTTCAAGTAGGTGACTTTCAAACATTTGGTCTGTGAATGAATAGCCCTAGGAGTAGTTGCTGTTGCTGCCATAGGTCCTATACTTCTCTCTAGGCTAGCTCCACCTGACTCCTATCCTATGCTGAGAATCTGCACTGCCATTGGTGAATCAGACTCCTTGGGGGCATTTCCACTCCCCTATGCCTGTGTCTGTGCTGGTGCAGCTCATGAGCTCTATGCTCCCCCAGCCTTGGTATAACATACCCTTCCTATGGACTTTTTGGGCAGTCCTGGGCTGGAAATCTGCCATACTCTGTCTCCTAATGGATTCTCCCACTCTAAATTTTGTTCAGATTTGCTTTTTAGAGGTATCTGAATGAATTTGAGGAAGAGCTCAGGTAAGTCTCTGCTTTCAGTCCACCATCTTGTCCCTCCCCCCATTTTAAAAAATAAGCAAGAAAACCCAAATGACATAAGGATTACATGTGTCAGTGCATGTAACATTTAAGATTCATAGTCAACTCTTCTCCCTCACTGCATGGAGGGAGATATGAGGGAATTCTTCATCATCAATGATAAGACTATCTCATTGGTGTTTTAACATCTCAGCTTCAGATATGAAATATAAACAAGCAGAGATGGCACATTAAAAAAAGTGACAAGAATTACAGGTAAATCAGGCCAAATATAGATGGGAATCTATTCTGGAAGCAATGCAGTTTTAAAACCACAGAGAGACTGGTTTTCAAGATGTCTGAAAGAGGGAGAAGATGTTGACCTAACTTAAGATCACAGATCATATTTCTACCTAAAAATTCTTGATCAAGGGAACATATACAGCTACTAATCTCTATATCTGCTCTATAGTCGTAAAGATTTTTAAGGATGAATGACTATTTTTATATTTGTGTCCTTGATGAAAGTACAAGAAAGGCATGACCAGATTTTCACCAAAAGCTGCAGAGAATATAAGACCTCATAGTTTTTATTATTTTATAAAACAATTAATTATCCCTGAAAAGAATTCACCCAGCAAAGCAAAATATATCCTTAAAGACTTTCTCCAACAAGTTCTCTCTCATAATTTGTTAAGATTATACAAGATTCCTTAATAAGTGAAAACATAGGCATAATTTTATGCAAAAGTTCTCTTCTGATCAATATCAAAGGATTGTGAAAGAGGGAGACATAAGCTAGGCAATGTGTTTGGCACTTTCATGGAGGATGTCCTGGGAAGGTTCCAAATGCATGAAGGATGCCCCATTGATACTAAGATCTACAGTGGCTATTGTAAGGTAAGAACTTTGTGCTCATTTCAATAAACTCTTGAATATGACAAAACCTCCTTAATGAAATCTATGACCACCCCAGAGAGTCTGGCCAGGCAATCTATGTAGATTAAAAACAAGTAAATTAAGGTTATCAAATGTTCAAATAATCAAATATAGCTAACTAGCTAGCTAGTGCATCAAATTGGCCCATCAGAACATATACTGCAAATGAATGAGTAATTGGGTTCATAATAGAAAAGGATAAAAAAAGCAGCTGGATATCACGCAGAAAAAAATCCAGTGCTTTTAATGAATCATAGTATCTCCCTCCCTCCCTCTCCCTCTCTCTCCCTCTCTCTCTCTCTCTCTCTTTCTCTCTCTCTCTCTCTCTCTCTTTCTCTCTCTCTCACTCCCACACACACATACTGCTCACCATTGTGATGTATTGAAAAGAGCACTATCCATGCATAAAGTTGGAAGACCTTGGTTCATAAATCATATCTGATGCTCACTCGTTGTGTGACTTTGTATAAGACATTTTTTATTTTAGAGTCTCAGTTTCCCAAGTTATACAATGAAGGAATAAGATGAAAGGGTCTCTTTCTGTAATCTTATAAATAAATTGTTAATTAAGGGGATATGATATTTTATCCTCTACATTTTGTGATTTCACTAGTAATTCTTTTAGACCTTGCTCAGTTTTGATTAAATTTAATTAACATTTATTAATTGCTTACTGTGTGTAAAACTAGTTCAAATGTAGATGAGAAATGTATTGGTAGAGGTTGCTTACTTACTGAGAATTCCCTACAACAAGACATTTGCAGATCAGTCCCAAAACATACTGGAGTGACCAGCAGTAAGGAAAACTCAAAACACTCAGACTATTTCACATGAGCCCTAAATGCCTTGCTCCTAAAATCTGTTCTTTTCTCATAGATTAGTGGACTCATTATCCTATTCGAATAATTTTTCAATATGATGTCCAAGGTATAGTAGAAGAAATGACTGGACTTATACGTATACGAATATCTGGTTATGAGAAAAAGGATAGATGGGGTTCAGACTAGGTATGTTTCCTATCAAGCAAACATACCTCCCTGATCCAGTCGACTGTAATATATGGTTCCTTCCAATACCATATCTCGTTAAATTCTAGCTTTATGCTGTTTAATACCAAGCAATATGCACCATTAATCAAATTTAAGGCAATGAGTCTGGAATCTGGGAGTTGTAACCTGAGAAACTTCTCCCCAGGTAACTAGGAATATGTTTTCCTATGAATCACCCTGAACCACCCTGGGATTTCTGTAATATAATCATAAGAAATGATGGCCTATAGCTTGCTTGATGGGACCATGTTGGTATATCTTTTCTTCTATTATAGTTTCCCCCGGATAATAGGGATCCACAGGCTGTGGATTATTACAAAAAGAAAAAAAGCCCATTCCTTTCCTAAGGGGTAGGGGCTCATAGGAAGCATAGGACAAACCTTTGAATTTCATAGCTCAGTAGGTGCCAGGTCCATTGATGGTTTAACATCCTAAGGATACCAGTGTGGAAAAGTCAGCTCCAGCTCCAGGGACTTCAGTTTCTGACAAACAGGGAATTCTCAGTGGTCTGTTAGATCAAGGTTACTCTCAAGTGTTCAGATGCATTTGGGAGTAGGGTGTGAGAAATTCCTGAGCACTTCACTGGTAAATAGCACAGAGATAGGCTGAATACACACCAACTTCCTTGGGGCTGACAGACTTTGAAAGAGAGAGAGTATGCCCAACACTATGTAATTTCAATCAGCAAGTAACAACAGCTGTATACACACACACACACACATAGATATATGTATGTATGTATGTATATGTACATTTACCTACCTACACACAATACACACATGTTTGTGTGTATACATATATGCACATACACGTTTGTGTGTAATATATACACACCTACCTACACACACACACATATACACATACACACTCATATCTGTATGCAGGAGAGCCATTTTCCTTACCCACAATCTGTCTCTGGATCAAAGGCATCAGTATTCTGTTTATCAAGTAAGTTACTTTTAATTTTTTTCTTTACTTATTCCTCTTTGGCATAAGTAGAAGGTCTTGGATTTCTACTTGATGTTTTATCTCTTTATTCTTTATATTTTCCCTGAATGAAAATTTATCAAAGCTTCCTTGCTAATTCATCGTTCTTTGACTTGAATGCTTTTTGTCAGACATTCATTTTTGTTAAGCTCTGTTAAAAACAAACAACTCAACCCTATTTTAATCTGTCTTCATCTTACTGAAGTATATACCTAGCCACATGCCACCTAGAAATCCATCCAATTTGCTTTCACAATGGGGCGAACTCAGTCCAAAGGTGTACAACAATAGCTATAAAGGATGAAGTTCTGGGGTGTGGGAGGCATCGATGCCAGATTCCCAATTCCCTGAGCAAAGCAGCCTCTGGAAACAGACACATCCTCAGTCTTCTCCAAGGTATTTAGAGGAGCACATTTTCTTGGTCTCCCATCTTTACCTAACCACAGCAGGGCTGAGTTGTGCAATCCCATTCACTGACAGCAAATCCATCCTACATTTCCTTTCCTGTTTTATATCTGCTAGGATAGCCATTGGGAAGATATGTCTGGAATCCTGTAAATTCAGCGGATGTCCACCATGCACCTCAGCTGCTTGATGTCAAAATGAACAAGTGTGTTTTTCTGCAGTTGCATAAATATAGGAGACATACTATTCCTCAAATTGACATTCTCCATCATATTCCCTTCTGCTTAAGAGTTCTCTGCCAACCAGATGAGGCCAACTTCCCTTTTTAATGCTTCTGCTAGACATTTTCCACCTTATACTCACAGATTCATCTTGTACCTTAAACAAATTGTCATTTTCATCATACTATTTATATGTTATCTCACATTTTAGCCTGATCTATATGTATATATACCTAAACATACATATATACACATCAGACTAACATAATATGTATATGTATGTACACATATACACACGTATGTATGTGTATATTTACATACAGATGCATATAAACATATATGTATATATTTCTAATATGTTCACTTAACTACTCACTGATCTAGTACAATCCATTTTACCCCTTACTACCTAGATTCTACTTTGGTCACCTAGTAGAAGAGCTTTGAAAGACAATACCATTATGCTTTGTTAGGAAGCAGGCTGAGAACCATCCTGGTACAGTAGGAAGTAACCTAGATTTGTAGCTAAGAATTTTGGGTTCAAATCTTGGCTCTGATACTTACTAGCTGTATGATCCCAGAAATTTAAGATTGGTTAAAAATTTCCCCTCAAATGTAATTTTTGAATTCTAATGTATCTGATGAAGCCTGATGCTAGAGATGCAGTGTAGTGTAGTGGCGGAAAAACAGTAACGATACTCGATTTGGAGTTAAATCCTGACTTTGCAACCTATTAGTAAGGCAGCTTTGGCCAAGAAACTTTCTCTTTGGCTAAGTTTCTTCATCCATAAAATGAAGCAATTAGTTTCCATTTTCTCTAAGGTACATTTTGGATCTAAACCCTGTGATTGTAAACTCCCCAATCTTTTCGAGATTCAGCTTCCCCATTTTAAAAATACATAATGAAAGTATTTGTGCTATCTACCTCACAGAGTTACTGTAGAGAAAGAATATCAGCACCCTTGATAAGTAAGTTACTGTGAATCACATAGCACAGTGGCCTGCACATAGTAGGTGCTTACAAATGTTTGCTGAATGACTCCATCTGCAAAACTGAGCTGTAAACCCTAGCTAACACTAGCTTTACTACTGATATCACAGGGTTGCTGTGAATGTGCTTGATGTTCACTGCTTTCAATCTAATTCTCTGAACCAATGCCCTCTTATATCTGGCATTCACAGTAGCAAAATCATGCAGTCATTCTTACCCTCTGCAATTCTCTATAAGCAGTTATCTAAAGACAGGGATGGGAATGGGGATGAGTAGCTTAGTTTACTATGTCTTTACTTAAAGGGTTGTGTTATTAGAATGGATAAAGGCCACAGAAGTAGTGTAGTTGAAAGTAGAGACATAAGATAAAAACGTATGCTTCTGAGCATCTAGACAATCAGATGATATCCTGTTACTGGAGAAAATAACCACAAAACAATAGACCTGTCTAGTTAGTACATAGGACACACACTGCCTATGCCAGATTCATATCCTGTTTGCTACAGCTGGGAAATACTACTGCAGTGTTTAAGAAGATGCTTATCAGTCATTGTCCTATTGTAGGACCTGATGGTTTCAGCACGCAGATCTCCCAAATTATGTTCACCTACAGCTTTGCTTCGAATATAAATTAAAGCATCACTCAACAATAAACTATCCATGTTTGGTGATCAATAAGGAGCTCTAACTTTCTCCAGTTAATGTCTTTTAATGACAGATTCCCAATGCTTGTTACAGACAGTTACATGCAAGATTATAAGTCACAGTGATGTTTCACCTCAGACATATTAATCTTCACTTCCCTTGGCGTGACATAATTGGTAATGACTGTATTGACAACTCTGTGAGGGCTCCTGAGATGGATTTGTGCAGAGGAAGGAAAAGGTTTATGGCTGTAGTGTGGGCAGAACAAAAATGACATGCTGTGTATTCTAATAAGTGTGGACCCTCTAACACTTGGATGTTCTCTGGAGTTTGGGGAAGTATTTCCACCCCCTTTGAGGCTGTCCTAAAGTGACTATATAAAAATGTCATCTTCCTGCCACGTAGCTCTGTTCCCTGTGAGTCTTCAAGTCATTCTGGATGACTTTTACTGACAGAAAAATACATTTCATCTCCCATTAGGGCCTAAAGATCCAATATAACTACATGAGAGAGAGCTGTCTGTAGTCTTTTCTTCCCAGAAGATCAGCAGTAGGAAATAGCCACATTCTTTATGGATTTATTCTGTTTGGTAGAAAATGGAAAGCAGAAGAAAGGGTAAACAAGACAATTTAGGGCAGAGGAGATGCCCAGAGGCTTGCCATGGCTTAGAGGCTTTCAAAATGTGCATCCTCCTCAGAATGGGCATTTTATTCATTTACAAAGGAACTTTAGCCCCATGAGTATGGTTGCCTTCCTCTGACAAAAAGGATAAATGGAAATTAGTTCACAGTTTTACTTTGAACAAGAGCCTGGTCTTCAGGGAACAATCTCCTTACATGTGATGAATCATGAAACATATGGACTATACGTGCACATTTCGTAAGTACTTAGCATTATGACATTCTCTCCACATCAGCAGTTAGAGTACTCCAAGTAGAAATATGAATTTCATCAGTTCACTGTACATGGAATAGAGCTGTTATTCCCACTAATCTTATCATTTCTTATTCAGCTCTATTTCCCCTCCTTGTGTCCAGGAAGGTGCCTCCTGATCAATAGAGATCAGGGAGACATCTTGTGCTAACATCTGGCTATAGAACAACAAACTGTGCACCCAAGGTTTAGGCAGCTGTGAGATACAGATGACTACTATTTATTTCAAAATGATTGTAGCTTACCAAGTCTCAAGTGAATGGTGTAAGTCTCCAAACACCTAGTACAGTGCCTTAGACTGCACACAGTAGGAGCTTAAAAATGTTTGTTGACTTGACAAGGGACCCTCCTGCAGTTCAGTCAAAATGACTTCTCTCTCTGCTTTTTGTATACTCTGCTATTCAGGCAGGACAAGGGCTGGGAAATGCCATGGGCACCTACTGGTGTCTACATTGCAAGTTGGGCCTGAGATAATGCAGGTCCCCAAGCTGCCAATGAATGAATGATATCTTCTGTGCCAGCTTGGAGCAAATGAGTGAGAGTGAGACCAGAAAGCATTGGAATTCATCTGCAGAATGGAGTATCATATCAAAGGAGACAACCAGGCAGGAGTAGTTCTATTATAAAACAAAAGCTGCTGAGAAGTAAGCCAAGGAACTGGATGCAAGAAGATGTGGTTCTCTTTAGAGATGCAAACAGCTCAAGATGGAGGTTAGGGATCAAAATTCAAGCAAAACTCTGTTTCCAAGGGAATTAAGCTGAGTGGGATCCAACACAGAACAGGCTGATATTCTAAACTGCAGACTTTCAAAACAACACTTTAGCTTAGTGTTTCCCTTATGGTGGCTAGAAGGAAACATTAACTTGGCTATTTCATTTGCTTTCTTATTTAATGAATTGCAACTGTGAATTGCGAATGACTCCAAGATGTTTCTCCTGCAGTGGTATTTCCCCCAAGATTTCAGTTTTGGTAGGTTACTATGGGTAGAACACTTATACTGGTGTAGGGATGCATGGTTTACGGATGGTTCTGAGAGTCCTCCCAGTCTAGCAGGCTCCAGTGTCTAAAGGCAGCTTGACCACCACTACTATAAGCATGTGAGTGTGGTGGATAGTTTTGTTCCAGGTACGCTGGCCAAAGAAGGGATCAGTGAGAAAAAGTATGGATCTGGAGGCACAGTACTTCCCAGACCAGGGGCAGCTGGGTAGTGGATAAAGCACCACCACAGGAGTCAGGAGGACCTGAGTTCAAATCTCACCTCAGACACTTGACACTTACTAGCTGTGTGACCTTGGGCAAGTCACTTAACCCCAATTGCCTCATTCTGGGTCATCTCCTGTCATCTTGATGAATATCTGGTCACTGGATTCAGAGGACTCTGGAGGAGAAGTGAGGCTGATGGCCTGCACAGTCATTCCTCCCTCAAAAAACAAAAGTCAAGTGCAAGTCATGTCACCATTTCTCTGATGGCATGGTCTTCTTCAGCAATGAAGGGCAAACACACCTTTCCCAGATCAAGATATAGTCTATCACCCAGTTGGCCCAGTAGCAATTGGCCCAGTAGGCAGAGGAAAATTCCCTTTGGTAAATAAGATCTGGTTCTCAACCTGCAGAACTTCCTAGGTGAGTAGTGGCAATTAATCATTAACCTGTGTGAAACATCCACTCTACAGAGAGTATTGATATTTCAGAATGGGTAATTTTTAACTGTCACTTCAGAGCAAGGACCATGTCTTTTTCTTTTAATCCCTGGTCTTTAGCACAGTACCTAGAACATAATAAGTGCTTAAGGAATGCTTGTTAATGATGATGTCTTATAGAGCTATCAACCATCAGGATTATGATGGGGATGGTAGGTGAGTTTTATGTTGTTTTTCAGTTATTTTCAGTCACCTCCAACTCTGTGATCTCATTTGGAGTTCCATTAGCAAAGATACTGGAGTGGTTTGCCATTTCTTTCTCTAGTTCATTTTACAGATGAGGAAACTAGGGCAAACAGGGTTAAGAGACTTGCCCGGGGTCACATAGCTAATGAGTGTCTGAGGACAGATTTGAACTCAGGGAGATGAGTCTTCATGACTCCAGGTGTTCATGACTCTATCCTCTGTGTCACCTAGTTGCCCCAAGGTAAATATTAGAACTCTTATGAAATGCATTCTATGGATATACAGAAAGAGCTGTAGCAAAATTATTATTTGGGTAATAATTCCATTTAAGTTTTTATTGTAAGTGATTTAGTTTTGAAGGCACTTATCCAAGATGCAGTTTGTGATTCTATATAATGCATGATAGATTGGGAGTGATTGGTGGAGGGAGAAAAATCAAGAGTACTACAGTAGTCCAGAGAAGAGTCCATGAAAGACTTAACTGAGGTTGTGATTCCATGAGGAGGAAAGAAGAGATAAAACCAAAAGATGTCTTGGCAGTAGAACTGGCAAAATCTAATACCTGATGGGATACGGGAATCAAGAGAGGCAGAAGGATCAGGCATGATTCTGAGATTGCTAACCTGGGTGACTAGAAGGATAGAAGTAACCTTAACAGAATAGAAAATTAGGAAGAGGGCATGATGGGAATAGGTAATGAGATCTGTTTGAACATATTGTGTTTGAGATATCTACAGGATACAAGCTATCCAGATAGAAATAATCAGTAGACAGTTGGTGGTTCAGGACTAGAATTCAAGAAAAAATGTTGGATATTAAGTGTTGGATGTTAAGCTCCAGGGGTTACCAGCCAGAGATGATCATTAAACCCATGAAAGCTGATGAAATTACTGAGAGAGAGAATATAGAGAGAAAAAGAGGTCTGAGACAGAGGTATGGAGTATACCCACAGTTAGGAGGCAAGAACAAATGAATGAAAAAACAAAGCAAAAACAAACCAGTCACTTATTAAGTGTTTGCTCAGTGCAAAGAACTGTGCTAATCACTGGGGATACAATTTTTAAAAAAAGTTTAAAAAGCTCTTTCTCTCAAGGAACTAATGCTCTTATTGCAGAGAGACAACATTTGAAAGTTTAACTCCAGGACACATGAAAAGACTGGAAAGAGTCAGGATATAGTGGGTGTGCTACAAGGCCAAGGGTCCTTGTATTGTATGAGTAGGTCCAATGACAGTATCATGGGATCATAAGGCATAGAGGTATGGGAAGATATTAAAGTTTGGTGTTCCTCCATGTCATCAGAAGGTATGGAGTTGTTGACTACCATCTAATTCAAACCATGTGAGCAGTTAAGCAACAAAAGGAGTGAGGGTGCCCCTGGTGGTAGAAGAGGACATGGACGATGATGCCACAAAGGATATTAAGGAGTAGATAGAAGGGTAGGAGGAAAACCAAGAGAAATTTAAGCCACAAAGCCAGGATATCCAGTTGTAAATGAATGGAATTTTCTTGTTAAGTATTTATTCGGAACTGGCATAGATTCTCAGTATGGGTCATTTGCATGAATGGAGCAAGATCTTAGAATCATTCATAGTGCCAACAAGGAAACATTATGCCACAATTCCCTTAGATCCTGAAAAATGTGACTAATTGTGTGATTCAAGACAAATCATTGGTAAAATGTGGGAACATTATGCAGCCCAAATGGCATTATCATGTATGTGTGTCAAAAATGTCTATAAAAGCTGTTTATCCCTCATCACCCTCTGAAATCCTTACTGGTTTATAGGCCCCTTGCTCAACCAATTCTATGAACAAGGGAGGCTGGAAATAATTCAAGCATCCAAAGGTAGTGGGTGGTCATAAATTGAGACTGCTGGCATAGAAGAAAAAGTTGGGTGTCCAAGGCTTTGGAAAAAAATGCAGGCAATTCTTTTAGGGTTATCTAAGGGTTGCAAGAAGGAGACTCAATGCAGTATTTGCCATCTGGATCTTTATAAACTCATCTGGGAACCATGAAGGAAGAAGGGAGGAGAGAAGGCAAGAAGTAAACTACCATGGAAAGATCTCTTGCAGTTGTCACTCCCTCCCCAAACCTTGTGCCTTTTGTGCCTTTCTAGGGGATTGCTTCCCAACAAAGAACTAGAAGAGCTTAGAAAACAGCTGATTCAGAGAAGTAATAGATGACAACAATTATACTAGTTAAATGCTTTTTCTCATACATATATATGCATCTTACCTATGTATGTATATTTATATGGTGGAAAACACATGAGAAGGCATGTATAGATTTTTATGTGGAGGGAACATGAATATACAGGAGATCTATTGAAGAATTGAAATGAGGAGGTTTGGGCAGTAGGACCCACATTCTTACTTATGGTTTAATATCTTTCACATATAGACTAACTCCTCCTATTGAATTCCTACTCAAGAATGCTGAAGCACTCAATCAATTACAAAATTTGAAGTAATCATCTAGTCCAATAGGTGACAGAAAAGAATCTTTATTATAATATACTTGAGAAGTGATCAAGTATGCTCCACTGGAAGATCTTCGAGGAGGGGGAACCCACAACTTCTGAGGAAATTTGTTCCACCTTGGGGCAGTTTTAATCATTAGGAAGGTGGCTAGGTATCTCAGACATGTACAGCTGTGTGATCCTGGGCAAGTCACTTGACCCTGTTTGCCTCAGTTTCTTCATCTATAAAATGAGCTGGTGAGAGAAATGGCAAACCTCTCTTGTATCTTTGCTAAAAAGCAAAACAAAACAAACAAACAAACAAAACTCAAACCAAACCAAATGGGATCACAAAGAGTCAGACACAACGGAAATGGCTGAAAAAAGAGCAACACTTATTAAAAAGGTTTTCCCAACATCAAGTTCAATTTTCCTCATTTTTAAAATTTAAAATTTGTATGCATTGTTTCTTGTATTTCCCCTCTCAGATAAAAGATAATAACTCTAACCGGCCTTCCATTTAGCAGTCCTTTAAATACATGTACACAGCTATCCTGTGCTCTGAGTCTTCTCCATTTTTGAACATCACCAGTTCTTTCCACTGACCCTCAAATGAAGTAGACTCAAGGCTCTTCACAATTTTGCTGTTCCTTCTCTGGATGCTACAGGAACTCTGGACAAACACTCTCAGCCATGGGAACTTCAGTGGCTTATTCTATCAAAAAGTAACTCTTCTAACTATACTTCTTTACTACACTTATGTACTGTTTGATGACCAAGAAAACTAGCACCAACCCTCATGTTATTTCTTTTCAATAAATCCAAGGAATTAGAGGCAGGGACAGCTGCATGACCAGCAAACCTTAAGAGTAAAGTCACCCATTATTTGTAGTCATCTTATTATCTAATAGCGTAGAATCTGGCATTTCCTCAAGTCTAACTTGTCCCAGGGTTACATATGTATGTAAACGAGCACGCAATATCCTGCAGGTCTCTTACTGTTGATCTTACCATTCAATGAGACGTCTTATCTAACCGCTGTAGCAGCCAATCCTCTCTACCTTCTTTAATTTGTTTAATTAAATGAATCGCTGCACAGTTGGTAGTATATTCAGCATGGACTTATGTGCACTTAAATGTACTTTATTGCTAGAACTAAGGTTAGTGAATTCAAGTCATTTGGAGGCATATTAGTACTCAGCATTAGGAAGAACTTGAATATAATTAGGTCATATTTTTATAAGGTTTATAAGGTATTTTTCTCTCAATGGCTTGTGTGGTCATTGGTAGTGTGAGCATGGTTATCATCTTTTACAGACGAAGAAACTGAGACCCAGAGATATTGTGACTTGCCTAAGGTCATAGGATAGGAATATGAGCTAGAAAAAGCAAATCTCTGGCACTGACAAGTGAGCCTAGACCCTGTAAGTATGTGCAGAGTGTTTCTTATCTAATTCCTCACATGGTAGAAGCTAGGGAGCTAGCTTCTCGAAAAATCTTGAAGAAATATAATGTAAGTTTCTTGGAGATTTTGGACCATGTGTAGACATACTATAACTAGTTTTAGCCTACAAACCATGTGGGGCAGCCAGGTGGTGCAGTGGATAGAGCACCAGTGCAGGAGTCAGAAGGACCTGAGTTCAAATCTCACCCCAGACACTTGACATTCACTAGCTGTGTGACCTTGAGCAAGTCATTTAACCCCAACTGTCTCATCCTGGGTCATCTCCAGTCATCCTGATGTATATCTGGTCACTGGATTCAGATGGCTCTGGAGGAGAAGTGAGGCTGCTGACCTTCACAGCCCTCCCTCACTCAAAGCAAAGTCAGGTGCAAGTCATGTCATCATTTCTCTGATGGCATGGTCTTCTTAGACAACAAAGAATGAACACCCACAAACCATGTGTTGAAGAGGAAACTTTTGACTGGCAGCAATAGCAGAACTTTGGGAGAATTTATCAGTGCATAATTTGCCCTCTGATCTCTCCTGATTGGTTCTCCCCAACTGCTATTTTTTTCTTCTAGAAGTCATCTTATGAGAAACAGTGCTATAATGGGAAAGGTCTTGGGTCTTCTCCCTGCCCAATGCCAACATGTGAACCTGTGAATATGGGTCTTAATTCTTTGACTTTCTCATTTTTCTATTGTTTTAGGAGACTACAACCTTTCAAGTGCTGAAAGATGAGGAGAACAAACTATCTAGAATATTGTGCAAATCCAGGAGTCCATCCAGGGTTCAGGAAGCCAGTTCAATGTTTTCCAGTTTATTTAGATAAACATGGAGTTGATTCACAGATCCTATGCTACATCTGAGCCCACACTCTCCAGAAACTTTAGTAGTATAGGGGAAAGTCTACCCCTACTAAAGTGTGTGTGGGGTGAATTATATTCTTTTATTCTTATTTCTTTAAAGTAAATCCTTCTACAAAAGATAATTGACATTAACTAGTTAAATATAACTTTGGTACTAGTCATTGGTGGCTAATTGTTGGGGGAACATACCTGGAATAGGGAATCAAAGTGATAGCTTTAGCCGCCCCAAGTCTTCATGGGTACCCCTGGATCCTTAGAAGGATCTCTAGGAAAGAGATGTAGCAGACTGACTTAGGGATAGTGTACTCTTTATACATGCTTTGTCTCCCGTGGAAAATAGTGAGGTCCCCATAATTGGAGGTGTTCAAGGAAATACTGGATAACTACTTGTCAGAGGTATTGCAAAATGCAGTCATACTTTAGAGCTTTGGTTGAATTATGTAATTCCTCCAATGTAAAGAGTCTTGTCTTGAGGTCTCTAATCATTCTGTGTCTATCTTGTTTCCCCGAACTGTCACAGGGGCTCTCTTCTATACTTTGATAATGCATAGTGCCTTGTATAGCTCTGAACTCAGGGTAGACACTCAATAAATTTATAGTGATTGATGCCTCCCCCTCTTCTGGATTATATTATAACTTCTCATATTTAGCTTGGAAAGAATCTGTTCTGATGTTTCAAGCTCTGACTATGTCTCAGATGGGAGTAGCTTGACTGAACCCCCTTGGGTACAATCAGTATTCAGTAAAGAATACACATTTCCTTCTTTCCTTTGCCAGAAATAAGTTCCTGTTCAAACTGAATCTGTGGCCTCTGTGAATGTGTGATTCTAATATTTATGGCAAGAATATGTGCTGCTTTTTAAGACATAATTTCCCATTTTAAGTCATCTAAAATGGCATTTTTGTCGTTAGAGATTTTTTTTCCCTCAAGCATTAAGGAATTAATGTTCCTTGTTTTTATGAATACATCAATCCTCTAATGTTCATGCATTCTACAGCTTGGGATATATTTAAACTATATTGAGATCACTTCCAAATCAATTCCAATTGTGTAATCAACTTATAGAAAGCAGATTGACTTTAGGTTTTTTTTTTTAGGATCCTCCATTTTGTAGATGAACCAGAGCACTTATGCTAAGAGTTAGTGGGAAATTAGTTTTTGCCATTAAGTTATTAGAGAATCACATTAATTCTATTACCTAATACTGCCCTCCGTTAAGAATGTGACAATATATATTTCTCTCCAATGCATCTCTTCCCTTTATGTGGACTTTTTGTTACCGATTACTGATATGGTTTCTTGATTTCTAATGGGGAATATGGTGTCCACTTATTTCAAATATAATTCTCTCTGAATAGGGCTATTTGGGATGCCTTTCATAAGATCATAGATTTAGAGATTAAAGTGACTTCATAGATCATCTTTTCTAATTTCCTAGATTAAAATAATATTCTCTCCTCTCAATAGAGTTTCAACTAAAAACATTTATGTAGGGACTACTATCTGACAGATACTATGCTAAGCCTTAGGGGTACAAAGAAAGGCAAAAGACAGTTCCTGGTCTCAAAGAGTTCAAGTCTAATGGGAAAGCAATATGAAATCAACTATGGACAAACAAGTTATATACAGGATAAATTGGAAATAATAAAGTGAAGGTATTGGCATTAATAGGGGAGTCAGGAAAGCCACCTTGTAGAAGATGGGATTTTAGACTAGATTTGAAGGAAGCTAGGAAAGCCAGGAGATGGAGATGAGGAAAAAAGGGTATTCAAGGAATGGAGGACAGCCTGTGAAAAGGCCTGGATCACAGAATAAGTGTGTGTGTGTGTGTGTGTGTGTGTGTGTGTGTGTGTGTGAGGGGCAGTGGGTGGGCAGAATAAAGGACAAGGAGATCAGAAAAGTAAGAGGGAATCAAAGTTGTGAAGGCATTTAAATATCAAAGGAATTTAAATTTCATCCCAGAGTTGATAGAAACCACTGAAATTGTTGAATGTGTGTGTGTGTGTGTGTGTGTGTGTGTGTGTGTGTGAGAGAGAGAGAGAGAGAGAGAGAGAGAGAGAGAGACAGAGAGAGAGAGAGAGAGAGAGAGAGAGATAGTCAGAGAGACAGAGAGACAGAGAAACAGAGACAGACAGACAGAGAAAGAGAGCAACATAATCAAATCTGCATTTCAGCAAGATTAATTGAGCAATGAGTGGAGGATAGAGTGGAGTGGAGAAGACTTCAGGTAGGGAGAGTAACTAGTGGTCTACTGTAATACTCCAGCCTGGTGATGATGGCCTGTTGCATTGTAGCAACAGCATCAGAAAAGAGAATGTGAGATGTTGTGATGGCAAAATTAACAGAACTGGCCAGCAAATTAGTTACAGGGTGTGAGGAGTCAAGGATGACACTTAGGATTCCATCCTGACTGATTTAGAGGATGGTGGTGGTTCTTTTGAAAATAATGAGAAAGTTCAAAAGGTGGGGAAGATTTTGGGAAAGATAATTTCAGTTTTAGACATGTTTAGTTTGTAACATCTCAGAGTGAGATGTCTAATAGGCACTTGGAAAATTGAATCTGGCAATTAAGAATGACATTATAACTCAAGTAGATCTAAGAATCAGCATTGTTGTGATAATTAAAACTATCAAAGCTGATGAGATTATCTCTCATTTTCCTTCTCATTTTTAAGATGAAGAACCAGAAAATGACTTATTTAAGTTCATCTAGGTAGCAAGGACAGAGCAGTTAGGTGGTACAGTGGATAGAATGCCAGCCCTAGAATCAGGAAGACTCATCTTTCTGATGTTAAATTTGGTGTCAGACATTTATTAGCTGTACGACCCTGGGCAAGGCACTTAACTTTGTTTGCCTTAGTTTTCTTGTGTGTGAAATGAGCTAGAGAAAGAATGGTAAATCACTCCAGTATCTTTGCCAAAAAAATCCCAAATGGGTTCACAGAGAGCTGGACATGGCTGAAATGACTGAACAATAAAAAAAAGGTAGCAAGGACGAGCTTAGAACTTGAACCTAGGCCCTTTGATTGTATGGTCAATGCTCTTTGCACTGGCAATTTGCTCTGCCAAAATCAGTGACCCAAAACCAGATTTGAAATCTTAATCACAAATTAATGGTACTAAGCCATATTGTAACAAATTATTCATCCTACTACTGAATAGATGTCAGTGCAGATAACCTCATGGTACACCCAGTCCATTCCCTGTAGAGTTAGTGGTCAAGCCTCTCTGGCTGTGAAATAAGTATATTCCAATTCACTGGCACCTTCCAATCCAACTGAATCTTAGCCCACCTCTGTCCTTAAGATGGGCAGGGAATAGAGCTATCTAGTCTCAATTCACTTATGAGAGTAGTCTTAGTAGACTTGGTTACTTTCAAGCTCATGTATACATGCATATATACACACACATATATACTAGGCTCAGTTGTTTTCAAACTGAATCAGGGGTTTCAAGTCTGAATCATTTGGTCAATTGGACAAGATGACCTTTTTATTCTTTGTCTTGTGATTAGGAATCAAGAACATGACTCATCTATGATGTTCTTGGAACAGCATTGACTTTGAAATTATAGGCCATGGGTCTGGATCTTTGCTTTGCTGTACAAGACCATTGGGCAAGTACATGATGTTACCTCTCTGGGCCTTCATTTCCCATCTGTAGGATGAAGAGCTTGGTCTAGATTAGAGGAACTCAAAAGTTCTTTCTAGTTTGGAATTCTTTGAACTCTTTAGATTTGATCTACTCTAGAAATGAGTGTACACTTGCCAGAAATTCTAGTCTAAACTTAAGAAGTTTGCTTAAGCCAAATTCCTGTGAGGTACCCAGAGGAGCAAGGTATAAGAATGCTCCTTAAGCAAAGGAAAATAAAGAATCTACTGGATTCAGTAGAGATAGAAATTGGGTGGACCTTGTTGTTTTGAAGAGTCAAGATTAATTTTGGTTCTCCTCTTCTCTCTCTTCTTTTCCCTCCCCTTCCTCCCATTTTTTTACTATTGATTTGGGATGGTTGTATTCATGTAGACATGGCCTAAAGCTAGCCAAATTATATTGCCTCACTCTTAGAATTCCTTAATCTTTTTAAATAGTGGTATCTCTTTCCAAAATACACAAAAGGATAGGAAATGAGGCTGTTTACTGCCAATTCGAAGTTCTTGATCTACGGTGGCACAGAAAATATTCTTGTATTCCTTCTGAAAAGATTGATTATTGATTTTTGGGAGGACCTGGATAAGACAATATTTTGTTGGTGATTCTTTTTCATTGAACTGAATGGGGGCAAAAACTGACAGTAGCCTCTGTTAGATTAGGATCCCCTTTCATCTCTTTTTCCAGTGCTCTGAGCAATATCAGAGTATTGAGGGGAAAGGGTGGCTAACAGATTGGACTTATTAATATCTCTGGTGCTATCATTAATCTAATCCTGCTCCTCAGTGTTTTGTGGCTGTTTTATTTAGTAATGTCAAAATAACCTTGTTAAAGAAAAATGCTTTTATCTTGACCTTCAAAATTCTTGTCCTTTTCTGTAATTCTTCCTATTTTGTTATTAAATTTATCTTCTGGCTTGGCATAAATAAGAATTATACTGCTCAAAAATTGACTGCATTTATTTACATGTATTTTTGAAGAAAATTTTCAAATCACACAAGTCAACCAGAGACAGATATCAGAAAAGACAATTTCTTCCTATGCTCACAGACCAGCTTCTGAAAGTCAAACTAATTTTTCTAAAATTTTAAATGTTATTTGAAGCTATTTCAGATTGTCACCAGGGTAGGTAAAAAACATAAAACAGGTGAAAGGGAAAAGAACCATAGGATCTTAGATTTGGAGCAGGAGAGGACCATAGAGATAAGTTATTCCCACTCCATAATTTTACAAATAAGAAAACAGAGATCTGGTAAGGACCATGCCCAAGATCAAATCCTAGTAAAATAGTGTTTGAATGTAGTTCTTCTGAATTCAAATCCAATGATCTTCCTATGACCAATTAACAGTGGAAAGCGATGGTTCAGTGATCATCATGTTGTTCAAGCCAGTCAGTGATAGAATTCACTGACTTCAACCTTGTTTTTGAAGTTATCACAGTCTGAATTTCTACTCAGTTCTGCAACCTAACTCCACCTTGAGTCGTAGGCCAATTGATTGTTTTAACACTAAAAGTGATTTCTAGATATGAATACAGACATTATGTATGCCCCACTAATTTTTGTAAACTCAATCCATGGCTCCCCAGACCTAAGTTATACTTGCAGATTAAAATAATTTTGAAAGGAAAATTAATTATATAACATTATTGGAAAATTAATTATATAACATTATTACATTTAAATATATATCCATGTATTGGTACACATAGATATACATACACACTATAGAGAACTTTTTCCCAGTTAAAATAAAGGTGTTATATATTTTTATTATTATATGATAGTATCATAAAAGCATGAAAGGACTAGGTGGAGAATTTCTCTACTTGGTCCTTGCAAATGTGATGGATCCTAAATGCATCCAAATGAAACATTCATATGTTGAACCCTCTTTGTTGTGGCCAGTTCTCTAACTGCTACTTTCTTTGAGGTAGCTAGGTAACACAGCGGATAGAGGATTAGACACAGAGTCAGAAAAACCCGAGTTGAAATCTAGCCTCAGATATTTACTAGCTGTGTGACCCTGGGCAAAGTCACTTAAACTCTGTGTGCCTTACTTTTCTCATCTTTAAAATGGGGATATTAATGATACCTACCTCCAGGATTGTTGTAAGAATAAAATGAGACAATATTTGCTTAAAAGTCGGCAGAAATGTTAGTTAGTCATCAGTTATGCTGAAATAAGAAAGTGACTGACTCTCAGGGTTCTTGTGTAAGTTTTCTTAGGTCTGACGTAGAAGTTCTCATGACTAAGTGTTTGAGTATGTAGGACTAAATTCTCATATGGATGGGATATTTGCTTGCCTGTGACAAATACAGGCAATACAGCTTTGACATGTTGGATCTTATGGAGGTCTCTACATGTAAAAGAACATTTGTAGAGGCAATGAGGCATCCACTGGTGCAGTACAGGTAGGTCTCAGTTAGTGTGATAATAAATCTCCTTCAGTGGTCACATTATTCAAATTTGCATTGAATATTATCATTGGACTGAAACTAACAGCCATATGTTACCTAAATACAACTTTGAATACTGCTAATTGAAATACATGGTACCATTTCATGGGATTCATTATTTGCACTAAGTGGTACCTACCTATGTTTTATCAGGGGATTGGTACCTTTCTATCAAGTTTAAATTATACTTTCAAGTGCCAGTAGAGAATCTGAAGGAGACCCATGTATAAAGTATACATATGTAAGCAAAGAGATAAACACAACTAGGATACTGGAAATTTTTTCCTCTTTTGTGAAATCCTCATGGAGTTCATACTTGGGACATTGTATTAGTGATAAATAAGAAATTCCATTACTCAGGTGGGCTGGCTCTCCATAGTATCTCTACTAAATGAGTTGATCCAATACTGGGCTCAGCTAATCTGCTCCTGGATCTGGATGCTTCATTGCTGCTGGTATTATTTGCTTTGCCCCCTCCACTCTGCTATTTGGGAAGGGAAAGATTCTAGTTGATTCTCTGCAATTTCTTCAGTTTTGGCAATACTCAAAAAATCACCTTCTTGGCACACCCATTTTAAGATTGATGCTTGGTCATATGTTCAGGGAAGATAGTAAAGACAAAGAGGGGGTCTTATGTTCATAGCTACTATGGGTGGGGTGAGAGTAGGAACAGTGCAATCCTACCTGGGTTAAGAGACAGGTAAAAGTAGCTCTGCCGGATCAAAGCCACAAAAGAGAGAAAGAAAGGGGTGGCTCATCCCCTTTTTATACACACTTAGTTCAGGCTTAGCAACCCTTTAATCATCAGTTCTAGCTATGCAGCCAATTAGAAGGCTCTTCATTTTCATAGAGTACTGATCTCTCACTCACACGTGATTGGATATGATTTCTTAGATTAAACTGAGAAGGTAATATCTATATATACTTCAAGGAGAAGTAGCTTGTTGGCCAGTCCACTCCCATTAGAAACAGATAAATGTTAAAATACTTGAAATAACAAAAATAAAGTATCATTTCCTTGAACTCTCCATGTTGTTTGATACCATATTTCATGCTTATCATCCTTTTTGATACTCTATCTTATGTTGGCTGGTGAAATTCTCACAATATCTTGTTTCTCTTCTTTGCCTTATCATTCCTTTCCTCTTTTTTCCTCCAGTTCTCCTTCTATATTCTCTCCATCAGAAATCCTTTCTATTCTTATAACATTAAGTATCCCCTCTAGGAAAAGACTGCCAAATATATAAATCTACAATGCTAACTTTCCTTTAAGTTGAACTACCACATTCCAAGCTTCCTATTGGGGGATTTCAATTTAGAGAACCACAAGTTCAGAATATATAAAACCTAATACTATTTCTCTTCCCAAACAACTTCCCCATATAGACTTTCCTATTAAGGTTATTTTCCCAGGTTCAAAAACTAGGAGTGAGTTTTTTAAATAACATAATTTATTTTCAGTTTTCAACATTTACCTCTACAAGATTTTGAATTTTAAATTTTCTCCCCCTCTTTCCCCTGTACCCTCCCCAAGATGTCATGTGATCTGATACAGGTCATATATATACAATCATATTAAACATATCCCCACATTAGTCATGTTATATAGAAGAATTAGAACCAGTGGGAAAAACCATGAGAAAGAAAAAAAAACAAAAATAAGGAAAAATAGTATGCTTTGATCTGCACTCAGACTCAATAGTTGTTTCTCTGAATGAGGATAACATTTTCTATCATGAGACTTTTGGAATTGTCTTAAATCATTGCAATGGTGAGAAGAATTGATTCTATCAAAGGTGGTCATCACACAATGTTACTGTTACTGTGTACACTATTTTCCTGGTTCTGCTCATTTCATTCAGCATCAGTTCATGCAAGCCTTTCCAGGTTTTTCAGAAATCAGCCTGCTCAACATTTCTAACGGAATAATAGTATTCCATTACATTCATACACCACAACTTGTTCTGCTATTCTCCAAATGATGAGTAAGTACACTCTCAATTTCCAATTCTTGGCTGTGACAAAAAAAAACACAAAAAAACCTGCTATAAACATTTTTGTACATGTGGGTGTTGGGGTGTAAGCTTGGTTTTCACGTGAACAATCTTGGGTCAGGTAAAGGTGAGGGCTTCTAAACCGCAGAGCTCTCACGAGGCCCCCCAGGGCACAGCTGGGAATTGAGGAGTGAATCACGAGCTATCTTGTTTTTCCACCTCTTCTCAATGGAAACTTGCTGGGGAGAACATCCCACTCTTGAGATTAGTCTGTGGTCTGAGCACACCTGTTGTTAATTGGCTAAGGGGCTGAGAGCACACTGTCCACGAGTGAACTATGCAGCTGGGAGAGCTTAAATGGGGACAGGAAAGCCTGGGGGTTGGGTTTCTCTTTCCTCCGAAAGGAGAAGGGGGCTCCACGGGGAGAACTCATCTTGCATGCTGACATGTAGCTGGTATCTGGAGTAAAGCCTACACTTCTCTTTGACTCTGGAGGTCTCTTCTCTCATTACGTTTATCTGATTGGCCACCGAAGACATGCAATAGGTAAGAAGGACCCAGGAGCCCATGGCAATTAGGCCGGACATGTGGGTCCTTTCCCCTTTATGATGATCTCATTGGGATACAGACCTAGAAGCGATATTGTTAGATCAAAGGATATGCTCAGTTTTATAGCCCTTTGAGCATAGTTCCAAACTGTTCTCTAGAATGCTGGATTAGTCCACAAGTTCACCAACCATGCATTAGTATTACAATTTCCCCACATCTTTTTCCAGTATTTATCATTTTCCTGTTTTGTCATGTTAGCCAATCTAGTAGGTGTCATTTGAGTTGTTTTAATTCAAATCTCTCTAATCAGTAGTAATTTAGAACATTTTTTCATGTGATTATAGATAGCTTTAATTTCTTCCTCTGAAAACTGCCTGTTCATATCCTTTGACCATTTATCAATTGGAGAATGACTTGTATTCTTATAGATTTGACTCAGTTCTCTGTATTTTTTGGAAATGAGGCCTTTACCAGAGACACTGAATATAAAAATTGTTTCCTAGCTTTCTGCTTCTATTCTAATCTTGGTTGCATTGATTTTGTGCAAAACCTTTTTAGTGTACTATAATCAAAATTATCCATTTTGCATTTCATAATGTTCTTTCTTGTTTGGTCATAAATTCTTCTATTCTCTACAGATCTGACAGGTAAACTATTCCCTGCTCTCATAGTTTGCTTATAGTTTTAGCCTATATATATGTATTAATTACTCATTTGACTTTATCTTGGTCTAAGATGTGACGTTAGGCTATACCTTGTTTCTGCTGTACTGTTTTCCAGTTTCCCCAGAAGTTTTTGTCAAATAGTGAGTTCTTATCCTACAAGTTGGAATCTTTGGATTTATCAAACAGTAGATTATTATAGTCATTGACTACTGTCTTGTGTGCCTAACCTATTCTACTGATCCACTACTCTATTTCTTAGCCAGTATCAAGTAGTTTTGATTATTGATGCTTTATAACACAGTTTTAGACCTGGTATGACTAGGATACTTTCCTTAAATTTCTTTTCATCAATTCCCATGATATTCTGGACCTTTGTTCTTCCAGATGAATTTTATTATTTTTTCTGGTTCTGTAAAATAATTTTTGTTAATTTGATTGGTATGGCACTAAATAAGTAAATTAATTTAGGTAGAAATGACATTTTTATTACATTAGCTCAACCTATCCATGAGCAATTGATGTTTTTCCAATTATTTAGATCTGACTTTATTTGTGTGAAAAATATTTTTGTAATTGTGTTCATCTAGTTCCTGGGTTTGTCTTGGCAGGTAGATACTCAAATATTTTTGTTGTCTACAGTTACTTTAGATGGAATTTTTCTTTCTATCTCTTATTGTTGGGCTTTGTTAGTGATATATGTAAATGCTGATGATTTACGTGGATTCATTTTATATCCTGCAACTTTGCTAAAGTTGTTGATTATTTCAAGTATTTTTTTAGGATTCTCTAAGTATATCATCCTATCTTCTGCAAAGAGTAGTGATAACTTTGTTTCTTTATTGCCTATTTAATTCCTTCAATTTATTTTTCTTTTCTTATTGCTAAAGCTAACATTTCAAGTACAATATTAAATAGCAGTGGTGATAATGGACGTCCTCGTTTCACTCCTGATCTTATTGGAAATACTTCTAGCTTATCCTCATTACTTATAATGCTTGCTGATGGTTTTAGATAGATACTACTTATCATTTTTAGAAAAACTCCATTTATTCTAGTGTTTTAATAGGAATGGGTGTTGTATGTTATCAAAAGCTTTTTCTGTATCTACTGAGATAATCATATGATTTCTGCTTATTTTATTATTGATATGGTCAGTTATGCTGATAGTTTTCCTAATACTGAACAAACTTTGCATTTCTGGTATAAAGCCTACTTGGTCTTAGTGACGATTCTCATGACAAGTTTCTGTAATTTCTGCTAATGTTTTATTTAAAATTTTTTCATCTATATTTACTAGGGAGATTGGTTTATAATTTTCTTAACTCTGTTTTGACTCTTCCTGATTTAGGCATAAGCATCATATTTGAGTCATTAAAGAAATTTGGTAGGACTCCACCTATTTTCAGGAGTAATATTTGATTCTTCCCTTTCAACTTGATCCCCTCAGTTGAATCAGCTCAAGTCTTAAGTTTTTCTTCTTAATATCTCTCTGACCAGGTGTGAGGACAGACACTTGTAATACAAACTACCAAGGGACCAAGGATGAAGCATCTTGTGAGCTTGGGAATTCTGAGCTGCAGAGGGCTGTGTCAATTGGATGTCTTCACTACTTTTGGAACATCATTGATATGGTGGGCTGCTGGGAATTTGTGCGGGGGAACTAGGTTGCCCAAAGAGGAATAAGTCAGCTCATGTCATAAATGGAGTAAGTCAAAGCTCTCATGCTAATTAATAGTGAAATTGGGCCTTTGAGTAAGCTCCTATACTTCCAAACTGGTCAAGATAGGGAAACTCGGTCTAAAAAATAAGCAAACAACCCTAAAACATTCTATATTCCTGTTGAAATCACTTTTGTCTAGGTTTTTGATAGCTCATGGCTATACTACAAAATAATCTTTAACTTAAAGCATTTTCTCTATTCTCAAAGCCATCATATACATGTCAGTGAGATTTTTTACACATTTTTTGGAGGTTTTTGAATAAGAAAATTGTATACAAAAAGTTGTA
This sequence comes from Potorous gilbertii, assembly GCA_028658325.1. Taxonomy (NCBI): domain Eukaryota; kingdom Metazoa; phylum Chordata; class Mammalia; order Diprotodontia; family Potoroidae; genus Potorous; species Potorous gilbertii. The sequence goes on from CM053769.1 coordinate 190,836,823, forward strand.
CTTTTAAAGTTTTAAGCCTAAACTCATTAGGCTGGCATTTAATGCAGCAACCTTAGTAACCTTAGCTCTGCAATCTTAGCCTTCCCTTTGACTACTGCTCTAACTATATCTCCCAGTACTTGGCTCCACATGAACAGGTTTACTAATTGTCTCAGAATTAATCCTTGTGCTTTGTCATCTCTCTAACTTTTCTAATACTATTATCTCTAGTCTCTAATGCCTTATTTATTCTTCCCTTTGGTCTGGTTCATTCCTCCTCAGGCAGCCTCATAACCTTCTGCTCCTAGGAGCTTACAATATTGGTGCCTGACCACAATGTGTGTGGTGCACACCACAAAGCCTTTAGCCCCACAGAAGTCCTAGGCTCAAACAACATACCAGCTTCTGCTTCCTTAGAAGCAGGGACTACAGGTATGTGACACCTTCCCCACCTCAATGAGGCATTTTTGCTTGATAAAACTATCATCTATCCATCCATCTTTCTAGGTATATTAATTGGTATTTGAATCAAGGAGTACAGGCTTTTGTGTTTGTTGGAATATGGTGGGCCCCATCTTTGTATAAACATTATCCCTTTTTTTGATGAGAGAGTTAAAGATCAGAGACGTATGTCACAATGAAATTAACTCTGGATTTGGAATCAGAGGGACTCCATTCGTACCCTGGCTCTGACACAAGTCATGATTTTGGACAATGTGTTTGCCTTTCTGGGTTTCAATTTCTTCCTTTGGTAAATAAGGGAGAGTGTAGATTCTTTGACTGCAAGTAATGGGAAACAAGGCTCCAAAAACAGATCAGAACCAGACTGTGAATGTTCTTAAATGACAAAAGTTCTTTTTTTAGCTTTCACTATTTCAGTAGTCTCCCAGCTTCTAGTCTTTTCTCTCCAAGTCTCTATGCTGCTCCCAAATTTGTGACACTTTTTCTGACCATGACAGTTCTGTAGTTAAAAATCTTCAGTGGAGTCTTATTCCTTATAGTTGTTAGAATTAAATATAAACTTCTAAGTATGACCATCCTCAATCTGGGTGCCATCTATCTTTCCTACTTATTTCATAATTTTCCTTATGCATTCCACATTTCAGCCAAAATGGCCTACTGGTTATTTTCAAAACTTGGCATCCAATCTCCCTTTTTTTTTTTTTGTACTCTCCCTTATACTCCTTCATTAAAACTACTTCAAAGAATCTTCAGCTTCCTTTCAAGATCAGTTCAAAGGTTGTCTATTATGTTAAGCTTTTCCTATCCCTACCTCATTTTTAGACTTCACAATTCCTTCCCATTCAGTTGTTGATGTTCTTTCCTTTCTTACCTTGCATTTGCATATATGGGTACATGTCATCTCTTCCCAGCTGACTATAAACTTCTTGAGTTCAGAGTAAATTTTTTTTCTTTTCTATCCCTGATGCCAGTAAGATACTGTGCTGATATCTAGCTCATAGAACACTTTTAATAAACGTGTGTTGAATTCTGTAGGTAATAGGAAGTGACTGAATGTTTTTGAGTATATGAACGATACAGTGAGACAGATGCCTTAGGTAGATTATTTTGTCAGCTCTATGAAGGATGGGTTGGTGAGAGGAGAGACTTGAGTTAGGAAGACCAATTAAGGAGCTATTGCACTGTTCTAAGTGAAAGATGATGAGGGCTAGAACTAGAGAGGTTCCAGTAGGAATAAAATATTGATGCCAGATTTGAGGGATATCGTGGAATTAGAATGGACAAGGCTAGATGGGAAGAGTCAAGGGTGATTCCATTGTTATGAAACTATTTGATTGGGAGGATGGTGATGCCCTCAACAGAAATATTAAAGTTAGGAGGAAGGGAAGATGCAGGGGAGAAGATGTTGATTTCTGCTTTGGACATTTTGGGTTTAACACGCCACCATGTTGGTGGTATCTAGCAGTTGAAGTTCAAGGGAATCTAAACTCTCTCAAGGCAGAAAAATATTATACAAGGCAGCAAATCAAAGCAGTGCTGACCTATATTTATAGAATATTAACATCATATCCTGGTTTGATTTATGCATTCAACTCCACAGTACTGCATAGAACTTTCCTACCTTAACAAGATCAAATCAATAGCTCAAGTTATATCAACTTGATGGCTTTAAGTCAGCAATTCAACTGACAGGAGATATCATGACTTCAAAGTAATGAATCAATAAATTTTGACTGGCTAACTTCTGAACCAATTTGTTTTCCTCCATTATGATTAGTAATTTTATCATAAGCAGCATGAATCTGATAACTACTTCGTTTGCTTTTCTGCATTACACCTCCACAATCAGATAGATCCTATTTCACTTTAATCAATCATTGGTAATCATAATCAGAAGGTTCCTGCAGTGCCCATCCAGTGTTAAGTGCTAGCTGCATCAGTGGATGCCTAATAGAAAATGTTGATTGGTATGTGCTAAAGGGAATAAAAAAAAAAAAAGGAAATGATGAACAGTGCTTACTTAGCTGAGTGTAACAGACTCCACATCCATCACAAGAGCCTAGTGTCTGATCTACTTCTTTCCTTAACTGCCACAGTCTTCGTCCATTTCTCCTCTTGTACCACTTAATTTGTAGGTCTGCTTGCTCTATCAAATTCCTAACTTGTGCTGCCGCCACTCTGTGTCAGAGGTATCCATCCTTAGTTCCAAGTCTGTTTGGAAAGCCCATATCAATAAGATGTTGTTATATGACTGTCATTTTTGCCCTACAACAAATCTCACTGTAGCAGAGTGTCTTGTGGCTGCAGATGCTATTAATACTTTCCCTGCTCTGTCAATTGATTTCAAGGCTGCTTCCCCAATTGAGCTGCGTGTGCCTTCAAAAGGTGGATGAGCCAGGCTGAAGGAAAGGATCATAAAAGAGTCTGACAATCCCACATCATCTTCACACAACCTGTCATTGCTGGATAAATTTGTCCCATGTGAATCTTTCATAGCAGTTTTCTCAATTCTCCACTTATCCTTCCTTTCCCCCTGAATGTGAAAGCTTTTCATAGACATAGAGAGGGAGGGAGCTCTCATTTCAGCTCTAGGTACCATGCTTTCAAAACAATAGAGCAGGGATGAAGCTGCAGCTTGATTTCTTTTATTTCCTAAAATAAACATCTATCCTCTTTGCCAGTGGTTGCCAGGGTTTCTCGGCCAAAGACTCATTGGGGATCTGACTACATTTCATAGGCTTCTCTTCAGGTTTTGGTCCAATATTTGCTGCCTCCTAAATGTTACATCAATGAATCATTTTCTTATCTTTATTATGCATATCTGTCAGCAGTGAGGACTGATCACTTATGTACTCTATTCTGACCAGTGAAAAACCTCTGTCTCCCTGCATTCTTCCCTTACTAGAGAAATTCCAGTTCTCTGGAATACATATGTATATGTTCACAGATATTGATTAAACTGACATATACCATCAAACTGCATAGTATAATACACACACAGATATTTAAACGTAACATCCACACCAGAAATTCATGCTGTTGGAATTAGAATATATGACAAAATGATGCATTTTAAAATATGGCCAGGGCAAGTAGGTGGCATAGTGGATAGAGTACTGTGGCTGGAGTCAGAAACACTCATCTTCCTGAGTTCAAATCTGCCCTGAGGTATTTGCTAGCTGTATGACCCTAGGCAAGTCATTTAACCTTGTTTGCCTCAATTTCCTCATCTGTAAAATGAGAAGAAGAAAGAAATGGCAAACCACTTGTATCTTTGCCAAGAAAACCAAAAATGGGTCACAACGAGTCAAACATGACTGAAAAACGACAGAACAAAAAAATATGGACACAAATATCAATATATTAGAAAACAAATTAATTGCTTCAGTTACCATCAGAGATGGAATAAACAGTTCATAAGCAGAAATGTACAATATGCTCTATAACAGTACTAAATGCATAATGTTGCACAAAAGCATATATAGCAATGATGTTTAACACATTAATAAGAACATGTTGTCTAACAAACACATAACTCAAATGAAGTCCATAAAGCAAATGTTGCAGCTGTATCCCAAAGCAAACAATTTGACAATAAATGTCATTTGGCTTCATGGGTCATGACTTCCATGCTTCCTAAAGCAATGTATGTAAATTTGGTCACCAACCTTATAGTGCTAATTCTTCTCCCATAATCTCCTCAGCTTGTGGATGCTTCTGATGGTCAATAGGTTCAGTCCTACTAACATACAATCCTAATTCTGAGCTTGTAGATGATTCAGGTTATCATGTACTTTGAGTGCCCTTTGCTCATTGACTATCTTTATTACTGGAGTATTAGGCAAGAAAGAGAATGCCTCTTGACCAAGCTTGTTGTGAGTATCCTCTGCCTTCCTGACTTACAGTCCCGGTCCTGACTTTATGGATGGCTGAAGCTGACTCTTGCTGTTGCCGTGTTCTGTTGATTAATTCTCTTCCCTAGATTTCTCCACAACTTCAGAAATAAGCAAGAAATGGGCTCTGTCTATATTGATATATTCTCTCCTGTCTGCATAGAAGTCTACCTAGGGCCATGACAGATTTGAATGATTTCCACTGTGCATATGTCAAGTCCTTTTCTTCCTTATCAGGTCAATATTTACCACTATAAGTTACATCCTGTAATTTGTGAGAGGGCACTTTGAGTTTCTTTGCCTAATTCTTTTATTTCTTCTTCCTACTCAAAGGAGTGTGACTAGTTGTTTAACAGGAAATGGTTGGTTTGTGATATGTTATATTTGAAGGACTCTAACCATTCCCTCAGTTATCCTGTAGGCCAATAAGTTGTATGATATTTCAACTTCTTGGTATGGGAACTTCCTATTTTGATTTTTGTGCTTTCCATGTATGGAAAGATTTCTTAGAACGCAAGCACTTCATTGAAGATCTTGACAACGAACTCAAGTATCCTATGATACTGACACATTTCTAACAGAGATTTCTCAAGTGAGGCCATAGCTAGTTTGTGAGCCTTTCAGATGATTGTGGGCCCCTTTATCTTCTCCATCTTCTGAGATTTCAAAGCACAAGTTTATAAGCCTACATTGACCATGTCTCCACATCAATAAATATGTTATAAAACCTGTGGCATTATTTTTGAAAATATTGCATTCATGCACTAGAAATGTCATATGCTGACTCACTTAATCAACTATAGAAATTTAAAATTCCTGATCAATAATGCTTGTGCACATTGGGAGAAATGATAAATCAATCAGCATGCTGCTTATATTTTTTTCCATCTCCTATCCAGAAATAAAACATTTATAGACAGAGATTGCAGCGTCTTGTTGGGTGCTTTAACAATCCAAGTGTGCAGTCTGATTTGGTGGCATTTTCCTTTGTTCACATTATAACACATAAGTTGGGGCAGGAGAATCTCCTGTTAAGAGAAGACACTTGAGCTTAACTCAAGTGAACAGAAATCATTCTGTAGTATAGTTATAGCCACAAAGTGAACGTCTTAATATTTGTGTGTAGCATAATTAATTCTTGGTATTATGTGTGTGAACCAGTATGGATTGATATAGCTCCTTATTACATCACCCCCAAATCTGCCAGTTTCTCAAGGAAAACCCAAGGACAATTTCATCTGCATTTCACAGTCCTTCCCTCCTTCCCTCCTTCCCTCCTTCCCTCCTTCCCTCCTTCCCTCCTTCCCTCCTTCCCTCCTTCCCTCCTTCCCTCCTTCCCTCCTTCCCTCCTTCCCTCCTTCCCTCCTTCCCTCCTTCCCTCCTTCCCTCCTTCCCTCCCTTATAGTTCTGTTCTCCACATTGCATCATGTATTTTTGAGAATTTTCAATAATTTTATTTCCATTCACACATTTCACAGAAAAAAAAAGAGTAGAGAACATTTCCATGGTATATGAAAAGACGAGTCTGAACATATTTCTCTATTTACAAGCATGGAGAAAAGAGGAACATCAATGACAGTGGTTATATTTGTCAGTCTGAGGGCCTTTGCAGACACAGCTGTGGGCATGCTTGATGCATTCCACAGGGCAGCAGGGCTAGTGTATTTTCTTTCAGAATATATGGTACCAGAATTTAGGAGCTTGCAAAGGAGTGAGAGACACTGCATGCAGTCACAATTGGCTGGGGGGGGGGCAGAGGGGTGGCCATTATTGGCAAGTAGATATTGGATAGGTGGTTCTTATGGGGAAAAGATGGCTGAAGGGCCAGAAAGAAATGTTTCTGCATCAGTTTACATGAGATATATTCTTAAGCTTCTTGGTATTAGGCATATTTACCATTTCTTAGGGTGCAATAATGCTCTATTGCATTAATTAACTACAGGTTGTTTTGCCATTTGCTACTCAATGGGCACCCACTTTGTTTCTAGGCTTTCCCCCTCACCACAATGGTTATTTCAAATTACAGCCCTACCAACAATGCTTTATTATTCTCATATTTGTATAATCACTCCACCATTGACTGCTTATTTTTTTTTGGTCATTTTTGACAATTGAATGGATATAAGGTGAAACCAGAGGTATATTAATTTGTATTTCTCTAAAATCATTGAGCTCATCATTTTTTTTTAATCTAAAATTTATTTTTCAGTTTGTAACATTCACTTCCACAAGAATTTGAATTCAAAATTTTCTCCCCATCTTTCCCCACCCCCTACCCAAGGACAGCATGCACTTCATCCATCTCTTCTTCCAGTCTATCTTCCCTTCTATTACCAACCCTTCTTCCATCCTCTTTCCTCTCTATTTTCCTGTAGTGCAAAATAGATATCTATGCTCCATTGCCTGTATATCTTAATTTCCAGTTGCATGCTAAAACAATTTTTAACATTCATTCTTAAGGCTTTGAGTTTCATATTCTCTCCCTTCCTTACCTCCTACCCTCATTGAGAAAACAAGCAATTCAATATAGGTCATACATATGTAACAATGCAAAGCACTTCCATAATATTTATGTTATAAAAGACTAGCCACATTTCCCTCTGTCCTATCTTGCCCTTCATTTATTCTAATCTCTCCTTTGACCTGTCCTCCCACAATAGTGTTTGCTGCTGATTATCCCTTTCCCCAATTTGCTGTCTCTTCTATTATCTTCCCTCTCCTATCCCCTTCGCCTTCCTGTAGGGTTAAAATAGATATCCATATTCAATGGAGTGTGTTTTATTGCCTCCTTAAACCAAATTCCATGAGAGTAAGGCTCAATTTTCTTTCATTTCCCCCCTCTTCCCCTCTATTGTAGAAGCTCTTGTATGTGAGATGATTTGCTACATTCTACCTCTCCCTTTCTCTTACTCCTAGTACTTTCCACTCAACAGTAAATTTTATTGTTTTTAGGTATTTTTCCTTTATATTCAGCTCATCCTGGGCCCTCTGTCTTTGTGTATACACACACACACACACACACACACACACACACATATACATATACTCACATGTACATATACATACCTACACATATATACATATATACCATATACATGTATATACACATACATACATCTACATATGCATACCTACACACATATATAATGAACACATATGTACATACCCCTACACCCCCCTCTCCCCCTCTCCCCCTCTATCTCTATCTAGATATATATATTCTCTCTAACTACCCTAATACTGAGAAAGGTCTCATGAGTTACAAATAATGTCTTTCCATGCAGGAATGTCAATAGTTCAACTTTAATGAGTTCCTTAAGGCTTCTCTTTCCTGTTTACCTTTTCATGTTTCTCTTGATTCTTGTGTTTGAAAGTCAGATTTTCTATTCAGTTCTAGTCTTTTCAACAAGAATGCTTTGGAAATCCTCTATTTCATTGAAATTTCACCTTTCCCCCTGAAGTATTATATTCAGTTTTGCTGGGTAGGTGATTCTTGGTTTTAATCCTATCTCCTTTGACCTCTAGAATACCATATTTTAAGCCCTTCAATCCCTTACTGTAGAAGCTGCTAAATCCTGTGTTATCCTGATTGTATTTTCACAATACCTGAATTGATTCTTTCTGGCTGCTTGTAATATTTCTCCTTGACCTGGGAACTCTGGAATTTGGCTGCAATTTCCTAGGAGTTTTCCTTTTGGGTTCTCTTTCAGGAGGTGATTAGTGAATTCTTTCTGTTTTTATTTTACTCTCTGGTTGTAGAATAGGTGATGTCTAGGTTCTTTTTTGATCATGGTTTTCAGTAATTGAGTAATTTTTAAATTATCTCTTTTTCTGGGTCAGTTGTTTTTCCGGTGAGATATTTCACATTGTCTTCTATTTTTTGATTCTTTTGGTTTTGTTTTATAATTTCTTGGTTTCTCATAAAGTCATTATCTTTCTTCTGCTCCATCTGCTCCATTTTAATTTTTATAGAACTATTTTCTTCAATGAACTTTTGAACCTCCTTTTTCATTTGGCTAATTCTACTTTTTAAAGCGTTCTTCTCATTGGCTTTGTTGGACCTCTTTTGCCATTTGGGTTAGTCTATTTCTACAGGTGTTACTTTCTTCAGCATTTTTTGGATCTCCTTTAGCAAAGTGTTGACTCACTTTTCATGATTTTCTTGCATTGCTCTCATTTCTCTTCCCAATTTTCCTCACCTCTCTTACTTGATTTTCAGAATCCTTTTTGAGCTCCTCCATGGTCTGACACCATTGAATTTCTTTGGAGGTTCTGGATGCAGAAGCCTTGACTTTGATGTCTTCATCTGATGGTGTGCTTTGTTCTTCCTCATCCAAAAGGATGGAAGAAAATACCTGTTCACCAAGAGAGTAAGCATCTGTATTTTTATTTTCCCCCCTTTTGGGGCATTTTCTCAGTCAGTTACTTGACTTTTGAGTCCTTTGTCAAGTGGAGGTTATACTCCAGGGACCTGTAAGTTCTCAGTTCCTCCAAAGTGGCACAATCAAGGGAAAGGAATTTACTCTTCTCCTGGCCTGCACTTTGATCTGGGAGCAACCACAAGCTTTTCTGCCCAGGACCTGTGAATAGTTTTCCCTCTCCAGAACCTCCACCAGCTCCACCATGCCAGTGCTCCTCTTCATCCCAGGACTGCCACTCAGACCTGAGACACAGATTGACTGCTAGATTCCTCCAGGGTCTTTAGTCCAAGGGCTCCAAAAGTGGATACTACTGCCACTGCCCTAGGGCCAGGACCAGAGTCAGACAGCATAACCCTCTCACTCAGGTGAAAGAGCTTTCTTACTGACCTTTGAAACTGTCTTTGCCATTTGTGCATTGAGAAATCTGGGAACTAAGGCTGCTACCTATTATTCTGCCCTGAAGCCTGCTCCAGTCCTTTCTGTGCATCGTTTCTGAGAATGGTATGACAGACCTTTCATGTTGGCCTGCCAGGTTGTCTTGGGCTGGAAATCTTTCACTCTATTATTTTGTGGCTTCTCCTGCTCTAGAATTTGTTTAGACTCATTTTTTAGAGGTATTTTATGGGCTATGGGGGACAGCTAGAACAGGTCCATCTTTCTACTCCTCTATCTTGGCTTCCTCACTCATCGTTTCTTATAGCAGAGTAGCGTTCCATTTTAATCATATAAATTTACTAGTTCAGCCATTCCCCAGCTGATGGGAATCCCTGCTATTTCCATTTCATTGCCACCACAAAGAGATCATCTATAAACATTTTGGATCATGTAGACGCTTTTCCTGTTTCTCTCATCATCTTTGGAAATAGACCAAGTAGTGGTATGGCCGGATCAAAAGGCATAGGTAGTTTAATAACTCTTTAGGCACATTTTACAATTCTACCATTAATAAATTAGTGTCCCATTTTTTCCACATCCTCTCCAACATTTGTCACTTTCTCCTTCTAGCCTTTCAACCTGTTATGTGTGAAATGATATCTCAAGGTTGTTTTAAACTACATTTCTCTAATTGATAATGATTTAGAATACTTTATATGACTATAAATGAGCTCTAGAGAATATGCAAAAAATTATCTGCATCCAGTGGAAAAATGGATAATGAGACCCTTGTGTGTCTAATGTTAGCCACCTCTAGGGTGGAAGAGGGGAGGGAAGAAAAAAAGAGAAAAATACATGATAATTTTGTTGCATATCTGAAAGAAATAGTAAGTTGTGTATAGTAGATTTACAGTTTTATGTGCAATAGTCTTTTTTATTGTACTATTATAGAAGTGCTTGTTTTATTCCACAAATTAAAATGATATTAAAAAAATTAAATTTGTATTTCTCTGATTAGCAGTAACTCAAAACACTTTCCCCCATATGGTTAGTAATCATTTACAATTTTTCCTTTGTAAATAACTATTGTACTTTGATTATTTACTTTTGGGAAATTCTACTTTGTATTTTTTTTTGATTAATTCTATATCTTAGATATCAAACTTTTATCAGGGAAATTGATATTGATACTTTCAGCAGCAGCTTCTTTTATTCATAGCTCATTTATTTTGTTTACACAAATTCTTTTAAATGACACATTATTTGAGTCTGTTTGACTTTATAATCACCCAGTATACTTTTGTTTCTTTATAATAATCACGGATGTAAAAGCAATTGAGTTACATATTACATCCATCCTTCAAGGCCCAGTGCATGTCTACCAGCTCCAGGTTGTCTTCTCCAATCACTCCAGTATATATTAATCTCTTCCTTCTCTGATCTGCTATTGCACTCTAAATCTTTCTTATGAAATTTAGCACTTCATTGTTCTCTGATTATTTCGTTTGGATTTGCTTTTGGCTAGCATGAATTCAACAAATATCTATCAAGCACCCTGTATGTATTTGGTCCTCTCAGTGCCCAGATTATAGACTCTTTGAAGATAAAGGAACATTCTTTAAATTTTCCATTAGGGTCTAGCATAGTGAAGGTATAAAGTCAATGACACAGGAGTCAGGAAAAGCTGGTTTCAAATGCCACTTCTGAAACTTAACTAGCTGTGGGATATGGGCGAGTCACTTAATGTTTCTGACATTCCACTTCATCATTTGTACAATAAAGGGGTTGATCTCAATAACGTCTCAGGTCTTTTCTACCTCACATCTTTTTATATGATTCGGTGATGCTCTAAATCTCTGAATTGGAAGGCACCTCAGCAGCCAGTCAGTGCAAAAAGGATAGGAGCCAAATTCTCCTACAACAAATTCAACAGGTAGGCATCAACCTCTGTGGGAAGATCGGTATTGAGGGAAACACTTGGGTTTACATATTTGTGTCAATTGCCCATATATCCTGAAGATTCCTATGCTACTTTAGGTTATCTCCAACTGTTAGTAGTTTTTTTTTCCAGTTAGGAATGGGACTCTTTGAAATTTCTACCCAGTGTTCCTAATTGTATAATTTGGAGTCAAGCAGAATAAGTCTGAGCCCTTTTTCAACATGACAACCCTACAGATGATTAAAATCAGTTATGTCTCACCAAAGTCTTTTTTTCATCACATTAATATCTCTACTTCCTACAGATGATCACCTTCCTCTGGATTCTTGATATTTTAATGATTTCTTTTAAAAATGATGCTCTGGATATAGACTAATCAGAACACAGTACAGAGGAATGATCATTTTTATAGTCTTTACTCTGACATTAGGCCCCTGGGGCATAATGACAGAGAGTTGGCCTCAGGATTGAAAGACCTGGTTTCAGGAGTGATCTTTGAAGTTTATATACATACATACATATGTCTCTATATATACATATCCATACATACACACACAGATTGCTTTTTTCAATCTTCAAGTCCCACAAAATAATTATCATCCTGTCCATTTTGCTTATGTCACCTACAATGTTATCTACAAGTTCATAAGCTTAACATCTATGCCTTTTATCCAAGTTATTTAATTCAATCTAAATCAAGGAACAGTTATTAATCATCTCCTATGTGTTAGACACTATTTCAGGTGCTGGGGATAGAAATAATCTATACACACACATATGCATATGTATACACATTATATATATATATACACATATATACACACACACACACACACACACACACACACTCATAAATCCATCTGCACATATAAATGTGTTTATATATATATACTTTATAGATAACATACATGTTATATGCATATTATGTATAATGTACATTACATATATATATATATATATATATATATATATGAGGCTCAGAGAGGTTATGAGATTTGCTCAAAGTTATTTGGTTAATAAATATTTGAAGTAGGATTGAACTCCAGTATTTCCCTACTCCAAGTCCAATATTTAATCCATTATATCTCTTGGCTCATGATGAAATCATGATGTAAAAAAGATCTCCATGGGCAAAAATCAGGGTGCCAAACATGAGCAAATAAATTTTGGTGTGAATAAATATTTTAAAAAGTATCCTTTTGGTTTAAATTTATATAAATAAGATGGGGAGGTGTGGTAAACTATCAGTCTATCTTAAATATAGGGATTTTAGTGGACTCCATGTTTTATTATGGTTAGAGCAATATGGCAAGTAAACATGTTAATATAATTTTATATTGTATTAATAGAGACAGTGTTTGGGATTAGAGAGCTTGTATTGTGTCAATTTCTGTCTTTAGGAATCTTACATTTTATTGGGAAAAGAGGGAACCAACATTTGAGATAAGTAATTTCAAGTAATGCCAAGTAATTTCAAAGAGAGTACAGTCAGGTACACACAGGACTGAGTGGGATTAGGAAAACCCTTCTCCAGAAGTTAATACCTGAGCTGGATCATCAAGGAATATTGGGTTTCTAGGAGGTGGAATTAAGAAAGAATAATCATCTCCCATGATGGACAGCATACTTTCTTAAATATTTAGAGGCCAGATATAGAATGTTATACTCAGGAAGCATCAACTATATTGCGTTCAAATTAAGTTTGGTTGAAACACAAAGTGTGCAAATCTGAATAAAGTAAAATAAATTTGGAAATATAAGTTGAAATCAGATGATGAAAAACTTCTAAATGCCAACCAAAAAATGTGTATATATGGTCCAAGATATTATAAGGAGCCTCTAAAGTTTCTTGAGCAGATGAGTGATGTGGATGAGAGATATTAGAATGGCCCTAGCAAGAGGTGATAAAGTTCTGAATGAGGGTTTTGGTTGGTGATTATAGATGAGATAGTTGCCAGAGATGCCTTAGAAGTATAATTGATAAGATTGACAACTAATTGAATGTCAGTGGGTGGAGTGAAGAAAAATGAAGATTCAAAAGTCTATGAGATTCAAAATCGTGGTCATTGATATAGCAAATAATAACTCGAAAATATAACAAGAACAAATGTCTAAACATTTCCCCCACATTTCCTCTGGGGTATACTCTTTCCTACCCCATCTCAATCTCTGGGGAAGTAGTTTAACTCCCACATAGCATTTTTATCACAAAGAGAAGAGAACAATATTTATTAAATATTTAGTGTGTCCAGATGCAGCATAACCACTGGATGAGTACTTATGCTGGTCTGTGGTTCCCAAAATAGCTCCATGGTCTCCAGGGCATTAATACTCTTCTGGATGAGAAATCCAGCCTAAATTCTGACTTCTGTATTCTTGTGGCTCACTGTCCCAATATTCCAAACCTACTAAGCCTGGAGATTCCATTTCCTGATCTAGATGATAAGTAGAAAAAAGTGAATGAGGCAAAGAAAAAAGATCTGAGGTTTCCAAGCCTATTTTGAATGCCTTGTAGTCAAGCAAAGAGCCTCCTTTTAACTGTGGCTAACTGACTAGAGCAATTACAGAATGTCTCCTTGGCTCCACAGTTGTTCGAATGCAATTCCTTTGCCTCATCATGAGTCTTCTAGAAGAAAGTTTCCCAGATTATCATTAAGGAAAGATGCCATCCCAGGTGCTCTGCCCATACACCAGAACCCCATGTTCCCTTTTCCCTTTGAGGATAGATGAGGATTTCTTCTTTAAATGGGAACTGAACTTTTTTAAAAACATGAATTATGAAAAGGAATCCTTGGGGATGTACTGAAGGAATGTATGTGGAGCTATGTTTTGAGAGGTGATATGAGTTATCTTTCAGAAGCTGACCTGGTTTTAAGGGTTATTTGCTTCAAAAAATGAAATAAATATAACATAAAATAACACCCAGCAACTTTGTGAGACCAGTAGCCCTCTGTGCTTCTCTGTGACCAAATGTGCCAGCATTCTAGCTACAGAAACTGCCACTTGTTTTTATGGAAGTTCAAGGTGTAAACAGAAATGATCTCTCCTATTGCCAAGGAGCTGTTAGCAACACAATCTGGGGTTAAATTTATTTTTGTGAGTGTGACTGTCTGGCTCCAGTGGTCATTGAACAAGGCCATTCATTACTTCCCTGTGAATGTTACACAGGTGAAAAATCCAGATGGTTGAATCTCTTTATTTATCCGTTGAATGTTTACAATGTCAGTACAAACCTCTGTCTTTTGTCACTATGTATAAGTGGTGGAGAAAGAACTGTCTCTAAGGAAAAAACTCCCGTCTCCAAATGAAATCATGAAGAGGGTAAAGGGGGCAGATACTAACAATGGTTGGAAGTGGTCATTTGGAAAGCCTACCTTGCACTTCTAAATTCTTAACTCTCATCACATCTCCAGGCAGATCGACAACATAGACAGATGGAGCTATCATTTGAGAAAGACAGAACTAAAATAGAGTAAAAGAAATAATGGTTTGCCACCTGTCTGACAGGAATTGCGATGAGGTGCCCACATAATAATAGACTCCGGCTGTTATCAGTTTTGAAATGAGAAGCTTAGTTTCCCATTATGGCTCTTTCAAACTCTCCAGTCTCATTGGGCACATTGAAATTAAATGAATAAACTATAATGAAGGACATAGTGAAATGCTGGGATTAGGGGGAAAATAGACAAACCAACCAGTGAAAATACATCTCTCATCATTTCCTCTCTATCCCAATCCATATCTCTATTATGTGTTCATAAATTCTTATTTCTCCACCAATGCATCCTCCATTGCTTGCCCATCCTATGGAGGTGTTAGCAGAGTATAGGGTCTGGATGGTTTTACTAAGCTAGAAAGATTTCAGGGTAGGTCTAATATGTGTTATGTCCAATGTTTCATTTTTTGTCAGTATGCCTGGCACTTGGCATAGTGCCAGATATATAGTAGGTACTTAATAAATGCTTATTTATTATTTGATAAAAATCTGCCCAACTATATTTCAAGAGACTCATTAATAAGTTTGCTGCACTGTCCTTGCCACAAATCTCTCCCAGCTCCAGTCTAATTTCTGTTCAGTGCCAAAGTGATTTTTCTAAAGCATTGATCTCACCTTGTCACCCCCATACACAATAAACTCTGGAAGTTCCTTATAACTTCAAGGATCAAACACAAAATGCTCTATGTTCAAAGTCTTTCATAATATCCCACACCCATCCATTCATTTCAAGTCTTCTTACACCTTATTACCCCTTCATGTTCTCTTTGATTCAGTGATATTGGCCTTCTTGTTGTTCGATGAACAAGCTACACCATCTCTTCAAGTCACAGCTAAAATTCCACCTTCTACAGGAAGCCTTTACCAATCTCTCTTAATTTAGTGCTTTTCTTTTGTTAATTATTTCTAATTTATCTTATTTTTAGCTCGTTTGCAAATATTTGTTTTTTATGGCCTCCCCCATTAGACTGTGAGCTTTTTGAGGATAGGGATATTGCTTTTTGCCTTTCTTTGTATCCCCAATGCTAAGCAAGTATCTAGCATATTATAGGTACTCAGTAAATGCTTATTGATATCTAACTCTATGCTGTAGGTAAACTGGCTGACTCAACATTCTCCATCCATAATCCATTACTCAAGTCCATACCTTTACATGAATGGTCTGCCATATTTAGAATACAATCTCTTCTTACTTCTACCTCACAGAAGGGATTCACTAGCTTCCTTCAAAATGCAGCTCTAATGACACTACCTGCAAGAGACATTTCCTCTCTTTCCTAATTGTTAACACTCTTTTGAATTTACTTCATATTACTTTGCATATTTATTGTATTTGCTCATGTGTTGTCTTCCCTCCAACTGAACACAAACCATTTGAGGGCAGGGATTATTTTCTCTCTGTCTTTGTTTCCCCAAGCCTTGCACAATGACTTCCACACAGTGGGCACTTAATAAATGTTTCCTATTGGATTGATGAAATTTTTAGTCAAATCAGCTCTCAAAGACAATCTATTCACTTGCAGAAGGGATGACATATCAACGGAGGAAGTTTGCTCATCGAAGAAGAGTGTGTTCAGTAAGGTTTGAACTGTTGGGTGCTAGGATCATAAAAGTTTATAGCAGGAAAATACTTCAGTGATTATCCAGTTCCTTCTTTTTTTCACAGATGGGCCAGGATCTGAACACAGCTCTTTTTATTATTAATTTATTATCAGTCCAGTGTATATTGCACCTGTGACTTAGAAAAAGAAACAATGCTTGCCCTAATTCCCATTCCAATGGCCCTGTGTTAGTAATGTTATGTCCTTGTGGGCTGACTCATTCAACCCTGTCAAATAAGTTCTATCATAATGCATATTAATTTGAGACACAGGGTTGAAAGAAAGAGCTGATAAGTCCATCTTCAAGATCTGATAAGTGTGAAACATTTCTAATGAATGGGCATTATGCTAAATAACTTCAGTATCATAAGGACTAGGGAATATTTAATGAAAAATACATTCACACCAAGAAAAAAAGTTCAGGAAGGGAGACAAGGGCTGTATGTGTGAGTATTTCTGGTTTCTAAAAGTCAACCATCTTTTACTGTATTGTTGTTAATTAAATACCTTGTCAAAGCTGACACTGTGATCTTGAAAGAAAGAGTCCAGCAAAGCACATCTTATATTCTACCCAGCATCTCTTTTCCACTTAATAAGCTGAAACAATTCAGGCATTAAGATAGCTATAGAATCTCATAAATACAAGAAGCCAGAGAGCTATTCAGGACTTAAGAGATCATCTTAGCATTACTACTTGCTAGCTACGTGAACGTCAGCTAGAGGTTTTGTTTCTCTGCACCTCAGTTTCCTCCTCTGTAAAAATGTGAAGATTAGGCTAGGTGATCATTAAGAATGCCTTCCAGGTTTAAATTCTGTTATCTCATCGAACCCACTTACTATCATTTGATAGAGTAGGAAACAGAGTCGCAGAAAAGTGAAAATCTTGTCCAAGAAGAGGAAAATGGCAGATCTGGAATTTGAATTCATGTCTTATTATAAAAATAAAAAAAATCACCAAATTGAGGCCTCTTTTCAGAACATTATCTTCTGATTTCAAGTTAAAGATTATAATGTGGAAACTGGTTCTCTGAGTTAAGCTCCTTGAAAAGTCCCCTATTGCTGGAGGGGAAAAACTGAGTGGTTTGGGATAAAAATAGAGAAAGTTAAAACACATGTGTCTTCAAAAATACTCTCTTAAACTGTACAATGAGGCTAAATTGTGAAGTTTAAAGCAATCATCCAAGAACAAAGGGGATTATGTAGCAAAGACTCAAGTAGAGGGCTTCTTTAAAAAGAATTTTTTCAAGGCTACTGCCCTGGACAGTAAGAATGAAAGATTACAAGTTTTCTCCCTCCCTTTAGAGGCTACAATTTACGCTTTGAGGTCTATTTCCTTTCGCATCTCCACTGCAGATTTACTATCTTCAGCTGCTTAAGAAGTGGAGTGATTCAGGAAAGAGATATGGAAGCTCTACTATTGGAAATTAGAGTATCCTCTGGTGCCTTGGGGACTGTCAGCCTTCTCATCTCCTTCCTGTTAGCTGGTGCTAAAAACCTCTCTTGCCCTTTTCAAAGGTCAGGGTCAGCAGATATTTTTGTAAGGGGCACATGAGAGCTGAAGAGATGAGTTAGTGAACTGACAGTAAGAAACCGTTGCAAAGAGTTGGAGAGAAAGCCAGGAAAGGATACTGTACTGGAATTTTTCTCAGGGTAGAAGTTCTAGTCAGAGAGGCAGAAAGTCAGAACTCAAAGGAATGAGACAGGAAACAACCTTAGGTGTTACTCAGATATTTAAACCCCAGAAGGATGAACAGAGAAATAGAGGGAGAAAGAACGCCATGAGAAATGAAGCCTTATAGGAATAAGAACAAGAGGACATAAGTAGAAGTAGCAAAAACGTCATTGGATTTGGGGGCAGAGGACCTGGGTTTGAATCTCAGCTCTGTTGCTGACTTACCTGTGTGATTCTGTTCATGTTACCTCTCTCAGGACTTCAATTTTATCCTCTGTTAAATGCTGAGGAAACACTAGAGAATCTCTGAAGCCCCTCCAGCTGTATATATGATTCTGTGGTCACCTAGGGTACAGTTCCACCTCTACCCCCACATTCTTGGCTCAGATAGATGAGGTTCAATCCTAGGGTTCAACCCCAACTCTAGAATGACACTATCTCCCTTTGACTCTGTGGCAAACCTCCTGGGACATCTCTAAAATGAAGCTTAGGTCTCTAAGTATTCACAGATGTGGGCAACAAGGGTCTCTTCCTTCAAAGAAAGGTACTCAATGCCCAATAGGGTATTGGCTGTAGCAACCTTTTTATGCTACCCACCATAGAAAATGGATAAAATGTAAAGAACACAAAGCATTCATGAACAAATGTGGCATATAAATTACTCCAATAGCCCTTTATATGCATTATATTCCTTTTTCACTATACCTTTCATTGGTTCGCTGGATATACAATTTCCTAGTCACCTTGAACTTTCATTAACTGAACAAGTCAATACAATATCATGGATGGTTGCCAAAACCCACATCTTCTGTCTCCTCATAGCTTAGTTTTAGGGCCTTAGCTATAAGAACTTCCAGGTAGAAGTCCTCTCCTCCTCAGAGAGGTAATCTTTTCAAGTAGTAGAAGGGAATTCAGGAACTACTTTCCTACACTCTCAGATTGAGAACTAGATAATCCACAGGACTGAAAATGGCCTTTCCCGGGATCACTGATCTCCAGCCTGTGCTCAAAAAGAGAAACAGAGAAGATAGACCAGAACTTGAAGTTTAAGAAATTCAATCTCAAGCTCACCTGAGTAAGCATAGACCAGGGGCCACTAGCTTGCCCTCCTGAGAGCTCTCATTTTCTGCTCTAGGGGAGTAGGGAGGAGAAATTGCCTTCTTTCTTGCTGCACTCAGGTCCCAGGGAGATAAAGCTTGCAGAAAAGGGGAAAGGATATAGTCCTAGTAGTGATATTTCTGGGTCAAAGGGTATGCACATTTTTATAGCCCTTTGGGCATAGTTCCAAACCATTCTCCAGAATGGTTGGATGATCTCACAGCTCCACCAACAATGAATTAGTGTTCCAACTCTCCCACATC
>CM053769.1:190856521-190916168 GCA_028658325.1 Potorous gilbertii
AGGAAAGTATATGTCGAACCTATACAAAATTGTATGCTGTCATGGGGAGGGAGCGGGGTGAGGGGGTAGGTGTGGGGGTATAAAATCTTAATTTTAAGGAAGTGATTGTAGAACATTTATAAATAAATAAAATAAAAATTTAAAAAAGAAAAAAAAAAAGAAAAGGGGAAAGGAAAAAAATGTTTCATATTATGGACCAGGGGTGAGAATCCGGCCTCAAGGCCACATGTGACTCTCTAGGTGCTCAAGTGTAGCCCCTTAAAGGATCTGTTCTGCAAGGTTTAGATTTGGTAAAGGGCTGCACTTGAGGACCTAGAAAGTCACATGTGGCCTTGAGGCCACAGGTTCCCCTCCCTTATTATAGACCAAAGCGTTTCCTCCAAGTGTCCATCTTTCTGGACTTCAATCACCTAATCATTAGGAGGTAGCCCCAATTATCGAACAACAACATCCACAGAAGTCTATGGCACATGGTTCTCAGATATGATATACCTGCTCTTACAGTGGATTAAGCTCCACTGGGCATCCCCCACTCCCATCCCCTTCTGCTAATGGCCTATGCTATAATCTTATTAAGTTGGGAGAGAGTAGCTCATCATATTGAGAAATTCCTTTAAACAGTAAGGAAGACAGGAAAAATAAAAGAGAGAGCCAGTGGGAAATAAATAAAAGAAAGTGAGGAAAAGATGAATCAATCATTTATGAAGTACCTTCTATTTGCTAGGAAGTGTTTGGTGCTGGGGATAAAAGGGTGATGAAAAAACAATTCCTTCCAGAAATTTATATTCTACAATATGCTTACAGGTGTGTGTATATCTATATTTGTATAACACATATATGTAATATATATGTTTTATGTAAACATTTTAATTGTTCAATTATTTCAGACTCTCCATGACCCCATTTGGGATTTTCTTGGCAAGATACTGGTAGTCTACCATTTCCTTCTCCAGCTTGTTTTATAGCTGAAGAAACTGAGGCAAACAAGGTTAAGTGACTTCACACCTAATAAGTATTTGAGACTGGATTTGTACTCAGGTTTTCCTGAGTCTAGCCTGGGGTCTCTGTCTACTGTACTACCCAGCTTCCTCTATATAAACATACAAACTAACTAACTAACTAACACTAAGTGAAAGGGGTGGAGGGAGAGGGAGGAACCAGGAAAGGCTTCAGGGAGAAAGTAGAAAGAAAGATTTTTTTAAAAAAAGAAAATAGGGAAAAAGAAAAAAAAAATAAGCCTACAGTATGATCTCATCCAGGACTCCTGCTGTTCCCTGGATAACTTCATTGTCATATTCCTGAGCTCTTGACTCAAACTCTAATCATGTGCTTCATGTGTTGTCCCAGGTTTCTGATATGGAGCCTTGACCATTTAGAACCCCACCCAATCGTGCTTGCTGCTTTTCTCTGGTCATTTTTAAAGCCATTCCCCTGCATTCTATTCCTTTCTCTAGACCCATTTCCCCCTCTTTCTCTGGAAGCAATAATAGAATGAACACTACCATTCCTGGAAAGGACATGTGAAAATATTGCTCTGTTTTATCACTATCCATCCCTGTGACTTCTCTGACCCAAACATCTCTCCCTAGTCACTGCTCCATTATACATACACACTTCTATTCAATATAAATTCCCCAAGGTCAGGAACCATCTTTTTTAATTTTGGATTTATTGTTTATTGTTTGTTATTGTTTCTGTCCTCAATAATTAGCTCAGTTCTTTTTTTTCATTCACTCATACAAAGATTTTGATTGGGTCAGGAATCTTACTGAAAATGTTGTTCAAACCAATCATTTTACAGATGTGGAGAATGAGAACCAGAAAGATGAAGCAACAAGCCAAAATGGCCCAGCTAATAAACAAGCAAAGTCTGTAATAAACAAGCAAAGTCTGGATCTCAAGGCAGTGGTTTCTTCTCCAAATCCAGTAACTTTTCACCACTCTAAACTACATGATTTTGCTTTGAAATAGCAATATAGGTAACCTAATACATGATATCACTTTACAGATTTGAGTGTTTTTGCTGAGGATTTTTTTCCACCTTGTGGGTACATGTCATAAAATTATGATGCATTGCCAACAGGTCCCTAGTGGCACCTATATTATGGTCTTACATTGCATATAGCTAGACTTTTCACAGTCATTTTACATGCTTTTATTTTAATAAAAATCGAATTATTAAAATAATACAAACATTGAATAGTACAGTTTTTTATACTTTAAAAGGAATATGCACAGAAATATTTATGTATCTTTTAAAATATATTTTAAGGAAAATTTAAAGAAATAAAAATATCTTGAAACAGTAATAGGATAGCCAGTAAGATATTTAACTACTTTGAGTCTCTACTTAACCTAACCATGATTTAGAACCACATGCTGTTAGAACTAAAGGAGATTGAATGGTAGCATGGGGATAGTTTCAAAGAGTAATGGATTTTTGTAATCAGAAAATGTGGGCGAGAGTCCTTTCTTTACCACTTACTCCTAACAAGAACTAAGAGAAACGTATTTGCTCAGAGTTTTGAAAATTGAACCCAAAAGACTGAACTAAAAAGGCAGAGAGCAGGGAGAAAATTGGTTATATGCATATAGCCCAAGGTAGACACCTTTGCCACTACATGCACTGTACAAAGAATTGAAGTGAGACACCATCAAGTCCATGGGAGACAAATCTGAGAAAGAAGTCAGTCAAAAAACCTGTGGTCTTGGATGTCTCTAAGTGAACACAAATGATTTGCAAGCAAGATGAATGAGAGCTAGTGGGAGGAATCAAATTTGACCTCATAATTATCCCTGAAAATTAGTGAGCTAAAAATCATAAGTAGAATAAAGATATAGCTTACTCTTAAGGAAAATGATAAATAAAAGCTTAAATAGGAACAGGGGAAAATTGTTCGTTAATATATTCATTTTCAGAAAATCTAGTAATTAGACAGTGAAAGTATAATGGAGAGTATTTAGGCAAAGATAGTGGAGAAGGAGGCAGAATGATCTTCCTTGTGGAGTATATTTACAGACCAGCTAAACAGAAGGAAGAAGTAATTGAGGAATTCAGAAAGAGATCACAATCCAGGCAGAATCTGTTAAAGTTGTAATGAGGGTCAATTCTCTAGAACTTTGGTAGTACTTTTCCTCTTCAAGAAAAGCAAAGTGATATATGTAACTATGTGTTTAATATATACAGCACATACATGCATATATGAAGACAAACATATATACCCCAACAATGTATGTATTTGTGCATACATGTATTTAATTGTGCACATGCATAGGCATTGGTATGTAAATATACACACATGTATGTATTCCTTAATGAAAATGCTATCATTCAAAATTTCAAGAAATCAACAAAAGGAAGTTATATTTTTATTTTTAGCAAAAAGAAACTTGCTTTGAAATAATGGAAACTTTCTGAACAAGGAGAATGACGATTGCATCTTAGAATTTCTGACAGGCAAGGAGAGGAAGTCAGAGTCTGACATAAATCCTAGATTTGGGCAAAGCAAATTTCAAGAGGATCAGAGGAAGGGTAGATTGGATTCAATGGATTAAATTCTTTCAAAGGAAGTTAGTCCAGGAGAGAAAGGAAGTTCCTGAGAATTAAATTTTGAAGACAGAAAAAAAGAAGCAATTCAGATGATGAGGAAAAAGGGGGAGTTAGATAACAGGTTTTATCTAGACACATGTGACAGAGTACTCACCAATCAACTTAAATTGGAAAAAAATAGACAAATTGAAGATGAAAGAAAAGCCAGGTAATGGACAAAGAAAAAAAAAATGTAACACAGTCCTGTCGGAATACTGTTAGAATTGCTAAATGGTCAGAATACAATAAGTCTGGAAGGGAAACTTAAGAGTACCAATGAATACAAACAACAAAACTATTAATTTTCTTTCAAAGTTATAGAAGGGCACCTTTTGGCTCTCAGCTTATGGATGGTGAAAGTGCAACTTCTTTTGGTTGATCTGACTCCAGTAGCCACCTCACAGCATTCAGGCTGAGTCTTCCTTTGTCTCCATGCTATTTAGTTTGACACTAATGAAAATAAAGTCATATTTTTAAGGTGCTCTACTGATGAAATTGATGTATCATCTATACTTCCCAAAATTGACCTTTGGAGTTTGTCTCCCAAAAGGTTTGGTGAAGACACCATCAAGACAACTGATGACTAGAGAGGGCCAAGGATCACACTGAAGCTTACCATTCAGAACAAATATTGCATTTAAAATTTTGTTTACTAAAAAAAAAATGGTAGTTTAAAGTTTAAAAGTTTAAAGAAGGTTATTTAAAACAATGATACATGATGATGGAGAAAGGTAAATCATCTCAATTCTTATTTTGATTCATCCCTGGACTGAAAAGAACATTAAAAATGGGGAATTAACATGCAAAATAATTAAGGAAACAGTGAAAGATCACCAAAACAGCCTTTGATGAGTTTAAGTCATCTGACCTATATGAACTACTTCCTATGCTACTGATATTACTACTGAGTCACTTTGAGGGATTGCTGAAAGTTCATGGAGAAATGGAGAGGTATTAAGCACTGGAGAATAGTAGATGCCTTGATTTAAAAAAGAAAAAGAAGGAAGAAATAAATACTGTTTGTTAACTATAGGCCAGTGAACTTAACTTTGGCTTTTGCCTTAATTTTATAGTATATTATTAAAAAGATCCTGAACAGAAAACTGATCGTGGTCAATATCATTACAACCAATAACTTTATGTGCTTTTTTGTGACAGAGTAACTAATTTGGTAGATTAAAGAATGTTCTAAATGCAGTTTGCCTAGATTTTAGCATAAGGACTCTGGACTTGCTAAGAATAGTCTAATCCCTATAGATTATTTTTTGGGAGATTTAAGTCCTTACCAATATTTAAAATAAGACAGGTATAACTCATGCTTAGATTTCTCCAAATGTGAGTCAAAGTCTCTATCATTTTCAAATATGTACCCAGTATGTAATATAGGTATTACGCATTGATGTGAGATAACTGTCTTTTTTTTACCTGCTACCAAATAGATACTTAAAATGATAAGGACTTGAAAGGTACATGAGACAAATGAAAATACAAAGTGCTCAGATAATACTTTAGACTTCTCCTAGAATACAACACTTTTGGAGCCAAATCCCCAAATCCACCACAGATCTTCACTATCTGAGTAACTTACTGAAATTGCCTCGAAAGATTTGGAAAGTCAAGTAGGTTTCCTGGCCCACCATGGTGTGTTGCTGTGCTTTAGCTGTGGAGACTATGGTAGAAACCTTTCTTCTCCAGGGAGCATGCTATTAAGGGCATTTTTTCTCCTTATGTTATCCAGTGGCTAAATTTTCATACTCAGGTACTCTTGGATTTGGGATTTCCTATATAGTAGCCTACAAAGTGGGAGAGTACATTTTCAGGAAATCCTTTGCTCAGAGAAGGAAACAAAGGCCGTAGAAGGTAGGTAGGGATTGAGCATCCTGCAACTCTGTCCAATCTCTACACATTTCTCTTGAAGGTCATGATTTTTTCTCCCTGGTTGGGGAAGAGGAGTGAGGAAGGCAAGTGAATAATTTGAATCTTAAAAAGTGTCTTAGATTTTCTCTTAGACAACTGGGGAATGTCTAAACAAATTGTGATATATAAATATGAGGAAATATTATTGAACTGTAAAAATGATGAAAGGGAAATCTGGGTACTATGCTTGAATGGTGAATCAAACAGAACCACAAGAATAATTTATTTAAAGACAACATTGTAAAGAAAAACAATCTTGAAAGGTTTAAAAACTGATCAGGCTTATTAAAGATACTCACCAAATTATTCTTGGACTCTCCTCAGCTGTATCTCCCTTTACTGGCAAAGCACTTGACAAAGCTTCTCATTCTATTTTGTGGGAAAAGATAGGGAAAAGGGAGCTATGCAAGAATACAATTAGCTGGAATTGGAACTGACTTAATAGGTGAACTCCAAGAGGATTCAGTAATAGTTTATTTTCAACTTGGAAGTAGATTTGTTCCAAGGATCTATGCCTGTTCCTGTGTTTAATATTATTATTAATAACTTGCATAAAGGCATGGCAGGCTTATCAAATTTGCAGGTGGAACAAAACTAAGAGGGATGGCTAACATAGGATTAAAACTGTTTTGCTTGACTTCATATTTATAATGAGTATTGTATTTTTTGCTTTCTCAAGGAGTGAGGGAGAAGTGGAGGAAGGGAGAGAATTTGGAACTGAAAATAAAAATAAATAAAAAATAAAGTATTCAGAAAAGTTTGCTCTATTATAATACTAGCCCAAATTGCATACAATCAAATTCAATAGGGATAAATGTAAGATCTTACTCTTGGGCTCAAAAATAAACTTTGCAATTACAAAGATCAGAGTCTGTTTAGATAGTAGTTTATCTATAAAAGATCTAGAAATTTTAGAGTTCTATGAGATTAACATGTCAATGGTGTGATATGATAGCCATGAGAGCCAATAGTTACTTCAAATAGTTCCCAAATCACATGAAGTCAGGGCCCTTTACCACCCTATTCGTTCTCTTGTGAGCACAACCCAGTTTACCAATGTCCTCCTGAAGCTGTTTTTATAATGACCCTAAAGAATCCACTAGGGCTCGTATTCTCCTTTTTTCCCCTACCAAAAGAAATAATAATATAAATAACTCACATTTTATCACACCAATAACTCACACCTCTGTAATCCACTTTCCATATGACAATCCTATAAGATTAAATATTCCACACACAATGAGCAGAAGTTACACTTTCTAACAACTAGAACAATGAACATCTGTGAGTTGGTACCCTTCTCTCTCCCTTAACCCTTGATAGAGGCTAATATTTAAGCAGAGACTGAATGATCACTGTCAGAGGTGCTGTAGAAAATATTATTGCATTATATAAGAGGTTGGACTAAATTATCACTAAGGTTATTTTTAATTCTAGCCTTCCTTTCTATTATCTATACTTTATACACAAAGAAGCTGTATTAGGAGGGTGAACTGGCTTGAATACAGACAAGTTTCATGCCACCAAGGTCAACACTTTTGGCACCACATCATAGGACCTCTGAGAATCCCATGCCTCATTTCAACCTGCTCACTGACCTACTGACACGAAATTGTAAGCTTCCAAAGAATAGGGATGAAAAGAATTCTCATGCAGGATTATTGTTTACTGTATCCCTGATGGATACTCCTCGGGCTTACTGTGTTGGACAGAGTTTTTATCA
Organism: Potorous gilbertii; assembly: GCA_028658325.1. NCBI lineage: Eukaryota > Metazoa > Chordata > Mammalia > Diprotodontia > Potoroidae > Potorous > Potorous gilbertii. Next base: position 190,863,751 of record CM053769.1, read on the forward strand.
TATAGAGGCTTGTACTTGAAGCTAATGGGGCTCCAGTTCTTTTGTTTACATTATAAATTGTACCCATGACATTTGTTTACTTTTGCTATAAATCCATCCTTATTATCCCTCTACATCTACCATGATTTAGTCGATCCATTTCTTACACAGCAGTATGGGTTTGTAGCTTTGGGGCATGTTGTTTCAGTTCTTCATTTCTAATGCAGGCCACTGTTTCTGCATCATTTAAACATCCTAGCGATGAGGTCTATGGGTAAGCATCGGAATCCAGGAATGAAAGATGCCACTTAAGTCTCTAAGAGCATTATTTTACCCCAAACTGAGGGCCGTCTCAGATCAGTGCCGTAATACCACGTCGAACTTATTGGTCTTGTCCTAATGACACACACATTATATTGTCAATTCCAAGTTACCGGGCAACTCTGTTCCAAAGTGTTTGCATTCATCATATTGACAGTGATGTTAATCAAATTGACTATCCTTAACAAAAAGCCCTGCTTCATTTGTGCTGTATTGCTTTTCTGCCTACGGGGAACATTTACACAATTAACAAAAGCAGATCGAATGCTAATAAAGAAAACAAATGAAGATTTATTCATAATCCACAAAAGAACTGCAATAATTTAATTAAGGTATATGGTACTTTGGGAAGCATCAGTGATAAGGGAAAAAAAAAGAAAAAAATTCTTTGTGTGAAGGGGAAGGGAGGGGCTGAAGGAGCTCATTAAAAAATTCTACTGCCACCTGAACCTCACAGTCTTTGGAATTTTCATTGATTTCATCTCAAAGAACAATGGACAGGAATTCATTGAAGTAGAAAGTTAGCACCTGGGTGGGGGGTGGGGGAGTATCAGTCAAATCCTGAAGTGTGCCAAGTAGATGAAGGATGTGGAGACACTAAGGAGGGAGAACAACTTTCTAGGATGTTAGAAGAGAATGAAAGTAGGGTATTTTAATGGGATGAAACAGAGCAAAAGAAAAGAAGTCCAGTTGATAATCGAAAAGTGTTTCCTGGCAGCTCAAACTTATTCTTTCCTAAGCAATGTTGTTAGGCCTCCTGTGGAGCTGCCTCCTTTTTTTTAATTTTTATTTTTAAAGTTTTATTCTCAACTTTTACCAAGGAAATACAAGCCCTGCAATCATACTTTGGAGGGAAGTTTCTGAAGACTGCTGGCCACCTTAATTATAGTAGCAGCACAATGGTACTAAGAAGGCAATGGTGCTTCAATGTAGGTTAAAAGATAAAGTCAGGAACGTGATTCAAATTCTACCTCCACTTATTAACTGCATGACCACAAATAAGTTATAACCTTCTTGAGCCTTAGTCTTCTCATCTGTAAAATGGAGATAATTTCTGTAGTCTCTAATTCATAGAGCAGTAAATAGGGTAACATAGGGGAAGTGCGTTTCAAACTGTTTGTTGTCAGTTGTTATTCATTATAGAACTCAAGGGCACTATAGAGGTAGAAAAAGGCACACACAACTTAGGTGCTGAACCACACCAAACATTTCACTTTGGGACCTATCTCTTCTTTGACTTCAGGAGTTGCTTTTAGTTTCCTATTAAGGAAGGCTGCACAATTCATTAACACATACCTACTGAGCAGATTCCTTATGTCCAGTTCTGTGTACCATACCTCCATGGTGGATACTCTGAAGAGGCTTATGGTCTAGTTGTAGAGATAAGATTCGCTTGAACACAACAATTAGCAAATAATGCAGGATCATATCATTCAATGCTAAATCATGTGAAGTTCCATTGGAATTTAGAGAAGGGGGTTGGAATGCTCAAGGGCTGCAGAGAAAAATGCCAGAGATGATGATGGCTATTCACATGAGCCTTACTAGAGTCCACAACCCTTTGCTTCTATTATCTTACGTGATTTTTCTAACTACTTTGTAAGAGAGGCAGTTATCATATCCTTACTGCTCAATTTGCAGATAAGAGAGCTGAAACTCAAAAACATCCTAAATTCTAGATCTGGAAGGGATCTTAAAGAACAATTGACCCTGTTCCCTCATTTTGTATGTGAAGAAAGTGAAGCCCAGAGAACTGAAGTGACTTTCCCAGTATCATACAGGTGGCAGAGCTTGGTGCTCTGATGTGTTCTAATCCTCTTTTTGTTTTATTATAAGGCTTTTCCTTATTTAATTCCACTTCCTTCTACCTCTATTTTAGCTACTACAGTCATACCATTGGAATCATGGCCACTGGGATTTGATTTGCTTTCAAGATTTTATTCAAGAATGTATATTGCCCTGGAAATTACTGTGTTTATATTCTGCATTTAGCTTTTTCTGTGTACATACCATTTTATCCCAGTAGAATCTTAGCTCCTTGAAGACAAGAACAGTTTCCTTTTTGCCTTTTTATTCTAGCACCTAGAAAAATGTCTAGTATACATTGTGTACTTAATAATAATTGTTGCTTAATAACTTAATGCTTAATTAATTATGATCTTATTGGAGAGACTAATTAACAATTAACTGTCAATATTAATTAAATGATAGTAATAAATAATAATTAATACATGATAACTTACTTATTAAACGATTACATTTAACGCTGCTACTTTCAATTCTATGACTCCTCTACTTGTTCTTCGTCCTTATCTTGATCTAGAATATGTTGATCTCCTCCCTTTTCTTACTATTTTGAGTCTATTTTCTTGAATACCCAACCAGGGCTCATGATCAGCGTGAGCCACTTCAATGCTAGACTCATGGCTTAAAAGCTCTTGCTCCATTAAGAACTACAACCTTAGTCATCTTACTGTTATCCAATCCTGACCAACTATCATTATCTACTTTCTTTTCCTGAATATCCTGTGTGCCCCCAAATCATTGACTGGCCAACAGCAGGTCCCTGACCAAGCTCTATTTTGTCATCATTTGGTCTCTGATTTGCTCACAATGACTATAAATAGCAATTGTTTCTGTTTTGGTCAGAAATTCTGAGGATCTTCCCCTTTCAGATTAATTTTTTTTAACTAGGTAAAGAGGCCATTCTTGGCCTCTTTTCTAATTAAGCCTTAATCACTGAATGGGTGTTGCCTCAGTCAACCTGAGACCAGGTAAAGACATTAGCTTGAAAAGGCCAAGGTCCTCCACTGCCTCCTGGGCCATCTCCAGTGGTCCTGATCTTTATTTGGCCACAGGACCTAGGTGGTGCTGGAGGAGAGAGTGGTTGGTAACTTTGCACAGTCCTCCCTCACTTAGACTAATTCGCATGCATGCCATGGCAATGCCTTCTTGGAGTCATGGTCCTCTCTGAAGACTAAAGACAAGCCACAAAAGCCAAAATCACTAGGAATCAGCCAGACAGTGAAGTCTGGACTTGGGCATTGGTGAGTCAGTCCTGTTCCTGGGCCTTAAAGAATGGAAAGGATTCAGAGAGATAAGTGCAAGTAAGGACAACACAAGGAATTGCATTTTTTTAAAAAATGAATATCCTGTTACTCCATATGGTCACATAAAGATAAAACTAGATTTAAAATCAATTAATTTAATTTCTCAAAGCACAGAAATAATTCCCAGGAAATTGTTTCTATACTAGTGGAATCTAGGTTATTAGTTTTTTTCATCAACTATTCAGTTCAATTCAACAGCCATTTATCACATAGCTTCTGTAGGATTTAAATATAGGTCTAGTGACTTCAATTCCAGTGTTCTTTTTACATTTAACAAACGTTAAGTATTTACTACTTATATATGACTTTATATACCCAGTATATACTAGGTACTGGGTATATAAAGGGAAAATGAAAATATAGACTTCATCTCTATGAAAACACAATCTACTAGAAAATATAATAGGGATATATTTTACCTTTATGATGAATACTGATGAGTAAATTTAGAGTAATTTTAAGAAAGAGAAAATAAAAAACTAGCAGGATTAAGGAAGGTATCATGAGGAAGGGGATCTTTGAAATATAATTTGAGGTAAGTTACGTATTCTGTGAGGTAGGGATGAGTCATGAGAGACAACTGAGCAAAGGCATAAAGGCAGATTGAGGGCCAAGGGCAGTGATCAGTAGTAAGGTGACCACTCAGGAAAGATCATGGAAGGGGAGCATTATGAAATGCCCAGAAAGGCTGACTGGAGCCAGATTGTGGAGAGTCTTAAAAGCCAAGCCTGAAGAGTCTGAATATTATGCTTGGCTCTAGAAGCATAGGGAACCACTAAAAATTATTGCGAAGGAGTGACAAGGTCAGAGCAGTGTTTTAGGAAGATTATTTTGGCAGCTGTCTGGAGGCAGCTGTCATGGAGAGTGCAGAGACTCGAAACAGGAAGACTAATTAAGAGGCTATTGCAGTAGTCTAAATCAGAAGTGTCAAACTTGTGGTTTGTGGCCTGCAACAGGAGTGTGGCTAAACCAGATTAAAATGTAATTGGGAAATATTTAACAAAAGAAAGAAAAATAGAATAGAATGTAGATAATGTTAGTATGTTGTTTTCTAGGTCAATATGTTCTCAGGGATCCTTACATATGGCCTGTGGCTGATTTCTATTTGAGTTTAAAACCACTGGTCCAAATGAAAGGAGATAAGTGTGTCAACTGTGTTGGAAACCCCGTGATAGGAGACTGTGGGTCTGGATGCAAGAAATACTCAGAAAATAGAATCAACAGGAATTGACAAAGTAATTGGAGATAGCATGTGAGGAAGAAGTAGAGTAAAGGATGACTGGAGTTATGAACTATGTTGAATAAAAGGGAGATGGTGCCCTCAAAAGAAATGGGGAAGTTTGAAGAAGCAGTGAGTTTAGTGGGGAAGACTGATTCTACTCTTGATATGATGAGTTCAGATTCTAACAATATATTCACTGGAGATATTTTAAGAGGTTTTTAGGAAATGGGGGATTAGAACTCAGAAAAGGGATTAGGGATGGATATATAAATTTAACAATTATACACAAAGGAACGATGATTGAACCCTGAGAGCCTAATCTATTATGTCACAGAGAGGAGAGGAGAGGAGAAAATGACATTTAGAGAGTACCTACCATTCAGTGAGTGAAAGTCATGCTTAATGATTCCAGACATGGAGACTGAGAAAGAATGGTCAGAAAGGAAAGAGAGAGCTCTTTCAGGGAGTAATTTGCAGTTTCATGTTATTGTACTGTTATAGAAATGCTTGTTTTGTTCTCTGAATTGAAAATAAATTAAAAAAAAAGACGATAAAAAATGAGGAAAGGCCAGTATAACATACGTTGAAGGAGGACAGTGTTTCCAGGGCAAGGTGTCGGTCAACAGTGTCAAAAACCACAGTGATATCAAGGATAATTCAAATGAACTCATTTACTTAAAAAACATTAAGTGCCTACTGAGTGCAGAGCACTTTGGCCAGCCCTGGAAGAGATGTCATATCATGCATAATACATTCCTTGCTCTTGAGCAGTAGGGTGGTATGACATGTATATTAACAAATAATGTATGATAAATGCATGAGAGGTACAAAAAAAGAGGCATTATAGTGTAGAGGAAGAAGCACTATATTTCATCTTAGGACACCTGCATTTGAGTCTTTACATCAGTAGCTCTGTGATCTAGGTGAATACATCCTCTCTCTTCATCGCAGTTCCTTATCTCTAAAATGAAGGGTTTAAATTTTGAATTCTCAGTTTCCATCCATCTATTAATCCTTTGAGCTTGTAAATACTTATTGTGGGCCCAATATAGAAAGATGTCATGGGGTTATAGTTTCAACAAATGAGGAAGCAGTCATTTCCAAAAAGGAATGTGGTCCCTTTTCTCTTTTCTTATTTTCCGACATCCCTGAATGTTGTCGAGTCCTAACCTTGATTTTCCTGATGCTGATATTATACTGATGTATATAGACATGCCCACACATCAATTAGTTACATAGAAGAAACTTTAATTTTATAATTTCTTGGTGTTCTGGTATGCTTTTTCTGTGTCACTGTGAATGAAAGCCGCAGAAGGTCTAATCCTAGTGGTTTGATATGTCAACCATGCAGCGTCTACTATGGACAGGAAGCTCATTCATTTCATAGAGTCACAATGTCTGAATCACAAGGTCCCAGTGGACTCCCTTTCTCATATAGCACAGACAGAGGCTCAACATAGAGAAATGAATTGTAAAATTCTGTTTGATGCAGGTCACGTATTCACACACATAGAGAATGAATAAATCAAATGCTGGTACCTCCAGCTTCTCCAACACACAAACTATCAATAGTTGCTTTCCTATTTCATCTAGATCCTATTTTGATGGAATGATGCTCCATGCAAAAGTGATGCTACATTTCTCAATTCCTTTTTGACCTTACCCCTCATGTCATTTCATACAGATAAAGTCCCTGACTCTTTATGGCCCCATTTGGGGTTTTCTTGGCAAAGATCCTGGAGTGACTTGCTATTTCTTTCTCCAACTTATTTTACAGAGGAGGCAACTGAGGCAAACAGGATGGAGTGACTTGCCCAGGGTCACTTAGTAAGTATGATGTAGAATTTGAACTCAGATTTTCTTGACTCCAGGCTTAGTGCTCTATTCCCTGCTCCAACTGGCTCTCCCTAGTTATATAGCTAGAGATAGTTATTTATCTGTAAAAGTCATTTCTGCAGAATGATCTCTATGCTTTTTAGAAATTAAGTTTAAAGCCAGTTTTATGTTTAAAAGACATAAACATAAAATATAAATGTATCTAGACAGATCTCTATAGATGGATATCTAGATAGATTATAGCTATCTGTAGATTGTTTATAACCATATCCATATATATGGAATATACATTATAATCATATATATATATGATTATATGATATATATATCAGTCCTAGTGCTTTCTAGCTATGTGAGTGGGTAAGTGACTTGGCTTCTTTGAGACTCAATTTCTTCTGTAAAAATGGGCATAATTATATGTACACTGCTTGTCTCACAACGTTGTTATGAGGAAAGTAGTCTGAAATTTTTTAGCCTATAGAAATGAGAGTTGTTATATTTCATGATATTCTTGTGGATAATGCCAAAGGGAATTTTTTGGGAGGTGAGGGGTCTGGGAGATTAAATGCTTTGTGTTTAAACCAATTTGTCCTTTCAGTTTGGGGCAATAAATTAAACATAAGCCATTAGGAAGGAGATAGGACTTAAAGCAAACCCATGTCAAGGGAGGCCTAAGATATAAAGCCCCATGTATTAGAATGTTTAGCTTGTTTTACATAATGCATCTGTAGGAGATTCACTGCTCCAGTTTGTGGCACTGATTAATGCTTATACAGATGGAGGCTTCTTGTGAAAAATTATTCAAATAATAAAATGGAGTCTGAACAGATTTATTGTCAAAGCAGGACGTCTGAGTAGTGAGCATAAGTAACTAGTTGTATAAAGCATGCTAGGTCTCCTTCCCCTCTAGACCCTTAGTGATCTACTCATTCTAAGAGTGAATCCTTTCTCTCCATGGATTGAAACTTTCTTGAGGTTGTTTCAGGTTATCTTTGGCGTTATCCTCTCTTTGCTGATGTCATACAATTCCATGATTTTACATAGGATTGCAGATTTAGAGTTGAAAAGGATCTGAGAGCTCATCTGTTACACTCATTTTACCACTAAGGGAATTAAGGCCTGGAAAAGATGAAGCCTGCAAAAGCCTTCACTTACCCAAGGTCACACAGGTGATAAGTGGTCAAAAGAAGCTTTGAACTTGCGTTCTCTGATTTTAAATTTGACACTATTTCCATTCTACTGTTTCACTTTAAGTGTAACCTTTCTGCTCATGACTCCCAATCTTCATTCTAGACCTGACTTTTCTCTCAAGCTCCACTGCCACAGCTGAACTTGCTTTTTCATCTAAGCAGCCTCCTAACCTCAAATATAACATGTGTGGAATTGGACTCAGCCTCCTCCTACCCAAACCAGTTCTTCTTTCTAACATGTCCAGTTTGGTGAATTAATACCATGAATCTCCTCATTATCTGTGCTTAAAACCTTGGGATCATCTTTAATTCTTTCTTTTCCATAATCCCTACATCTATGCTTATCAAATACAGATACTACCTCTAAAATATCCTTACATCTGTCCCTTTTTTTCCAATCAATTAAACATTTACAAAATGTATATTTCACATCACCATCCTAGTTCAGACCTTTGTTACTTTTTTTTGTTTATTGTGATAATTAGTCTCTTCTTTTATGACATTCTGAATATTGCTACCAGATTAATCTGTTTAAAGTCATCATCTCTGGAGATACCACTCCCCCAGCAAAAATAAAGTTTATTCCTTTATCACTGCCAAGCTAAGTCCATTCAAAATCCACTGCAATAGTGCCTCAACCTTTCTTTTCAGACTTAATTGCCATTGTTCTCTGTAATATTTATTGGTAGCTTCAGCTACTTTGAACTATTAAATGAATTTTGCTATGCTCCTCTGTGTCTAGGCCTTTGAAGTGGACATATCTGTCTGAAGTGTTTGCCTCATGAATCTCTATCTTCCCAAATTCTACCCATGATTTAAGTTACAGTTCAAGCCTTACCTCCTCCATAAAGCCTTCTTAGATTCCCAAACCAGATGTTATCATTCTATTCTAAAATAATGAAGGTTTACCTCACTTTCAACACCTATATTCTGACTTGTACTGTAGTTGCATATATTTATTTATTAGGTTATAAGCTGCCTATGTAATCAATATTACATATTATTTAATCTTTAAATGTTGACACTTGAAAGTGCTAATAAATTTAACTCTCATTCAGTTCAATTTCTTCCTTTAAAAACGAAGAAACTAAGGCTAGACAGGTTGAGAGATTTGCAGATCTTCCATCTGGCTGGTCCTTTATCCAAATCTCAAACTTAAGTCTCTGATTCCCATGTCTGTTTATTCCTATGTCTATATACTGAATTAGATAAGAGTCTTAGGAAGTCTCTAAACAGGTTAATATTGTTGCACAGGGAACACATCAATAAGCTAAAAAAATGTGTAAAGAATTTAAAAGGGGGAAGCTAAGAGGACAAACACAAAGGATGGAAGGCTCTTGTAAGAACATTGGGAAGGCTAAAGCTCTATATGAAATGAATCTTTCAAATAAATGTTAAGGGCAACAAAAAGAGGTTTTAAAACCATATTGAGGTCAAGAGAAAAGAGTAAAGAAAGACTGGGGCGGATGCTTGGTAGTGAATAGCATGAGACAAAGACATGAAGAAAAGACAGAACACAGTTTGCCTTTATTTTCACTGAATGATCTTTGAACTGAAAAGGACAGAATACAGTTACTATTTATTTTTAGGTTTTTTTTTTCCTCATGTATTGATATGGTAAGAAAACACAAATGCCCAGAGTGAAGGTAAGTAACAAGGCCAGGAAAAATAAGATTCCAGATACCTGGGGGAAAAAATGATGGATGTGATCACAACCTAAGTTGTGATCTATGAAGCATCATAGAAGATAGGCGATATCTCTACCAGATGGGAAATAGGAAAACGTTGTCCCAATTTTCAAAAAGGGGAAAAAACTGGATTTTTCAAATTATGGACTGGTGAACTTGATGTTGATTCCTGGCAAATTCTGGAAAGGATTCTGAGAAATCAAAAAGCATTGATCACTACCAGACAGCTTAGATTTATTAAGAACAGACATGCTCTCCTTTTTTGATTATATACCAATATCTGATGAATTTATGTTCTCATTTATTTGAGTATTGCACCTACCACAGGTAAGGAAGGGAAGGGAATAAACATTTATATACTCCTGCCACACATGATTTTAAGTCCATTGCTGTTTTTATCTCCATTTTTTTAATTGGGGAAACTAATTTTAATTGGGCAAACACAGTTTAAGTGACTTGCCCAGCCCTATCCCACTGATAAGTATCTGAGGTGGAATTTGAACTCAAGTCTTTGACTCCAGGCCCAGTGCCCTAACTATTGCTCCAACTAGTAGCCAAAGAGGTCATCCATGCCCTCTCATTCTGTGTAATTGTTAGCTGCGTAGATAATTCCTTCATAGGATTTTTCAGTGCCTTGGAGTGCATTCTTTAGGTTGTCTAGTTTTGTGGCTATCAGTGCAAAACAAAGGCTGTTCATCCAACATTCATGTGACTTGCTACTACATGAATTACTCATGTATTTTCTGGTCATAGATACCTTTTATGCTGTCATTTTATACTACTTTTCAAGGCTATATCACCTTTGGTAATGTGTTACAGCCTACTTAAATCTACTGTGCCTCTCCTCACTGTTTAGATCATGTATAATTTTGATCACACTAAACACAGAACCAGGAGCAAGAAGTGGAATTTGCAAAGCAGCAAATTCCATCTTAAATAAAGGAAAATAAACAAATAAACAAAAACTTCCTAACAATGAATTACTCCAAAATGGAATAGGATGACTGAGGACGTAATTGGTTATTACTGACGGTATTGTGGGAATTGAGTGAGCCACACTGACTCCACCTTGTAACTCAATTCTGAAACTAACTCAGTTCCCTTTCTATTTAATTATGGGTCTAGTGCATTTTTTTTTTTGCCTTGTGAGAAAACTTTATTCAATTATGGGAATTGTAAGAAATATTTATTACATTGTTTGAATTTAACCCTGCACGACCAGGAAACTAGACCACCTCTACCTGTTTCTTAAAGACCCTTAGTTAAGGATCTAGATTATGCTGACCAAAAACCCAATCAGATCTGATGATTGATGAAAGGAGCTTTGTCATAACTATCCATCTCAAGCAACCCATATGTCTTATCTGAAAACTCGCCTCATACTGGTTTATTAGTAATAATTTCCATGTTCCTTTGATTGGATACAGATACTTGGGGGGAGTGGAATACATCTTTTTCTGATTTTAGGGAACCATATCTGTTTACTCTCTCCTCTCCCAAGTCTTAAAATTCTCTCCTCTCTCAGTTTGGAAAGCTCCTAATCTTTCTTCCAGTTAGAAATCAGATTATTTATACATCCTGTTTTATATACTGTTTCTTATTATTTTTAATGAATAAAAATCTGTCTCCTCTTGTATTTGGAGTCCAATGCCAAGCTGAGGAAGGCCTGGTCCTGATTTGTTATGTAATTAGCATGCATTGCTTAATAAATCAGCATGCTCAAAAGTTCAAGCCTTTGTTTCCTCAGTTATTTCAGATTTAATCTACCACATTGCTTACTAGAAATCTTCAAGCAAAGACTAAATGACCATTGGCTAAGGAGGTTACTGTGTATATTTTGTTTATGCATAGCTGATTACATTTTGCCTCTCCTCTCCCATTTGACTGTTGAGTTCTATAACAGTGTTTTTGGTTTTTTTTTGGTTTGTTTGTTTTAGCCTTTCTTTATTCTCAGTGCTTAGCATGGTAACTGGCACATAGTAAGTGCTTGATAAATGCTTGTTGAACTCTTACCCAAAAGGGATTCTTGTCCAAGCATGGGCTTGACTGGATGACTTTTGAGGTCCCTTCAAAACTAGAGATTCAATAATTCTCTCAAAATCATGATGTTCTATGATTCATATGCAAGTCATATCACCAGAAAATTATCTGCATGGGAAAAAATGGAATTTTGTGATAGGGAGGTGATTTCTGCTGTATACAATTGCTTAAATGTAAAACACCTGTACTTCCTCCATTTTAGGAAATTTTGGGATTAGATAATTGCTCTTTTGTTTTCTCTGTCCAAGGCATATACCCTCATGGAAAGAACTCAGAGTGGACCACCCACCTTCCTGATATTATCTGGGCAATATTCATTCTTCATCTCATTATTTGAATTCTTTTCCCTTTTTATTCTGAAAGAATTATCATTGGAATTATTCAATTTAAATTATTGAAATATTCAATTTATTTATGTGTTTTAGATTCTGAAACAGATTTTTTTTCTGGAAATGATATATGGCTTTGTTTTCTATATTATGAAATTCTGGGAAACTTTTGTGTTAATGTGTGTGTGTGTGTGTGTGTGTGTGTGTGTGTATGTGTAAGTTTTATTTATGGTATTATTGTGTTTGTTTTGCAAGTTGTGTTTTTCTGGAGGTATTACCCTTATGAGCCCTGTCTTTAAGTCCCTCTTTCTTTACATAGAAGTCATATGTTTTTATATTGTTTTAAATTATATTACGTTATATTGTTTAAATATATATTATATTTATATTATATTATTTATTATTGTATCATATTATTATTTTTATATTATATTCGTATGTCTTGCTCTTGTTCTTTCAAATTATCTTCCTCTTCAGTGTACTTGTATTCTCAACCTGTTGTTCTTTCCATCACTTACTTTCTGTTCTAATTATTTCTGCTGTGCAAACCATAAAAGCTAATATTTATTTCCTTCTAATTTCTCTCAGATTTTTATTTTTCTCTTGAACCATTCGGTAACATCCTGCTGCGATTTACATGCTTTAATGGAAATTCCTAAGTTTTTGTGTGTTATCAAGCTCACTTACCCTAGTCATGTAATATTTATTTAGAGGCTTGTAAAATTTTGAAGGTTTGGTGTAACTTCACCATTATTGTTGCTGTTTTATCTGTTTGGGGTCTTGATTTAATTTATTTTTTTTTGCCCTCTTAACATTTTTAATAATTTTAACATTCTTCCCACCCTCCTTACACTCACCTGTTGCTCACTTTTCTGCCTTTTGATAGTGAACTCATTCCCTGGATTGGACTTCAAGGCTATCTCAGCTTTCTCCCACATTGAGAAATTTACTTTCAGGGGACCTCACTTTCCTCAAGTAGTGTGTGTGGACTTGACCAGTTGGATTTGTCTCCTTTCCTCTAGGACTGATCTGGACATAAGTATTGGCCTGCTTGCATTCTTTATTTGTCTGAATGGAATGAATCAGAATCTGCCATTTCTTGTAGTATTGGGAGAGGATGATGTGAGTGTTCAGGAGAGAGTTTTTGTATCCTTGGAGTTCCTTAATCTGGGGGCTACCTCAGGCAGGAAGGAGAGTGATTATCTCCCTCCCCTTCTTCTGTTGGGTAGAGTTCATACCTGCTGCTTGTTGAAACAGGGAAACAATGAAAGGACAAAAATGAGGCACACTGGCAACATCTCCATAAGAGTATTAATATTATTCCTATATGAGTCTTAAAACACAAGTCTACGAATTGTTTTATGAGCTCTGTTGGAGCATAGAGACTGGTGGGGGAGGGATGCTGAGTAACAATACTATTGATTACCATCTCTAGGGTTAATTCCCAAGACTGACACCTTATTTGGCTTCATTCTTTTTTTTTTCAATTCTGTGGATTCCATACTCTACCTTTCCTGTATTGTTCCACTTTTGAGGGGTTTTCACTGTGTGTCTTATTGGCCAGTAGTCTCCATCACAATTTTGTATCCCTCTTTCTTATTTTGCAGTCTTTCTTTGTGTTGTATTGTCTGAAGATGGAATTTGTCTTGCTTAAGACAAATGTCTCCCTGAGTGTACCATCCTTCTTAATTCTCCCCTTTACTTCCCCTGTTTCTGTCTCTGATTTCTTATTAATTTTAATCTCTCTACCACAACATCTCTGTGCATGTGTTTGTATTCAACCCTGCCTTATCAGTGAGGTTCACATGTACCTTGTTTGCCTAGCTCCTCCCTTCATGCTTGCATAATCTTCTCCTTGAGCACTTAATTATGTGAATTAGTAAGTTCCATCACCCTTTTCTCCCTTTTTCTTTCCCTTTTAATTTTTTGGGGGCTCATCAATATATAATATGTATATACATATATTTATATATAAACAATATAATATAGAATATAATAAATGTAAGATCCTGTCTCTGCCTTATTTACTCTATGAACTTTGAAGGCATTTCTGCAGCAATGCTTTTTTTTTCCTTTAATCCTTTAAAATATTTATGATGCTGGGGCTAGTTTTTTTTCTTGCCAGGGCCATTTCCTAGTTCTCATAAGTTTCTGGTTGTCTCTTTATGGGGACCTGGGCTGGAAAAATTTACTTACTGAAGTTTTTCCTTGGATTTCTTGACAATTTCTTGGTCCAGTACTCTTTTAAAAAAATCCTTATTGTAGCAGTTCTGCTATAGTTGACCTAATCTGCTTCTCCTCTCATCTATTTTTGAGGATAATACCTAGTTCCTCCCTGTATGTTGATCAATGACACATACATGGATGATTGTCAAAATTTATAAAGGTGACAAAGGGGCCTTAACTGTTGATATATTTTGAATAATTTGGGGGTTAATAGTACCATCTGTAATATTTTTAATTCTTTAGGTATCATTTCTTCTTTGAAATATCTTTGCCCTACCAGAAAAGAGAGAAGATGGAAATAAGGAAAGGGAGAGGTGTGATGGAAGGGAGGGCATATTGAGGGAAGGGGTAATCAGAATGCAAGACGTTATGGGGTGGAGGAGGGGGGAGATAGGGAGAAAATTTGGAACTCAAAATTTTGTGGAAATGAATGTTGAAAACTAAAAATTAATAAATAAACATTTAAAATAAAAAAAAAATAGTTCCCTTAGGAAAAGGAGTTCATCTTACTTGTATTTTTAAAAAATAAAAAAAAAAAGACTATCTTAAAAATCAGTTCCTGTCTGTCTTTATAATTATGTCATACCTAGCTTGGATTTATTTTAAGTTACTGTATTTAGTCCTGAAAGGGCAATCATATACCAAAATATTTAAATTTAAATGTAACTGTTCCATTATAATAGGTATTGAGCATAGCTTGCTATAGAAATATTGGAATATTTCTTCCATTCTACAATGAAGTGATTGAATTTAAGACATTGTTCCCTATCCTTATCTTTAATACCTTTAATAACCAATAGAGTAGATGGCACCTGAATTTTAACTGATTATTTAACCTATATATCTTGGCCTAAAAGATAGGGATAAGGAGTTTATTGCCTATAAATAACTCAAATGTGGTTTTCCATTGGGATACGTAACTTTATATTCAGTGAGCTATATTCCATTTTACTCCTATCCTCATGATACTTGTAGACAGTCCTCTCCCTACCTTTCCACTCCTCAAACATCACTCAAACATCAGTTGGTAAGGTACCACCTCTGTGCTTCTTTGACTTTATGTCAGGATGATTGGCATGCATTAATGTAAGCCTGGATATGCTTAACCCAAACTCCAGCTGGGTCTTCTCATCTTTATCCTGGTAATGATCCTGTTGTGATTATATGTCAGTAATTCTATTCATTTTCTGCTTATCTTTTTTAGTCTCCTCTGATTCTACTTTCCTACAGTTTTCTTCTTCCCATCTTCTTTCTATTAGTCCTTGGCAAATTTAATGACTTAGAACCATGGCAAAAAAAAATCACTTTTACTCCTCTTTGTCTTGTGTTTCCCTTTATCCTTAAAATAACATCTTTACAATTCCTTCTCAAAATAGAGATCACAATGTTATTTACTGCAAAAGTCATTGAGAAATCTTTTGTTTACATTATGGAAGACTCAATCAATCAGCTTTTACTAGGACTCAAATGACTCTTGGTCTTAACTACTTAAACTTTCTGGGTCTTGTTTAACATCAGCACTGAAAAGTGAAATGACTCACTGTCACATGAAATTGTGTTTTTTGTTGCCCTTGGGGGCATGAAGAAACCAGATTTTCTAAATTTTTTATTGAACTTTCTGAGGAGGACTTGTGTGGCTTTCTTGGAGGCCCATGATATTGAATGAGTAGATTAGAAAGTTTCAGTAAGGCACTTGATAAAGTCTTTTGTAATATTCTTGCACAGAAGATGGAACATTTTTGACTAGATGATAGTTTATTTAGAGACAGATTTATGTAGAGACCCTTGGAGTCAGGAAGACCTGACTTCAGGCCCTGTTGTGGTTATATGCTAGCAATATAACCATACCCAAGAAAGCTCTCTTAGACTAGAAGTTACATAAAAATTACTGATTTGCTTCGGCAGAGGGAGTGTGGACACTACCAATTCCCCACATTGGTGAAGTCACAGAGCTGAAGGCCCTTTCCTATCACTCCTTAAAAATAATAAGAACATTTTAGTGGATTTGAGGCTAGTAAACTGTAGAGATATAAAGATGGGTTGAATGGACTTGGGCTCAACTTCAATGTCACAGAGCGAAGTCCTTGGTGGCCCCTTTCAAAAAATTTATTAATGAATTAAATTCAAGGTATCTCCCCTACATGTTCAAAGTAAGACATCTTGAAAGATTTAAAGACACGTAACATTTTTATATTCACCTGATTAATAATAAAAAGTGAGTCCAAAAATAGGGAGACATGTTTGCTCACAAGAAGTTTTTTTTTAACCATGATCATTGAAGAGATCCATCACAGAATCTAAATTAGTGAAAAATTCTCCATAATGTTCAAGCCCTTCATATAGTCTCATGTGTAGGTGATATTGTGTTAATTACATCACACCTCAGATCACTGCAGAACTCTTCATGTGAGAATCATAACCTCTTAAAAATGAGTTTAGTTTACTCATCTTCATTGGAAGAATTTAGGGGAAAATAATGCCTTTTGACATGATGTTGGATGGAAAATTCTAATCTTGATATTTGGGATTAGGGAAATCATTGCAAATGGATAAAGTATGAGGTCCAGAAATGAACAGGAGGTAGGCTTTCAGAATATTTGGTATATTCTCTAGTGTGAATTTATGGGAGAACAAAGACTATGGTCACATTAGATGGGCAGGCATAAGTGGGTTATATTTTTCATTGTTGGGATAAACCTCAGAAATTGTTCTCCTTAATGTAAGTCTCTCCCCTCTCTTGTTCATTTTCTACATGACTGCAAAAGTTATATGTCTAAAGACAGGTCTGACCATATCACTTCTCTGCTCAATAACCATAAGTGGCCTCCATTTTGTCTCTAGGATAAAATACATTTCATCAATCTAAGGCTTTTTCAATGCTGGCTAAACATTACCTTCTTTAAAAACAATAGTTTTAACTTATGGAATAAAACAAGCATTTCTATAACATAATATAATTTTAAAAGATGATTGCACATGAAATTGCAAATGTATTATTTACAACTTGCTATTTCTTTAAAATTATGTAAATTTCTTTTTTTAACCTTGTGTTCTCTCTGCTTCCTGCTCCAGAGATGGCTACCATTAGACAAAAATATGTAATATACATGTGCAAAATCATTCTATACATCCTTCTATTTATGAGTTCTTTCTTTAGATGAAGATAGCATCTACTTTCATTTGTCATTTACAGTTAATTTGGGTATTTATAATAGACAAAAACTTATTTTTAAAAAAATTCTTAAAACAAAATTGCTGTTAGTATATAAAACGTTCTCTTGGTCATAATATTTTTTCAGGATTTTTATACATCACTCTCTTTCATTTATTCACATTTTGTTCTAGTCAACCTATCTTGACTCATGGCATTTTATTTCCTTTTTATACACTTTTCCATAGGCTATCATCCATCCCAAGAACATACTCTCTCCTCAATTCCACCTTGTAGAGGACCTAGTTACTTTCAAAGCTCACTTTAAATGACAGATTGGGTGTAAAATATTTCTTATTCCTCCAGTTACTAGTGACTTCCTCAAAAAATTTAATATATCTCAAATATGTTAAAATATGCACACATTCTCATGACTGAATGCAGATTTCTAGAAAGAAGGGCCCATTTCATTTTTGTGTTTCTGCCTTAGAATCTAGCAGAGTGTCTTACACAGAGTAGGTGCTTAATAAATGCATACTGGTGATTGATTTGATATGAATATTGATGAGATCACAGTTTCAGTTGGGGTATTAAAATTAGATGACTATAATGATGTGCTTATCAAACTTGAAGATAACGTGAAGGTAGGTGGAATAGATAATACACTAGAATTAGGTTCCAAAAATATCTTGATGGTATTAAATGGGCTGTGTGACCTTTTCTTACAGTATTAATTTAATAAGTTGATATTTAATAGGGATGGATGTACAGTTCAGCATTTGGGTCCTAAAATCCTACTGTCAAAGTATAGTGTGAGGGGATATAGCCAACTATAAGTTCATCTTCAAAAGTACTGAAGTGTGAGGGTAACCTGTGGCCTCAAGGCTATATGTAGCCCTTTAGGTCCTCAAGTACAACCCTTGAACTAAATCCAAAGCTCACAGAACAAATCCCCTTAATAAAAGGATTTGTTTTGTGAAACTTGGACTCTTGTCAAAAGACTGCACCCAAGGATCTAGAAGGTAATGTTGGGCCTTGAGGCCACAGGTTCCCCACTCTGGTAAGTTAACAGTGTGATGAAATAGTGACAAAATGTAATGTGATACCAGGATATAATAACAGAAGTAAAATAACAAAGAAGGTGTTTATCTTACCGTGTTCTTTTCTTGACAATCCACTTAAAGAATTCTGTGTACTACATATCAGAAAGTACATTGATAAATTAGAGCAAACCAGGGAGTAGATTATAGGAAACTCAGACTATTTAAAATTAAGATATAGTAGGACCTCTTGAAGAAATTGTGGTTATTTACGATGGAGAATACAAGACAAAAAACCAATTGAACAAATGTCTATTTACTGCCAAAATGACAGGTTGCTTTCAGAAAACAAAATTCTATTGGCAGAGTGGTATTTGGGACAAAGCAGAGATAACAGACAGTATTCTAGGAAATTTTGAGGAGGGGATACCTTTTGTATATCACTCGAAGGTTAGTAGTTATCATACTCAAAACAATACTCTGAAAAAGGCAGTTCAAGTGTTATTATGCCCATTTAACAGATGAGGAAATAGAATATGAGAGGTGGAATGGACTACACAGGTAGTCAATAAATATTTATTAAGCACTTCTTTTGTGCCAGTCATTATGCTAAGTGCTGGGGATACAAAAAAAAAAAAAAAGGCAAAATACAGTCCTTGACCTCAAGGAGCTCACAACCTCAGAATCACAAAGCAAGAAAATATCAAAACCAGGACTAGAACTTGGATCTGCTGACCCAACAGAGTGTGTTTTCTGCCACAATATGTTGGTAGGGTGTTATCTTTCCTGAATCCTGATCTCTATATCTTTATAAAAATCTTCAAGTCCTTTCCTTTCGTGAAATAAATGTGGTAAATAATCAAAAGAAACTAGATAAATGTCCCCAAAGAGATAAAAGGAAGACAAAACAAATGTTCAAAGATATTTATGTGTGTATGTGTTAGTAAAAAAATTCTTTAAACAAAGGGATACTCATCAATTGGGGAATAATTGAATAAATCATGGTATATGGAAAGTATCACCCTGGAAGATCACTCTGCTCTTGCATATTCTTCCTTTGGTCAATTCCTCCTAGAACTTCTGTCTTAAAAAAATATACCCAGGCCAACCATATTCACATCTTTTCTGCTTCTCTGTGTTCTGTTTCTAATTCTCTGGACTTCTTTCTCCATCGTCTTCCCCTCTCCCACTTGTGGGTACGTCCTTGCCATCCCTCTTTCAGCTTCGTTTTAGGTTTTGTCTTTTTTTATCAGAATGTGAACTTCTTGAGGGTAAGGACTACCCTTATTTTTGCTTTTTTTTTTTGCATTCCCAGCTTTTTTCATTGTGCCTGGCACACAGCAAGTGCTTAACAAATGCTTGTTGACTTCCCAGCTGAAGAAATAAGCTAATTTATTTTCCACCTTTTATCTCTAGTCATAGGCTAGCCCTTTACTCATTTTCAGAGCTGGGAAGTCTCATTATTTCACAGGGTCCACCAAGCCTATTTCCCTTTCCCATCTTCTTTCCTTCTCTATGACAATGATCTTCAGGGAACCAGGTCTGCAGATGTGAACATTATTTCTAAGATCATCAGTCGACACTTGGGAAAAGGGAGTCTTCATTGTCAACTCTGGAAGAAAATGTGAAGGGGGAAATTCTAAGTATTCTCTCAAACTATATGCTTTAGTAGGTTTCTTGAAACTAAGGAATTCAAAATATAGATAGATGTTGACTTCATAGTGAAATCTTTATCTCAAAGGGCAGTGATAATCTATTAATTTTGTAGAGAAATATATCTCTTTAAATATGTATCCTTTGCCTACATTAAAGATATACATGATTTCCTAATAGAAATCACCAAAAGATATCATTATTAATAATAATATTGACAAAATAATAACTGTTATTTTGTCAATAAGAATATTGACATTCTTATATCTGGTTCCCTATTGAATCCCCTTATTTTAATTTAGAATCAGTATAAATTGAAAATGTTCACTCACAAACATGGTATGAAATGATAGGATAATTTTGCTAATTCTGTTGCTGAAAGATGGAATTTAATTTAATTATAGACACCCAACTAGCTGATACTGATTGTAACATAAAATATTTCCTATTTTGTTAATAAGTATTATATTAATTCGTAAAAGTGCTTAAAGTTCAGTTGCATTTATTGCTTCATTTTCAACAACATTTATATATAAACTAAACTTTTAAAGGAAGGAATCTCTTCAGATGTGGTTTGCTTCTCTTCTACCACTGGCGTACCAGTTCTACATTTAGAGACATGCTACTGAACAACTGTCCAGTGCTATCAAGCATTTGAAAATGCACCAGATAGAACGGTAATAAAAGTCAAGGATAAGTTTAAATTTTAAGTCTTAATAATGCAACAAACGACACTTTAAGGTTTGTTTCTGCAAAACTTTTGTGATGGTCTATGATGACTTTAAGATGGTCTGTAATATGGATGGCCAGCTATAGTGTTTTTTCAAATACTCTATCATTTGTGCTGCAAGAACACAAATATTTGTAACAAATCATGTGACTTAGCTGCTGCAGAATGAGAGGGAAGGAACAAGCATTTAAGGTTCTCCTATGTGCCAGGCACTGTACTTAAAGCTGTAAAAAATATAGCATTTGATCCTCAGAACAACCTTATGAAGGAGGTATTGTTATGTTCTCCATTTTACAGTTGTACAAATTGAGGGATCTCAGAGATTAAGTGACCTGCTTATCGTCATATAAATAGGAAGAGTGTGAAGTTATTATTTCAACTTGGGTCTTCCTGACTTCAGGCCTATGGTTCTACTCACTGTGCTACCTAGCTAATGAGGTACAACTGCAGGGTAACAAAGGAGAATGAGGGAACTACTCAGTGTGCAGAATATAAATGGAAGCATGTACATTCATCGGATCATCTACTGGGAATTGAATTGTGTTCAAATGTCAAATCTTTGCGGAGGCTTGAAAGCAATGTGGTAACAGTTTCAGAAACTGTAAAGATTGTTGCCCTTAGAGGTGGTCAGTTTGATATAATTGATGCACAGGCACTAAAGTCATTGCACATTTCATCAGGACAGTTTGAATTATTGTAGAACAAATGTATTCTTCAAACATGCATTCTTGTCACTGAAGAAAAAGTATTTTTAACATAATTGGGCAATGATTTATTTCTTCAGGCTCTATTAAAGAATTTTTAGTGTCAGCTTCTTGGACAATTGTCACAAACACACAAAAGGCTAATGAATCATTAAATCAGAACCACTAGTTTATTATCTAGAAAGGAAAAATGTGCTTTATAAAGAATGGCTATGACTATGATAGCTATTGGAGGGGGACAATAAGCTGGGCCCAAAATTGAATTGGAAAATAAAACAGGACTCAGGAAGACTTCTACAAACTGATGCAAAGTGAACACAGAACCAGAACAATTTGTATAATAGCAGCATTGTAACGATAAACAACTTGGAAAGACATAAGAACCTTGCTCAATGAAATGATCTATAACAATGGTTTAAGATGAACCATGTTGCCCATCCCCTGGTAGAGAGGCAGATACAGAAAAAAAGGAAACATTTTTGGACTTAACTATTATCTGATTTGTTTTTCTTGAGAGTACATATATTTTACAAGGAATTTTTCCCCTTTCTTTTTAATGGGAGAGGGGAAGGTGGAAAGAGAGAGAAAAAAAGTGCTTGTAAGTTGGAAAAAAAGTAACACGAAATAGAAAAGAGTAAACTGAACTAAATTTGGAGAGTTGATCAGCACTTTCAAGAATCCCTAGTGGATCTCTGATATAAACTTTTTTTTTAACACTAATATTTTCCTAGTGATGCAGTATGTCTACAAATTATGAAATGCATTCCCCAAAGAATCAGATTGTGGGAGACCCAAAGGACATGAGACATGGTAAACATTCACATAATTTATAATAATAATGTTAATAATAATAGATATTTTATAAAACTTTAGGTTTGAAAAGCATTTTCCTTATAACTATTTGTATGAGAAATGGAATAAGGGAAGGGAGGAAGGAAGCAAGCATTTGATGAACACATACTGGGTACTAGGCACTGTTGTAATCTCTGGAGATGCAAATAGCAACAAATAAAAACTCCTCTCAAGGAACTTTTATTCTAATGGGGAAAGACCTCAAAGTGATATTAAACCAGAATATATATATATAATTGGACTGGATGAGGGGCAGCAATGTGGTGAGAGAGATGAATAATAGTAGGACATCTTGGGTGCTGTGTTGGTTCCTCTAACATGTTAAAAGGTCATGCATGGATATTCTAGTCCATAGATATTCTTTGCAGGTTTTATGGAAGGACAAGCCCTGGAATGGGAAGGGACAAGTGGTTTATAATCTTCAACACTAGAAGTCATACTTACGTTAATGTAGTCATATGTCCTGTGAAATACTGACATAAGTAAGCCAAAAATGGAATAGCATCTTTATCTTCATGTCCTCTGATGATTTATTTTCCTTAACCCTTCTTTTTTACTTAAAAGAATACTAAATTTTTTATCTTGTTAAATTCAAGTTAATTTAAGGACTGAAAATAGCTAACAGTGTATGAGTGAAAACTGGAAAGTATACCATGAATATTGAGAGTGATGGGTATGTGTGTAAGTACTAGAGAGGCAGACAGAGGAAGAGAAGTTTAAAGGTAGGCAGTTGGGCATCATATATGGCAAATGGAGCATGTCGATAATGAAATCACATTGAGTGATGAGGAGTCAACTCACATCATGAAATATTGGCATCATATAATGGAAAGAACCATAATTTTGGAATTAAATGAACTGAATCCTAATGACAGATTTGCTCTAATGACCTGTGTGTCCTTGGACAAGTCACTTTATCAGGTTCTCAGTTTTCTTCTTTGTGAAATGCGTCGAGGTAGAAAAGAGATGAACTGTAGGTTTCTTATTTTCCCTCAAGCAGACTATTGTTTATATGTACGAGTGGATTTTTGTTTTAGAGATGAGTCTACATGAGGGAAAAACACAAGATGAGAAAAAGGGATAATATCACTATTGAAATGGTGTAGTGATATACATGATTTTAGCAACTGAATTGTCATACAGTTATTCAAACAGAGTTTTTTTTTTCCTCCTGCTTGCTATATTTTTCTGGACAGAGACTCCAAGGAAGAGGGATATATTTGGTTTTCACTCCTACATATTGTTTCGTTTCCAACAAAACTTGGAGAAGGTACATAAATCAAATTGAAGAGCAGTCAAGAGTAGAATGAGAGATCCTGGCATCCCTTTGGATTCTTCCTCACATTTTGGCTGCATGTTTTTTATTGACAGATCAGTGAAAGAGTATTCTATTCTTGTCAAGTCTCTTCTTTAGCTATTGTTTCCCTCTATTATTTCCAACAATTGGCTATATTTTGCATCATCTGAGCAGTTGAGACAATCAAGTTACAACAAGACCGAGTGCATAAGATGAGGTCAATGCAAAGTGTCCTTGTTGCACAATTTAGTGTTGATGCCAATCTTTTAAATGCCTTGTGAAATTGGACTGAAGAAACTCATAATAAAAAGCAATAAAGCTATGAAATGGAGACTCTACCTTGACTGAAGTCTTGTAATTAGTTCAGAATTTCTTGATCAGAAAAAAAATGGGAGGATAATGGGTAGGGGAAAAGAAAGAATGAGCACCTGATTGTCCATAAATATCTGTTAACAATTTAATCAAATGCTATTGAATGATATTTAGTGAATGCCCCAAATATGCATGGCACTGTGTTTATAATAAAGGGTTTAAAGTACATGAAAATCTAGTTTCTACTTCTAAGAAACTGACAAAGTAGTATTATAAGACAGAAGGAAATAGAACTAGTACAACTAAGTAATGTTTTGCATGTGTAGAACATTTAAAATTTTTTTCAAAGCCTTTTCATATTGATTTAAATTTTATCATATATGTGACAATATATGTATAATCACACACACATATAGATAAATGTAGATAGTTACATAGGTAGAGGAGATTTGATTACAACTTAAAGCAGGGTGGTAGAGGCAAAAAGAAACCAAGGTATTGAGGTCATCTGATGCCCATTTGTTTTCTTTTTTCCCCTTATACTCACTGCTTCTATGGAACTTACTTATATTCTTTCAGGCAACAGAAGAAAGCAATAAAATATAGGTGTAAGAGCCAGAACTGACCTTAGATTTCAACCAACCACCTGAACTAAAGAAAAATTAGATAAAAAGTTCAGGGGGAAAATAGTTCCCAATCACCTAGCTATGATATTATAGTGATTGATGAAGAACTTATAACTATCTGGGCGTCTGCTAAGGCAAAAACAGAACAGCTGATAAATTTGTGAATTTCCTTAATGATAACTTCATCCATCAAAAGGTGGAGGGAATGACAAGGGAAGTTGCAATTCAGGACCTTATTCTAATCAACAAGGAGGGATTAGATATTGAAATAGAATTGATAGGAATCTTGGGTACTTGTGACCATGCAACCTAAAATTCTGGAAGAGAGAAGAAAAATATCAACTTCATAAGTCACCTTATTTTTGTGGAAAGCAGATTTCTAAAGTTGCAAATAAAGGATAATTAGACTCTATTGACCTAATATTCTGATGGACAAGTAGCCTTCCTAAGAGGAATGGAAAGTGTTTAAGAATTAAAAAAAGAAAACAAAGACAACCTAAAGATTTACATGGAAAAACATCAAATCTGGAAAGTGGGAGAGGAGTGAGTTCTCTAAAATAGATTTCATATATTCATGGGAAATTCATTGATCAACTAATTTTAGAAAGATATTTATGAAGATAGAAACAGGAGCAGGTACCTTCAGTATGGAAATACAGAGCAAGTTGGGATTGCTGAATTCTGGTAACAATTAAAGATATATTTCTAAGATATGTAGGGGAAAATAGCAATATCAAAGAACAGATATCTGGACTATGATTTAAAATAAAGGAAATATAAGTCCCTTGCCTGAGTGGAGTTCTTCTAACAAGGGCAATAAAAATGTTATTGCCTGCTGTTTTGCAATCTTATCTGAACCTTTCACTAAAAAGGAAGGGAAGGGGCAGTGAAAACTACATAAGTATATCTTATTTTCCCACTTAATTCTGGGTAAACTTTATTGTGTACTTACTTTTTCTATAATTAATTTCTTAGTTTTCAGTTTTCAACAATCACCTCCTTAAGTTTTAAATTTTCTCCCTCTCCATCTCAAGATGGCATGTAATATTATATGGATTCTACGCATGCATTCTTATTAAAAACAATTTCACATTTGTCATGTTGCATAGAAGAATTAAAACCAATTGGAGAAATCATGAGAAAACAAAACAAAACATAAGAGAAAACAATCTGCTTCATTCTGTGTTGTGACTTTATAGTTCTTTCTCTGGGTTTTGCATCATGAGTGCTTCGGGAATGTTTTAGGTCCTTGAACTGCTGTAAAGGACTAACTTTACCAGATACAGTCCTCACACAATTGTGGCTCTTACTGTGTATAATATTCTCCTGGCTCTGCTCATTTTACTCATCATCAGTTCATATAAATCTATCTGGGTTTTTTCTGAAGTTGTCCTCATCATTTCTTATAGCACAACAGTATTCCATTACATTCATAGACCAAAACTTGGGGTGTAGTGTGTATTCAGGGAGGACCAGTACCTTTGGTGGGATGGCTGCCAAGTCTTTTTCGGGGCTCTCTTCACCTTTGGTTCCACTTAACTCTTACCTGTGACTCCAAGAAGCTGCAGTATATGCAGCAGCAATACCCAGGTAAACCATTTTGCCAGACTGGCTAAACCAGGTTGAGGGTAAACCAAGGGTTCTCAAATACTTTGGTGAGTTAAGGAAGGTGTTTACCCCAAGCATGTGAAGACTTCCTCTGGTGGAATGGGCTGATGAGAACAACGTGTTCCAAAGGCCATGAAGGCCAGTGAAGCAGGCAATGTGGGGTGCTTAGAGCTTGGTTAGACACTGAAGATGTCAGTGTCATCCACTGCCTCCTGAGCCAGCACCAGCCTTCTTGACTCTGTCCTGCCACTGGACTATGATAACTCTGGAGGAGAGAATGAGGCTGACGATTTCATGCAACTCTGCCTCTCTTCAATCCAATTTACACAAGAATCAAAAGACATCACTCACACCATTTCACTATTATGCCTCAAAGTCCTCTGGTGACGGGCAAGTGATGAAGCAGCAGGTATGGATGCACTGGGAGCTGTAGTCACAACACTGCACACAGGTGACCCAGGCCATAGGGTTGTTTTTTACTGGAAGCAGCTGTGGAACTGGGCAGCTCCCTGGGTGTCTGAGTAGCGTTTTAAGGATCGCACTGCTCACCTCCTAGTGTGAGGAAGTGGGCTAGAAAAGGTGCCTTGAACATTGTCTGCTTACCCAACCCTGGCCTGATTCTCACAGCAGGTGGGGAATCCCACTAGGTGGTTGAAACACACACAAAAATATACAGAATGTATGAAAACATCCACAAAGATGATTGCAGACCCTTATCATAATGTGCCAAAAGAAGACAATCTTACAATTCTTGGCCACCTTAATGCTAGCGTAGGATCAGACTACCAGACTTGGCAGGGAGTCCTAGGGAGGAATGGGGTTAGAAACAGCAACAGCAATGGTTATTTGCTGCTGAATACTTGTGCATCACATGAACTTCTCATCACCAACACTGTCTTCTACTTACCTAAACACAATAAAACTTCATGGACACACTCTTGCAACAAACACTGGTATCTAATAGACTGTGCAATTGTAAGAAGAGACAGACAAGATACGAGAGTGACAAAGGTAATGTGTGGTGCAGAGTGCTGGACTAATCATAGACTTAAATTTCCAAGCTAAATATTTGCATTCATCAAATGTGCCACCCCCAAGGCAAAATGACTACCAGAAATATTAATGTCAACACATCAGAGCTCTTCTCTGAGCGTGAATAATTTTTTGCTACCTTGGAGGGAAAGTTTAGCCAACACACAATTGGCAACAGTAGAGCAGAAAAGGAGGGAGCAGCTTTCAGAGATTTGGTGTACAGCATTGCTTTTGTTCATCTGGGTCAGAACACTAGCAAACAGACTGGTTTGATGAAAATGTTGAGGAAATTCAGAAGCTGCTAACTCCACAGGATTTACCAACAGGATAGTTCATCCATCTCTAAGAAGGCAACATTTAATTCCATCAAAAGTAAAGCAAAGCTTAGAGAGATTCAGGATTCCTGACTCAGTAAGAAGGCAGATAAAATTCAGTTTTATGCTGACAGTAACAATCCAAAGCTCTTTTATGATTCCCTGAAAGCTATTTATGGACCAAAAACCTATGGTGCATCACAACTACTCAGTGCTAATGGAGCCACATTGATTAGTGATAAGGATATGATCCTAGAGAGATGGGCTGAACATTTCCGTAGTGTTCCCAACAGACCATCATCAATCAGTGCTAAGGTCATTGACTACCTCAGGTTGAAGTCAATCCTTCCTTAGTTGAACTTCCAACTGAAGAAGAGGTTTTGAGGGCCATTGTGTGTGTCCGTCTGTTACTGAAGAAGACCATGCCATCAGAGAAATGATGACATGACTTGCACTTGACTTTGTTTTTGAGTGAGGGAGGGCTGTGCCAGTCACAAGCCTTACTTCTCCTTCAGAGCCATCTGAATCCAATGACCAGATATTCATCAGGATGAGGCAATTGGGATTATGTGACTTGCCCAAGGTCACACAGCTAGTGAGTGTCAAATGTCTGAGGTGAGATTTGAGCTCAGGTCCTCCTGACTCCTGCACTGGGGTGCACTTAGCTACCCCTGAAGGACATTAGGTTGCTTTCTTATGGCAAAGCACCTGGTGCTGATTCTACTCCAGCTGAGATTTACAAGGTAGGGAGACCATTGTTCACACAAAAGCTACCTGAAATTTTCCACACTACATGGCAAGAGGAGGTTATTCCCCCAGAAATTCAACGATGCCTCCATTATCCATCTCTATAAAGGTAAAGAGAATAGGTTGTCATGCAATAATCACAGGGGAATCTCTCTCTTAGTCGTTGCTGGCAAAATTCTTGCTACGGTGCTCCTTAATAAACTGATCCTTCACTTGGAAGATGTTCATATACCTGAGAAGCCAGTGTAGCTTCAGAAAGTGCTGAGGAACAATTGGTATGGTGTTTTCTGACCCGCAACTCCAGGAGAAATACCAGGAGCAGAACAGAGGCCTGTAAGCAACATTTGTAGATCTGACCAAGGTCTTTGACACTGTTAGTCATGAGGGCTTATGGAAAACTATGTCAAAATTTGGTTGCCTGGAGAAGTTCATCAATATTGTATGTCAATTTCCTGATGGCATGTTTGCCCAAATTCTGGATAATGGACAACAATCTCATACCTTCCCAATCACCTATGGAGTGAAACAGGACTGTGTGCTTGCTCCCATACTTTTTAGCATGATGTTTTCAGCCATGTTGACAAATGCTTTCAATGAGGATAAAAACATGGCATCAAGGTCAGCTCTTCAATTTGAAAGTTCTTCAATTTGAAAAGGCTACAAGTGAAGACCAAAGTTGATAAGTTCTTCAATTTGAAAAGGCTACAAGTGAAGACCGAAGTGGAAAGAGTGGTGAATGATTTTCTGTTTGCAGATGATTGTGCATTCAATGCAACCTCTGAAGCTGAGATGCAATAAAGTATGGGTCAATTCTCTGCTGCCAGTGCTAATTTTGGTCTAATAATTAAGACTAAAAAAACACAGGTACTCCATCAGCCATCACCACACCACTATACATGAAACCTTCAGTCACAACAAATGGAGATGTTTTGAGTGCTGTGGATAAGGTCACTTACCTTGGTAGTGTACATTCCAGGAATGTGCACATTGACAATGAGGTTGATGCATGCATTGCCAGAAGGAGCTCAATGTTTGGGAGGTTCTGAAGAAAAATTTGGGAGAGAAGAGGTATTAGACTACCATACTGAAGGTTTATAGAGCCGTTGTGCTGACCTCATTGTTATATCCTTGTGAAACATGGACAGTCAATCAGCACCATACCAGGCCACTGAATAGCTTCTATTTGAACTGTCTTAGGAAGATTCTGAGGATCACCTGGCAGGATAAGGTATAAGACACTGAGGTCCTTGTTCAAGCTGAGCTGCCAAGTATTTAAACTATGTTTCAGAGAGTGCAACTCCAACAGACTGGTCATGTTGTTCAAATGCAAAATGTATGCTTGTGAAAAAGACTATTTTATGGAGAACTTGCATGGGATAGGCAATCACATAGTGGCCAGAAGAAGTGATAGGATACTCTCAAGATCTCTCTCAAGAACTTTGGATTTGACTATGTAACATGGGAGACACTGACACAGGACTGCTAAGCATGGCATGCCTGCATTTGAAAGGGTGCTGTGCTCTTTGAGCAAAGCAGAATTGAGACAGCACAAAGTAAATGCAGGATGCGCAAATTTGGGGTATCTACCTCACATATTCACAATCTGTGCCCAACCTGTGGTAGAGTATTCTGAGATCGTATTGGTTTGATCAGCCACAGTCAACACACTGAAATTTCACTTTATCTTAGTGATGTCATTTTGATCCTCTTTGAAGATGAAGGACAAGAACCAACCAACCAACCATACCAAAACTTGTTCAGCCATTCCCCACTTGATGGGAATCCCCTTGATTTCCAGTTTCTGGCCACCACAAAAAGAGTTGCTATAAATGTCTTTGTACATGTGGGTCCTTTCCCCCCTTTTTTGATCTCTGTGAGATATAACCCTAGAAGATATATTTCTGGGTTAAAAGGTATGCACATTTTTATAGCCCTTTGTGTACAGTTCTAAATTACTCTACCAAATGGTTGGATCTGCTCACAGTTCTATGAACAATGCATTAGTATTCTAACTCTCTCACATCTTCTCCAACATGCATCATTTTCCTGTTTTGTCATATTAGTCAACCTAATAGGTGTGATATAGTACCTCAGAGCTGTTTTGATTTGCATCTCTCTAATCAATAGTTATTTGGAGCATTTTTTCATATGATTATAGATAGCTTTAATTTCTTCCTCTGAAAACTGCCTGTTCTTATCCTTTGACCATTTATCAATGGGGGAATGACTTGTAATCTTATAAATTTGACTCAGTTCTCTCTATATTTTAGAAATGAGGCCATTATCACAGACACTGGTTGTAAAAATTCTTTCCCAGTTTTCTCCTTCCCTCCTGATCTTGGTTGCATTGGGTTTGTTTGTGCTAAGACTTTTCAATTTAATGTAATCAAAATTATTCATTTTGTATTTCATAATGCTCTCTATCTCTTGTTTGGTCATGAATTCCTCCATTCCCCATAAATGCAACAAATAAACTATTCCTTCAGCCTTTACACCTAGATCATATACCCATTTGGACTTGGATCAAGTATACACTATCAGCTATTCTTCTATGCCCAGTTTCCACTACACTATTTCTAGTTTTTCCAGCAGTTTTTGTTGAACAGTGAGTTCTTATCCCAGGAGTGGGGGTCTTTGGGTTTGTCAAACCTACTTTGTCAAAACTACTATAATCACTGACGACTGTATCTTGTGTACTTAACCTATCCCACTGATCTACCCCTCTATTTCTTAGCCAGAATCAAGTGGTTTCATGATTGCTGCTTTATAATATAATTTAAGATCTGGTATAGCTAGGCCACCTTTTCCAGAATTTCTTTTCATTAATTATTTTGACATTCTGGAACTTTCGTTCTTCCATATAAATTTTGATATTATTTTTTCTTGCTCTATAAAATAATATTTTTGGTGGTTTGATTGATATAGCACTGAATAAGTAAATCAATTTAGGTAGAATTGTCATTCTTATTTTATTAGCTTGGCCTACCCATGAGCAACTGATGCTTTTCCAATGAGTTATATCTGATTTTATTTGTGTGAAGTGTTTTTCAACTGTGTTCATATAGTTCCTGGGCTTATTTTGGTAAGTAGACTCCCAAATATCTTATAATTCTTACAGTAACTTTAAGTGGGATTTCTCGTCTATCTTTTACTGTTGGGCTTTATTAGTAATACATAGAAATGCAGATGATTTATCGGGGTTTATTCTGCAACCTGCAACTTTGCCAAAGTTATTTATTATTTCAAGTAGTTTTTT
Organism: Potorous gilbertii; assembly: GCA_028658325.1. Classification (NCBI taxonomy): domain Eukaryota; kingdom Metazoa; phylum Chordata; class Mammalia; order Diprotodontia; family Potoroidae; genus Potorous; species Potorous gilbertii. Next base: position 190,895,014 of record CM053769.1, read on the forward strand.
TACTTGATTTTCTGGGATTCTCTAAGTATTTTATAATATCACCTTTTGTTGCCTGTTCTAATTCCTTCAATTTCTTTTTCTTCTCTTATTGCTAAAGCTCACATTTCCAGTACCATATTGAATAACAGTGGTGATAATGGACATCTTTGCTTTCCCTCTGACCTTATTGGAAATACATCTAGTTTATCACCATTACATATAAAGTTTGCTGATGGTTTTAGATAGATACTACTTACTATTTTAAGGAAGGCTCCATTTACTCCTATGCTTTTCGATGTTTTCAATATGAATAGGTGCTCTATTTTGTCAAAAGCTTTTTGTGCATCTATTGAAATAATCCTATGGTTTCTTTTTGCTTTATTACTGATATGATCAGTTATGCTGTTAGTTTTCCTAATATTAAACCAGTCCTGCATTCCTGGTATAAATTGTACCCAATCAACATGTATTATTCTATGGATAAGTTGCTGTAATCTGTTTTGTAATATCTTATTTAGAATTTTTGGATCTATATTCATTGGGGAAATTGGTCTGTAATTTTCTTTCTCTGTTTTGGCTGTTCCTGGTTTAGGTATCAGCACCATATTTGTATCATAAAAAGAATTTGGTAGGACTCCTTTGCCAGTTTTCCCAGATTGTCTATATAGTATTGAAATTAACTGTTCTAGAAATTGATGGAATTAGCTTGTAAATCCATCTGGTCTTCAAGACTTTTTCCTAGTGAGTTCATTGCTGGCTTGTTCAAATTATTTTTCTGAGAAGGGGTTAAATATTTTATTTCCTCTTTTCTATAACAATTTTGCAAAATCTGGGCAGTTTATATTTTTTTTAATATGCATTCATTTCACTAAGGTTGTCAAATTTATGAGCATTGAGTTAGGCAAAATAATTTTTAATTATTGTTTTAATTTTCTCTTCATTGTATTTGAGTTCACCTTTTTTATTTTTGATAAGTGGTAATTTGGTTTTCTTCTTTTGTAAAAAATCAAATTGACCAAAGGTATATCAATCTTACTATTTTTTCCATAAAACCATCTCTTAGTTTTATTTATTAGTTCAATAGTTTTCTTAATTTCATTTTATTAATCCCACTTTTGGTTATCAATATTTCTAATTTGGTATTTGAGGATTTTCAATTTGTTCTTTTTTCAGTTGTAGGCCTAGTTCAAGGATTTCCTTTTTCTCTATTTTATTCATGTAAACATTCAGAGATATGAAACTTCCCCTAAGATTTACTTTCACTGCATCCCACAAGTTTTGGTAGGTTGTCTCATTTTTGTCATTCTCTTGAATGACATTACCGATTGTGTCTGTGATTTGTTGTTTGACCTACTCATCTTTAGGATTAGATTATTTAGTTTCCAATTAATTTTTGGTCTATCTTTCCATAGCCCTTTTTATTACATATAATTTTTATTGCATCATGATCTGAAAATGTTGTATTGACTATCTCTGCCTTTCTGCCCTGGATTGTGCTTATGCTCTAGTACATGGTCAATTTTTGTGTATGTGCCATGTATCACTGAGAAAAGTCATAATATCTTCTATCTATAATAGAAATTTCTATAATAGAACTATTCAGTTTTCTTCAGAGGTCCATCATGTCTACTTTTTCCAGAATTCTATTCACCTCCTTCATTTCCTTCTTGTTTATTTTGAGGTTAGATTTATTATTTTTATTAGATTTTATTATTTTATTATATATTCCAACTCAATACCTTTCTTTCAATATGCCCTAATCTGTTCAATTTGAATTTTCATTTGCTTTTATTTTTTTGCTTTTTATTTTCTATCATTGATGGGTAGGCTAACTGATGTCTAGTGCTTAATAAACTTCATTGATATAGATATCAAGCTCTCTAAAATTTCACATTTTAATGTTTGTGATATTATTGGATCCAGAGATAATTTTTCACCTTTTTATCATTATTGGCATTAGTAAGAGTGAGCTAGATCATGGATCGATCACAACACTCTATTCAATCCACTAAAAATCAAGATCTCTTGAGGAAGGTCCTCAGAAACTGGGTAAACTCACTTTGAAAGATTTATGGGACATTATGAAAAAGTAGCATATGTTTGGGAAATATTGATAACAGGATTACAGGTTAATAATTGGAAGATAGCCTATACTTCTAGTCTAATTCCCCCCCACCCCATTTTATAGATAAGACTTATAGAAGTTAATTGATTTGCCCAAGTTACACAGCTAGTTAGTGTCAAATTCAAGGTTAGAAAATAGATTGATGCTACATATACCGCTCAGCTTATTTCTCCATGTTGCATTGATAGGGTATCATCTGGACCTCTAACTTGATAAGAACTATGAAAGAAGTGAAGTCCAAATGAGGTTAAAAAGTAGAAATAAAAATGTTGAAACCATATCTGACATTCATGCAGTATACTTGAATTTTAAAATATGTGTCCATATGAAGATTACTTTTCTTCCACTTGTAAAAAACTTTGAATAGGATGTAGATGATATTTTCATGTAAGTGGTCAGGATTTCATATAAAGTGAATTGTGTGATATAAATGAGCCGTATCTTTTTCCAAATTTCTTCCCCATAACCATAGATAAAAAAACAACAACAACAAAAAACAAACAAAAAAACCCCACAACTGGATTCTCTTTTAGGTAAACACTAATCTTAATGAACTATGCATAGAAGGCAATTCTCCTAGGGCCCCAAATTCCATGAAGGAAACTCAGGAAGATGCATGTGCTCATACAATAAAGAACAAAGCAACATAAACTTATAGCTACCCTTAGTGAAGGAAGTATTCAAAGTCCACTGACTTGTCCAAATCTTATTATGAATTACACTGTAATTCTTGCTGTGGCTAATAACAGATAAAGAAATCAATTTAGAGTTTGCAAATATCAGAGAAACCTCTGTTATTGATTTATATATACTATCCTTAATTATTTTCAAGCAGATAGCATGAGATGCAGCCCATCCCCAGCTCTTAGATAAAGACATAGGGCACATTTGTTTGAATTTTGGTTTTCTCTGTGCCCAGTTCTCTATTCTGATTAGCTTGTAAGGGGAGATATGGTTTTAGTTCACAGTGTTATTGCAAAATAAAATCTGAATTTCAGAGACATTAGAGACATTAATTGAAAGTGGAATTGTTATATCTGGATAATTTAAAGTAACACATTGAATCTGAAGCAGAAGGTTAACTGGATACTCATTCACCTGGGTGACTGATAGGGGTAAAAAGAAATATCTGCTTGTTTTACATACCGTAAAACAACAACATAAACGTAAGTTTTGTGTAAAAGGGATCAAACTTCGGAAAATTTTTAGAATATCTAGTTCTAAATATCTAGCTCATAAGCTACATTATGCTCTTTTCAAAAGGTGAATTTTAATGTTGTAGCTAGCAAAAATCCACTTTTCCTCCACCTCCCCAAATGAGAATGAAAGAAAAAGAAAATCCCTATTATAAACAATTATATCAAGAAAAGTAAATTTCTGCTTTGGTTATGTTTGGTATATACATACACACATACATACATATAATATACAGACATATATACACACACATATATACACATGTACATACAAGCATACACGTATGTATCTATCACTATCTCTATATATGTGCATATAAATATTTAATTTTGCATGCTGACTTACCATTCTATCAGGAGGTGGATAACATTATTAATCGTTAGTCCTCTTGACTTTCGGTTGGTGATTAACCTGATCAGAGATTTTTTTTCAAAGTTGCTAATATTTATGTCATTATACAAAGTATTCTCTTGGATCTGCTCATCTCACTCTGCATCAGTTCATACAAGTCTTCACAGATCTGTCTACAACCATCCGTTCCTCACTTCTCATGGTACGGTAAAATGTAATTTTATCATATTTATATATCATGGTACAGTAAAATGTTATTCTATCATATTATATATTGCCATCCCCAACTGATAGATACCACTTCAAATTTCAATTCTTTGCCATCTCAAAAAGACCTAGAAATATTTTTGCATACCCTTAGTTTAAGGTTGTTTTGCTTAGGACTAATCCCTGACTTAATGCTCCCATTCACAATTTTTTCTTCCATCTTCTCTTCTTTCCCTCATATTTCCTTATTGAGTGGCGTATTTTGTATCCAACTCTTAATTCTCTATGTTTTCTTCTCTACTTTGACAAGTTCAGAAGAAAATGAGGTTCAAGTATCAACCACTTCCCCAACTGGCTCCTTGTTTGTATAGATTTCTACTTGTGTACTCTAATCCATGAGATAATTTCCCCTAACCTTCCTTTCCCTTCCTTCCCAGTATATTTCTCTTCTTGTCCCTTTCAATACTTCTTTTAAGATCATCAAGACGTAATCAAATTAATCCCAGGCTTTCTATTTAATTAGACTACCTCTATGACCCCTAATGATGACAGTATTTAGAGAGGGCATCATTTACCCATATTAAGAGCTTTATTATTGTTTGCTCACATTTACCTTTCTATATTTTTATAACTAGTGTGTTAAAATTGGCAAAAAAAAAAAAGCAAAATTTCTATGAAACTCTTGTCTTTTCATCAGGAATGCTTGCAAGTCCTCTATTTCATTAAAGATCCTTTTTCCCCCATATAGGATTATATAGTTTTATTAGGAGGTTATTCTTGGATATAAGCCTATATGCCATGCCTTCTGGAATATTATATTTCAAGCACTCCATTTCTTTAGAATGGGTAGCTGCTAAATCATGTCTGAGTCTGACTATGACTCCTCAGTAGTTACATTCTTTTTTCTCGCTTTTTGCAGTACTTTTTTTTAACCTGAAATCTCTAGATTTTGGCTACAATGCTCCTGGGAGTTTTCATCTTGGGATTTCTTTCAGGAAGTAATGTGTGAATTCCTTTTATTTTTCCTTTTTCTTTCAGTGAAATTTTGCACAATTTTGAGGATTCTTGAAATATCACGTCTAATCTCCTTTTTTGTCATAGCTGTCAGATAATCTAACAGGTCTTTATTTTTTCTCCTCTATTGTCCAGATCAGTTTTCTTATGAGATATCTTACATCTTCTATTTTTTTCAGTACTTTGATTTTATTTTAATATTTCTTGTTACCTCATGGAGTCATAGATATCTTTTTGGTTCATTCAAAATTTTAAGTAGCTTGTTCCTTAGACAAGGTTTTGTACTAAGCTATTTTTCCTTTTCCAGTTCTTTCTTCCATGGCTATCTTTTTCATTATTCTCCAGTACTATTGTTTCATTTACATTTAACTCTTTGTAAAAAAAATCCCTTATTTCAGATCTTCTAAGAATTCCTGCTGAATTTGTCCCCAAGCTTTTTCTTTTTCTTTGTGCTTTTGTTTGGAAATGTTTTTGAATCATTCTCAAATTTTGAGTTTGTGTCTTGAGGATCTCTGTCACCATAATTCTTTTTATGGTGAGATTCTTCTTTCCCCCTCACTCTTGTAGCCACTCCTTAATGCCAGATTTCATATTATGGCCACCCACTGCAGGGAAGATCTGAATTGATTCTGTTGCTGCTTTATTGAGCATTCTTGAGTATTTTGTTATATGAAGCTGTTAGGGGACCAGCTCAAGCTGGGGACCAGCAAGCTTTTAGTGCTCCCCAAATGCTGCAATCCATGACAAATTCTGAGCTCTGCAGGTTCCTGATATGGGTCTGTAAATAGACAACGTTACCCAGTCACTATTAGAGGTCTGGAATGTTCTGCTGTTTTAGAATTACAGAACTGTAGATTTTCCTGCCTTGATTATTTCTCTGTAGGCTTCAAATTAGGCTAGAAGCTGGAAATTGCCACTATTCCTCTGGGGTCTGAGTCATAGTGTTGCTATTTGCTTCTGAACTTCTTCCATGTTTAGTACATACTCAGGGCTTATAACCATTCCTCATTCTGGGGTTCAAGCAATTTACTATTTCTACCCTGGATCTGTGACCATGAACTGGATAGTAGGCAACATAGCTACCATTTGATACCTCTTCTCTTCCCATATCCTTCTTGGCTGTGCAGGGGCACATAATTTTGATGTAAGTCAATGATCTTGTCTTACCTTTTGGTACAGTCCTTGGGCACTAGAATCCTCCACAAGGAATGCTCCTGGTCAGACCCAATGTCCATTCATGATAGACTTTTCTGTCTATCTCTCTATGCTGACCTGGGCTAGAAAAGTAGATCACTATCATTTTTTTCTTTGCTTTACCAGTTGGGTTTCAGTCTGAAGAATTTTCTGAAATTGTTTGGAGGAATTTTTTGAGGGAACTCACTATACTTCTTCCTATGATTCTATCCACCATCTTGGCTTCATGTTCCAGCTACTTTATATTCTAACATAGGGTGTATGAGGTATCCAAGGAGGACTAGTCCTTCTGGTGTGAGGATTTGCTGACCCCTTTGCAGGGCTGTTCAACCACCTTTGGTGTTTATCTTTACTCAACTCTCACTTGTGGCTCCAAGATATTGTAACATGCACAGCAGTCACACCCTGGTAAACCATCTGGCAAGACAGGCTAAACCAGTTTGAAGGTAACTGATGTCTTTGAGTTAGGGAGAAGTCTACCCTAAGCATATGAAAACTTTCCTTGGCAGAATGGGTGTATGAGGACAATCTGTTCCAATGACCATGAAGGCAGCTGAAGCCAGGCACTGTGGAGAGCTTAGACAATAAAAATGTGAAGGTCATCCAGGCCATACTACCCAGGCCATCACCAGTCATCTTGACTTTTGCCTTGCCACTGGACTTTGATGACTCTGGAAGAGAGAGTGAGACTTCAAGAAACTTTGCCTTATTTAACTCCAATTCATACACGTCAAGACATCACTGTGATATCTTTGGTTCTCTTGGAAAATGAAGGACAAACAGCAACAATTCTAACATGATAATTTTCTTAAAAACAAAACAGAACAGTGATTTCATTGATATAGAGAACTCTCTAGGAAGAGTTTACCTCTAACATTTCAGATGGGCTTCTGCTCTGGATTTTATAGACTTAGAGAGTTGTCAGAAGCAATAAGTAAACTGTAGTAAATAGGAGGCTATTTTATGACCCCAGAACCTACTGATAGGTTTTTCATTGCCAGTATATGTCACCTGTTGTTGACTATTCTTACAGCCATTAAGCAGTACTCCTAAGGTCCGTCCAATTCTTCTGTGATTTCTTTTATAGACTCTCTGATCAAGGAGTAACAGAGCCATTTCACTTTAAATTTGAATTCACCAGTGTGTCTATACACAGCAGCATGCACACCAGAAGGTAGGCAATGTTTGTCATGATCATTTTGCCTCAGTGGAGGTATTCTGGTTTAATTAAAAATCCAACCATTCTCATTTACAATTAAGTGAAGGGTTCATCCACATTGCATTTATATTTTTGACAATATACACAGAGTGTAATAATACTAGATTCCTCAGAAATAATACATTTTGCTAATATACATTGTACCAAAGGTCAAGCTGTGTGGTCATGGTCTTTATGAGCAGTTGTTATATAATCCCAATTATTAGTAAAAACACAAAGTCTTAGCTATCCTCTTTGCTTGATTCTCTCCTACCTCAACCTGAACCTAGTATTTTCTTGTAAAATAAAATATACCAAATGCAGAAATCTTACTTAGGTAAGAAGTATAATTTTGTTCTTCTAATTTTAAAGGGTATAGAACAGTTAGAGACACTGTAAAAAAATCCACTGGTCCAAAAATAAAGCAAAACCACCAATTTTATAGATACATATGTAAATCTAACATAATAGATTTGCATATTTCATCATATTCTTAATAACTGAGTATTTTCTAAAACTTAAATTGTCTCTCAGTATCACTTTTAAATACTAAATGCATCTCTAAAATGATATTTAAAAGAGTAGATTTTTTTTTTTGCTTGACCTGCAGTACTAAATTTGGAGTCTATTGTCTGGAACCAAAGCTTGTTATCTTTATAAGTTTCTAAAATAAAGGAAAAGAGCTTGGTGAGTAATATAAGCAGAATACAGAATGTCAGCTGAAGAGGACATTATCAAAACATAGTACTTATACATAGAGGGTGACTAAAGTACTCAAAAGGAATGGTGTAATTCTTGAGAAAAGTGGTGAATTTACATAATAAAAGGGCAGTTTCTGATTCTTTGATAAATGTCAAGAATTCAAGGGTGAGGTTGATGATGTTTGTTTATTTTTATGTGTATGTGTTTCAAAAATAATATTGTGTGGTTGCTTTAATCCTTCACACTAGAAAAATAAAGTTGATGAGAAACATGTTGCTCAGACTTTAACACGTAACTCAATGGTACTCCATAGTGTGAATCTACTTGTATATATCTTGGACATTTGCCACAGATAAACAATAAATTAGATCTAGAATTAAATAAGAAGTGAAGATTGCATTTTATCTCATTTTGAAAAAAAACCTGTAGTACTTTCTATGATCTTAAGTTGCTGTTTGTTGTAAAATCTATTTTTAAGATCCATGATTTCCTGGTGATATTATATGGCTGGAAATTAGGGAGCAACATTATTTGGAAGTAATCCAGAGTGTAAGAAAAAATATTTCATGAGTGGCTTGAAGGAAACTATTGCATATTTCAAATACTAAAGTATTTTAGGAATATATTAAATAAATCACTGAAGACATATGTGACCAGAGTAAGAGGTGAGCTGATGAGAATGATTAGCACTAGATGGGCAACTCAATGTTTTTCTGATATGTCCTTGAGATCTTAAAAGAACTAGAACAAAATATCCATAGGTCTAGGCAGATCCTTTATAGAGGATTTTCAGAAGGAAAAACAACAAACATACACAGTCATCTCATAAGATGAGAAGGCATTGAAGGGATACAGTTTTTTTTCCTGGTGATGATCATCACATCATCTGAATAATTGTTCATTTTATGTTAATTTTACTTGAAATAAAGGGAAATATTATTTGATCCTGCTATGGTCTTACATTTGAGTTTTCTTTCAGTGACTATTATTAAATAGAAGTCAAATAAAAATTAAGGCTTACTATGGAGGAAGATATAGAGTATATGTGTATCACACTATATTTTGCTAATGGCCTCTTCAACTGACATACTGTATATCCTGTGTATATTACTCACCATGCTCTTTTTCTCTTTCTCTGTTTCTGTTATAACTCGTGTCTCCTTTTTCATTGTCATGCCTTATCAACCAAAGTTTGTCAGGCAACTGTGAATGACAGGTCCCTTCTTAGTAATCAGGAACAGATGTTTTGTTTTCCCAAGGGTGGGAAGGAGATGAATGTTGGAATTAAGCAATACTTTGGTGGATCTATATGTGAATTAATCTATGGCCCTCAAAGGAATAGATCACAATATCTATGTGTCTTCTTATCTCTACAACTCCTAATAATAACCTCCAGTAATTTCTGCACAAGGAGTCTACCAACCATTTTGCTAGTTTGGTTTTTTGTTTTTGCATCAAATGGAAATGAATGAATGAAAAATCATTTTTAAGCTCTTATTCATCAAGTTCAATCACATTTTCTTTTCTCATACTCAATTGTATCCAAGGTTGTTATCATTGTATATCATCCTTCTTTTGGGTCAGAATTAGGTCATAGATAGCCATTTCCTTTATCACTTTCAGTACCTTTTGGCTGATGAAATTGTCATTATGTAAAGTCAGAAAATTATTATCTATTCAGCTCTTCATAGTAACAAAGTGATAAGTCCAGAACTGAGACAGTCCTTGATCTCAAGCAGGTTCCATTTTAATCTTTTTAATTTCTCTAGGGTAAATAATCTAAATCCTTTAACTTTTCCTAGGTTTTAGCATATTTGGATTTTAACTCAAGACTTTATCACCCTGATTTCTATTTTTAAAGGAATTCTCCAAAATACTAATAATCTTCTTAAATTGTTGTTCCCAGAATTTGATACTGAACTCTACATCCAACTGTAGGAGCCTATACTTTGAATTGGGGGATGTACTTTGGTCCTTGGGAAATTCTCAGTAAATATCTCTTTGTAAAAGCTTTAAAAATAGAAAAAGGAAAGGAAAAAGAAATGAAATGAAATGAAGTAAGGGAAAGAAAAGAAAAGAAAGGGAATGGTAAAAGAGGAAAGGAAAAGAAAGAAGGAAAAGGCAAAGTATTTTCCAGAGCATGAATTTAGTTTTGGGAAGTCCATAATTGATCAGGAATTCAACATGCAGTGCATACTAGAGAAATGTGCATTTGTATATTTGTTACCTCCTTTGTTACAGATACTATTCAGTTCCTCAGATAAAAATAATGTGTGTTAGGTGCTTAATATTACATAGATCATATTTTTTTGGTAGTGAGAACAAAAGATGTTTACTTAAAATAAAAAGAAAAAAACAAGCATTACATGATTTAGAGTACATTAAAAGTAATCACTGTTTCAAAGCACCCCTTTGCATATTTCCAACTGCCAGCCACAGTATACCTACTCCTCAGGCCTATCATCTCACAGAGCTAAAAGCTAGAAAACTAGAGAACTGGGTGTAGACCTTTCCTCTGAGCTGTTCCATAAGAAGAGCTTTGTCTAATATTGAGTCTGCTTCTGTGTCTCTTGCCTTTGGACAGGTCAGTCCTCTCAGGTACTGCATTCCACCCTCCCCCACTTTGAAAAATGTCATTATTTCAGTGACATGTAAAATGATTTTCCATTATGTTTACTTACTGACTGGTTGCTAATATTACTATTTCTTTTTATTTTATTCAAAATTCATATTATATATGAGCCAGTCTCTTTCAAAAAATGCTGCTGCAATGGTGCAAGGAAAAGGTAATGAGGTTCTGATCTAGGCTGAGGAAGGTGGAAAAGAAGAGTAGAATTCAGTCTTTCCACCTGGACTTCACTCAGATCATCTCTATCCAGGTCACAATCCACTCATGATTTTCCCTATTATCTTATCTAATCTTATGTTGCCTGGAATCAGGCCTTCATGCAATTTCTTTTCTTCTCTTCTCCTCTCCAGATACCCTCAGCACCCCTATAAGTGTTTGCTCACTAAACTATAAGCTTCTTAAGGGCAGAGACTGTCTTTGCTTTTGTATCCCTAGTGCTTAGTAGAGTGTCTGGCATGCTTTAAAGCCTTCATAAATGCTCACTCTATCTAAATAGCAAAGTCTCATGTTCTGTACAGTCTCAGGCTTGGATGAGATGTGGCTCTTGGTGGTGTAACATTAAGTCTTAATCACCTTTCTCCCAGTTCCTTCCCACAAAAATGGAAAGAGAAAAAATGCAATCTATATAACAAACATAACCAAAACCCCAGATTTATACGTGTCATATACAAAGATGCATCTTGAGTCCCTCCTATCAGGAGGTTGGTACCATGCTGCATCAGGTCTCTGGCATCATGGTTAATAATCACATTGATGAGATTTCTTTAATCTTTCTAAATTCCTGAATTTCCTTTTTTCCTATCAATGTAGTTACCTGAATAAGTGTTTTGGCAGTTCTGCTTACTTTCTCTTTATCAGTTCATAAAGTCTTTCCAAGTTTCTGTAGAGGTTTGTTAAAGGTAGCTAGGTGGCAGAATGGATATAGGACTGAGCCTGGGGTCAGGAATATCAGAGTTTAAATATAGTTTCAGACACCAGTTGTATGAGCTTGGGAAAGTCTCTTACACTCTTTGCTTCAGTTTCCTTACCTGCGAAATGGAGACAAAAATAGCACCTTCCTCTCAGGGTTATTGTGAGGATAAAATATTTGTAAACCACTTAACACAGAACCTGGCACATAGTAGGTGTTACATAAATGCTAGCCACTAGTACTACTATTACGCACTGAAACCAACACTTTTATCATTTCTACAGTATGTAGAAATTGATTCAGTCATTTCCCAGGTATTAGGAACTCTATTTTAAGTTCTTTGTTATAAACAAAATATATTGCAGAAATATTTTGTACACTTAGGTGTTTTTCCTTTTCTCTTTAATCTCTGAAATATTTCCCTAATACTCTAAAGGGAATGGATAAGTTAGTGACTTTGGGGGCACAATTCTAAATTATTTCACACAGCAAGTAGTTGGACCAATTCACAACTCAACCGACAATGTAGCGGTGCCTGCCTTCCTCCTAACCCTACAATAATTGTCTTTTTCCCTTTTGTGTCACTTTTACTAATCTGATATGTATGAAAATGTATGAATGTATTTCAGAGCTGTTAGTTATTTATAGTTATTTGGAATTTTTTTTCACATGGCAGCCGACAGCTTAGATTTCTTGTCTGATTGTAGATTTTTGAGTTTATCAAGGATTTTCATATTCTTTAACCATTTATCTATTGGGGAAATGGCTCTTCTTATAAATTTCAATGAGTTCCTTGTATATGTTAGATATCATATCTTTCTCAGAGAAATTTGCTGTAAATATTCTTCTTTTCCCCACAGTTATTTGCTTTGTAATTTCAAATGAATTAATTTTTGTTCAAAAATGATTTCATGTTATCAATATTATCCATTTTTGTCATATATCATCTCTGTTCCTTGTCTGGTGATAAATTATTCTCTTATCCATTATGGTGAAATTATTTTCTTGCTTCTCTAATTTGTTTCTGATATGAACTTTTATATCTAGGTTGTATATCCAATTGGAGCTTTATTTTTTGTGGGGGTCGGTATATGATATGCAATCTTTGTTTAAACCTAATTCTGCTATCTTGATTTCCAGTTTTTTAAGTAATTTTTTGCTGAATGGTGTGACTTCTTACCCCAATAGCAGTCTTTAGGTTTTTCAAACATATTCAACTGCTTTTGTATGTTGTGTGTGTAATCTGTGTAATTGACTTTTCTATGATTTAGCCAGTACCAAATTGTTTTTATGATTTGTGAATTATAGTTTGAAATCTGATACTATTACACCATCTTCTTACTTTTCTTCTTTTTAATTATTTTCCTTGCCAATCATGACCTGCTCCCCCACATGAATTTTGTTATATTTTTTCTAGTTCTTTAATGAAGTGATTTCATTTTTAGATTTGTATGGCACTGAATAAGTAAATTGATTTAGGAAATATTGTCATTTTTATTATATTGGTGTAATGCAACATGAACAATTCATTTATCTCTACCTATTTAAATCTCTCTGTGTCTAAAAATACTGTTTTGTAGTTTTAATCATATAGTTATATGTGTGTCTTGCTAAGTGGACTTCTAAATATTTAATACACTCTGTAGTTATTTTTAATGATTTCTTTAGCTCTTCCATCTGTGTTTTGTTGGTTATGTATAGAAGACAGGGGATTTGTGTGAATTTGTTTTACATTTTCCTATTTTGTTGAAATTATTTTCACAATTAATATTAGTTGACTCTATGAGATTCTCTATGTAGACCATCAATCATCTACAACAAGTGATTATTTCCTTTTTGATTAAGCTTATTTTTTCTTGCCTTATTGCTAAAGTTAGCATTATTAGCACTGTATTAAATTAGAGTGATTGTAATGGAAAGAAATAATTGAAAAAAGTGCCATGTTAGACTAGAGACTGTTCAAAATCAGGTGAAATGCTTACCAATTCTTGAAACATCATTTCAATTTTTCAAAACAGGTCAAAGAGTCAGGTATAGTGAACAAGGTGACCTATCAACCAAGGAAAAATATTTGGCTTAATGAGGGTTAAACAAATAGGACTGACATTCTTATATGGCTCTAAAGAAAATTCCAGAGAAAGGTTTAGATTTAAAAATGTTTTGAATAGCAACATCACTGGAATAAGCAAATAGTCTATCAATCTAATTTGTAGGTAATGATAGATATATAATATATATCATATATATATATATATATATATATATATATATATATATATATATATATATATATATATTGCTGATCCCATCTTCCTTACTTTTTTCTATGTTCTACTTCCTTTTCTCTTGATATCAAGCTTGTCAGGTTTATGGATAGCTTGTTCCTTTGCCCAGTTTTCAATCTGAATCCCTCTTGATCAGATGACCAGAACACTATGAATTTTTTAAACTCATTGTTAGATTACTTATTCTCTGACAAAGAATCTATTATTCTTATACTATGCTATAGATTGATATAGATAGATATTCTATACTATGCTATAGATAGAAAAATCCCTTTTTTAGACACTTATTAGCTAGGCAATCACCTTGCAATTTTTCCTTTATTCTTCCAAAATTCCTACCTGTGTCTCTAACAAGTCAGTTTTTTATCCAGAACCTAATACATCAATATATCAGTGGCTCTCTGATCCCATGTTCATATGTATCACCACTGTCATTGCTGACTCAAACCATTTGAAGTCTCATTCTGTGTAGTTCTAAACCATAGTCTTCCATCGCTCTTTCAGAAAAGATATTGTCAACATATGGGATACCTCTTGATTGCATTTACATTTCTTGATCAATCTAAATCTCACTTGATATTTTATTTCATTAAGTTCAGCAAACATTTATTAAACACATAAAGTATGCAAGGAATTGAGTTAGCTCAAGAAACAGAGAGAAAAAATGAAATAGTCCCTGCCCTCAAGGAACTTTCATTGTATGGTGGGGATAAAACATTTACCCATTTAAGTAGATAACATAATAACTTGAGGAGAAAGCCTGAACTAACAACTGAGAAAATTGCACAGGAGATTGTACATAAGCTAACGCTTACAAAAAACTCTGGATTCTAAGAGGTAAAGGTGGCAGGAGAGTTTATTACAGGCAAAGGGAGAACCTATGCAAATGTAAAGAGACAGGAGAAAAGCATATGTCAAGTTCAGTGAACAACTGGTAGGCTTATTTGACTGGAATACAGTACCTCCAATCTAACCTGAAAGATTAATGACACATCTATAAAGATAATTAGAAGCTAGAGTAGAAAAGGTTATAAACCCCAGGATGAGTAATTTGTATCTTAAGGACCATAGAAAAGACTTTTGAACAGGAGAATGGCATAGTCACGCTCTGTTAATTTTTGTCAGTTTAGTGGAAGATTAACTAAAAAGGGGAGAGACTGAATTTGGAGTCAGTGATGATAGTTCACATAGGAGATGACAAAGGCCTGATCTAGGATTAGGGATATGAGACTGAAGTGAATGAGTTAGGAAAGAGTCATTGTATAAGTTGAATCTGCAACACCTGGCAAGTGATTGGATATGGGAGGTGAAGGTGATGAGATAATCAATGATAGAACTCTGAGGCTATAAAACCTGGATGACTGGAAGAATAGTAGCGCATCAAATCAATAGAGAAGTTGGGAAATTTGAAGGAGGAATGAATTTACAGGAAGAGATAATGAATCCTACTTGGGATGTGTTTCATTTGAATTGCCAGTAAAAAAAAAAAAATGTCTAACGGACAGTTAGCAAAACAGAACTAGAGTTCAGAAGAAAGATTAGAACAGGAATTCTTAGCCAGGGATCTCTGGACTTTCAGGGGGCCCATGAACATGGATGGGAAATAATTAAATCCTTCTTTTTACTATTCTCTAACTGAAATTTATTTCCTTTAATTATTAATGTAGATAAAGAGTATTAGCCTGATAGGGTCTAGAGACTACAATAGACTTCTAAATGTTTTTGTGACTGAAAAATGATAAAAAATCCCTGGATCGGGGATGGATAATTTGTAGATTTGGGAGTCAGCATTATGGAAATGATCATTTTACCCAGGGGAGTTATTGACAGAAACTCAAATATAACATTCTCTGAAAGTTACTAAAAATTTCTCTGTTCTCCACATTTGTATAAAATTAGGTACAGTCTTTTCTCTTTATTTTTCCATGTCTATTGGGTAACTCTTTCAGCAAACTGTTGTTTTGCAAACTACATGCTTACTATGACTGCCTATTGTGCCTAGGTATATCACTAGTGGCAACTTGGTGATAAAGGGATGGCACAGCAGGCCTTGTATCAGAAAGACACAAGTCCAGCCTCAGACAGCTATACTAGCTATGTGACATTGGCCAAGTCAATCCAACTCTGTTTATCACTTTTAATTGTAAAACAAAGATAATGATAGACCCTATCTCTCAGAGCTGTTGTGAGAATTAAATGACATGATATCTTTAAAGTGTTTAATACAGTGCCTGGAACATAACATTTAATAATCCTTTCCTCTGCTCTTTTCATGAAGTGGGCATCAAACCCTTTTTATGCTAGGACGATGATATCTGCTTAGATGCCTGTATTTTGCAGGTAGCAAACTGTTGTCATATTCTATAAGAGACAGAAACAAAATAGAAACTAATCTACACACAGGAAGCCAAGTATGTAATTTTGTTTAACCATCCTATTTCTTTTTTCTGCTATTATTTAGATAGCTACTTTTACCGCCTTGTTAGTTTGTCTTTAACCTGGGCTGTTGATTTGGTGCCCTTGTCTAAACTCTAAAATGTGAAGATATGCCTAGGAAAGAGCTATCAAAACTCAGTGGAGCAGAGAAACATGAGCATGCAGACAGCCAGGTGAAAAGAAATCAGACAGCCAAAAGGGATTATTAAGCTACTGAAAATTCCCTTCTGATCAAGACAATCCTCCAGAGAGAACAATGGACGTTTTTTAGCATTGGTAGCTCACATGTTTTCCTCTTGGCATGGGAGACAAATTATCATTGTGAAATATTGGAGGTTTCCTTAATAGAAAAACTTGCAGAATCATTAGCAGTCATGTGGCTTTTGCACACAATTGTAGAAGCCATAGTTCAATAGTATGAATTTGTGCGCATCTCGACTATTCAGGCTTGAGCTTGTACAGTAATAAAATCACTCCTTTGTGCTCACTGGAAGAGCAGAGATTTCTTCTGGGAGGGAGCTTTCTGTGTCTGTGTCTTTCCATAGATGGATAAACTGCAGGAGGGAAGTGGAGAGCTGGTTGCTTTGGAAGATGTCATTGCTAATGAAGAGCTGGCCCAGACTAAGCAGGTTTTGCCAGTTTTGAGATGGTTCCTCTGACTATTCATCATTTCATCTGAATATCTCCCAGGAAAAAGAAAGTACCTTTACAGAAAAATGTTCACTTTGGCTAGGAAATCTGGAATAAATAGAAACTTTAAGAACTTAACAGAAACTTTAGGAAATGAATCAAGTTATGGATCTTTTGAATTAGTAAATTATAAGTTTAATGTGACATCTTCAACTTTTCCTGCCTCCAAAGAAGAGAAAATAGACTTGAATGAGTAAAAAAGAATAATTAATTTTCAAGTAGCACATCAATTTCTTACTTTAATATTTTAAAAGGGGCATATTTCTTTATATGTCTGATTAGGAGTCAATACAAAGTTGCTACTACTTACACATTTAATTCTGGACTTTGTTACTGAAGTAAGAATAGTTCTAACTTGGGAACCAAATGATGTGTATTTGTGTGTGTGTGTGTGTAATATTATCAAAAACTGATATTTAGCCTCTCTTTTTTCAAGGTTAAAAAATGCAGTTGACCTTTAAAAAAAACTCTCATTGTCATGTACTTAGGTTCTTTCCTGCCTTGATCAAGCAGCCAAATATCACAAGAAAGGTTATCCTCATTATTTCCAAACCAGCTTGAACCATGAGGTACTCAATATCCTCTGAGAGATTCAAATTAAACTCATCATGGTCTTCTGTTCAATTAAATAATTACTTAATATTTGTCAAGTGTTTTGAAGATTTGAAGTGAAATATATATGTTTATTATTATAAAAAGCAGGCAAAACATTAAAAAGTACCCTTTTGATTTCCAGTATGGTATTTTTGCTGGATAACTTTCATTAGCCAGAAGAAGGGTTGCTTTCTTGTGGAGCTATAAAATTGACAATGTTTAGAATGACAGAACAAAGACAAAGACAAAGTTTAATTATTAAGGACTGCAATTTTAATTGAAGTTAGGCCTTTCTAAAGCTTGTTAGAGAGGTTTTAAAGTTTTGCCAGAGGCTTAGACATCAAATGACTTGTCCACTCTCGCATGGCTTACAGTTCTATAGGTAAGATCAGCTAGTAGTGTTGGAGGTGGCAGATGAGCCTGTATCTTCTCCATTTCTCCATTCTCACTATTCATTATACAATGCTGCCTCTCAAGTCATACAAAGGCTCAACACTTCTTTGTAATAGGTAGGCACTGTTACAATCTGGTTGCTAGGTAATGCTTTTTCTTGTCTTTTTTTCCTTCATTTTAGATGATCTTAAGACTGGTAGAATTTTTACCTCAGCAATAGAAAAGATTTAATCTTCAGAGGGAGAGGGAGGACTAGTTATTTTTGTTTTTCCATTCTGCCTGTCATTCACTGAAATTCTTCAAGAAAATTGCAATTTCACACTGTATTCTACATTGCTAGCATTAATCAACTTGGACTTTGATGACGTTGTTCTACTAGACAAATTTAAAACACTCAGTTTTTAAAAGCCAATAAAATTGCAGGCCTTGGTCGTTATGAGTGCTAATGAAGGTCAGTCTCATAAAGTATATTAGCTAAGGGGTCTCAGTAATGCAAAAAAATCCCATAGACAACTTATAGGAATTAAATGGAAATGACCAACACAACACAAACTAATTGGGCTATTAACAACTTTTGTTTTCTAACAAGCCAGAGGAAATGTGAAGTAATTTTTCCATTTCATTAAATGTCTTTCTTGGCCTCTGCACATGAAGAACAGGTGCAATTTCTGAGAAGTTGAAACATCTAATCTTTGTTATGGAACCTGGTGTAGCTGCAAATCATTTTTTTATGTAAAATTGGAAGGGGTTTTGCAGCCTTTAAATCCTTCCTTGTCATTTTATGTTTCTGCTGTTAAATTTTTGCTGTGTTAATGTCATCCTCACTTGGTAATATTTACAGCACCTAAATCAACGTTGAGGACACCCAGAATATTGAAGGATCAACTCTACTTATTTCAAATACACTTGAATGTTTTGACTGCCAGACCAGAGTTCGAGAAATAACTGCGGTAGAATGATAATGAGAAGTTTAACAGTTTTATGATGGTTGAAGCCGACTTTATGAAAGTTGATAAATTTCATCTTGTAGGTTTCAATTTCTCATTCCCTACAGAGAGATGGAGAGAATACATTGATACTGCATTTCAAATTGGCTAGATCAAAAAGAACAGCAGCTAAAATCCATTACAACCCAATTACATCCATCAGCTGAAGCTGTGTGCATTCACTCGTGAACATCAGCATTTAATCCATAAAGAGGAACTAATGAGAAATTTGAAAATGGAATTCACGCATCAGTAAGTTTGGAGAGATTTTCCTGGGATTAATGAACTGCTAGGACAGCGTCAACACACTAGAAAGTTATTCTCTATAGGTTTGTTTACTGACCAAAAGAAAGAAGGGGGGTTTCCTTCTGTCGACCCATCAAGTGTGGGCTATGTGGGCTATGTCTTTTACATGTTCTATACTTTGGAGATGGGAATTTCATATGCTTTGGAAGGCCTCTATGTGGTAGGGGATGGTACTACTTCTCTTTGGGAAAATCACACACGTTAAATTGGGAACTTCATTCTCAAAGTCTAGTTGTAACTTTTCAAAGAAACCCTTTCACCACCAAAGGGAGGGAAGCAGTTTGTGTGTGTATATGTGTGCATATGTATATGTGTGTATGTATTTACATGAAAAAACCTGGATTAAGAGTAAAAAGTGTTAACAATTTGACTTCTACCTTTGCTACTATCTACTTCTAGTCATTTTCCTTTTCTGGTTCTCATTTTGTTTATTTGCAAAATGAGGGGCCAGACGAGGGGACCTATAATACCCCCTTCCCCTAATCTGGATTCTATGGCTGGGTGGCCTCTAAGTTCTCTTCTAGTTCTAACATTCTACGATTATAGTGTGACACTGAAAAGAAGTAACCCTTTTTTCGTATTACCTGTCTGGAAATGAAGTGCTCAGAGCTATCTTTCAATGATATTGATATGATATAGAGGAATGTTTTCTTTTAACCAATTCTCTTTAGTGCTTAGAAAGATAGAAATCAACTTTTTACCTTGGTTGTGTTCCACTTAACTACAGAAGGATAGTGTAGCTTGCAGGTGGGCAATCTTGAACCTGTTTAAAATAGCATAACTAATTTTGTAATACCTTTGATTACCATAAACATGTAGTAAATTATAATTCATAACCCTGGGAAACATAATATGGGAATTGCTTATGAGGCAAAAAGTCTTAGTTATATATTCATCTCAGAGTGGACATTCCTACCCTTTCACCCAGTCCTGCTGGAACTAGTATTCTATAAAAAAGGATATGGGGAATATTATTCTTCATTGTTCTGTCAGTTCAGGTGACTCTAATTTCCTAACGGTTCAGGGGAATGTCCTCTTTCCATACTTACTTTCTTTGTCCATTTCTTGGAGATGCTGGACTGAATTTATTCAAAGATTACTAGTGAAAATGACTCCTTGAAAAGTTTAGAGTGATACCATCCATCCAGTTACCAAGTTCAGTTTTCTTTGATTCTCCTTGTCCTCTCTCTTCATCTCTCTCTTTCTCCATTTGTGTCTGTATGTGTGTCTTTGTGTGTCTCTCTATTTTTTCCTTTTTCTTTTCCTTCCTCCTTCTCTCAGACTCTCTCCTTTTCTCACATTCAACCACTCACTAACCTATATATGATCAATTGTCAAATCCCACTAGATTCTACTTTTAATACTTCTCTTACTTCCATCCCCACAGGCCCTCATTGTGTCCTTATGGAGACGTTTGCAAAACTTGCTAATGTTATCCTTCCCTCCAGTCCATCCTGCAAACAGCTTCTAAAATAATCTTATTAAATTGGTTATATCTCTTACCTATTTAAAAACCCTCTGATTTGCTCCTGATTCTAACATTGAAGACTCTCTACAACCTTTACCTTCCTGTGTCATATTATTCCCTTCCATTCATCTTATGGTAAGTCAAATGGGATTACCACATGCTCTGATGTTTGCTGCCTCTGTGTATTCATGCAGGTCATGCCTCATTCCATGGAGAGTACTTCTTCCTTATCTGTCCCTTTCAGAATCTTTATGTTAATTTAGTATTCAGTTTATGTGCCACTTCCTTCTCTCTATGTAAGTATAGCCTTTTCCTTGCTTCCATATATATCTATATCTATATATCTATATATATCTACATCTATATGTATATATCTATATATATAGATATATAGATATATATATATATACACATACATATGTATGTACCAATACCCACATACACAATACAGATACATGCACAGAGATATACACATGTATATTATATATAAT
>CM053769.1:190916668-190974251 GCA_028658325.1 Potorous gilbertii
AGATAATAATGGTGCTACCACCTACATTTTTACATTTGAGAAATTGAAACATAGAGATTTTAAGTAACTTGCTTCTAGTCACATAGTCACCATTCAGAATTTGAACTCAGGCTTTCCTGACTCTTAAGTTCAGGAAGTTGTCTGGGGAGACTTAAGGCAGGCCAGCATATATTTTGGCTTCAATTTGCAAATACCCATATGCCTCCTGTGAAAGACAAATTGAAAGTCTAGCTTGAGTTTTTATCTATTGTGTAGTCATTTTTTTTCAGTCATGTCTGCCTCTTCATCATCCCATTTAGGGTTTCCTTACAAAGATCCTGAAGTGCTTTGCCATTTCCTTTTCCAACTCATTTTACAGGTGAGGAAATTGAAGCAAACAGGGTTAAGTGACTTGCCATGGGTTACACAGTTAGTAAGTGTCTGAAGTCAGATTTGAACACACAAAGAGGAGTCTTCCTGATTTCAGGTCTGGTACTCTATTTTGCCACCTAAGCTGCCCTTTTTTACCTACTACTCACTACTAAACTTTTGGAGTCTGGAATCTGGAACTTATCTCTAAGGTCCAATCTTGTTTTGAATCATTGGTTTTGACTTTGCTTCCATCATTTATATAATTTTCCAATTCTGTTGACTTCACTCAATTTCTGATTTTGCCTTGTTGTATTGTGTTCTTTTTTTCATCTGTACTAGAATTCCCTCCTACTCTGCTCTCCCCTTTGCCAAACTTAGATGTGTTCAATAAGCACAATAAAACTTTCTTGGCCTAGACTTTAAGAAAACCCCAACCTGGCTTCCTTTCTGGGGCTTCTGGTTGGACACACTCAAAGGCCAATCCCTCATCCTCCATTTGAAACCACTACTTATTCCATAGGAGACCAATAGACTCATTCTATAACTGGTCATATTGCAGATCCTGTGGGAGTAATGTCTCATAACATAACAAAATGCTAGCATTGTTCAAAGTCATTGGATGCAGTTTGCTCTATGAACAAGAGCAGCGTCTTTGTTGAAAAACATTGGAATCTTTAGAATTAGAAAAAGGATAGTAGTATTTATTTTCATGTATTTTATTCTTTTAAAATTTTATTTATTTTAATATTTTTTGTTTTAATGTTTGTTTAAAATTTTTTAAAAATGAGTTCCAAATTCTTTCCCTCCCTGGAGCTCCTCCTCCACCCACTGAGAAAGCAGGCAATAAGATATCAATTATACATATGAAGTGATATCAACCATGTTGTAAAAAAAGCAAGAAAAATAAAATGAGAAAATTATACTTCAGTTTGTACATAGGGATAATAGCATATAAAAGTCCATAAGAAAAGCTGGAATCTTTAGGATAAATCCAGCAGATCATTAAGTAAAATTGTGTAGACATATAGCAAAATTCTGTTAAAGATAATAAATAGTTTCCTCACCATAACTTTCTTGAGTATTTTTTCTACTTTCTTCATTATATTTTCCGATTTATTTCCTAATTTCTAGATCCTCCTTCACTTCCATCCTTTTGTATTTTATTTTTATTTTGAAAACCATGAAGCATAGTTCACAATTAAGTTGTCACAAAAATGTACAATATGGTTTATACTGGAATTGGCTTATATTGGAATTAGTCAACTTGGTTATGAAACCTGGCTCCAACATTTATTAGCTTCTTGACTTCTGAAAGAAGGCATAACCTCATTTTACCTTATTATTTCCATTTTATAGATTAAAAAAACCCTCGTATTTAATTTACTTGTTTCACAGCATCTCCGCAAAGCTAAAATGAGATTAGATAATGTCTTTATATAGATGCCACATATACCACAAAAAGGATGGTAATAAGATAATGCTAGCTATTATTGGGACCTTACGGTTTGCAATGAAATCATTTTTCATTTGTACCCTAATCTCCATGACCCTATTTGAGGTGTCTTTGGCAGAGATATTGGAGGGGTTGGTCATTTTCTTCTCCAGATCATTTTACAGATGAAGAAACTGAAGCAAACAGGGTTAAGTGACTTGCCCAGGGTCACACAGCTAGGAAGTGTCTGAGGTTGGATTTAAATTTAAGATTATGAGTCTTCCTGACTCCTGGTTGGGCACTCTATCTCCTGAGCCACTCAACTGCCTAAGATTTGCAAAACAAAAACCTAGAGAAATATGTCCTATTCTCATCTCCTTTTTACAGATGAGAAA
Organism: Potorous gilbertii; assembly: GCA_028658325.1. Lineage (NCBI taxonomy): Eukaryota > Metazoa > Chordata > Mammalia > Diprotodontia > Potoroidae > Potorous > Potorous gilbertii. The sequence continues at coordinate 190,918,847 of CM053769.1, forward strand.
ACTGGAGGCAAGAGGATTTAAGTGACTTGCTTATTGTTACACAACTAGGAATTGCATGAAGCTGTGTTTAAATTCAGATGCCCCAACTCAAGGTGTAGCACTCTCTCCCTATCTGCCTTAAATATGATCAGCCTCATTTAGAAATGAGGTTTAATGGCATTAAATGCTTGTTTCAGGTTACAAAACAAGTAAATGACAAGGTTGGAACCTATCTCCAGGTTTTCTGATTCCCAGGCCACCGTTGCAGTTGCTTCCCTACCCCATTTCTCCTTCCCTCTCTCCCTTCATCCATTTATTGAATAGTCATTTACTAAATTTATTAAATTTGTATTACGAAAAATTATGCTTTCTGTTGAGAAATTAAAAAATAATTAAAGCAAGGTACTTTTCTTCATGGAGTTTATAATGTAGCTACATATACCTATATATACATATACATACATATATTATTCATAGGTGCGTGCGTGTGTGCGTGTGTGTGTGTGTGTGTGTGTGTGTGTGTGTGTAGCTAGCTAACTAGATATGAGCAAGGAGGTGGCAGAGTGGGCCTGGGCCCAGTAAGACCTGAGTTCAAATTTGGTCTCAAACATTTGCTAGCTGTGTAACCCTGGGCAAGTCATTTTCTCTGTCTCCTCAAATTTAAAATAGACCTATTCTAAATTTAATTTAAAATTTAAAATAAAACCTATGTTGCAGGGTTGCAGGATCAAATGAAATAATATTTGTAAATCACTTAGCACAGTCCTTAGAACATAATAGAAATTATATAAATACTTATTCTCTTACCTGCTCTTGCATATATACAATACTAAACAATAACTAATAACTATAACCTATAATGAAAAAATAATATGATTAATTATAAATACAAAGTGCTACATGAGATTACAAGAAGTAAAAATCTTTTTCTGCTGATGAATCAGTGTAAACTTCTAGGAGAAGGTGGTCATTCATCCTCGCCTTAAAGGATGGCAGACTTTCAAAAGACAGAGATAGAGGAACTGGAAGTATATGTTTTTACGTGAGAGCAGGATGATAAAAGAGACAATGGTGGGAAAATACCCAGTGGATAATTCACTTTTATTTCAGCATGGAGTATGTGGGGGGAACTTGTATGAACTAAGACTGGGTAGACAGGGAGATTATCAAAAATTAGAGAATTAATTTTTAATTAAAATTTAATTTAAAGTTAATTTAAAGTTCTAAAATTTCAAAGTTTAGTTAATTTAGTTTTAATTAAATTTAATTTAGTTAAAGAATTCCAACTTTATCTAGTGGTATTAAAAACCACCAAAGGATTCTGAACCCAAGAGTGAGAAATTTACATACAAGAGAAATTAGTCTAACAGCAATACAAGGGATAATTTAAAGGGGAAGTGATTGGGGGTGGGAATTATGCAAGTTGTGGGATTATTGCAGGAGTCCAGGTAGATGGTCATTGGGCCTCTGTCTGCTGGTGGCAGTGACCCTATAAAAGGGAGCAGACTCAGAAATGGTTCTGAGGGAGAATCAATAGGACTTTGCCTTAGATTATATGAAAGAATAGAGTGGAAGGAAAATGTTAAAGATTTCAGTGACCGTGTGAATGGATGAAAAGTAAAATCAGAAGAGGAAGAAGACTGAAGGAGAAAAAGATAATAAACTGGCCTATGGGCAACGAGGGCTTAAAGTTGAGAACAGAAGCAAGTGTTAGGAAAGCAGATTTTGGAGACATCTAGGTAGCCATCATAGGAACATTTCTAAATAACACGTGTGACCATTTTACTCTGATGGTCAATAAATGCCAGTGACTTCCTATTATCTCCAGGATCAACTACTAATGCCTCTGCCATCCATTTAAATCCCTTTACAATCTTGTTCCAATCTATTTTTTTTTCACCAAACCAACAGCATCACATGATTTCCTCTCATTCACACTGTGTTCTAGCTGTGATGAGTGAAAAACCCTGAGAAACAGTGTTTCTGGGTAATTAATAATCAATTTATTAATTAGGCTACCTAATAATAAATTGATAGTCAGTGGTGGTTTCTTTCAACAAACAAAGACAAAAGACATGGAGAGTTTAAAAGTTTTAAAAAGTTCACGAAAGAGAATTCCATTGACAGCTGAAAATCAATTCCGATAGGTAGACATTTAATGAGGAAATGAATTAGAAGTCTTCAGCTCCTTCTGCTAAAAAGATGGTATGATCTTGAGACTTCGTTGCCTCCAGCAATCTGGACAAGGGAATTGATCTCCCTCTAGACTACTCTGGTTGGATTTGGTCACTCTAAATTCTAATGGAGGAGTACAAGGACAGGGCCTCTTTTTTACAGAGTAAGAACTACTCAATATTATATTCTTTTTACACTCAGAAGTAAGGTCTCTTGTTTGGGGGTGATTCCAACCAAGATTGAAGAGCATATACCTTGAGGGTTAAGACAATCTCATCAATCAGTCATATCCTTCGGAGAATGTATTTTTACAGAGACTGGATGTTAAATGAGGAAACAAAGGAAAAAAGCCTGCACCCCAAATTAATTATCAGTTACTAATACTAATAGTTAAATAATTTCTTTCATTTCTCCCTTTGATTCTTTTGAGGAACACAGTCTCCTTAATGGATCACTTTTTTTTTTTAACTATGGGGCTTATGAAAGGTAACTGTGAGGGGCAGAGGGAGAGAGATTGACTGCTACAGTGACAAGATCAGTCCCCTTTGATTGGCAGGCCTTACAGAGCATAACAGCACATTCTCTTTCTTAGTAACTCATTCCCACTGTCCATTTCATCAGTCCATTTTGTATTAAGACTCAGATATCTCATCTCATACAGCTGTCTGGTTTCTGGTACTCTGGTTATCTTTTGTCTTAGTTATACTGGAATGAGTGGGGTGTCAGAATGGTTTCTAGTGGATTTGTTTCTTCAGGTCAGGTCATCTTCAGAGATTCCCTTTTCTGTTTATATTTTGTTAAAAAAAAAACAACACATCTTAATACAATTCAAATTTGCTTTGCCAATAACCAGGTCAGGTAGTGAAAGTAGCTCAAACATTATAACTCTAGTAAGATTAAATTTAAGAACCTCTAGATCAGAGAATTTATATTTTTAGGTTAGCAAATTATCATGTTAACCTATTTAAGAAATTCAAATAACTGAAAATTTCAAAAATTCTTGCCTAATTTTTATATTTGGCATATGTAATTATCTAATCTTGCTATTATTTTATTAATTTTAAAACAAACTTTTCACTAAAAACAAATTTTAATTCTCTTATTTATTGTTATTTACTGTACTTATTTTCCTTTAGCTGCTCATTCCCCACTTAGGAGGATGAGATTCTGATTAGGAACTATTAACAAAACATTTTTTATGAGAAAATGACCTCTAATACAAAAATGAATTTATTTAAAAGTTTCCAAATTAGCTTCAATTATAGTCAAAGATTTTGGGGTGGGATATACAAATAAATTGAGTAATTAATTTCAAAACAGTGCACATGAAATGAATAGTTTATAGTAGAACAGTTTCAGTTACTCACCACATTCAGATGAATAACCCTGAGTAAAATTGCAAATCAATTTAAGGCAACACAAGATAGATCACATGTCACTTTTAAGATGACTAATGGTGATAAAATTCTTTTCTTTAACACAAAACAGAAAATGTTTATGATATTAATCTCATTAAATAACAGAATTATATCCTATTTCACAAATTTTTACATCAATGCCTAATTATCCTAATAGTATTGTAAGACAGTAAAGAATCTTCTGTAAGAAAATATAACTAGTAACATGCAGATGACAAGGTCAAATACTCATTTATTTGGTTAAGATAGAGTAAGGATTTAAATTCTAACACTTTCCTCTTATTATAATAGCCCAGATGTGTTCCAATATTAACCTCTGAGAAAGATCTCATACTGTGCTCATACTTAACACTTATCACATATAATTCACTTGATTATAGAAATTTGCCATAAAAGAAAAATAAGAAAAATATTCCCCTAATTTGAGGTCAAGTCCAGAGCCAGGCTTAAATGTTGGGATATTTCTCATTCAAGAAGAAATTTCATAATGGGAGATTGAGTCAGTATAATCCTATCTTAGCCCATGCCAAGAATCATTGCCCCAGACTTTTCCATGAGAACTTCAGCTGCAGGTCATAGATGTCAGTCCCTTATAGGGTGACTGGCATTATGGATCATTGACTCAACAGCACTTCTTGATGATCATACATGGAATCAGACTTAGAATAATATCAGTGATGGTTCCATAAAATCATGAACAGCAAGTTCGAATAATTATCGGTTTCAGTGGGTTCAGGTATTAATGATCACACATCCTTGATGACAAGTATTGACTATAATCTCAGATTGAAGACTGTAAGAGATTCATCACACACACAAAAAATCACAGCTTACCTTGCCCTGCTTAGAGATACTTGCTATGAGAGGAAGAAGCAGCAACTTGCATAGAGGCCTAAAACCCAAGGCTCAGAGTGACTTAAAACACACATGCTGTCTACATTTACCTGAGTCTGGGTCTCTAGCTACCTCTTTACTTTGTTTTTTTTTTTTTTTTTGAGCATTAGGGTCAAAACAGTGATCCTGAGAGAGAAGCTGTTGAGAGGTTGTTTCTTTGAGAACTCCTGGGTTGTTTAGTTGCTCCAGGGTTGCTCATTGGCTCTCCAGGAGGAAAGGACCCCCATATCTGCTACAGATTTTCTTGGAGAAGATGACCATAGATAGATAGGAGGAGTATCCCAACCCTGGTCTGACTGATCAGAATGTATTTATCTGGAGGGAACTGTTTAGAAATTTAGCACTAAAGTGAAGCTCAGTTCAATGATTCAGTCATCTCAAAACAGCTTTGTATTTTGATGTTATAACGATTAATTAACCTTCTAGGACAGTACAATGGTGATTATAAGTCACTGCTTTATGGGTTAGGGATTTTGTAAATGTGTGTTTGTGACTCTGTGTTCTAAGTATTTCTTTTGTGTGGAGTAACTAAATGGCTTCACTATAACAAGTACATCGTTAATTGAATGTTCTCTTTTGGGGATATTTTACACATAAGCCAAACCTAAGCTTTCAGCTATTATCTCCTGGATTCCAAGATGAGAGAGTATAGTCAGGGAGTCTGAGAAAAAGAGTCTAATCAGTCTTTAAGAATTAGTCTTTCAGTTCTCTAAGTAATGAGATCGGTCTATTTGTGAGAGTCCAGAGTTAAAGGTAGAAGGAGAGAGATTGAGGATCCTGCCCTACTTATATTCCCTACTGCGTTGTGTATTATACTTATCTATACATTATCTGGAGTAGAATGTAAGTGTCTTGTCAGGAGGATTTCATTGTGTTTTTTGTTGTTGTTGCTGCTATCATTGTTCCCTGTGTCTACCACAATGCCTGGCACATAGTTATCCTTCATTTCAAAGGGTACCAGACTTTTGGGGTGATATCTTGACTCATGTGTGTGAATTGGATTTAAGTGAGGCAGAGTTGCACAAAATCATCAGCCTCATTCTCTTTTCCAGAGTCACTGAAATTCAATGTCAAGACAAAGGTCAAAATGACTGGTGATGTCCTGGGATGCAGTGGATGGCCTTGTCAACTTCAATGTCGGGCCAAATTCTAAACTCTCCACAGTGCCTGCTTCAACTGCTTTCATGAGAACAAATCTTCATATGCTTGGGGTAGACACCTCCTTAACTCACCAACACCTCTTTAAATCACCAACCACTAACCTAGTTTAGCCCATCTGCCAAGGCAGTTTACCGAGGTGTGACCACTATTCATGCTACAGCTTCTTGGAGCCACAGGGGAGAGCTGAGTGTCAGATAGACACCAAAGGTGGATAAGCAGCACTGAAAGGGGCTCAACAAGCTTTCACATCAGAGGTACTTGCTAGCCCTTCTTGAACATGCTATTCACCCCTGTTACAAAGTAGATACTCAATCAGTGGATATTGAATTAAATGACATTAAATTCATAGTTGAAGAGATTTCAGAGGTCATATAGTTTAATTCTCTCATTTTACACATAAAGAAATTGAGTTCTAAAGGGATGAATGATTTAACCAATGTCACCCAGTTAACAGAGCCAGGATCTGAATCAGGATCTTCTAGATTCAAATCCAACATGCTTTTCACTGCATCGTTTTGGTGATCAACAAAGATTTTTGGTGATTAGGAAGATAAATGAAGGAGAGTATATATAGAGAGGAAAGAACAAGAAGACTGTCGATAGAACTTTTGGAAACATCTGCCTTAAAGAGTGATGAAAAGGAGGAGAATTTTGCTCCCAAAAGAGATAAAGAAAGAGGAACCATAGAGGTAGGAGGAGAACCAGGGTCATTTAATACATCCCACTTGCTCCTCATAAAGAAGGAAAGCAACACACAATCACTGTGGAGAGCACGGATTCACAGAAACAATATCTTCTTAGAACTAATGGTTTGGTTCCTGGTCAGGACAATAGATTTATTTCAAGCATTTAAAACTGAAGGCATAAACATATACAGGTGAAAAATTCTGAAAAATGTCCTCCCTGTTCTTGTGTACTGAATGCCATATAATAAGACCTTTCAGAAATGACATAATTAAATTATTTCAAGCAGGAGTGTGTGTGGATAGAAACAATCAGTTAAAATGGCAATTTAGTATTAAGTGACTGATCTAATTGTTGCTGCACAAAAAGTGTAGATATTGCCATTCAGTTAGCTCTCCTCAATTTTGTCTATGAGGGGCCCAATGGATTATTTTGGAGAAATCATGCTTCCTCAGTTTGCCACTGACCTCAGAAGGGTAAAGATGTGCTTTAAACTTCCCCTTTATAAATAAAAATTGTTACACTGATTAAATATTTTTTTGTGCCCACTTATATTTGCCATGAATACTAAATCAGAGTTTTAAAAGAAGTCTATTTATGGACTTATGCATAAGAAATATTGGTTTTCATTTGTCTTAAAACACTTTTGTTCAAACTTGAAAGGGTGAGTCCTTTGTTCCTGTATCTGAGGGTTCCATGAAGCAAGGTTCCTACTCAAAATTAACAAATTCATGAAAGCTGTATCTGTGGTGAACATTGTTTTTCAAGCTTTAGCTTCCCAAAGAGGTCAATCTCTTTTTTCCCTTACTTATAGTAAACATTGTATTATCCCCACTGAGTGTGTTTTTAGTGAAGAAGGCGTTAATTGTCAAATGCAATATGTCACCAAGAAATTTTAGGAACTGAAATAATTCACCTTTGGATGATTTATAGGTTATTGCATACATACATTTGTGGTAGATTGGTAAGGTTTACTTTTTGCTTTACACATTTTGCAAGGAGGAGAGCCAAACCTGAAAGAGGAAACTTGCAATAGCAGAGAGAGGGGTGGCATTTGAATCGAGAAAATCTAGGTTCAAGTCCTAACTCTGACAGATATTGAATGTGTCACCCAGGTTGAATTGCCACTTAGTGCACCAGATGAAAAGTTACAAACAAGTTACATCCATGGCAGGATATTCCACAGAATGGTTTCCCTATACAAATTAAATCACAATTCATGATATCCTAATTAAAACATCTTGATTCTCTAGTAACTAGAGCAAATAAAAGAAATGAAGGAAGAACTGTTTAAGGAACCAATTCCTAAAACAATGCAAACAATATTATTGACAATATTGGCAATGTAATTAGGAAGATTGTTATGAATAATGAGACTAATAGAGTTGGTAGTGTTTCCAGTTCACCTTAATATAGCCTATGACTTGGACTCAATTGATATCCGGTCAGTTTCAGTAAAACATGTTACAGAATCTGGGTATGTCTTATATCTCCACTAAATCTACATCCAAATAGTGGAGAAAATGTGTTCCAGACAGTTGTAAATATTTTCAGGTCAAATCATGTTTCACTGGAAAAAATAAAACTGTGTATAATATGATTTTAAGCTGGTAGAGCATGAAATATAGAAAGACAGATCAAATGGCTTTGCATGCTATGCCATAGGCTACCACTAGTGGGTAGGTAGTTAAATGGAGAGAGGTGCTACATATTAGAACTATAGGAATCATCTACTTCAAAATCCTCATTTTATAGATTAAGGAATAATTGGTCAGAAAAGTACATAGATTTGTCCGGTAGGAGGGTTGGGATTCAAATTCAATGCTTCTGACTCTCCAACTCCTGTCATTCCCAGTGATGACTGCCAGTAATTTCATCAATCTCCTCAGCTCCCATGACTCTCTGACCTCCATATTTTATCTACTTTAAACATCTACAGAGTTGGTCACACTTTAGATTTCACTATCACCTGCTCCCTTCTCCAAATACACATTATCCATGAAGCCTTCCTTGATCCTGTTTCCTTAAATTGATAGTTATAGTTTACCAGAAGCTTAATTTGCTCTTATGACATTATACTTTGTGTCAAAATTATTTGTATTTATGGGACATGAAGGTAATAAATTTAGAAATTTCATCATTAATTACTAGCACCATTTTTATAGATGATGAAAATAAGGCCCAGTCACATTAAGAAGTATTCTCAAGGATCATATAGCTAGTACATATTTAAGGTAGAATTTGAATACAAGTCTTCATGGCTGATCTTCCCATTAAGTTATTCTTCATCTTTGAATCATCAGAATGAATGGATAGGTTGCCTTTCTACTTCTTGTTCCTCTATATGCAATGGTTCTTAACAAATGTTGCTTGAATTGAAATTTATAGATTTGAAAAAGTTAAATTCTATTCAGCACACTCAGTTTATGAGATGCCTCCCTCAGCCTTCCTATTAGTATTCTTTTCATAACTTGGTCACTTGGCTCTTTATAAGTCTAATATGGTGAAGAATCAGATGTTATGCATATGTTTTCTTCCTCGTGCTTCTTACTCTCACCTAGAAAGTGCTTCAGTTTTTTTTTTTTTTAACAAGTATTGTTTTCTGCTTGTGTCAAGGTCTATCTACTAAAATAACCAGTTCTAGGCATTTGATCAATAAGGCAAGCTTCATCCATTCAGATTCTATATTTGTTCATTTATTGGGCTCTATAATAGACCATGTAGACACAATAAGATAAGAATTCTCTCGGGTACACTCTCATCCAGGACATATCAGCGTTCTCACCCATTTGGTTGTTGTGGCCAAAACATCTGATTGAGCAAAGATACTTCTTTATCTTTTTTGGAGTTTGCTTTGGTTTTCATTTCCTGCATTTCTATTATCCTGTTTGCCAAAGGGGATATAGGTAGCGGGGAGGGTGGAGGAGGATTGAAGCATGAAGGAAGCATTAGATGATCCTAGTTAGACAAAGGGTGCTTCTGCCACTTTAGGAGTAAGGCTTCTCTCTGAAATATATCTATTGTGACTCATTTTTCTCCCTGATGACAGATTTCAGAGGATAGAATTGAATTTGATAGAACTCAATCACATCCACTCCCACTTTGCTTTTCCTCACCTGTATTCTACCAGCATTTCCCCTTGACATTCAGTTTCAGTCATCAGTATTGATTTCCAAATGGATATCTTTGACTGTTTTCCCCCTAGAGAGTCCTATTCTCCATCCCTGTCCTGTAGCAAAGACAACAGGCAGAGATGGCAAAGGAGATCCTGGAGAAAACAAGAAAGAGATAAAACCTACAGAATTAGTTAGTAATGGAATGTGTCAGTTCTTAGAAGAACAGAGTTGTGTAGAAAAGAATTTGAAGGGAAGCATTAGAAAAGAATGTGAGAGATGAGTTTTACACAGAAGAAAACAGTACAACAATGCCAAACAGAACAGTAGAGTTCAGAGAATTGGTGCCCTTGTGTATAAAATCAACAATAACCACAATACTATCTGGCATTTATATTATACTTAAATATAACATGTTTTATATAATTTACCTTATTTGTACTTCACAAAATTCCTGTGTTGAAAGGATTGTAATATTATCATTCCCATTTTCAAATGACAATTCCAAAATTCAAAGAAATTAAGTGGCTTCAATTTGATTTGAGACACATTTATGAAGAGGTTATTATGTGCTAGGCAGTGTTTCAGGATCTGGCAATACAAATGCAAATGTTTGTCCTCCAGGAGTTTATATTCTTCTATTATAAGTGTCCACTACAGGCCAGGCACTGAGCTAGGTGGTAAGAGTAGAAAAACAAAATGAAAAACCAAAACAAACAATAGTTTCTGTTGCTGACACACTTTTTTTAGTTCATGGCTTTGTGAAAAGAGTACTGCATTTTGAAGTGAAGGACCCAAATTCTTCTTAAAAGTGAAGGAGCGGGTCTCCATGATCTGTAAGGGTATTTCTAGTTCTAAATTCTATGAATCTACAATTCATGAACTCATAGAAAAAGATGCCAGCCAAAGTTGTGTGTTCAATACATTGGTCTAGACTATACCTCATCATGTCCTAGTTCTGGCTTAAACCTATTGCAACAGCAGCTAATACATGAGACCTTTAGTCTTTGACACTCCTATTAAGTCTGTTTTGGTTCAACCACTCACCTGAAATGACTTTTCAACTTATTTCATACCGATGCTTTTTTTGCCAGCAAAACCTCTGTTAACTGTTAACCTCTATAACCTCCTGTCTCTTGTTTGGGCTGATTCTTAATTCTCTTCTAGTTAGTTGTTCTGATGGGGTGCTTGGGTGAATGTGCTTGGACCCTAATTCTAAAATCACATTTCTCTTTAAAAATCACATTTTTCCCTAGCCCCCAAACACTATCCTAGGCAGTTTCTCCCTAGCCTAAGGACACAGGCTGCCCCAGCAACCACTGTTATCTCCCTTCCTGATACAGTAGGCAGCTGTACATGTACAACTTATTAGTCTGAACCAGCTGTATACTGGCTGAACTGACTGTGTACTGGGTCATAATGACATTTACTACTCACTGACCAATCATATGTATCCTAGACTTAGACATACCTGTACTCCCTTACATTTAACTTGTCTGACAAGACATTGATGAGAGCAACCTGGTATTTCTAAGTCAGCCCTAACTGTTAGTTGACTTTAGTGACATTTCAGGCCTAAAACCACATCTTCGTGTAGCACCTCCTTGGCCTATTTACCAGTGAACTCTGGGTAAAATACTTGTGCAGTAGATATCAAAAGTGTATGTTCCTTTGAGAACTAACCACTCCTTATCCACTCCCTAATCCCACCCTGAATCACCCAGTTAGCATATTTGGCACATGTTTTACCTATTGAATATCCTATATAAACTTTAACTGTACCCTTCTAAGGTTGCAGGTTCCCTAAGAACTCTTGCCTGCTAAAAAGCGTAATAAATCTTTACCACCTTGACCTCAGCAATGCTTGAGTCCATGAATTCTTTCCCCGATGGCCCATACAGGGAACTCCAGTCTTGGAGTTCCTGTACTTCCATCTCTCCAGCCCTCTTCAGTTCCTTTATTGTAATAAATCCTTTTTGACGACATAGCGATTGGTTGTTCTTTCCCTCATTTCTATAGTGCTTGGTTCAAACAGCTTTTTGATTATCCTCGCCTTAGCATGCCTTACCCCCCACTCCACCCTCATTCACTAGCTCCTTGGTATAAAATATACATACAACACATGTGATTTTTGCATGTGTGTTTTATAGCTTCAGTGACTTCATTTAAAATCAGTGACTCTGTCCTAAAAAGAGTTGGAAAAAATCCCATGGCAGTTTCTAGAATTCATAATAGAAAAGAGAAAGCAAAGTTGTAAATTTGCTTTGGATGAATCCCTGATGGTACTTCACCTAAGGTGTCAGAGGCAGAGGTGCAAGGGCATGTAGATTTAAGATATGAGAATATTTTGGGATATGCTATCCATCTGAATAGCAATACGTTATCTTCGTAGATTGTGCCAGGGTCTTTCAAACTCATTTTCCCTTCTTTGTAGCCTAACTTAGTGTTGAAAGCAGGTCTCCTGATAGCCAGAGACAAACAATGTATCAACCTCTAGCACTGCTTCATTAAAAAGGAATCTTTTCATTAAGATAAGCAAATTCTGGAAGAAGCCAATTGCCATAAAAATGTATAATTTTCTTTTTATCATGACCCAATTGGCTTGTTCTTTCTTTCTCACATACCTTCCTAAATATTGGTCAATTTTAAAATATTCTTATAGCTATCACTTGACTTCTCCCTTCCCAACTTGCATAAAAATAGCCATGCTGATACATCTGCACTGAGCATGAAGCCATTGCTGAAGATATATGTTCTAAATATTTTTCTCTGGTTTTTGCAGCTATGTAGTATGTAGAAGGATTTTTCAGTGATGCCTGGTACTGCCTGGGCAATTCAGAGTACCCCTTGAGGCATGAAATCCTCTGTGTTAAACCTAAAATAGTAATGTTCATTTCAATCATCTAGATTATAGCTGTAGCAATGTCCTACGGGTTAGATTTTTATCACAGATGACACTTCTGTATCCATGCTTGCTTGAGGTTTAAGCCTACTTAGTGTGAGCAACCAGTCTAACTCACCTGCTGTTTTTATGAAATAGAGCAAAAATGTGCCTTGATGAAAGCTAATAGCTGATCTTTGTTTAGATATAATCTTCTCAATCAAGTTATTCTGGCAGACACACCTGGTTTAGGCTGTGACTACTTCTATGAAGCAGAACCCAGCTGATGAGGAAGGTGGAAGAAGAGAAAGCCTAGATTACAAAAAACTTTGGGGATCTCAGAGTAGAGGGAAACAGTTCCTATCATAGAGGCCGGATGCCTAGTGGTGAGAAGCCGTAGCTGATATCCCATGGCCTCTGTATCTGAATTGAGGTAGCTTATTTCTAAGCAGAGGTATGGGAAAGGAAAGATAACCTTGAATAACACAGATTTGATAAGAGGGGAGCCGAAACACTTACAAGGATTTTGGATTTTATGTACTTGGAAATCAGTTCTTTGGGTGTAGATTCCCTAGTCAGCCAGGTTTCCAATGAAGATAAGAGTGTATGGGATCAAACTGTTTTGTTCTTTGAATAATTCTGTGAGCAGAGGAGCAAGCTCTCATGCTGTACCGTTTTTGTCTTTGTGCCCTCGTTGATTAAATACAGCTTTGTAGGACACTTTTTATCTTTAACACATCAATTATTTTACAACCACAATTAAATAGTGAGGTTGTTTCCACAAGGCATCACATGAGGCTGATAAATGAATGTTTTCGTGCAACATAAAAGTAAGGGTCACTTGTTGTTCAGGGAATTCATAAAAGGGTTACATGAAGGTATTATTTTGCCCTAATCGGGGGTAGGAAGGCTGTCTTCTCATCACTTGGGCATTTTCCTTCACAGAGCTAAAGCATCCTTTAGAAATGAATAATCAAATAGCACATTCTGGTCAAAAGAAACTTATTTCTCTGAACACCCACATCGCTGAGTTTCATGAAACGTGTCTTGGTTTCATATCAAAGCCATGACTCTGTCAGGAAAATCCCCCATAAATCATATTGCAGGAGCAGTTCCTTAACTGCCGACTGTTTTCTTTTCAAATACCTGTTGTTAATCTTCCTGACAGTTCTAACACTGGTGTGCCTGCAGCTTTGAATGCCACATGGTACATGCTGTAGGAAACTTCAAGTCAAAGGAAAAATACTATATTCTCATGTCTCACTGTACAAACTTTTTCTTAACATTATTTCTTTCTCTTTAACAAATCATAGTTATTTGTACCCATTTCTACCGTCCAGAAAACTTTTGGGTGTTATGAGACTAACATATAAATGGATGAATATAGTATTGGCCTAGATGTAATACTCTTACAACTGGCCCTCCATTCCAGTTTGCTGCTAAAATCCATTTGGTACCACATGTGCAATAAGAAGCTTCTTTTGTGCTTTATTATGCATTGACTTTTACCTTTCACTGAGAACTCCCTCTTCTCCTTTTATCATCTTACATCCTTCAAATGCTTTCCATTACTCTCTCTTCCATCAACTGTGTCTGCTTGCCAAGGCAAATTCTTTTACTTGCACCCTTCATCTCATTCCATACTGTCTTCTTCAGCAGATTTCCCTCTCAGCCTCAAACATTCACTAATCATCAATGTCTCCTCGTCTACTGGCTGCTTCCTTGCTACATAAAATTATCCTCACATTTCTGTCTTGGAAAACTGTCATTTGATTGTACCCTCCCTGCTAGCTATCATACTACATCTTTTCTCCCTTTTGTAGCTGAACTCCTTGAGAAGGTGATCCACAATCAATGCCTCCACTTTTCTTTTCACTCTCTTCTTAACTCTGCAGTGTGACTTCTGACCACATTTTTCAACTGAAACTGCTCTTTCCAAAGTTGGCAGTGCTCTCTTCAAAGGCATTGAGAAGTGCCTGCCTTCTGAGCTTACTTTCATATAAATATGAACACACACACACACACATAAATATAGTTTTTTTGCATGTGGTCTTACCCATTAGGGTGTGATCTCCTTGAGAGTAGGGGTCATCTCTTTTCCTTTCCTTTATACCCTCAGTGCTCAGTCCTGAATAAATGTTTGTCTGATTGACTACATGCATTATCCCATGAAGATTTATTAGTTGAAGGGGACTTGTTCATTGATCTCTCTGTCACTCTTCCTCTCATGTTTAGATTTTTAGTTGTTTCTTTGTTATTTGGACATATTTGGGTGAAAGGAAATGACATTCTGAGGAGAGAGGGACATAAATAATCCACAATTTTCCTTTGTGAAAGGAATGCAATTTTTTTATGTAAAAATTTCCCCTTGCAGATAATTTTCAAAGCATAGATTTTATCTAAGGCCTAGGTCTATATTTACAACACAAACGTCAAAACATGCTATATTACAGGAAGCCCATGCTTTTCATGGAATCAAACAATTTTAGGAACTCAGAATAAACACAAATCTCAGAAATCTAGTCTAATCCTTATCTGAAGAGCAATTAAAAAATATCCCCAATTTAGCATCTAATTTGGAAATAATGAATACTTTATAGAGCAGCCCATTTTTTTTGTACAGTTCTTATCATTATGAAGTTTTTCCTTGCTTCAGGACTGAACTTGCCTTTATTGCAACTAGTAGTTCTGGTCTTGGGCCAAATAGGACAAGCCTATTCTCTCATTTAAGACATATCTTTTCAACTAGTTCAGTTCACTTCAAAAATATCTATTAAAAGTCTTTACATAAGGCATTATGCTAGAGTGTAAGAATCCAAAATAAAAATACAAAACAGGTCCTGCCTTCAAGGAACTTACATTCTAACCTTAGGATACTTTGTAGACTTAGACAATTAATTACAAAATAAATTGATGAAAGCTATAATGCAAACAAGTGAAAGGAGTGTGTTAAGAACTCCAAGAGGATGTTGAAATTAAGCTTAGTCTTGAGGAAAGGTAATATTTGGGCAAGATGGAAAGGAGAATATTGTATATTTAAGCTATATGGGATTACCTGTTCAAAGGCACAGAAAAATACAGGAGAAATACATGGGAAATACCATGGCAAGGTAGGAGAACAATTTATATTCCAGCTCACCTGGAATGTAGATTATGCAAACAATAGCTATGGGAAATAAAGCTGGAAAAATAGATTTCAATGAGATTGTGAAGGTTCAACAGTGATGTGATCAAACCTTTGCATTAGTGAAAATATTTTGGATGACTGGACTGGACATTTGATGAAGCTAGAAACAGGGAGAATAACTAGGAATCTGTTGTAATGATGTAGAAGAAAGATGACAGATGAGACCTTGAATAAGAGTGGTAGCTGAGGAAAGATGTGAAAAAAGTTGTGAAGTTAATATAAATATGACTTGGCAAGAGATTGACCATCAGGAAGAAGGGAGATTCAGAGTGACTTTGAAGCTACAAACCTAGGTGCCTGGCAGGGTGATGGCACTATTAGTAGAATCAGTAGAGTTTGGGGGTCACTGAGTTTAGTGGGGAAGATAATCCTGGCTTTTCTGAATATATTGAATTTTAGATGCTCATAGACCATTCAGGGAGAGCTGCTGTTCAGTGGGCATTTGCTAACACTTGAGTTGAAGAAAAATTAGAACAGGATATATGGACTTGGGAGTCCTCTCCTTAGAGATAATCATTAAATCTATAGGAGCTGTTGAGATCATCTAGACAGAGTATTGATGGTCCCATTGGAATGAATACTTTGAAATATTACATTCTCTACCCGCATGAATATAAGAAACTCTTTGAAGCTTAGTCTTAAAGCAGTTTCCAAGAGTAGTTATAATTAAGGCCCTCATCTATGATAAAAGCAATTGATATTTATTAAAGGAAGGACTTGAACTCATGTCCTCACGTTTCCAAGACCAGCCTTCTATCTACTATCCATCATTGTTTTTCAAGATTTTCAAATCCAACTCACTCCTTTTTCAAATGAGCAAAGAGTTTAGGGAAACCAGTGGGACAAGGTTAGGTAACTATTTAGTAACAGAGCTTAGATGAAAATCTTGGTATTGGAAAAGACATCAAAAGTTATTTAGTTCAACACATATCTATTCTGGAAAAGAGGGTACTAGTAACCCAGCCTAGTAAATAGTGTGGTATGTGGCAACTACTACTGGATTTGGAGTCAGAGAACCTAGACTTAAATCCTGGCTGTTTTACTTACTTCCTGTAAAACCTTGAACAATTCATTAAACTTTTCTGGTCCTTAGTTTTTCCATCAATAAAATGAAGACGTTGGACTAAAGAAGTTAGTCCTCTAAGGTTTCTTCCAGCTGTAAATCTGATGACATTTTAAGTGGTTGTTTTTAGAAGTAGGATATAGGGCTAGGTAGCATGCCTGCTTCTGAAAAAAAATTTGAATTAGCACTTTACCCTATCACCATCAGAGGCTCTATTTCTAGTCAAGGGGAGATGGTCAAAATATGAATATTTAAACACATTTTGTGGTTTTTATTGAAGTTGCCCTGATTTATATTCACTGGAACCCTGCTATTATCACTTGCCTCTAAAAGGCAAATACCCTCTATTTTCCATGAACATTTTGGGATAAACACAACCCAATTGCCAGAAGGCTTCATTCCCAGTGGCACTATTTGCATGCAGAATGTGGCTTCTTTTGCTCTCCATTTGTTAAGGTCTCCTTCAGTTATGCCCCTTCTCTTTCTACCCCATTATCAGCTTTCACTGGAATCAGACAAGTCCTGCAGACTGAACAACCAGGAAAGCATGGCCATATTCTCTTCTTCACTAGTTTGGCATGTGAAATGTTCACTGATCTAGGTTGTTTTTTGTATTCATCCTTTGTTTTTGAAGAGGACCATAACATCAGAGAAACGATGACATGACTTTCACTTGACTTTGTTTTGAGTGAGGGAGGGCTGAGCAAGGTCAACAACCTCACTTTTTCCTCCTGAGCCATTTGGATCCAGTGACCAGATATTTATCAAGATGACTGGAGAAGGCCCAGGATGCAATGGGAGACCTTGGCCTTTTAGGCTAAGGCCTTTTCAGGTACTCACTTAAAGTGAGGTAATGCCCATTCAGTGAATTGGCCTCTTTTTTCTCTAGATTGGCAATGAAATGAAAAAGGAATCCTCTTCAATATTCAACACAACATCATATATGAGCAATATTGGTGTTTCGCGTATTAATATTGACACTTTTGTAATTTATCCCAAACTACAGATTCATTTGCATCATCTCCTTGTGATTTCACACCTGTGCAGCAAATATTTGGAGGTCAACATAACCATTTATGTACCCATTAAACCTTGGTTCTGTTGCTGCATATAGTCTATTGAGAAACTCATTTATTTTTGAACCATTCACTGCTGAATGCCATGAACTGAATTCTTCATACTTCCATCTTATAGAATTTATTCATGCTTCTAGAAGCCAGATGAGATTTGGAAATGCACACACATATACTTAGTGTGACAATGGTATGATTTGATGGTAGTTCAGGGGATCAGAGACCAAGTATTAATAAATCTTCAACAGCACATTTTACATTATAGATTATTTCTACACAGTACCCTATGCCCAAAATGTCCCTCCATCCCTCATTTTTACCGATGGAATTCCTATCTGTCCATTAGTACTCAAGAATCTTCTCATTCTACCCTACCTGTAACTCTCCTTTCTTTAACCTTGCACAAATCTGATTTTTTTTCAGCACCTTTTTTTGCCTTTATCAAGTCATTTACATAGTATTTAAGGTTTACAAAATACTTTCTACCACCTAAGATAAGGAAACTAAGTCTTAGAGAAAGTAAAGTGAATTGCCCACTTTTACACAGCTTTTACATTTTTTTCAGTTCTACACTTGGATTTAATTCATGTATCCCAACACCATAAACTTTTTCCATTTTACCATGTGGTCCTTTCTCTAGGTGCCCTTTCTTCCTTCCTACTCACTTACCAATTTGGTTTTTTTGTGGTCAATCATTTTCACATGTTCAGTGCTCACTATGTATAGGGGGCTCCTGTACTAGGTGCAAAGAGGTTACTTTGACAATCAGGGATACTTGTACAAATGAGTAGAAAGGAAGGAGGAGAAATGAATTAGATCCTTGGAGGGTTAGTAAGGAGATGTAGGTTTTAGTCATATCTTTGCTAACAATTGACATTGGACAAATCACTTCCCATCTCTGGGCCTCAATTTCTTCATCTGAAGAATGAGCAGGTGGACTAGATGATTTCCAATGTTTTCTCAAATCTCAAATTCTATGAGTCCATGTGTATATATGTATCTATTTTATATATATATATATATACATATATATATATGTATATATATATATATATATATATATGTATGTATGTATGTGTGTGAAGCTATTGATCAATATAACATATATTTATTAAGATCCTACTATCATTTAGGCATTGTTCTAGGTGCTGGAGATATAAAAAGATACATGAAAGAAACTTAGGCCTCAATGAAACAACCCCCTGTTTAATAAGCAGTTATGTTATAAAAAAAATATATTTTTGTTCAAGAAATGATCCAAATGGCATCTGAAGATTATGAATGGCCAGAACAAGACATATGGTGAACCAGACATATGGTGAACCAGAAGGATAATTGCAGAGTATTTTAAATGTTTCTTTGGTATCTCTAGGATATGAAAAGGCTCAGAAGGCTCTGAAAATTGGGCACATCCTCTGTGAGGATTTATAGACAGGCATGATCAAGAATTCTATGAAATGAGGACGAGGTTAAGGAGAGAGTAGGGAGCCCAAATCTGTCTCTTATAAAGATCACAAATCCATTGAGGTATGGTTGTAATTCTATTTCTAAATTATTCTATTCTCTTCTAAATTATACTATTATTTCTGTTTCAGGATAGACCTGATGGATGGATCATTAGAATGATCATGATATACTGGCTGAGTTCACATTTTGTGTCTTACTGTAGACCCTAGAGGATGTGGCTATGGATGAAAATCTGTTCCACAGAAAACGTCTCTTGGCCCATTAGAGTCAACACCTATCACTGCAATATCAAAAGATAAAGTCACATTTCTTTAGTTTTACAGTTTACAAAATTCATTAATCACAAGCCAGCAAGGTACCTCTATCTTACAAATGAGGAAATAGTGGTAGACAAAAGCAGCTGGTCCAGCACATACCTTTTCCTAAGGTTTCTGGTATGGCCAATGACTCAAGGAGCTATTGACTAGAGACCCACTGTGCATTAAAATTCTGTTGAGTCAGGTCAGACTCACTAACTTCATTCAATTTCAAATCAGATTATCCTACTGACTAAGAGCATAATAGACCTGGAGGGGGCTTAGGGAGTTTATCTGGTCCAATAACTTAGGCAAATTGAATGTCTTAATCATCCAGGACTGATCAGTGGGTGGCTTCCAGAGGATCTGATCTTTTTCCAGATGCCCAGTATTTTAATGTTTAGATGTAGCAGAGACTAGCTATCTGGGCTCATGCAAACATCCTGGCCCCATCCCCTTCCTCTAGGAAGCCTAATGAATGAAGAACAAATTCAGGAAACAACTCTTGTCTTTCCTCCTTCTTTCCCATGCTGATTACCTTTGAGCAAATATTTGATCCCTCAATTCATGTAGACGGTAATAAGACTGATCCTGACAATAATTTATGAGGATAAAATCCTCCCTCTGCTAGCCAAATCATAGGGATTTATCTGTAAATCTGCCAATAAGTTTTCAAAAAATACAAGCAATATGTGGTATATACATGAAATAAAGGCTTTGCCTTATTGTAGTATACTTAACTTGTTTTTCAGATCAGATGAAAGGCCCTTGTGGAAATATCTCTCTTTTTAAATGGACATATAGCCAACAACATATAGCCAAATTTGTCGTGGAGATATTAGAAAGAGCTAAGAATGAGGCAACAGAATGTATCCCTGTGTGATGGTATGTCAGTACCTTCTTTACACGTTGCTTTCCACCTTTGTAGAGCCTCCATCAAAACCACCAACACGATTACCAGTTGACAATTAACTACCATTCAGGAGGCATACAAATGCTCTCTAAAGCAGTAAGGAAAAATCAGATATTAGCATGTATCAGGAGAACCAAACCTCCTTCACCATCACTTCCCCTCAGACTTCAGTGCAGACAGTTTAGAACTCAGATGCCAAGAGTCCTGGAAATAGCAATCGTCCCCAACCTCCCAGACCATGAATGGGACCTGTTTCCAGACTAGTCCCTGAAGCATCATTGAGAGAAGCAACCCAATCTGGAGGAGACCTGCCATACCTGACAATATGATTGCCAATTACCAACCAAATGCCATTAATGAGAAAGTTAACCCAAGAGCCAGGTTTGCTTCCAGTCTGTTCCTAGCAACCATAGTCCAGGGTAAGAATGCTCACAGAAGTATATTCTGGTAACTTTCTCCAAAAGTGCTTCATCACTCACCTGCTCAGCAATTATAGCTACTAAACACCCAAGAAAGAAAATTTTTACCACTAAAGTCCTTGGCACTGTCAAATGGTTCAACACTAGAAATCATTAAGGTTTTATTCATGGAAATGACATAAAAGAATATTACTTACCATCTGTTTTGATGCTATATTCTAAAGTCCATGAACCTTTCTATCTGAATTGTAGCTAAAACATCCTGGATGTGTTATTTCCTCTTACCAGAATGTGATTCCTTGAGATCAAGAACTGTTTGGCTTTTTTGTCACCCCAGCACTGAACACAGTGATGTGCACATAATAAACACTCAATAAATGTGTTTTCATTTAATTTATTCACCTGGTCATAATGATGGGCACAGACTCTGGAAACTACCTTGAATTCTCTTTGGATCTTCCCACTTGATCTGGCATTCTCCCGAGGCATCGTAATCATAATTTAAATGGGAGATCTTTCATATTCATTAATAGGCCCATGTGACCTGCCTGGTTCACATGGAAGCCTAAGTCACATGAATCTGAGCCACATGGAGCCTGTGGCAGGAGGAGTTTGCTGAATGGATAGAACAGGAAGAGGCAGATCTGAGAAGAAATTAGTGAGAGAGCAGTCAGAACTGAAGGAGGCAGACAAGCCTGCAGTTGCCTGTGAGCATGAGAAGGGCATTATGTTTAATGAAAGTCTGCTTGTGATTTGTTTAAGGGAGCTGGCTGGTAGGAACCTAGCAGGGGGAAGGCTTGGTGATGGTGTTATTCTCTTCTTTGTTATTGTGTGTAGATTGTTGTTACTATGATGAATTTGGCTTTCTGGTGTCTGAATAAATGTTTTGGTTCTGTCTTCTATAAGGATAATCTGTGGTATTTCACAATTCAGAATTGCACCAGGATATTCATGGTTGCTTTAGGCATTGTGAATATTGAATTGGCACTACAGATATCTACTCATCCCTGTCAATTGGCCCAGTCAGTACTTGGCCCCACCTTTGATCCTATCTAGACCTCAATTCTCCCTTGGCCATGTGGTCTAGGTCCCTAGTGTTCAAGCTCTTTTCTGTTATCTTACAGTCACCCCTGCCTATTGGCCATTTTCACCAAGATCCTCCCTAAACTCGTCTTCCAGTCATCCTGATCTATTTGACCTCATCTAGATCTCTCCCACAATCCTTCTGTATAAAACATCCATTTTGCCTCCACAAAAGCTCTCAGATTCCCTGTGGCCCATTTGCATTAGCAACACGAATTGTAAGCAACACAAATTGCCAACATGGTGGATCCTTAATAAACCTTGTTTTTCTTTGGCTGAAAGAAGGCTTGAGTTGAGTTCATTTGGGCAGGACCTGTGTGTCACTCTTTTGGAGTCCCAACACCTCTAAACCTCAACAATGTCACTATATTCCACAAATAAATGAAATTTTTAACTATTATCTATTAAGAAAAATAAAATGCTTTTCCTTGGTATTCAAGACCCATCACAGTCTGGTACTACCAAACCCTTCAAATTTTATCTCACATTATTTTTTCATTGCAAATTTCTCTCCTTAACAATAGTCTTGTTAAGGAGAGAATCCTTAACATCAGTCCTTTTCCAGTTATGTCTGACTCTTTGTGATCCCATTTTGGAGTTTTCTTGACAAAGATCCTTGAGTGGTTTTTCATTTCCTTCTCCTGATTATTTTACAAATAAGGAAAGTGGGGTAAACAGGGTTAATGACTTGCCCAAGGTCACATTGCTAGTAAGTGTGTGAAGCCGGATTTGAATTCAAGGAGATGAATCTTCCCAACTCCAGGTTTAGCGTTCTTATCCACTGTGCCATCTAGTGCCTAGCCTTGAATCACTTGAATCACAAGTGCATTGTATTTCTGTTCATCGTATTTTTAGCCAGCTGTTCCACAGGCATGTCAAACTCAACACATCTAAAATAGAACACATTATCTTTAACCTCACTTTCCTATTTCCCTTGAGGATCTAAACGTCCTTCCGGTTTCCCAGGTTCACAGTCTCAGCTCTACCTTTCTCTTTATCCTTCATCCATCAGTTGGTAAATCTTACCAATTCTCCCTTACAACGTTTGATCAGGGACTGTCTCCTTACTCTTCAAGTAGACATAACCTCAGTTCAGATATTTAGCACATCTTATCTCAAGTCTTTAGTTTCTCCCCCTTTCCAATGAATCCTCCAATACATCTGCTGAACCAACATTCCTAGTGTTCAGTTCTGATTATAAATGACATTTTCTTCTAACCACTGAGGCAGCTAGGTGGCAAGCACTTGCCTTGGACTCAGGGGTACCTGAGTGCACATCTGGCATCAGACATGTTCTAGCTTTTTGCCCCTGGGCAAGTCACTTATCTCTATCTATCTCAGTTTCTACAAATCTAAAATGAGAATAACGATAGCTTCTACTCCCAGGACTCTTGTGGGGATCAAATGAGATAATATTTGGAAAGTATTTAGCAAGAGAATAGGCACGTAATAAAGACTTATTCCTTCTGTTTTAGAAGAAATGATCATTGTTCCCTATTTGCCTCTGCGATAAAATAAATGCCTCTGTTTGGCATTTGAAGTTCTTCCCAATTTGACTGCAGCCTATCTTTCCAGGATAATTGTAGTTTACTCTCCTGAGATATTCTGTGTTTCAGTCCAACTGGTCTACTAGCTATTCTGGGAACATGATATTCATCCTGTATCCTTGCGCTTTTGCTCATGCCCTATAGACTCCCTAAGCTTCCTTCAAGATTCAACTCACTTCTAGGCTAATTACTGATGAATAGGACTGGTGGAAATTATGAAACTGTGCCACTTGGCCCCACTAAAAGGTTATCTTATCTGTTGTTGTTTGTCCTTTGGACATCTTACTTTGGACATCAAAGACATGAGATGAACATTTTATTCCTTTCTGATTAATTTCCTATCCCACTCTTTACAGTGGCTGTTCCAGCCTTTCTCATCTTTTATTAAACGTTCCATACACCTTCCCCACTGGAGTAGCTAGGTATCACAATGGATAAAATATGGAGCCTGGGGTCAGGAAGACTAATCTCTGAATTCATCTGAGTTCAAATCTGGCCTCATACAGTTACAAGCTGTGTGATACTGGGTAAATTATATAACCCTGTTTGCTTCAGTTTCCTCATCTATAAAATGAGCTGAAGGAGGAAATGGCAAACCACTCCAGGATGTTTGCCAAGAAAACCCCAAAACTGGGGGAGGGAGTTCATGAAGAGTTGGTTATGACTGAAATGACTGAACAACAACAAATACCTTCTCCATACTCTCAGTCAATAAACCTTGGCTCATACTTGGCAAAAAAAAAATGAGAATATTTTCTGAGAGTTCCTATTTATCTCTTTCTTCATAATCTCACATCATTCAGATCCATTCTTTCACTATGACCTCCTTCTTTTCAGTATCAGAAAAAGAGGTGTCCCTTCTTCTTGCCAAAATAATTCTTTTTGCATGCATCCTTGATCCTATCCTCCTTTCTCATCCCACATCCTTTATCTCTTTTCTTCAATTTATCTCTATCTTCTTCCTGCTTCTAGCCTGCATACAAATACAGCAATGTTTTCCCCATTCTTAAAAACAAACAAAAGGAAACAAAGCTAAAACCCCCTTTGCTCTTCATGGCTAAACTGCTTGTAAAAAATGTCTACAATCAATCCCACCACTTGGTCCCACAGACATCTAAATCCTCTACATCCTGACTTCTAGATTCACCATTCAGTTCAACCTTCCTTCTGTGGAGTTAATCTAATCTCCTCTTTGTCCAATCTAATGGTCTTTTTTCAATCCTGATTCTCTAAGGTCTCTCTATACCATTTGAGAGGAGAGAAGAAAGACCTCTCCTCCCAGAAATGCAATTTAAGGAGGGAGCACAGGTCAGCCATCTTTCCATTTTCTACCTGGCTGTACTTTTCTGTTCTTGTGCTGCCAACTTTTGCATCTATAAATTCTTTGTGCTCTCCTCCACAGCTAGAATTGTTTCCTTTCCCTTATAGCGATCTTGCCCTTCCTTCATGGCCTAACTAGAGACCCACCTACTCCATGAATTCTTTCCCATTCATGACCACTTTACCACTGAAGAGAAATTGATAGGATGATAGGACCATAGATATAAAACTGACAGTCAGCCAATGCTATTTGTCCTT
Organism: Potorous gilbertii; assembly: GCA_028658325.1. NCBI lineage: Eukaryota > Metazoa > Chordata > Mammalia > Diprotodontia > Potoroidae > Potorous > Potorous gilbertii. The sequence continues at coordinate 190,943,778 of CM053769.1, forward strand.
CATTTTTGAAGAGAACTATGATATCAGGGAGGTGATGCCATGACATTCAAATGAGTTGGATTTAAGTGAGGAAGGACTGTACAAATTCACCAGCCTCACTTTCTCCTCCACAGTCATTTGGGTTCAGTGGTCAAATATTGATGAGGACAACTGGATATGGCCCAGGATGCATTGGTAGACCTTGGCCTTTCCAAGTTTTAACAGGTCTCAGTTTGCCTGAGGCAGAGCCCATTCAGTGATTAAGGTTTAATAAGAAATGAGGCACACTGAGTTAGTCCTTTTTACTCCTCAGTTAGCCAAAAGACTTTTCTTTAACAGACAGCATTAGTACCCCAGTCACTTATGTCTAAAAGGAGGCTGACCAATATTTCATTGTTTAATTGGACCCAGGAGATGCTAGCTAGATGGCACAGTGGATAGAGTGTCCTGCCTGGAGTCAGCAAGCTTCAGCTTTGCCTCAATTTCCTCATATGTAAAATGAGCTGGAGAAGGAAATGGCAAACCACTGCAGTATCTCTGTCAAAAAAAACCCCAAATGTGGTTATAAAGAATTGGACAAATCTGAAAAGGACTCATATGGTTTGGGAATGCTGGGAAGCTGGAAATGTCAGGGTACAGGGGATGCTTTGGCATGGAATTAATTCATGCAGTCAAATCTTCCTCCGGCCCAGTGACAAGGTTTAAGGCCAACAGGAACAGGCTAGAATCCTAGTGAATCTTCACCTTAATGGGAGTGAGACTGATGCCTATGTACAAAAAGGACAGAGAAAGTTTCTGGATGGGATCAAGGAGTGGTAAGTAGTCTGTGGTGGGCCAGGTACTATAGGGAAAGGAGTATTCAGTAGTCTAATTAGTTTATCTAGATGGGATTAAGGAATGGGTGGTATGTGCAAGTAGTCTGAGGTGGCCTAAGAGTGACTGTGAAAGGACTGTCAAGTAAGTTAATTAAATGATCTAGGTGGGCTGGGATGGGTCAGATGCCTTGGGCAAGATGCCAGTGATCTGGGCTGCTGAAAGTTATAGGAAAATTCAAGGACTGTCTTGCTTTCAAAGACATGAACTTTTTGTTTTATGGGAACAGGTCCCATTGATGAGGTTAGGGGTGATGGGAGACCCCAAAATACCAACAGTCCGGGTCGTGCTCGAATGAATTCGACTCAAGCCTTCTTAAAGCCAAAGAAAACAAAGTTTATTAAAGATTTCACCAAATTGGGTTGCCTCTTAAGGAGCCTAAGCATTTGCAATGCTTGTATTCACAAGCGGGCCAGACAGAATCCCAGCTAGACAGAGTCTGAGCTGGGTTGAATCTGAGCACCTTCATGGAACAAGATGGAACTTAAATACAGAAAACAGTATAGGAGGGGTGGGGGGGTGGGGTCTGGTAGTCCAGGGTTTAGGAAGGGTCTTGAGGAAAAGTCCAAGGAGGGAATCCAAGGAGGGTCAAAGGCTGAAAATAGCTGGAGGCTATCAGGAGATATTAGACAATAGAGGGTTTGGGTGGGAAGCAGGTGGGGCAATATAGGGGCAGTTTGGAAATGGATACAGATCTTGATGGGAGGAGTTGGCAGCCTGGGGTATGGGGTTTTGATGGGATCAACGGTGGGGAGTGCAGGAGACCTAAAATGATACTGAAAAGCCCTTCCTGAGACTACAGGAACAAATGGGAAGATTAGATTTGAGTAAGAAGGGCCAGATTAAGTGGGAAGATTCAAGGGGAGCTCAAGGAGGTTCCCAGAGTCAGAACTCCATCACCATCACCCCATCAGGACTACTGCTCACAATCTGCATAACCAAGAGATAAGGGTAAATCTGTGCATGCTCCAAAGACTGGGCCCTCAGTGGTATACTTCCCATCACACCATAAAACTACTTCTCTGATCAACTCCTGCAACAGGTGCTGGTACATACACCACATAGCTGCATAGATCTTTGGGTAGTTTATTTGCCTAAGCTAACCAGGAGTACTGCAAAAGTATGATGAACAAGGATTCTTTGAAATGATGTTTCTTGTTGCCCCAGGCACATGGGGAAATAAAGTCCATCAATTCATTTATTTGCCTTTCCAAAGAGACATTTTGTTTTAAGTAGAACAGTTTTTTTATGTCTCCTCCTTATATTTATGCTGGGTTTATCGACGTCTTTGTCCCTGGAAAAACAATCACATTTGGTTTAAAAATGGCTAAAATACTTTTGTTAATGAGTCTAAAAGAAATGTGATTTCTAATACTTTTTGCCCTTTTTTTCTATCATTCTTCAGCCCTCACCACAGTGACAACTAGAGATGCACAAGTAAGCGTTATTTTATATTTAATTTGTATCTGGATTTATGATGTCCTAGGCATTTGCTACTTATTTTTCAATAGGCAGGTGATGATTCTCTCTGTATTTAGTTAGGCTGGTCCTTAGAAAGAAATATTCTGTCCTTAGGCTCTTCCCCCAAAGTCCTCCTCTATTGCAGCATCAAGGTGTGACCCATGAGTCCATGGAAGTGACCATGAATTCATGGAGTCCCTGCTGATGAAATATAGGCTCTGATAGATTCAATGAAACTGGAAAGGTTTCAAATATGAGTCTAGATAGGTTTGGAACAAACAGTACAGCAGTGGAGTTGGAGTTAGGGAGAGCTGAGTTAAAAATTTATCTCGAACACTTGACATCTTTGTAAATTACTTCACCTCAGCCTCAGTTTCCTCATCTGTAAAATCGACATAATAATAGCATCTGCCTTCCATGGTTATTGTGAGAATCAAAGGAGAAGATACAGGCAAAACGCTTTACATAGATGCTACTGTTGAGGTCCAGAGGTGCTAGGACACTGAAATTCAAGGGTAAACACCATGGATCCTGCCTCAAATGAATTCAACTCCAATGTTCTTTCTGTCAGATACAAGGTTTATTAAGGCACTGTTTGGGGTGGGCAAGATTTTAAGAATCCATGCTATTGGCCAGATTTTAAGAATAGGAGCATTTGTGATGCCTACATTGACAAGCAGGCTAGATTGAATCTGAGCCTTTGTGATATCGATACAACCAGGTTAACCTCTTAAGGAAACTACTTTGATAGAGGCAAGATGGATCTTGTATCCAGGGAAGATCTGGATGTGATCTAGGAGTGGTCAAGTATTCTAGGAATAGAGAAGGGATCTAGATGGAATTAAGGAGTGGTGGTCTAGGGTGAGGCCAGGTACAGACAATGAGGACTGTAAGGAAAGGAATAACTGGGAAGGGCCAGGGGCCCCAGGTGAATTCCAGGGGCTTTTCATTTTTGGGGTCCACATACCAAAGACATGGTCTTTTCCTTTTAAGGGGTTCAGCTCCCATCCTCATCACTACTTATTTTCATTAAGAATAACATCAAACATAAACTCCCCCTTTTAAACTCCTCAATTCATGAGAAGTCTTCTACTAATTCTTTTACAATTTAAAATTCATTTTACAATGAATCTTAACCTAAGACAGAGAAGAAATGGCAACGCAAGAAAATGCAGGATGGGGACGTCCAGTGAACATCTCATTTTGGTTGTATCACTTGAAAGAAAGAGAATAATGAGAGACTAATTATCCAGTACGATGATTAATAATTTGTGGCTCACGTGTGGTCAATCTTATTATGTTGTTGAACTGCCTATGGGTCATTTCTAGGTAGGAACAGGGGGAGCTGAGAACTGAGTATGGAGTTGTGTCTGGGATTCAGAATCCTATGCCTTCCCTGAGATTCATCCTCTCTTCTTAATAACAATTCCAAAACTTAGAAATAGAAGAGACCTTTGAGATCATCTAATTCAAAGTTCTCATGTTTAGAGAGGAGAAAGCAGAGCTCCAGACAGGTAAACTTGCTCAAGGTCACACATGAAAGTAATAGCTCTCACCAATGAAAGAAAGGATTGACTTCCTGCATTTACCTGATGTATTTTGTCCTCATTACTTTACCTAGAGAAAATAATTTATTATCTCCACCTCTTTCCTTAACGATAAAATGGTGATCAATCAATCAAATCAGCAAATACTAAGTGCCAGACACTGTGTTGAATACTGATCAAACGTCACTGTAATGCATACTCTAGAACATGTGTTTTGGTAGGTAGCAGAATTTCATTCTAATCAATACATTGTTAGAAATCAAATGCCTATTCTACAGCATAAAAAGCAAAACCAAAGATTTTGTGTATGTTTCTAGTGAAGTCCTGAGAAGAAAAGAGTTTTCTTAACTCTATAGGGTTTGGGAGGAAAGACAAGGAGGTTTAGAGAATGTTATGAATACAACAATCACTTTTCTATTCAAAATCCTTACCTCTTTGTCAGCTGTGTTTTCTGGTTTTAGGGAGTGACTGGAATTTTACTAGTTCTTCTGTGAAAAGGCTATACTAGGAAACTGCTTGTTTAGCTATTTTTTGGCAATTTCAAGATTATCTAATGACACTTAATTATGATGTAGCCCTTTGGAATGGAGTGGGGCATACTAATATACTCTTTCTCTATTCAGGATATGAATCAATATATTTGAATAGGGCTCAACTTAAAGTGTTAAAAATTGCCTGAGGTTCAGAAAGGTTAAATAGTTCATGGTCACATAATAAGCCAGAGTTCTGAGATGAGATTTAAACCTTGGTCTTCCTGGTTCCAGTTCTGCTGCTCTCCAAAATCAGCAGAAAATTTTCCTATATAAATCCATTTATCTTTCTTTATGGGGTTCTTCTTAATAGATGCAAGCATAACTTAATATTCTTTACATATTGGGATGTTTTGATGGTATTTTTCTATGAATGTAAGGAACAGCAAGAAGGTCATTTGGGTTAGACCACAGAGTAAAGGAAAGGCAATAATTTATAATATGGTTGGAAAAGTAAATTGGGGAAGGTAATGAAAGGTTTAAAATACATAACAAATGAATTTACATTTGATCACGGAACCACTGGAGTTTGAATATGGCAGAGGGGACGACATGGTCAGTCCTGTGTTTTGGGAATGCTTTGACAGGCATGTGGAGGATGGGTTGGAACTGGGAGAAACTTGAAACAGAGAAACCTATTAAAAGACCATTAAAAGACATCTCTAAAAGAGTCGTGATAGGAGTGTGAATTAGGGTGGTGGCTGTGTGATTAAAGAGGAGAAACTTTCAAGGGATACTTGGAATTATAATTGATCATATTTGGCATCTACTGGTATATATAGGGTGTATGCAAGTGAAGAGTTGAATATTAACTTGAGGAGAAATCTGTGTGACTATAATAAACATGGTGGTATTTGATGAGATAATAGTTTAAAAGTTGAAAGAAATAGAGAAGTTCAGAAGGGGAATGGATTTTGTGGAAAAGATAGTATAATGAGATTGGTGATATAGACAGCAATCCTTTCATGCCTGTTCATGCTATGGGTTTGACTCTAACCTACCCAAAATGTGAAAGGGTGATAGGGTCATCAATTACCTGTGACTGCCCAGGAGTGCTGAACCCATTAGATGAAGGGCATCTCTTATGATCTCTAGATGAGGAGATCTAGGTAGAAGTAGGGAGAATGGGGTTGGGGTGATTTTCCAGTGTGATATATAGAGCTGCTGCTATGGGTACCCAAACTACAGTTAAGTTAGAAGTGCTTTGAGGAGCCTACTACAGAAGTGGAAAGTTTGATAACTTTCTCAAGAACACAAAGGGCTAGAGAGGGGCATTATTGGGCTATAATGGGTAAAGGCTAGGAGACTTTTTTTGAGAAAAGTTCCATGATTGATACTGTGAAGATTATGTGATCTATTCATCTTCTCCCTCTCCTATTGGTTAGGTTTATGTCATAGCCTTTCAGATACTCACCCCTTCCTTGGAGACGGTTGTAGTAGATCAGGGGAGGTGAACCTGTGACTTCTAGGTCACATGTGACTCTCTAGGTCCTCAAGTATGACCCTTTGATTAAATCCAAACTCCATAGAACAAACCCTCTTAATACAATGATTTGTTCTGTGAAACTTGGAATCAGTGAAAAGGCCACACCCAAGGACCTAGAAGGTCACATGACCTCCAGGCTGCAGGTTCCCCACTGCTATGACTAGATCATCTTATCTTTTGGCAGATAGATAAATAAAGCATTGATCAAGTGCTTACTATGTGCTGGGTATTGTTCTAAGGACAAGATACAAATACAAGTCAACAAGATAGTTTCTATCCCACCTTTGAAGAACTTGTGTTCTAGCAGGGCTAAGTAAGACAACATAAAAATGGTACTGAAAAGTAGCTAGAGTAGAAGAGTACAAATGCAAACATAAGAACAAGACAGTTCTGCCTCCAATGTCCTAACATTTTAGTGGAGGAAAATAACACATAAAGGGGTGCTGAAAAGATAGAAGGTGAATAGTAGGTGGAAAGTGAGAAATCTGTAGAATGAGTTCAGGCATGAGTAAACTGCAATGTGACTGGCAGTCCTTCCTAAAATGATAGTCCCATGAATGGAGTTACTCACCAGGAGAGCAAGACCTCAGGTTAGAGGTTTCTCCAAGGTAGCAACATGGATGATAAGGCAAAAGGAGAAGACTGGAGACTGGAAAGGTCTGTAATGAATCATGTGAATGGATTAAGTCAGTCGGTCTCTTATACAAAGAGAGTTTGCCTTCCTTGATTCAGAATTGACTTGTCCCTTTCAAAGAGAGCAGTACTGCACCCTGGGCCTGTGGTACTGGCATAGGACTTTGAAGACAGTAGGTGCTACCTTGCCTCCAGGCAGGAAGAGAGAGAATCTTCACCCCTTGCTTTTATCCTTGCTAGGAAAAGGAAGCCAGAAAGAAGGATGGCACTGGAGGAGCTTGGCAGCAGGGACTGGAAGGTAAAAAAATTGTCCTGCCTCTACTAAATTTGGGGGTAAAGACTAGAAAGACACAAGCGATTCTGATTAAGCCTTTTAGCTCTCCCTGTCTTCCTGGCAGTCAGGCAACTATACTATTCTCTTTTTTGGGTGAGGGGTGAGTGTACTTGAACAGGGAAGCAACCACCACTTCTGTTCTTCTTTCTACCTTCCTTTCTTTGGCATAGGATAAAAACAAGTGGCAAAATTTCTCTCTTCCTGCCTAGTTAAGCTTACTGTTAAGGATTACACCTTCAATTTATGGAAGTTGTTTTAGGTGGATGTACATGTTGGTACCAAACTAGAAATTTTTGTGAACATCCATGTTTCCTTTAAATAGAAGCAGAATGAAGTAGTAGACAGAACACTTGACTTTGAACCAGGAAGACAACAGTTCAAAAGTAATTTAACCTCTCTGGGCCTCAATTTCCATATATATATATATGGGATAATCATAGCAGCTAACTCAGGGAGTTGTAAAGATCAAATGAAATCAAATATATAAAACATTTTACAAAATCTTAAAGCAATGTATAAATAAATAATAGTGATATTATATCATTTTTCGACCTCATTTTCTTTATCTGTAAAATATTTATGGGGTAGGATTAATGACCTCTAAGGTTCATTCCAGTTCTAAATCTATGATTTTAGGTTTTCCCTTTAATAAGTCAAATTGGTTTGGAGGTTTTCCCAGGCAGGGTAGTATTCTACTGTCAACTAAACAGAGAACCTGAATTATTGGCAAAAAAGAGGAATGGGTCAATTATAGTCCCAAATTTCTTCTTGGGGCAATGATGCTAATAGGTATAGGATAGCATCATAGACTCTTAGATTGAGAATTGGAAAGGACCTTAGAGATCAAACAGCCCCATGACCTTTCTTTGCAGATAAGGAAATGAAGTCTAGAGAGAGGTTAATTGATTTATTCAAGGTCATGGAAGAATTAAAGGGCAGAGCCAAGATTGAAAACTAGGTCTTTTGGCTCCAAATCTACTTTGATTTCCACTGCACCATGCTGCCTTCTGATTTGAAGTGAAAAAGAAGAGCTGGAGGAATCATAGGATTTGGGAGGTCAGCTAATCCACTAACTCCTTTGTCTTAAAAATGAGGAAACTGAACCCCTCCAACAGTTCAAATCCATTTCCTCTAACTCCCTGACCAGTGTTCTCTGCAGCACTCCATTCTGCATCTTCCAATGTTATTTGTTGAGGGGACAGAAGAACTTTTCTTCTTTTTCATATGGAGAATGATTGTTAAAATATTAGGAACCAGAAGAAACATTTGCTATGTGTAGAGTTCTTTTTAAGCGGCTCTACAAGGCACAAAATATTTTAAGTTATTATTAATATAAATTATCAGGTAATTTTATTAAGCATTAGAAATATTTATTGACTATTCATTATTAGACAATTGTTATGTTTAAATACTAGAAATTGTCAAGTAATAGAAATAGTTTCACTCACTGCAGACGTGGCATGGTAGAAAGAGCTGTGGATTTGAAGTCTGATGACAAAACACAGTTATGGATTTCTGCAGTGCTATTCACTTACCTGTGTGACTTTGGTCAAGTCATTTAACTACTCTGGGTATCAGTTTCTTTATTTGTGAAAGAAGGAGTTAGATTAGATGATTTTTAGTTTTCTACCCAACTCCAAATGCTATGATTTTTTTCTGTATAAAGTTTTTTTTTTCCCATGGATCACTTATGTTTATTGTAATGGGATTTTACCCGAGCTTAGCAAAGGATCAGGCACATAGGAGGTAATTAATAAATATTTATTGATAGATTGATTATCTGCTTTAAGATCTACAACTAAATTATCTCTAGGACTTAGGTTGAAGAGTAATTTTATTGTAATAAATATGATTTTTGAAGAGGAGGTGCCATAGCAATACATGTGGTAGGATTCTTTGGTTGCATTCACTATCAATATCTAAGTAGCCAGATGTAAAAGGCAAAGCTTTCTTTTCATCATTCACTCTCAACACGAGGTTAAACACCTTCTTGATGGTAGATGCTTGCCCACTGCATCTCCCATGAAACTATAAGAACATTTGCACATTTTTCAGACCTAGTGGGATTAATTGCTTCCTGCTGTTTGACTTACTTTTCTTTGACAGAATTGATAGAAAAATCCAGTTCCTCAGCATCTGTTTAACATAGCAACACCTGGAATATGTTATTTCCTTTTCCCTAGTACCTTCGTTCTTTTCTCCTATATACTACCCAAACACCCTGCAAACCACTATTGGGTTCTAAAAACAAAATGTCCAAACACATTTTTTGCTTTCTCACAATTATTTAATTGTTTTCCTAATTAATTCTACAGTCTGAAATAAATTATTGACTTACCAGCGTCTCTTGTTTTCTGTGACAGCTTTAGCTGTAAACAGACCATTAACAATTCATAGTGAGTAGCACTTGTTTTTTTTCCCCTGTGCTAATTTGGTGCCCCATTAGAGACATCCTTTGACTTTTTCCTTTCCTAGCCAGTCATTTTTGGAGAAGGTGACAGGTAACTGCTGGGCCCAGGATGTTTGAACAAAAAGACACTTAGTCTTGGCAAAACAGAGTTTTATTTTCCTATCTAACTACTTGAGCAGAAATTGAGAGACTTTTTCCTCTACTATGTCTTGTGATTGCTTACTCTTAATAACACTGGATGGAGAAATAACAATGCTCACTATGGAAAAAGGCAGAAAAATGTTTGAGTTCCTTGTTGAGATTCACAGGGAAAAGAATTGTACTCCCAGATTACCAATTTGAATAGCCAAGGTTGGATCCACATAGTCTTTTTAATTAGAATCAAGTCACTAAGAATGTATTAATTACCCACTACATACATGCCTCTCAACTAGAATCCTTCTCTGATGCCATATCATGACATGAAGGTGATCTTGAGCACTTAAAAGCTTTACCAGTGGAGTGCAAGGTCTGGGATATCCTACTAAAATATAAAAGACTTGGATACAGGTTTCAAGGTAGATCATGTCTATTGTCCAAATGTGAGAAAGTTCACCATCAAGGCTATCAAGTGATAAATGTATACATTTTGGTGACCATAATGACTCAAGATGGCCATCTATGACATGGAAAGGTTGTAATTTATCTAAGTGGAGATAGTCTCTAGTGCTGGAGTAGGCAACCTGTGACCTGGAAACGACATGGTCTTCTAGGTCCTCAAGTGCAGTCCTTTGACTGAATCCAAACTTCACAGAACAATTCCTTTCATTAAGGAGATTTGCTCTGTGAAATTTGGATTCAGTCAAAGGGCTACACTTGAGGACCTAGAGGGCCATGTGAGGACTTGAAGCCCCAGGTTCCCAACCTCTGCTAGCCCTTTGATGAATTCACAGGTCTTTAGAAATAAGTTTCTTTATAACATGTCTAGTAACATTTTTTTTCCATGCAGAATCAATATATCAATGAGACAAAGGATCTTTGCCTGCAAGAAAAGGTAAATGGGCAATAAGCCTCTGCCAGTAAATAATCCCATGACATTGAGGTAATTCTGTGTTTTTAAGATTGGACTAGTAAAGAATCATCTTCATCTTTCCTGTGAGTTCCCCCTTGTCTTATAATTTCTTGACATTATACACCCTAGCATTTTCACTTTTTCCTGAGGTCTCTGATGGAGGTGTGACCCTTTCACTTGTTCATGCCAGTAACTTTATGGGGACCTTTAATCCTCTCTCCTCACATCATCAGTTGATCATGTTCACACCATCAACAATTCTCTCTGTGTGTGCACACCACCAGTTCTCTCTCTCTTTCTCTTTCTCCCTCTCCTTCTCTCTCTCTCTCTGTCTCTCTCTTTCTCTCTGTCTCTCTCTCTCTCTCTCTCTCTCTCTCTGTCTCTCTCTGTCTCTGTCTCTCTCTCTCTCTCTGTCTCTTTCTCTCTCTTCCCTGTATACTGATTCTTTCTTTGTTCCACTCTTTCTAACACAGTCCTCATCTTCATAAAGGTAAGAAGGGCTCTTTGCTTTCTTACTAGATTATTTTTATTTTACTAGATTTATATTTATTTATTTTTTCTAGATGACTATTATCTTAATTTCCCTGTCTCATTTCTCTGCCTTGTGCTCCACTGTTAACATAACTACCGCAGTGATTCTCTTTAGCGTAGAGCCCATTTTTTTATTCAAAACTCTCCAGTGTTTCCTGTTGCCTCTGGGAGCAAATATCAACTTCTCTGGCTTTCAAAACTCTTTACACTCTTGGCCCAGCTTATCTTTGCAGCCTCATCATACATTATCCTCTGTCCCAGACTTTATGGTCTAGCCACATTGGTGTCTCTCTTTCTTCACACCTAGCTCTCAGTCTCTTGACTTCATGTCATTGCTCTAGCCCTCTCATGTCGTCCCGCTTCACCTCTATCTCATGGAATTCCTCTCTTCCTAACATAGGCTGAAAAAATATCTTTTGATTCATCCCAAATGTTAGTGCCCTCCCTATGTAACTACTTTGTATTTTTATATCTATATATGTTCTTTAAATACTAATTCTTGCAAATTTGTCTCTCCCAATAGAATCTAAGCTCCCAGAGAGTAAGAATTATTTAATTCTTCGATATTTGTATCCCTAATGTCTAGCACAATACCTGGAACATAGTAGATACTTAATAAACAAACGTTTGCTGATTGAATAATTTGTGTTTATTCCCTAGCCCCTCCACCTTCAGGTATTGGTCCCAAGACACAGTGTTGTTCTAATGTGATCCTAGTTAAATACCAAGAGGCTCTCACTGTAGGTTTGGCCATAAAGGTCAAGTAAACAAGCATTTATTAAGTACTTACTACATGTCAGACATTGTGCTAAGTGATTGGATACAAAGAAAGGCAGATCATGTCTTTCTACTCTCAAGGAGCTTATAGGGGATAAGATATATTTTTTTTTTTTTGGCAGCAGGAGCTCTTAGAGACAATCTGCTAAGGCTTGATGGGGTTGTTTTTGTATTTCTGGAGGATTAAATTGTCATTGAAATACTCATAATACGTGCATACACACTGGTAAGTATTGTGATATTCATGAGATCCTGAAGGATTTTCAGTCTAGACCGGGGAAATAAGATGCTATTACTAGTGTACCCCAACATCTATTCTTTCACCTGTCAAGAATGAGTTGGAGTGATTGAGTATAGAGAAGGGTTATAGATATATAAAAAGATCGGCATGTTTATATTGCCCCAAATAAGACTAAAAGGCAAGAATTGTGTTGCCCAGAGGAAATAGGGCAAAGGTCATCAATCCTTTACATTTTTAACAAAATTTCATCAGTTTCTGCGATGAACGTGGCACATTACAATGATTTAAGGCATTTTCTTTATTATAGCTTCCTCTGATTCTTTTGTGATTTTGGTAAGTAGAGGAAGGGTTGTATGTGGGTGTTCAGAAAGGCTAACATGTCTGGAGCAAGCACAAGTCAATTCATCACCCATGATGTCATTAATCTTCTTACCTAGACTATTTCAAACTCTTTCTAACTGTTCTTGCTATCTCAAGACCTTCTCTCTTCCAGGCCACCTTTTCTTAGTCCTCAAAGCTTGACTGACTTTGTCACTCTTCTTCTCAATAAAGTCCAGGAACTCCCTCTTGTCTCTAGGGTCAAATATACATTCCTGTGTTTATATTTTAAAGCCTTTCATAACTTGGAGTCAAACTATCTTACCAGATTCATTGTACATTACTTCCCCTCCAATTAAACTGGCTATCCCTCTGTTCCTTTAAGGGTCAATCTCTTTCCCATCAGTGTGATTGTATGCTAGCTATCCCCTGTTCCTGAAGTACACTCCCTGCTCACTTCGACATCATGGAATCCTCTTTCTTGAAGATTCCATAAGCATCATCTACCAAGTGAAACCTTTTCCTGATTTCTCCAGTCCTTACTTTGCATTTACTATCTTTAGATTTCTTCTATTTATACTTCTCTTTATAAAGACTTGATGTTTTTCTTTTAGAATGTTAGCTTGTGAGTAAAGATTGTTTTAAACTTTGTATTTTGTTGCCAACACATTGTCTAGAATACAGTAGGCGCTTAATTATGCTTCTTGAATCATTATTTGATATCAGGAGTTCTCATGCCGGTATTCAAGGTGTGTTTTATTCCAGGCATGTCTATGTAATGGACTCATGTATTTTGCTATATATGAACCCTGGCCACATATGTTCCTCACATGTATTCCCTCATCCATTAGTGGTATGGTAACTTGTGGAAAAATGTATACACGGAAGGTGGGATGGCAAGTTGATGGGAATCTGTCTTGTTGGCTTTCTACACTCTTTAATTACAGTTAATGAATGTCATTTCTGTTGAATTTATGTGTCCTCTACTTGCTTGTAAGAGAATTGCATTGTTATGTGTTGGTAACTTGTGTTGAGTAAATGTGGATCCATACACATATCATACCTTACACATCAGCTAAAATTCAAGAATGCTTTGGGGATAGATCACCATATATTGTTTGAAAACACTTCACAAAACATAATCTTCTATTGGTGTGTGCGTGTGTGTGTGTATGTGTGTGTGTGTGTGTGTGAGTTTAGTCAGGACCTGTGATTTCATCCTAATATGAAAACTCTCTTCATGGATATAAGTGACAACTCATCTGCGACTTGAAAGCTGCCTGGGGCAGTGGGGAAATGTCAGTTATGAGCATAGAGATGAAAGTAAAATCATTAGAAAAGACAAGTTTTCCAAATGACAGAGACAAGAGTAGAGGACTAAGGGATAAGTAGTAGGAGATATACACAATTAGATAGTTGAAAGAAGAGGAGTAAGTAATATAATAAGAAGACTGGCGTAAGGAAAACTAGGAGAATGAATTGTCACTGAAGTCAAAAGATGAAAGAATTGAGGATAAACAAAAGAAGTCAGAAGGGTAGGGTCAACCACCCCCATTTTAGTATTTTGTTTCTCTCATCTCTAGATATTTTGTGAGATAAGAAGAGGAAATATTTGGGCTATAAGAGCTCTTCTTTTTTGAGACCTGAATTTGCTGCAGATTGAAAACATACTCTTAACAGTTTAGCACCATCTCAGTGCTTCTTTCTTATCTCTTTATACTTAGAACTTCGTTCATCCCCTCCCACCCTTTTGAAACTACTCATAGAACTTCTGCAAAGAATATGAAAATGGAAGGGGATCTCAGAACTTAAAATTCAGTAAATGTGAGAGACATTAGAAAGTGGGTTCAAATCCTCATTTTACAGATAAAGAACCAGGTACATGAGAAATTAAGTGACTTAAACTATCATGTCATTGTTTTTAAGAGGTGAATTCCTAGAGGCTGAAACATTGCTTATTTAAGACTTTATTCCTGGACTAGAAACTTTTAAAATAAACACTTATTTAAACAGGATAAGATCAATAAATCAAGAATTTATGTTGGACTATGCAAGTTAACTAATATTCATTTTTCTTAGACAATTGTTTTTAATATATAATATTCCTACTCACTCAGCCTATATATAAGCATGTACCATAGATTTTGATGTGATCAAAAACAAAGACCATTTCTATTCTAGTTATGAACTTTGTCAATATATCAAAATATTGGATTAATTGTTCATAGAGAGTTCGCATTCCTTAGGCTACCTTGAACTGCAATGGCTTAAGGGAGTTGAATTCTAACAGAAGACTTCAGGAAAAAAATCTAGATGATCATTTGTCATGAATATTCAATTGAAGATTCTTGTTTCAGAAAAAGAATGGTGTAATGAATTCTGAGATCTCTTCCAATTCTGGAAAGCATTTTGGAAAACTCTAATTTCCTCAAGGTCACGTTGGTATTAAATATTCAAATTAGGATTCAAAGTCTAGTCTTCCCCTTGAAGGTTAGTGCTCTTTCAACTATATCATATTGACTTGGCAAATGGGCTTTATGAATATGTGTGTGCATAGACATATATACATGCATGTTGGGGGAGGTAAACAACAGAAGTCAGAGGAGTGTCTTCTCTCCCTAGAATAATGTAAGCTTCTTGAGAGCAGGTGGTATTTTGCTTTTTGATTTGTATCCCATGAACATAACACAGTGCCTGGTGATTAATAGATATTTAACAAATGATTTTTTCCCCTTTATTGATAAAGAATACAGCATCTAAGTAAGAGCTCAATTTTGATTTTCTAATATTTCAGTAATATGTTTGTTAATGGTAACCCAGTTTTCTGGGCCTTGGAAACTATTTTTCATTTCTCATTTGAAATTCAGTTAAGTTAGGTTAAGTCACTTTCTAGCTAGGTGTGTCACAATTTGGTGTCTAGCACATAGTAAGCACTTAATAAATGTGTATTAATTGGTTACTGATAAATTGACTTAGGGAAGAAATGATAGGGGTAAAAGAGAAAAGAGACTGCTGCAGAGAGAAAATGTACTATTCCTTGTTTTTCTTGTTTGTCATTTCACTGGAACTAAACACTTAGAACTAGACAATTATTCCTGGCAGAAATTAAATAGTTAAGCCATTTGACTCCAAAGGAGAAGTCTCAATATGTAAGTATTGAAAATATGAGTTCTGCGAAGATGAAAAGTTTTAATTTTTAAGGGCCCATGTTATTAGTGCAGTCAAGTGGAGGAGCAACGTGGAGCTGCATAAAATAAGTGGAATATCATGTAAATTGATATGAAAATTACTGCTAGTTATACTATCCCCAGCAAAATGATTCACACTAATTCAAGGAAATGTTTCTTTCTCCCATTAAGATCCCTAATACCCTGAGTGGCAAGGAATGTTATCGAAGTTGAAGACATGATCCAAGACTCGGGCAGCCACTCACCTTCTTCCTGAAGGAGCAAACCCAGGGACAGCCAGGAGAAAGTTAGTTTCAGAAAATGGGATTCTATAGAGCTACTCTCATGTCTAGTATTTCTCCTCTCCTCCCAAATCATGCATGTTGAATACAAAAAGCTCATGTCCTTGAGATAAATATATGGTTATGCATCTATTTATTTCCCTAAATGAAATCAGCAGCTGTTAGAAGGGTGTATTTATTGACTGATAAATCCTAATTTCTCAGCTTTTGTTTTAGTGATTATGTATTTTGTGCTGAATGCAAGAGATGGCTTATAGTCCAGTTTCATTTGAGATAATTTTGACCTACTTTGCCCAGTCTCTTCTCCTTGGGTAGCTCCAGTCCAGTGAAACTTGGATTAAAGTATAAGTTTCACTGGACTGGAGCTACCAGTATATAAGTATAACTGGAAAGCTTAGAGCATGAAGACATTTTATGCTTTTAAAAATGTAAAATCTTTTAGTATGCTAGAGTGTATTCTGTGCTTAGCTTAATCATTGACCTTAGGTTACTCATTGTTCTCTCTGCCTCAGTTTTATTATATATAAAGATAGATTGTATTCATTTTTTTAACATCATTGGTATTTCCCAATACATCCCAAAGATTATTCTCTCTTGTGCAGTTATGTAAACCAAAATGGTACATTAACAAGTTATGACTGCATATAATTGGATGTCATTTGACACCTATACTCCACTAACTCTTTCTAAATTTTACAATCTGTAAAAGTGATATTCTTTTCAGAGAAGAATATAAAACAAACAATAATTATCTATAGAGGGAGACTATATGAAAACAATTTATTTTAATATTTTAAATCCAGGGCTATTTTCTCAAATTTATTTCTTTATTACTTTTACTTCATTTCTAAAGTGGTCAGTGACTGTCATTTGGGCTGAATCACCAAACTGAATGTGTGACTGAGCCTGTAGATCTATTTTAGTTTGGTCATTAAATAAGCCTAGAAGAAACCCTCTCTGGAGCAGATCTCAGCAGCATTATCCTTGAAAGCTTGGTGAAGCCATGGTTAGAGGGCAGTGACTGAAGTCAGGAAGACCCAAGTTCAACTCAGATCTTTGGCACTTAGTATCTGTGTGTTACTAGGCAAGTAACTAAACTTCAGTCTCAGTTTCCTAAAGTGTAAATGGGATAATAGCAGTATCTTCTCAGTGAGATAATCCTTGTAAAGTGCTGGGCACAATGCAGGTATTTGATAAATGCTTATGTCTTCCTTATCTGGGCAACTGCCCTTATTCTGGTATATAATATCAAACTCAATATTATAAATTGTACCTTGAATTTAAAAAGAATAAAAATACAAAATAGCATTATGGTAATACCAACCATGTTGGTTCAGTATATTTCTTTTAGATTAGACATGAGGTAAAACTTCTGTCAATTACCTAAGAAGTATTTATTGAGCACCTATTTTGGAGACTATTCTATTTTGGTAGGCAATGTGGGAAATATGAAGGTGCTATATACAACATGATCCAAGCTCAAGGAAATTAGAGTCTCGCATAAGAGACAATTGTATTCTTATTGCTCCTTGATTGTTGGCCTTAAATTGTCAATAAGTACTACTTATGCACTTATTGTGTGCTAGGCATTGCATTAAATACTAAGGAAACAAAAAAAGAAAAGCAAAAAATATGGTCCCTGCTCTCAAGTAGCTTACAGTCCTGTGGGGGAGAGACAATGAAAATAACCATTGTGAGTGAAGAAGTCATGTACATAATAAATTTGAATTAAGTAGTAGAAGAAAGTCACTAGCTGTGAGTGGGTAGGGAGAGAACCAGGAAAGGCAGAAAGTAGTAGGAAGGATTTGATTTAAGTCTTGAAGGAAATCCTGCCCACTATGTCAGGTTTAGCTAGGTGGTACAGTCATAGAGAGCTGGTATTAGAGTCAGACTCATCTTAACATTTTCATGAGTTCAAATCTTGCTTCAGACACTTACTTAGATGTGTGACACTGGCTAAGTCACTTAAACTTGTTTGCCTCAGTTTTTTCATCTGTAAAATGAGCTGGAGAAAGAAATGGCAAAATCATTCCAGTATCTTTGCCAAGAAGATCTCAAAGGGGTCAAAGAGTCTGACACAACTGAACAACAACTTGAAGGAAATCCAAGACACTGTGAGGTGGAGATAAAGAAAAAAACAAATTATAAGCATGAAGGACAGCCAGTGAAAACATCCAGTCAGGAGATGGCCTGTTGTGCTGGAGAAACAGCAAGGAAACCAGTGTTACTGGATCACAGAGGCACTGGTATGTAGGAGCCATCTTGAACTGGTTCATGAGAACTAATTGTTAAATTCTCAGTGTGAGCATTTGTACATTGGAAATGGACAAATGATACAAATCAGGACTTGGCTTATTGTTTTATTGATTGTCTAGACTTAAAGTTTCACAGTGCACATTATAATAATGTATCCTGTGCATACAGTTTTTTCTTTTGCACCAGACAGCTTGTTAAACATTTGCCAGGACTCCACTGTGTATAAGTGAGTTAAGACGTAAGATTAGAAAGGTAGAAAGAAGAGTTTTAAAAGTCAAACAGAAGGTTTTATATTTGATAGTGATGGAGCCATTGAAATGGATTGAATGGGAGTAGGGGATGATATGGTAACATCTGTGTTTTAGGAAGATCGCCTTTATAGCTGGTTGGATGATGGGGCGAGACTTGAGACAAGGACTGCCATAGTCCAGAAGTGAAGTGAGAAGGACCTACCTACACTAGGGCCATTGCAGTATCAGAGTGACGGAGTGATTTATCTAAGCCCCCAAAAGAGTAAATAGCAGAAATAGAATTAGGGATCTAGAATCTTCTGAATCTGAATGAAGGAGTTTTCCCATTAGGCTGTGCAGCAATCATTACATAAATGAGATTTCTCATCTAAATAAAATAATAGCCAACTCTAATCCTGCTCAGCTTCTAAGATCGGAGAAAAGACTTGCACTTCAGGTTGCATAGCAATAAACGAGAAAGATCTGAATCTATATTGTGGAAATGCTATAGATGCATATTTGACGACAGTCTGATATGTAATATTGGCCATGGCACTTAATACCTACAATGTATAAAGCCTTCTCACTGGAGTACCATACATTAAATCCAATGACAGTGACTACAAGGATGCATCAGAAAAGTGGGGCATGGGATGTCTTGTGGTCAAGATGTAAATAAAACTTGGAATATAATGGTATAATACAGCTTATCCAACTTAATAACCATTTTGCTTCCCTCAACATTGGGAATTAGACATATCTTTTGTTCTGATTAGAGGATGTAGTACTGGGTTATAAAACCTCCTTTCTTGAAGAAATTTAAAAGTAAGAAAACAAATCAGACAACCATCTTTCTGGGATCATTAAGCATAGTATCTTGCCTAGAGGCTAGGGATTGGACTAGGTGACCCTTCAACATTAATACTTCTTCAGCCAGTGATTTACGATAACTTTTTCAAAATGTCTTGATGAGTAATTATACAGCCTGATTCAACTCAGTCTTTTTGAAAAGGTAGAAAATACTGAAGACACCCTCAAGTGACTATAGACATAACAATTGCCCCAACCATCCTGGGCTATTTCTGGAAGGGCGATTGAGCATGGAGATAGGTATTAAAGTCAGTATGTAGAGAAATGGATTCCTGCCTGAGAAAATGGCATGTTCAGGAATATGTTCTCTCATTTTCCTTTCTTTATATCATGGCCCTCTTGTCTGGGAACAAAAGTGTCATCTGATTTATCCCTTTACTCCCCCTATTTCACTGATAAAAATCGAATTCTTTCTGAGAGAACATGTCTTGTCTCTACCAAGGTACATTTAGGATCTTAAGATCTGAAGCTACAAAAAGATCTTAGAGGTCATTTAAACAAATTCCATTGTCTTACAGATGAAGGAACAAAGGTTTATAGAGGTTAAATGACTTATCCAAAGGCACATAGGTTAGCAGAGACAGAACTCAAACAGTTCCTCTGACTCTAAATACAAAGCACTTTCCACTACAAAATCCTTATTTTCCAACTGCCTTTGTCCATTCCACATCTCCTCTCCCCTGTTGCCTTGTCCCCATCTTCCTAATTGATAGTATAAATTTGTTCATGCTGGAGTAAAGGAAGCCTTCTTTGTTGAGATCTTTAGAGAAGAGGCTTGGATCACCATGTAGAGGAAATGGAGTTAAATCATAGAATTGTGTTGCCATTGAAGTAGCTGGGTGTGATAGTAGATAGAATTCTGGACCTGAAATCAAGATGTCAATTCAAATTCAGCCTCATAAACATTACTAGCTGTGAGACTTTGGCCAAATCATTTACCCTCTGTTTGACTCAGTTTCCTCATGTGTAAAATGTGGAAAACAATACTCCCCAGGGTTGATATGGGGATCAAAGGAAATAGTATTTATAAAGATTTTAGCACAGGGTCTGTTATAGTAGGTGCTTAAAACATGTTTATTTCTTGTGTTCCTTTACTGAGGAAGATATTCCTTTTATTGGTTTAGATTCCAATCTCTTCTTTATATCTTCTCATCCTGTATGATGCATATGTAACTCCTTCTACATAGTCTCCTTGGAAGCTATTTTCCCCCGTTATTATTGTATAAATTATTCTTCCAGTTCTTACAAACTCTGATCGATGCAGTGACCAGCTATGATTCCAGAAAACCAAAGAGGAAGAGTGTTCCATATCTCCTGCCTTAGAAGTGACAGACTAAATATGCAAGATGAGGCATATTTTTGGACATAGGCAACGTGATAATTTGTTTTGATTGACTATACTTATTTTTCCCAAGGTTTTTTTTGTTTATTTTGTTTTTGTTTGTTTTCAGTGTGTGCATAGGGGAGGTGGGAAGGGGAGATAAATACTTGCTAATTGAAAAAAATTAATTGAAAATAATTTTTTTTTAGGATTTACTCAATATATTAGAGTCTTTGATGTGGATATGTAATCTAAATTGCACCACTTACTACTTTAGTTATCATCTCTCTCTAGGATCTCTCATTCTAAACATATGAAAATGCCAGTTCCTCTTCTGATCATGTAAGCCTCGATGGTGGAGAAAGTGTGAAGTGCAATAATTCTCAGACACAAATGAACTTTGGAAGTAAGTTGGGGCTTATTTTTACCCATTAGATTTCTTGCCAATGGCACTTGAATCACCTGAAATTTTGATTTTTCTGAGATGTTAGTGTTCCATGATGGGCAACCATATTTACTTTTTCAGGAGAATATTGATGTGTCTGTAATCTGGAAAATAAAGAGAGGATTTCTGTATAGTGGTTCCCTTACACCCTGATGCAGAAAGTTAGAGTTTATGCAGTGGATTTGATTGATAGTGAATTTCCGCTGTGTGGTGGAAAAACAAAACTGCAACATCAATGACAACAACAGCAAAACATTCCTCTGGCAGCACTAGGGACCTCAGAATGGAGTTAAAGGGAAAGGGGGGAAATGGCTTATATATTAAGCAGTTCACTCCTGTCTTTTCAGACTGAGTAGGTGAAGGAAATAAATAAATAAAAATTAAGTGAAAGGAAAGAGCTAAAAATAAAATCACACAGCGAATGAAATGAAAGTTTGAATACAAATACAATTATAGGTCTTTGGGTGAAATCCATAACCAGTTTTCAGCAATGCCCACCTGACTTGCCCATTGAATTGCGAAATGAGAGAATATAAATCAGAGTTGACAACGAGGTCTTATTTCCCTCTTTAGAGGTTTTAACTGAATAATAAATCATAGAGATCCAGCATACCAAAGACCTCTTAGGATTCAGTTCCATTCTCTTTGTTAGTGCCTACAAACAATAATTCCTACTGTGTGATGCATGTAGATAGCAAACCTTCCTTCCTCTTGCTGTCAGCTTCCATTCTCTTTAAACTGCTGAGTTAGAATAAAGGTTTGCTTACAGTGGGGCAGCTTGAAACCAAATCAGTCACTTATTTGAAGAAGATCTAGTTGGGAGTCCTCTTCCTAATATCCTCCAATATATGTACCTGAGGTCTTTGATGACTTTTTCATTCTCTAAAGCAAAAGAAATCATAATCTCAGAATAGGAAGCAGGGGTTGTGCTGGAGTCAGCTTCTATGGGTCCTCAAGAACTGAGTTTTTTTAATCAGTATGAGCATTTATTTATATTTCAGAAATAAGTAAATGTTACAAATCAGGGCTTAAGTTATTGTTTTGTTCTAGACTTAAGAAAGTTATGGAAAATTAATAAGAATCCAAATGACACCAAAGCTGCATATTGAAAAAAATATATCCATATACATATATATACACACATATATGTATATAATCTACATACATACACACATATACATATGTATGCATGTGTGTGTATACACACACACACACATACATATATATATATATATATATATATATATATATATATATGTATATGTATATATAAAAATGTGTATTTTCCTTCCAAAGAACCAGTTAAACATTTACCAGTCAACTATTGTTGGAGTGGGATACTAGAAGGCATCTGGTCTAATTTGTATCTCATTTGGAATCTTTTTGATAAAAATCCTAAGAAATACAAGCTCCATTAGAAGACCTCCAGTGGTGAGGTGCTTACTCCCTCTCAAGGTGGCCCATTCCATTTTTGTTGACTCAAATTGTTGTTTTTCCTGCTATGGTATCTTAATCTACTTGTAGTATAGAACTTCCTCTCATTGCTTTCTACTTCTCTTCCAGCTGAAAGTCCTATTTATTTTTTAACACTTCCCAATGTTAACCTTTTAGTTTAATATTCTCCAAAATGGGTACTAAGACCTGATATCAAGAGGATAGTAATTTGACCCCAAGGAGTGCATAATCATCCAGTTTGAGGATAGGAAGACGTATCACATCTCATCCAGTGCCCAGGCCCCAGTCAATCATGGACTTGTCACCAACACAGCTATCCCCTTCAATATTTCCCCTCTTACCACTGGTCTCCTGTGGGTAGATCTCTCTGGGGGTATGAAACCTTATCTGACCCAGTACCCACAGTAGTCACAAAAGCAAACTTTCTGCCTGCCTATCTTTGCCCCCACTGTCTTCTCAGCTGTCACTCTCTTTTTCACTTTTACCACAGAAGAAGGCTCTGGATCCAAAGGGAGAGCTCTGGGAGTAAGTCACCGCCTTGTACCCATTAATTTTTCAATAGGAAAAATGATTAAAGCACAGGATGGACAAGCGCAGGTGGATTATGATTATATTACCTTTCCACTCAAACCCAACCTTCTTCTGAACTTCCTATTTCCCTAGAGAACTTCCTCCATTTTTCAAGTTTTCCAATTTCTCAACATTGTTTATTTTTCACTTCTCACTCACTTTGAACTGTTCTCTTCAAAGTTGTCAATGGTCTTTTAACCATAAAATCTGATAGCTTTTCTGAATTCTCATATTAGACCACTTTGAAGCATTTAATACTTATAATTATCCTTTCTTCTTGGAGCCTTGCTGCTTTTTTTTCTTAGTTGTTGTGACACTGCTCCCTTTGGATTTTTTCTGTTTGTCCATTCCTTCTTAGTCTCCTTTATTGGATCATCATCCATTTCATGCCACCTAATTGTGAGTGTTCACTAAGGCTCTGACCAGGAACTCTGTGTAGTCCCTCTCACTTGAGGATATCATCACTCTTAATGGGTTTTATTACCATAACTGTGTCGATGACCTCCACATCTGCCTATCCAGCCCTATGTTCTATTCTGATCGTTGGTCTTGCATCACCAATTCCTTATTGTATATTTCAAACTGCTTGTCCAATGGGCACCTCTAACTGAAAACATCCATAATAGATTTCATTACTTCCTTCCTCTACACCACACCCCCCACTAAGAAAAACTCACTTTTCTTCTGAATTTCTTTGTTTCTGTAGAAGCTACCACAATCCTTCCAGTCCCCCAACTTTAAAGCTTTGGTGTTATACTTTATTCCTCACTTTCCATCACCCTACATGTCAGTTCCTATCAGCCCTATCAATCACCAAATCATGCCATTTATCTCTACAGCATCTGTTCTGTCCATCTTTCTCCTAACATATCTACTTCCCTAGTTAAAGTTCTCTAGCCTTTTAATTGAATTTTCTGCTTCAATTTTCTTAACTATGTAAACCATTCTCCAATTAGTTGACAAATTAATTTTGCTAAATGTATATCTAATTATGTCATTCCCCTACTCAATATACTCCAATGACTCCCCATGGACCCTAGGATCAAATATTATATTTCATCTGTAGTTTATCCTTTACAAATATCCATTCACTGTATAAATTTTGTAACATTCATAACTATTAGTACAGTTGAATGAGCATATAATTTATAAATGGGTAAACATACATATACAGGAGGGTCTACATGCTCACAGTTTTAAAAAAACTACTAACGATGCACAGAAACATTTAGAGAAATTCAATGCAACACTATCCTTTACTCTTTAATTCTTTGAACCTTTATCCTATGGCTGCTCATGTTTTGCAAAACCCCAACCCTGGAATCTGCTAAATTTACTTCTACTTATGTGACATTGAATGCAATTGGAGAAACATATTGCCTGATTCTACTGAAAATGTATATTGTCTAATGTCTTCTGTGCATTGAGACAATCCTTTTACTCCTCACTAGATGATTCTCTATCCTACTCTTCACAGTAGTCATTCTAAATCTTTTCTTCCCTTAAGCCTTGAACACTGATTCCCCAAACCCCTACTGCTATGGACTTTACTTGATTCCTTATTGAGAAAATAGAGGCCTTTCCCTTTGAAAACCCTCTTTCCCCTTTATCTGTATCTTATAACCCTTTCAAATAATTCACAAGTTTCTGTCCTTAAAGCTCTGAAGAAGAGATGACTCTTCTCTTTACTAAGGTCAACTCCTCTATGCCCTTGACCCTTTCTCCTTCCATCTTCTCCATTATCATCCCCTCATTAGCCCAGATCTCTATTTCATGAGTGACCCATTCACTCCCAACTTGACTCCTTCTCTGTGCTTTCTCTTCACCTGTCCTCCATCAACTTTTCTACTCTCAATCTTGAGGCCCATTCTCCTAATTGTTGAGTCCTCAACTGAGAACTCTATTTCATGAGGAGTCCCAGTCATGCTCATTTAACCAACTGGTGCTTCTTCTCTCCAGCCTTCTGCTCTCATTAAGCTACCATCCCCTCAAGCTATGATCAGACTGTAATAATCATTTATTTTGGAAGGATATTCCAAATATTTAGAATACAAATAGTCCAAATGCTTCATTTCACCAGTGAATCAAGCAAGGCACAGAGAGGTTAATTAGCACACAGGTAGTGACTAAGGTGAGTTTCAAAACCAGCATTTAAGTCCAGATTTGAACCCAGGCTCTTTGCTCTCTAATTTATTATTCTTGTCTCCTATGCCAGCTGACAGATGCTTGACCTTTTATCTTTCTTCCCTTTCGTAATCAAAGTCCTATTAAGCATGCATAAGGGGTAGAGCTCTCCACATTCTCTCTATTCACTCACTTCTTAACTGTATGCAGTCTGGCTTCTAACCTCATCAATCAACTGAAACCACTTTTTTCTAACATTATCAATGCTGTCTTAATTTACAGATGCAGTGTTTTATCTCTCATCCTCCATCTGATCTCTCTGCTTCATTTGACGCTATTGACCATCCTCTCCTTCAAGATCCTCTCTTATGTCTGGATTCCTACAATTCTGCTCTCTTTTTTCTTGTATGACCACTTTCTATTCAATTGTCTTTTCTATATTATAATCCAAACAATATACCTCAATTGTGGGTGCCCCTAAAACTATTCTGTAGCATCTTTTCCTCTCTACCCTCTCTTTCCCTAAGATTTCCTATGTTCACACTGGTAATCATCATCACCATGAAGATGACCCCTAGATACATCTATATTAATATCTAGATATAGCACGTCTATTTGATTGATTATCATTGATTGATTGATATCAATATTGTTAAAGCTGGTTCTAATTTCTCTCTTGAACTTATATCATCAACTGAATCTTGGATATATTGATCTAAAAGTCTTCCCCATACATCACTAGCAGGACAGGGATTATTTCACTTTTGTCTTTGCCTTCCCAGTGCCTGGCATGTAATAGGTGCCTAATAAACATTTGTTGATTGAGTCAAGGCAATGGTCAGGGAGTGTTAGTCCTTTATAGCTTACTATAATGCTTACTTGTGATCAGTGTTTTTCTGTAGAGAATGCTATTACTGTATACTTATCTAGAAGCAGGATTATTATTTTCTCATTTTGGAGAAAGGTCATATAGAATGACACAGTGAAATGAAAATTTGTTTTCTATTTTGTTTTTAGACAGAGCTGGAGTACAGCTGTTAGGAGAAACACAGATGCCCATTATTCTTGGAATAGAATAACAAAGTAGTTGTAAAACCATTATTATTTTTGCATTTTTAGACTTCTACAATTCTAGAGAAAGGAAGGTTGGCATAGGCCATTGGGTCCCATTCCATAAGCATGAATTCTCTCACAATATCTCTGAAAAAATATTAATAATATAGTGTCTGCTTAAAAACCTTCACTGACTGTGGACTCACTATCTGGCAGAAAAATCTCCCTCCCCCAAACTTTTTGGACAGACCCAGTTGCTAGGAAGTTTTATTTTTTTTCAAGCTTCTGTTGCAACCTAGTCTCCTTGCATTTGACATTAATTCTATGGACCAAGATTTTTGCCCTCTGAAGACAAGGACGATATATTTAATCTTCCTTCCATCTGATAGCCGTTCATATCTAAGTGTTATGATATAAAATAATTGAAGATGCTACCATATCTCTCTAAATGTTTTACCCCTGTTTTTTTCAATCATTTCTCGTATACTATGTACTGTCATCCTTTCAATATCCTGATTACTAATTTCTGCCTGCATGCTACATTATCGATATCTCTCCTAAAATATTCCATCACAAACTGAAACAGTACTTTAGATCTGACCTGACATTTATTTGTTGTTATTATTTCCTTTGTTGCACCTGATGTATATATACAACCTAAGATCAAATTAGATGTGTTTGTCTTCATATTCCATTTACTCATATGGAACTTATAGTCAACTAAAACCCACATCTTTTCCCTATAAAATGCCTTGGAGAGATATTTTTCTCATTCTGTACTTGTATAATTGATTTTTTTTGAATAGTAAATGACTAAATTTGTTTTTATTAAATATTATCTTCTGAGCATCAGACTCCAAAAGGATGTTAAGAGAGGGGCTGAATCACTCCCTAAACCGATAGGCATGCTTTCAACTTCTTCAACCAAATTAGTGAAAAAAATATTGAAGGGGACAAAGTGGAGAACAAATCTCTTGGGTATGTTCCTACAGACCCTCTCTCCAATTTGACTTTGATATTCTTTCAATAATGTATATGCCTGGCACTTATTAAGTGCCTCGTAAATGCTTGTTAACTGAACACAGACCAGGTGTCTGTGATGTGGCTCTTATGAAACCAAGAATTCTGAAATTCCATCTGCATTTAAAAGTGATAGAGGTTTATTGGAGACATCTACTGATGGTAAAATAATTTACTAATATTATTTCATTTGCCCATTTTGTTTTTGATACAAAATATACTTCAACACATCAAGAACCAATGTTTCCATTAGTGTAAATTCCACTGATTTGAATTGTAATTCTTTCATGCCTTGGTAGACAGTGTGCATGAGATGCTGCGGCTAGAAACAGCCATTTCCTGCTGGCTTATCTTCAGATTGAGTGTTTTCCAGTTAATGTAGAGTGGTCACTGGATGACTAGCATGCATGCAGACTCATACTCTGGGACTTTCCAATTTGATAAGAACTACAAAAGCTTATCCTTTTATGAGAGAAAAGACCCCCAGGTTACCTTTATATCATGATGAAAGATTCAGGGAGGATTTTAGTGGAGGAAGAAAATAGGAATTCACCATCATAATGCCCTCTTCTTAGACAGAGAAGCTTTAGCTTAGGGATGGGAAATGAGTTTACAAAATCCAGTTACCACACAGGGGAAAACATCCCAAATGTATTGATTCTTAGTCCTCTGGCCATAGCTACTAATTAGCTTGTACAGAAATTGCAAGTGCATATGTCTTAAAGGTTAGAAATCCTTTTTTTTTCCCCTGCCCTTCACTTTCTTGCTCTCCTATTTTATAATCTGAAGAGCTTTCATCCATTCAACAGACAGTTATGGCATGCCTAGTGCGTTTAAAGTACTTGGTGTGATCATTTGTAATTCAGAAAGTTAGTCTGTTCTGTCCTGAGGTGAAGCTTTCTGTGGCAATTATTCTCCTATCTTTGAACAGTTTTCATCTCTTTTAATTGCTTTTTCTGTGTGTTTCTTTGTTTCTCTCTCTTTTTCTCTGCCTCTCTCCCCTTAATCTTTTTCTTTCCCCTCTTCCTCTCTCTCTCTCTCCTATGTCCTTCCTTTTGCTTTTCTCTTCTCCTTGCCCTTGTTTCCTAATTCCTTTTTTGATTCTTTCTTCTCCCTCTACTTCCTTTCCAACCCCTCCATCCTTTTTCTTCTCCTAACTGCTCCACTTCTTTTTTATCTCTCCTCATTCCTGTTTGTCTTTTTTTTCTCCCCCTCGCCTCTTCCGTCTTACTTCTGATTCACATACCTCTTCCTCTTTTTTTTTTTCCTCTACTTGGTTCACTTTCACTGGCACACAAGCTCTTTTCTTTTTTTTTGCACTCCTTGTAGGAAAACTTTTGTTTTCTCACAGTGGTTAGGGAGGTAATGGAACAGTGTTTTCTTTGACACAGCTGATTAGCTAAATAATTGCAATAGGTCTTGAAATGATGGGTCTCCTGATTTCTTCCCTTCACATTATAACCCTGCTATCTGCTTCAGAGGAGCAGGCCAGCCAACAAGAGGGCTCTTAAATTCCTGGTCCTTTAAGCTCCTTTAAGACAAATCCAATCCAATCAAATCAATTCTCCTTCCCTTTCCCTACACCACCCCAGCACAATCAGACCCTCAATTAGGATGCTATTGTAAGGACCAGAAAACCTTTGCATTTAAAATTAAACTGCTTTAAACTCCAAAAAGGTGGAAGAGAAAATCCACCCTACCCTGCTTAGCTAAGGGCAATTTCATTTTGGTCCCTAATGATTCTTTTGGAGGGAGAGTTGAACATAGGGGCAAAAAGGCCATTTTACAACTCATGGAAAAAGTTTAAAGAATACTGGAGTGAGACATTGCTCTGCTACTTGTCTTTTTATGTTTAAAAATAATTAAATCAGGACAGGAAAGGTCTTTATGCATTTGAAGAACTTAATTCTTGTATTTTTGATGGCAGCAGTATTCTTTTTAAGTATTTCAGATTATGACCTAAAGAATCATGGCTGATATTATTTAAAAGGAGAATATTTGAAAAAATATTTATTGTGGGAGGAGAAGCCAAGATGGCAGAGTAGAAAGATACACATATGCTAGCTCCTAACCTATAGCTCATAAAATACCTGTAAAGAAGAACTCTCAACAAATTCTGGAGCAGTGGAAGCCACACAACAATGAAGTGGAGGAGATTTCTGTTCCAGAGAGCCCTGAAAAACCAACACCAAAGGTCCATGGTGAACTGGACCTGGAGCAGAGCCAAGCCCTGCCTTGGCTGCACAACACCGAGGGGAGCATATCCAAGCAGGTTTCGGGGACCGAATCTCCACTGATTGCGAAGGTCCCTCCACCCACAGACGCCAAAAGTTGGTGAGAGAGCCTGTTTGGCTGGCCGAGAGGTGAGCGGGGAGTATCTATAACTCAGGCCCCCTTGGGAGACAGCAGTGGAGGCAGCAGCAGACAGGGGCTCCCAAAGCAGGCAGGAGCTCGGATCCATTATTGAAGGTCTCCACATAAACCCCCTGAGGGAACTGAGCCCTGTGTGGCAGCCCTGCCCCCACCTGAGAACGTGAACTTCATCTCACACTGAATAGAAGCCCCGTCCCCGCTGAAAGCTCTGAGACTGGGAAGCAGCATTTGAATCTCAAACCCCAAGCACTAGCTGGGCAGATCTGGAGGCAAGGAGGGGGTGGAGAGGAATCACAGAAGTCAAATAACTGGCTAGGAAAATGCCCAGACAAGGGAAAAAAAAAATAAGACCATAGAAGGTTACTTTCTTAGTGAGCAGATATCTCCTCCATTCCTTCCTGATGAGGAAGAACAATGGTTACCATCAGAGAAAGACATAGAAGTCAAGGATTCTGTATCCCAAACATCCAAAATAAATATTCAATAGATTCAGGCCATGGAAGAGCTCAAAAAGGATTTTGAAAATCAAGTTAGACAGGTGGAGGAAAAAATGAGAAGAGAAATGAGAGAGATGTAAGAAAAGCATGAAAAGCAGGTCAACACCTTGCTAAAGGAGCAGCCAAAAAAATGCTGAAGAAAACAACACCTTGAAAAATAGACTAACTCAATTGGCAAAAGAGGTTCAAAAAGCCAATAAGGAGAAGAATGCTTTAAAAAGCAGAATTAGCCAGATGGCAAAGGAG
The DNA here is from genome assembly GCA_028658325.1 of Potorous gilbertii. Taxonomy (NCBI): domain Eukaryota; kingdom Metazoa; phylum Chordata; class Mammalia; order Diprotodontia; family Potoroidae; genus Potorous; species Potorous gilbertii. The sequence continues at coordinate 190,973,878 of CM053769.1, forward strand.
GTTCAAAAGCTCACTGAAGAAAAAAGAATTAGAATGGAACAAATGGAGGCTAATGACTTTATGAGAGACCAACAAATCACAAAACAAAACCAAAAGAATGAAAAAATGGAACATAATATGAAATATCTCATTGGAAAAACAACTGACCTGGAAAATAGATCCAGGAGAGACAATTTAAAAATTATGGGACTACCTGAAAGCCATGATCAAAAAAAGAGCCTAGACATCATCCTTCATGAAATTATCAAGGAAAACTGCCCTGATATTCTAGAACCAGAGGGCAAAATAAATATTCAAGGAATCCATTGATCACCACCTGAAAGAGATCCAAAAAGAGAAACTCCTAGGAACATTGTGGCCAAATTCCAGAATTC
>CM053769.1:190974751-191005109 GCA_028658325.1 Potorous gilbertii
GATAACACAAGATCTAGCAGCTTCTGTATTAAGGGATCGAAGGGCATGAAATATGATATTCCAGAAGTCAAAGGAACTATGTCTAAAACCAAGAATCACCTACCCAGCAAAACTGAGTATAATACTTCAGGGGAAAAACTGATCTTTCAATGAAATAGAGGACTGTCAAGCATTCTTGATGAAAAGACCAGAGCTGAAAAGAAAATTTGACTTTCAAACACAAGAATGAAAAGAAGCATGAAAAGGTAAACAGCAAAGAGAAGTCATAAGGGACTTACTAAAGTTGAACTGTTTACATTCCTACATGGAAAGGTAATATTTGTTACTCTAGAAACTTTTCAGTATCTGGGTAGTTGGTGGGATTACACATACACACACACACACACACATGCATGCATGCACGCACACATACACACACATGTGCATGCACACAGAGACAGAGAGCACAGAGTGAATTGAATAGGATGGGATCATATCTTAAAAAAATGAAGTTAAGCAGTGAGAGAGAAATGTATTTGGAAGAGAGAGGGAGAAATGGAATGGGGCAAATTATCTCTCATAGAAGAGGCAGGCAGGAGACTTTTTAGTGGAGGGAAAAAGAGGGGATCTGAGAGAAAAATATGAAGTCTACTCTCATCACATTTGAGTAAAGGAAGGAATAAAATTCACACTCATTTTGGTATGAAAACCTATCTTACAATATGGGAGACAGGATCAAAAGAGAGAATAGAAGCAGGATAGGATGGAGGAAAATATAATTAATCTTATACAACACAACTCTTATCAAAGTCATTTGCAAAACTACACAGATATGGCCTATATTGAATTACCTGCCTTCACAAAGGGAATGGGTGGGGAGGGAGGGAGGGGGAGAAGTTGGAACTCAAAGCTTTAGGAACAACTGTTGAGTATTGTTCTTGCTCCTAGGAAATAAGAAATACAGGAATGGGGAATAGAAAGTTATCTGACTCTACAGGACAAAAGAGAAGATGAGGACAAGGGAAGGGAGGGATGATAGAAGAGAGGGCAGATTGGTGATAGGGGAAATTAGAATGCTTGGTGTATTGGGGAGGGGGGAGGGGACAAATGGGGAGAAAATTTGGAACCCAAAATTTTGTGAAAATGAATGTAAAAAGTTAAATAAATAAATAATCAGTTGTGAAGTTATCATTGAAGGGATGTGTGATTTGGTAAAAAGATATAATAGGAAGAGAATAATAAATCAGTAAAACTGTAAAATACATTAAAAAAGGACATTATATATAGTGTTCCAGACCAATAGAACTCCTCCCCTTATGACTTGTTTATCCATTCCCCACTTTGTTTTCTGTTTTTTCTTGAGTTCCACAAACAGGATAAACCAGTGTCCTAAAATAGATACTTAATTGTTATCTGGAATAGTCTCCCTCTTCATCTCTGCTTCTAGACTTTCTGGGCTTCTCCTGCGAATGGACATCTACATTATTTCTTTTCTTTGCTACGGGGAAAAGTAGTGTTGTGAGTATTTTTGTGTATCGAGAATATTTTTTCTGTCTAGCTATTGACTTCCTCCGGGGTATTTGTCTAACAGTGGATTATCTGAGTCAGGCATATGAACATTTTGGTCACTTTATTTGTACAATTTCAAATTATCCACTTGCAGTCATTTTTCTCTTTATCCCTAGTCAGTGCTTTTTGTAAGGAGTAGCTTAATGAATGTTTGTTGAATGTGTTGCTTAATTTACTGTCACTTTTTTCATGAAGAACCACATTGGCCCTTACAATGGAGTTTGACTAAGCTAGGGCTTTCTTAAGATATCACTTCAGAAGTGTTTGATAGATTCTAGGTCTCCTTTTCCGTACTGACATCAGCTGTAGGAGGTCCTGAATCTTCAAGGTTCTAGGGGATGATAAATAAGGCTTGGGCAGCTAGGTGGTATAGTAGATTGAGTACTGGGCCTGGAGTCAGGAATAACTGAATTCAAATCTAGTCTCAGATACTTCGTAGCTGTGTGACCCAGGAAAAGTCTCTTACACCTTTCTTCTGTTTCTTAGAGAAGCCATCTTTTGAGAATTGGGTTATCCACTGATTTAGCAATCATAGGTTTGAGAGTTTACTGGGAGCAGAGATTCACGATGATTTTGGTGGTGAACTGGATGACTAAAACCTTAAGAACTGCTTTTATTCTTGATACACAAAAATATTCACAATATGTCCTAAAATATAAACTATAAATGACTAAATTGGAAGTTTGAAAGGAATTAAAAATTCTTCACAAATTCCAATCATTGAGCCAATATTTATATGCATACTTCAATGCAGATACCCATTCTAGTGGTATGGATCAGTATATGTACTCACTTTTCCATCTTTCATCACTTGTATTCATACTTTTTTTCAAGCAAATCCTCTTCCAGAGTCCACTGAACGTGTTTGTTGTCTTCTTCTAGATCTCTTGATATTACCTGTGCCTTAATGCGTCATCTGAGTTATCTTTTACCAAATCATGTGTCTTTTCAGTGATGACTTTAATACTGATTCTTAATGAAGTTTTTTGGGTAATTTGCTGCAACTAGTAGTGACCATCATTTATCTCTCCATTTCCCTTTCCATAGTTACACAGTTTTGAACCAATACTTACACTATTAAATGTGTGTAATTGCTATTAAAATATATATGCATTTATTGGGAAATGGGCAGTGACTAGACTTGAATTTAGAAAACCTGAATTTTATTTCTGTCCCTGACTAGCTTTGTGACAATGGGTAAGTCATTTCCTTTCTCTGACCTTTAGTTATCTCATCTGCAAAGTAAGCATTTACTGTGTGGAAAGCACTACACTAAACAATTTGCATACTAATAGAAATGTAATCTCTGCTCTAGCCCACATTTAAATAGAGTGGGCAATTCACAGGGAAAGTTTTAGCTGTAATTTACCTGGAAAGGTCTGATCATCTGATGTGGTGGTAAAGGAGATATAGTAATGCCTCACCTTAAAATGTTATTTCTATGTTAAAATTAGGTTAGTGTCTGATGTTGAACCATTTGTTAGTGCCCAAAACTTCGGTGAAAAGAATTTTCTATTCTGGGTCTTCAATAGATGTGACTATAGTACCTATAGGAAAAGTTCTCAGGTTGAATCTTCTTGGGGATTGCTTTCCAGGATTATGGTTATAGATGAAAAGCATTGATATTCCAAAAGCTCTTAGGTTTAGGGTCCTGGACCATCTATACCAGTGTCTGATAGAATATGGTAGTCAAGGTAATAGTAATGAGGTTCAGCTGTACATGTGGCCTTCTGTCTCCCCCTCAGCATACCTTACTGCATCAGCTAGGTTGACTTTTATGGTGTATAAGTGGCAGTTGGTTGTAGTCAATAGGGATGACTGACTCTTCTGCAGGAGTTGTTTCCTTCAGAAGATGGTTGTGAGGGATGGACTGGAAAGAGAAACAATGGCATGGAGTCAGAAGAACACTCCCACTCCTATAGCACTGAAGTCTGAAGACCTCCCATTGCCTCTAAGCCAGGCAATTCTACTTTTTGGACAGCTCTCACTTTTAGAAGTTTTTCTTGACTCTAAGATTAAATTGGCTTCTATGTAACTTTCACTGATTACTTCTGGCTTTGACTTCATTTTTTTAAAAAACCCAGCATTTATATATTTATCTTTGCCCACACTGCCCTGTTCCCCCAGTTAAGCAAGTGAAACTGGCACACTACTGACACACTATTCTGCACCCAAAAAACCCCATCAACCTCCTGAAAGAAAAACATGTTTCATCAGTCTTCTGATTAATATTAGTTATTTACCTTAACCTGAATTTTATTTTAGTATTTTTCTTTCCATGAAACATGTCTCTTGATTCTGCTTTCTTCACTCTACATAAATTTATACAAATCTTCCCTAGATTCTCTGAGTAATTCAAATTTCTGGTTTTTTCCACAAAATAAGTACCAGTGGTAATATGGGGCTGTCCCTCACCTCAATTTAGTTTTGACCTCATATTCCTTGTAGTAGACAAACAGATGGGTCAAAGAGTCTAAATAGTTTTGTGACTTTTCTTGAAAAGTTCCGAACTGTTGTAATGGTTGGACCAGTGCAAAACTCTACCACCAGTATGTATTAAGAACTCCTGTCTTAAATAGCATTGCTGGTTTTGTTTTGTTTTTTCTTTTTCATGTTTGCCACTTTAGCATGAGGTGAAACTAGTATTGTTAAATGTTCATTTCTCTGACTGATTTCCTATAATATTTTGTTGGTTAGTTGCATTTCTTAATTCTGAAGGTCATTTGTTCATATCTTTTGAACACAGCTAGGAAATGGTTCTTAGTCACATATTTTTGCATCACTTTCCTTAGCAGATTTTATTCTGTTATTTGATTAAACTATTTTTCCCAATCTAGTTTTCTTGATTTTGTTTGTACACATGCATTTTAATTTTATACCTCTATCATTTGGTTTAGGATTCTCCTACTTATAATTGTGAAAGCTACCTCCTTTCATTCCCTTGATCTCACCTCTTTGTGTGGGTATTATCTTTTTAAACAATGGACTGAGAATTCATTTGGAATTTATTGTGGAAATAAATGCTGATCTAAACCTTTTCTGCTAAATATGAGCAGTTTTCGTAGTAGTTTTTTTGTCAAATAAGGAGGGTCATACTTTTAACAGTAGCTATTGGATGAATGACTAGCATCAGCTTTAAAAGTTACTATCAGAGTGGTGTTAAGAGATACATAAGGTGGAATGGAATCAACTCATTCTGCAAGTGAGAAAAGAAATAGAACTGCGACCTTGGAAGGAAATGTATGAGGCAACAATAGGCATATGTCATAAGACCTGGAAAGAAAGGTTGATTTTGGTTTTAGGAGTTGGCCTAAAGTGAAATGGTTTTTGAAAAATTATAATGCTCCATGTCCAGTTTCAAGTAGCATGCTTTCCACATCAAACCTGTTGTTCTCAGTGTAGGGCTAGTACAACCACATAGAAAAGCTGCTTAAAATGAGATCCTGGTTTGTAGCATGGGTGAGCTCTTCAACAATGATGCCCTTGAGGAGTACGTTCTTCTTGTACATTTCAGACTGCTTATGGAAAACTATGAAAAAGTGGTGTTTGATCATTTCCATTTCCATGATGGTAATTTTCTAGGTTACAAATACCTTTAGTGGTTGAGGATAACTTTTCCATTTCCATCTCTACCTTAACCAAGTTTTCTAAGGTATCATGAAGTTCCAATTGTATTTTGGATATACCTTTTGAGAATGAAAGCCAGAAGCAATGCTGTTGTATTCTAGTTCTACCTTGTCTTTGTAAGTGCACTGAATTTTATGTTTTCTATTTTGTTTGCAACAGAAAGTCCATGTTTGAGCTGAACTGCCAAGTATTCAAACTATGCTTCAGAGAGCACAACTCTGATAGACTGATCATGTTGTTTGAATGCAAAATGTACGCTTGCCAAAAAGACTATTTTATGGAGAATTTGCATGGGGTAGGTAATCACATAGTGGTCAAAAGAAGTGATAACAAGGTCTCTCTCAAGAACTTTGTATTTGACTGTGTAACATGGGAGACACTGGCACAGGACCACTCAGCATGGCATACCCACATCAGAAAGGGTACTCTTTCAGCAAAGCAGAATTGAGACAGCTCAAAGCAAATGTAGGATGCACAAATTTGGGATATCCACCCCAAATAGTCATGGATTATCTGTTCCCAACCTGTGGTAGAGCTTTCTGAGCTCATGTTGGTCTGATCAGTCACAGTTGGACACACTGAAATGTTACTACATCATGGTGATGTCATTTTGGTCCTCTTCAAAGATGAAGGGCAACAACCAACCATGTTTATGAGGTCAAAAAACCTGGGTGTTAGTCTTTCATTCACCAATTATTAGCTTTATGATCACTGGAAGGTCTTTTAACCTCTCCAAGCCCTCAGTTTCCTCATCTATAAAGCAGGGATAATAGTTACTTGTACCACCTATCACATAGGGTTATTGTGAGGATTAAATTGCAAATAGATGTAATTTAGTTCAAATTTCTCAAATGCTGATTATTACATACTCTATACTAGGCAAAACTGAGAGTTTTGGGCGTTATTTCTTAATAATATAATTTCAAGAATGTGCTATCTTTCCTTTTCATAGGGCTAGATTCTGTGTGTGTGAGAAACCAGCTTGCCTGAAGATCTATACATAGAAAAAATGCTATACAACTGTAAAGGTTTTATTTATTTGTTTTTGTGGCAGAGAATGTTAAAAACAAAGGCAAAGTTTTGCAACATGGAATATTATCTAGGGGCAAGCAAGATAAAGATCTAGGTAGTTAAACATGAACAAGGAGGGCACTGATGTCTTATGAATGGGAGAAGTATGTGCATTAAGCTAGAGAGACAGGAACACCAATACCCTCAGTTCAGCAATTGTAGCTAAATAGCCCTTACATGATGGTCAATTACTTCTGGAGATTCTGAAGAAAATTCATCAATGTGAAATCAAAACCATTACATATGTATCTCATTTAGCACCACTTCACTGATTCGATTTCCTATATGACTGTAGAATCTCTATGATAGAAGGGACTTCAAAGGTCACTTAGGTCAACCTCAACATGAGCAGGGATCCCCTGTACAGTTCCCTTGCTAAATTATCATCTAGATTTTACTTGTCGACCTCTGGTGTTGGAGGAGTTACTCTGGGGAAGTGATTATTGTTAGCAATTTTTTACTTACACTGAACTAAAATGTACCTCTTTTAAACTTTCCATCATTGCTCCTAGTTCTGTCCTCTGGAGCTTAGCAGAACAAATTTAACCTTTTTTCACATGCTAGATCTTTAAATTCTTGGAGAATACTTTTTTTACCCCTCTAGACAAAACTTCTTTCTTTTCTTTCACCAGTCCTTATTCATAATGATATCTAGTCTCCTTACCATTGCTTTACCATCCCAGTCATCCGCTGCTTTCTGGGCAATCACCAGTCATGTTGACTTTTATCCTGCCACTGGGCTTCAGTGACTCTGGAAGAGAGAGTGCCGCTAATGACTTTTCTCAACTCTGCTTACTGAAATTCAGTTCACACACAATTCAAGGTATCATCTGTGATGTCATTGGTCCTCTTTGAAAGTGAAGGATCAACAACAATCACCATTCTTTTCTCCCCTCTCCTTCCTGCAACAATATATATTTCCTGAGTGTCACTAAATGTTCATTCAAGGGGATTCTCCCATGTTGTACTGTTTATATGTCATACACAAACTCCTACCCTAGCTGCGCATAGAACTTGTGCCATGTGCATCGTATTCCTCTGGACATTTATCAGTTTCTCAATACCTTTCCTCAAATCTGTCACCTAGAATTGAACATAATAATCCAGATGTGCTCTAATTAGGGTAGAGGACAGTGGGACTAGTCCATTCCTCACCTGTCACCTTGCAGAATTAGATGCGGCAAAGCAAGTCAAATAATGTATTCTTCCTAGATTGTGCCTGATTTATGTCAGACTAAATTTTCCAAGTTCATATCATTTTTGCTTGTGATTTGATGAAGTCAGAGATTTAATATCATTCAAACTAGGATGTTTGACAGATCTTTTTGGTCTCTGTACTCATTTAGAAGTCATTCCCCTTTATGTTTCTTTTTGTATTTCGGCTCCAACAGGTGCAGATTTGCCAAAGTGAATGTTAATTGCCTATTTACTGCCTCCCAGCTTGTTCAATTTACTCACAGATCATTGCCTATTCAGAGCCCAGCAGCAGTTTGTCTCTCCTTTACACCTCTATTCAGTTCAGTTCCTCAGCAAACCAAATTCCTGCTACTTTGCCCTCCTGAAAAATTCCAGCTCCTTATGGCAGGGCTCCTTCTCCCCACCTTAACATAGACAGAGAGACAAGAATAAAGATGGGAAGGAGAAAAAAATAACAGGAAAAGGAAACTATGAATCCCTGTGATGAACTGATCTGATTACAAATCATTGGGAAATAGGGAGCTGATGTCTCTCCAGATAGGTCTTTTGGTAAGCATTACTCCACCGTCCAATTTTCTTGTACGTTTGAGGTTTCTCCTGAGCTCATCTCCTCTATTTAACAGTTCAGGGGTATCCTGTTATTTCACCTGGCTGATTTTACCACTCTGGACCACTTATTCCATTTGTCCTGATGGCCATGAAGATAAAGACAGTCACTCTGAAAGCAAATACTTTGTCATGTAGGAGTTTATATTCTCAGTAAATTTACACCTGAGTGGAAATTGATTAGATGATACTGGGACTGGGATAGGCCCTAGGCTATTTGGTCCTGGGTTGCCTCCATATTTGTTTCCAATTAATAGCTTATATCTGATGGATACCATCAATTTTTCCTGTATGACTTAAAATTCTCATGAGATTTAAATTTTACTTTTTTCTAGAGTTCAAATGAACAGAAGGAATAGTATATAAATTTCCATAATATTGTGGGCAGTTTCTCTATCCTAAGGAAAATAGCAGCATTAGAACATGCTAAAGAGGATTTGTTTTTAAGAACACACGGTAAGTTTTTATTTTCCAAATTGTTGTTCAGTCATGTGCAACTCTTCATGACTCCATGGACTATACTGTTCATTCAGTTTTCTTCACAAAGCTACTGGAGGGCTTTGCCATTTTCTTTTCCAGCGATGTAAGACAAACAAAGGTTAATACACAGTTAGTAAGTGTCTGAGGCTGGATTTCAACTCAAGTCTTCTTCAGACTGGGCACTGAATTCATAGAGTCATTTAGTTACCTCCTTCTGTATGCCTAGAACTAAGAAATACTTGTAATTTTCATAAATCCCATTAGATCCATTTGCAACGGGGTAATCCACATACATTTGGAACTTCTAAGCACAATTTTTAGAAAGGTTCTTATCTTGCCTTCATTTTTCTTTCTGACTTGGGGAATAACGTGGATAGCTGAGGCTGGAAATGCCCAGCTGCATTCAGCATTCAACTTAGAAGGAGCTGAGGCCAGTTTTACTCCTCCAGTCATAGAAGTATGCAATCATCCGTTTAACTTTGAACGTAGGAAATTGAGAAGTAACATTGAGTCACCTGCTCAACAACCTCTGGTGACTCCCCACAGCTAATCAATGATAATAAGAACAATAGCAGTAGCACTAATGATGATACCTCTATAAGTCAGGTGCTATGGTCGTTCTCTTTTTACAGATGAGAAAACGAGGATAAGATGAAGTGACTTGGTGGAGATCCCAAAGCAGTATTGAATGCTCGTCTTCATGATTGGGGTTGGGGGGGGCAGGGAGGAGAATGGAGGGGGTGGAGAATTAAGGAAGGTTTCTCTGATGGAATGGCCCCTGAACTGAGTCGTGAAGGAAGATGACAAAAGTTCAGAAAGATGGAGACGATAAGACAAATTTTAGGCAAAGAGAGTAGCTTGGGCAAGTATATGCCAGAGGGAGATAGAATTCAATGAACAGTCTTTGTTTTGAGGATTTTTGGTCCTTTTTTCAGAAAAAAAAAATGAAATTCACATAGGGGGACAGTTTAAAATAAAGGTGGAAATGTAAATGGGAGTGAGAATATGGAGGGCCTTAACTGCTAAGGAGTCAGTTTCCATAGTGGATAGTGCTAGGCTCTCCATATAGAAGGCAGAAGACAAACTTTTATTCAGACACCAGAAAGCCAAATCCCTATACCTGAAAGCCAAATACATCATAGTAACCAAGAATTCAATACGCATTATCACTGAAGGTCATTTCCAAGGCTCTCCCCTCCTCCCACACTGGGACCTTCACACAAAGAAATACTCAGGACTCTACCTGTCTACTTGCTTGTGTTCTCTCCTCCTTCTGCCCTAACTGCTCTCACCAACTTCCTCCAAGTTATGCTCTACCCTTCCTGATCCACCCATTCAGCAAGTTCCTTCCACTACATATGACTTAGATTTCCATGTGATTTAAGCAGGTCACATGAGCCTATTAATGAATGGGAAAGATCTTCCCATTTAAATTGCCATTCCACACAATCACATGCACATTTATTTATTTATGTTACATTAAAGTCTTTTCAACATTGAAGACATTGGGCCATCTCACTGGGACAATAACATGACAATCTTGGAAACATATACATATGTATAAATGTATATATATATATATATATATATATATATATATATATATATATATATATGTATACACACACACACACACACACACACACACACACATACATATATGATCTAGAAATTTAAGAGAGAGCCAAGCCAGGAAAGGCAGCTAGATTAGATTGAATCTACATAGAAAAGCTCTGTGCTAGGAGCCATGTCCTTGTGATGGTGTTGAGGGATCAATTCATAAAGTGTATGAAAGAAAAATGGCGTATCTCATTAATAATAATAATAAACTACTTTGAGAAGATCAAGAAATATCTACTTGCCTGCCTTCCCACTTGTACCAAATATTTATGAGAATCTTCTCCATACTCATCAACTCTATTTTCAGTGTGGGTATTTGTAGGAAAACAGGAAAACTTTGGAAAACATCATTCCCCAGCAAAGGAATACATTTTTACCTCCCATAACTGGCTAACATTTTGATTGCTATTTGTTGATTTTGTTTTAAAACGATTTTTATAGTGATAGAGATTTTCCTTAAACCCTCTCTTCCAGCAGGATGCCTCCAACTTGAACATCAAAATGATTCAAAATTCCTGAAAAGACAGAAAAAATTGACTTAATTTTATTTCTTCTTTTCTTACTACAAAGAATAGGTGAGTCATCAAACTGAGATAGATAATTTCTGAAGTTGTATGCCACTGTGAGGGAGGAGGTCTTAGAGTCCAAATTGAAGAAGGATTTCCTTTAGGTAATGAGGTTGTCCAGATGATTCTGTTTGCTGATTACACTGTGAAGGCTACATCAAATCATGGAACAGTATAAAACTTATTGCTAACAATGTCTTTCTAAGAATCTGCCCCTTCATTCCCAAAGTGATAAATGGTCAAAGGATATGAACAGGCAGTTTCAGATGAAGAAATTAAGGCTATTAATAGTCATATGAAAAAATGCTCTAAATCACTATTGATTAGAGAAATGCAAATCAAAGCAACTCGGAGATATCACAGCACACCTATTAAATTAGCTCATGGGACAAACAGGAAAATGATAAATACTTGACAAGATGTGAGAAAATAGGAACACTGAATATGTTGTTGGTGGAGTTGTGAGCTGATCTAAACATTCTGGAGAGCAAACTGGAATTACATCCAAAGGGCTATGAAACTGTTCATATCCTTTGACCCAGCAATAGAACTTTTAGGTTTGTATCCCAAAGATATCACAAAAATGGGAAAAATATGTACAAAACTATTTATAGTAGCTCTTTTCATGGTGGTAAAGAAGTGGAAATTAAAGGGATGTCCATCAATTGGTGAATAGCTGAGCAAGTTGTGGTATATAAATAGGATGGAATACTATTGTGTTATAAGAAATGATGAGCAAGTGGATTTCAGAAAAATCAGGAAAGACTTATGTGAATGGATGCTGAGTGAAATGAGCAGAACCAGGAGAACATTATAAACAATAACAACTACACTGTGCAATGACTGACTTTGATAGACTTAACTCTTCTCAGCAATGCAAGGATCTAAGAAAACTCCAAAAGACTCACTCCAGAAAACATCCAAAGAAGGAACTTTGGAGTCCAAATGCAGAGGTAAGCGTACTATTTACTCTTCTTTTCTTTTGCTATTTTGTTTTTTCTTCTTTCTCATGTTTCATTATATTAGTTCTAATTTTTCTTTACATCATGACTAATATGAAAATAGGTTTAATATGTATGCATAAGTAGAGCCTATATCAGATTGCATGCCTTCTTGGGAAAAGGAAGGGAAGGGAGGAGGAGAAAATTCGAAACTCAGAATCTTGTGGAAATAAAGGCTGAAAACCAAAAATAGATTAATTAAAAAAAGAATCAGTATAGGAGGGAGCAAATAGATGAAGTATCTGTTGCTCGGATCATTATATTCATTTGGCTGGACAATCTATAGACATTATCTATCAGTGTGTAGGGGTGTGTGGGTGTGTGTGTGGGTGTGTATGTGTGTGGAGGAGAGGAGAGGATATGAAAGGAGAGGAGAAGAGGGGAGCATAGAGGAGAAGAGAGGAGAGGTGGAGAGTCTATGTGACAACTTGGGTAATACTGAATTTGCCCTACAATTTTTTCTTGTTAAGATATTTTCAGTCCATTTTATATTTGTCATCCAAAGTACTACTTATCACTTCCAGTGTGAGATCAATTTGGAGTGGGTAAGGTAGCCTAGTGTTAGAACAAAGGTGACCATTCCCCATATGAGAGATTATACTGAAGATGGGGTTGGAGGAGAAATGGATCATAGTAGGTATATCACATACATACTACAGAAGCAAGGCTAAAGTGTAGAATAAGTGAGGAAGACAGAAAAGAAGCAGACAACATTGTGCTAAAGAGAGAAGTAGTTATGCCATGGTGATTAGCACAAAAACTCACAAATTGTGGCAATAAGAATTATGTTGAGTGGAGCCAAGGTGCTGCTTATGGCAAAAGATTATTTATAAATGAAAGACAATGAAAAAAAGTGTAGGATAAATGACACAAATTGTTAACAAAATAGGCTAAATGAAGAGTAGGAAGCAAATGAGAAAAGAAGAAAGCAGTAACACAAGCAACAGGCATATTATGGGTCATATTTTGTTCACTAACATTCAAGCATGTGTTGTAGAAAGAACATTGGATTTCTAGAATAGGAAGATCTAGATTTAGGACTTGGCGCTCACACTTCCTACATAGCTATGCAATTATGGGGAAATCTCTCTTCTGTAAAATGGGTATAATTATGCTTACGCTTAGGGTTGCAAATGCTACATAAACTGTAAGATTCTTTGGAACAATGAATTATTCTCATTATCATAAAACTTATAATAGTTTTATAGTAAAAAGTGAAGAATGGTTAAAAAGAGCTGGTAGTTATTATAAAAGAGAAAATAGATATTTGTGCAAATTTTTAAAAAAGGTTAGATTTTGATCACAAGGGTACCATATTGATCTTTCAATATTACATAGCATTGAAGTTCAGAAAGGATATCTGCTTTGAGTTATAGCCATTTTTTATTCAAATAAAGCTATTGACAGGGTATCATGTTCTGCATGTGCTCTCTTAAAGTGCTGCTCTTGGATTTCTGAGTAGGTCTCAGGAAAACGGTCTATGGATGCTCCCTTTTCTGGCTGAGTGTTCTCTGAAAAGGTAAAAGATTTTTATGAGCAAGGGGCGATAGACTAATAGCTGCATGACACCTCAAGGACGGCGCTGGCATTTTCAAATTAGCCCATGACCCTAGGAAGCTTGAGATATTTGTTCCTACCCAAAGCTACAGAACTCCTTTGTATGCTTTTTTTTTAAAAGAAAAATAATCATCAAACATGAACTTGACTACTGAACAATTTTACAATGCTTACAGAACTAATGTATTTTGGTAATGTTTGCCAAATTCTGTCCTTTCCAGGAAACAATGAATCACAATTTCCAGGGCTTTACTTTGATAAGGATGGGATAATTGATATTTTTACCTCTGTTGAGGCTATAGGCACTTGTAGAATAAACCCTTTGTTGATTAGCACATATAATCATCCTTGGGCTTTTCTGGGTATCACATTTACCCATGGCTTACAAAATAGAGGATGAATCATAAATGGATGAAGAGGCTTTGTTTTGGATTGTTTTTCTCAGTTTTGTATCCACTGTGAAGGAGCATTTTAGAAACATAGGCTGTCTTAGCTGAAGACAGATGAGCAATTGGATTTCCAGAAAAATGTAGAGCTCACTCTCATGAAGCAAAATTAGTGCCTCTTAATACTTTATACTGTCTTCCTGCATGCCAATGTTGCCCCATTGATTCAAGCTTCAGACCAAGCTCTTATTAAGAGTTTGAAATGTAATGTTAGATAGGATTTTATGGGAAAATGCATACCTTATAAAGGCATCATGGAATTATTTTGTATCCCATTAGATTGTAAACATGTCATTTTGTAATAATAATTCCTGTGCCTGAAATTGCATCAAAGGGAAACTTTTCAAAAGGCATGGGATAAATTGTTATGCATCTAGAAGTGTCTTCTGATGAAGAAGAAATTGAAGATTTTTTCATAAGCCTTAGAAGTCATTATAACAAAAATAAACCAACATTCTTAAAGTGGCAAAAGTTACTCATTCATGCTTAATCTAGAAAATTAAAAAAAAGCAAGACCAAAGTAGAAAACCTATTCCCCTTTTCAGTGAAGTAGACTCCCATTTGTTTTCCAAATAAAGTTCAAAATACTTTGCCTGACATTCATTGTTGTTGACAATATGGTGCTACTCTTTCTAACCTCTTGCCTATGAGGAGTCTGAGCTGCCTGAATGTGGACTAGGCTGGTCAGTTCCATTTGGGCCACTCAGCTTCTCCTCTCCTCCTTTGTAATACCCTTCCCCTCTACCCAATGAATTCAAGTAGTTTCTCCTCCCCTCTTTTTCCCCTGAGTATTCTGCTCTTTCAAAAAAAGGTTAATTTTTATGGCTTAAGCCTGCCTTGATAACTTGGGGTTTACTGGCTAGAATTACTATTTCTGTTATGGCCAACAACCTTGACGATCTGCCCTTCCGAGTTTGATTTTCTTTTCATTAAAGGGGACATCCCTTGACTCACTTCTTAAAGAGAACTATTCATTGAATAGGTGTTGTCTCACTCAGAATGAGAACTTGGAAAGACCTTAGTTTAAAGAACCTAAGGTCTCCCACTTCATCCTGGCCCATCTCCAGTCAGGCTGTTTGATATCTAGCCACTGGACTCAGATGGCTCTGGAGGAGAAAGTGAAGCTGGTGACTTTGCACAGTTTTCCCTCAACTCAGATCCAATTCAATTGCGAATCATGTCATCATTTCCCTGATGTGATAGTCCTCTTTGAGAATGAAGAACAAACCACAATCACAACCACAATTTCTTCTAACACTAAATTTCTTGTACTATACTTCTCCAGGATTGGTTTTAGTCCTCTGAAAATATGCGTTGATTTCCTACCTCTATGCCTTCTTTTCCTCCAAGTCTTCAAATACAAGTCAAAGAATTTGATGTTGGTGATGAGGGTCTGAGGTTAGGGAGGGATCTTGGGCCAAGCTGGTGTTTTAGACTATTATTATATACTACAAGAAAAAGGTGGATCTTCTGACAAGAGTATTCCTCACTGCCAAATCTGTTGGCAGTTATCTTGGAGGCAAACCCAGTCATTAGGAAGCGAATATTTTTTTTAATCTTTTCAGTTAAATGTCATCATGCATGGCCATCTCCATGAGAGATTCCCTTCAAACAAGGGACCCAACTCAGAAATCTCAGGAAAGTGAAAAAATCTTCAGAGGTTTTGCTTATACTTCCCTTCTCACTTCTCTCTCCTCTACACTTCCTCAAACATCCATAAAGATGGCCTATATGATTTTGGGTAAATTATCTTTCTCTGATTTATCTTCCTCATTTGCATATTGAGTAGATGAATGAGTTGGACTAGAAGATGATGTCAAGAGTTCATTCTGGCTCTAAATTCTATGCTGTTCTCTAATGTAGGAGTTCATAAACTATGGCCTCTTGGGAAAAAATGGTTTTCACATTTTAAATAAAGTTTTACTGTATTTAAAAATGTAAAAAAAATCCCAAACAAAGCCCTTCACATTCTTAACTCCTAGGCAGTACAAAAGCTTGATATAGTCTGAATTTGGCCCTTTGGCATAAGTTTGCTGACTCTGTTCTAATACATTTATCATGTAAAGTAGTATATTTTAGCAATTTGTGCTTGTGTTTAATCTCTATATTAGACTAAAGTGCTGTCAGAGCAGGGATCTTATTTTGTGTACCTCCTTGCATTGTACCCTCCACACAGTAGGTGATTAGCAAATGTTTGTTGAATTAAAATAATAGTATTGAGGAAGAATATCCTAAATGCTTAAAAGACAAAGACTTGAATTTTTTCTTAAAAGAATAAGATGGTATTGAATAGGGCAAAGCAATCTGGATAACAATTATTTGTCCTTTGCTTCAATAATTAATTTTGCAGAAATATAATAGGGCTATAAAAAGTCTTATAGTAACAGAGCCACCCTCATTTTACTTTTATGAAAGTGGAAAATGACAAGAAATCAAGCTGATATTAAGACCTTATTCAATACAACACATTCCATGATCTATCCTGGTATACGTATTGCTCTGGCCAAATTTTCGATACTACCTCCATTTAACTTACTATCTTAAACCATTAATTTAAGTATATTAGAAAAACTGCCCTGGGACTCTTAGGAACTAACTTCACTCTGGCATGTTAACCTTAGGCAAACATCACTTCTCCTTTCTCAGGTCTGTTTTTTAATACTGAAAACAGGGCATATTCAGTCCACTGAATAGATAGAGAAGTACACACGCAAACATATATGTAAATTTTTAAGTTGAAACAAAAAAAAATATAGTGCTGGAAAAATTAGGGGCCCCCAGTCAATAAGAAAATTCAACTAAAGACAATAATGCAATTAATTGATATTTTGCTTCTATTTTAGATGGGTTTTATGTATAAATAGGACTGTAATCAGGGCCAAATAAAATTCTTTCCTAGCTCTTTCATTTCATCTAAATGTGGCTTCTAGACCTACTACCATTTTTGTACCTCTCAAAAGGCAACGAGCCACCAAGATGATTAAAGGCATGGGTGATATTATCTATAATGAAAGACCAAAGGAATTGGGAGAAAGCTTAGCTTGAAAAAAAGTAAAGGCTAAAATGTGACCTTAGAGATGGTCATAATATAATCAACTAGTTCCCCATCTACATCAAAGAAGATGATTAGGCCCCATTGCCTAATGGAAAGAGCACTGGATTTTTAATCAAAAGGTCTGAGTACAAATCCTGAATCTGCTCCTTACTACTATGTGAACTCAGAAAAATAATTTCACCTCTCTGCACTTCATTTGCCTCATCTAGCTGTACTAGATAATCTCAAAGGAGTTCCCTTCCAACCCTAAATCTTATGAATCCTTGAAGACCCAAATTAGAGCCCCTGACCCCATTAGCACTATCCTTCAAAAGAAATGTATTAGGAAATTGCCAATATCATGTTAAGCAATAATATTCCATTTCCAGAGAAAGGCAAGGAAGTTTCTTATCAGATGTATGCCTGTTATGGATAAAAGATAAATCCAAGTCTCTAACGCTCATGACTGGTCCGAACCAAAGGTGTTTGTAAGAAAGTCATGTTTGGGACAAAACATTGCAATATTTCATAAATCAGCAAGTATTTATTAAGCTTTTTATTGGCCAGGAACTATGATAGAGGCTAGGAATAAAAAGAAAAAAATCAACAAATCCTTGTCCTTAAGGAGTTTTTATTCTACTGTACTCTACTGCAGAAATACAATAACAGCAACAGTGTGGTTTCAGAAAGGGCTGGGGAATGGTTGTTATGATGTTTGCTGCCCAACAATTCCAGGTAGAAATGCCAGGAGCAGAAAAGAGATTTGTATACATTTACCAATCCAACCAAGGCCTTTGACACTGTCAATTGTGAGGGCTTATGGAAAATGATGACAAAATTTAGTTGTCCAGAAAGTTCATTAGTAGTATTATATATCAGTTTCATGATGTTATGCTTGCCCATGTCTTGGCTAATAGGCAATGTTTTTGTGCTTTCCCAGCCACCATATTATCAGATGCCTTCAGCAAGGATGAAACCAGCATCAAGTTCTGCTACTGTACTGATGGTAAATTGATGGTAACTTGAAAAGACTGCAAACCAAGACTAAAATGGAGGGAGAGTTGATGTGCAGTCTTTTGTCCACAGATAATTGTACACTCAATGCAACTTTTGAGGTTGGAATGCAACAAAGTATAGATTGATTCTCTACTGCTTGTGCTAATTTTGATTTAACAATTAGCAAAAAGAAAACACAGGTTCTCCACCAACTAGCACTGCACCATCCGTACATGAAACTATCAGTTACAGCAAATGGAGACATTTTGAATTCTTAGGATAAGTTTACTTGTATCTTGGTAGCATACTTTCCAGAGCTACACACATAGATGATGAGATTGTTGCACATATTGCGAGGGTTAGCTCAGTGTTTGGGAGACTCCAAAGGGATGTGCGGGACAGAAGAGATATTAGGCTACCTACTAAACTGAAGTTTACAGAGCTGACCTCCTTGTGTGTTGTGAAACCTGGACGATATACCAGTGCCATCTCCAGAAACTGAATCTCTACCATTTGAATTTTCTTAGGTAAATTCTGAAGATCACTTGGAAAGATAAGATTCAAAACACTGTGGTTCTTTATTGAGCTGAATTGCCAAGCATTCACTGTACTGCAGAGTGCAACTTCAATGGGCTGGCTATGTTATTCTTTGTTCTAATGCCAAGCATACATTTGCCTAAAAAGACTATTTTATAGAGAATCCACACAAGGCAAGTCCTCACACAAGGGTCAGAAGAAGTCATACAAGGTCATTCTGAAGGTTTCTCTGAAGAGCTTTGGAACTCATTGTGAAATATGGGAGATACTGGCACAGAATTGCCCAGCACAGCATGCCTACATCAAAGAAGGTATTTTATGAGCAAATCAGATTACAATGGCTCAAAAGACATGCAAGATGTGCAAATTTAGAGATATCTTCACTCCAAATGTTCATGTGGACTATTTTTGCCTGACCTGTGATAGAGCCTTCTGAATTCTAGTCACAGTCAGGGACATTGTACCTTGACTTTAACATAGTAATGTCATTTTGGTCTGCTTCAAGAATGAAGGACAAGAACTGACTAGTAGTCAGCCAGAGGACAATAAAAAGTCATGATCAGTCACTTACTGAGATGGCATAAAGAACAATTAGTAAGTCATCCATTCAACAGGCATTTATTTAGTACTTACTATGTTCCAGGCATGCTTCTAAATGCTGAGGATAAAAAGCAAGGCAAGTTGTCAAGTAAAGTCAACAAGTGCTAATTTTTGTTATTGTTTGACTGTTTGACTCCTCATGACCTCATTTGGGGTTTTCTTGGCAAATATACTGGAGTGGTTTGCCATTTACTTCTACAGCTCATTTGATGGATGAGGAAACTGAGGCAAAGAGAATTAAATGACTTGTCCAGGGTCTTTTGACTAATAAGTGCTTGTGGCTGGATTTGAACTTAGATCTTTCAGGCCCTGTACTCTATTCACTGGTCCACTTAGTGCCAACCTTTTTGTAGCTCTACTTCTAAAATGCCAACACTTATGGGGATGGTGAGGAGAGAAAACCTTTTTCCTATGGTGAGAAATGACTTTCTCCTATAGCTGGTTTTCTTTCCCAAATCCCAGATATCATATTCTTTAAATTATGTCCTATCTCAAATGGCTACGTAGAGAGCATTTTGCTTTTTAAAAAGCTGCAATTACTGTGCCTGGGCCTTTGGCCAGCCAATGATAAGCTGCCTTCTATCTCCTAATGTCTGTTGGGGAGGGCTTGGGGAATCGATTAATCAAGGGTATCCTGAACAAAACCATATCCCAGCTTATGGAAATATATACTAAGGGATAAGATTGGACCTTGATTTCACTGATATAGTGAACTTCCACATGAGGAAACTATCAAAGCAGGAATGAGGGTTAGCACCTTTTCTCTAAACTCTTACAGAAGTTCTCAGAACACTTAAAGGCTAAGTTATTTTCAAAAGATTACATGACCCTTAAGGTTCAGAGGCAGGGAATGAGCAAATTGGGGTGTCCAGGTTCTATCTATCTATTCTTATGTACATGTACACAGTTATATAAGGGTGGAAAGGTAAGTTAGGGACCAGTTGTGAATGACTTTATATGACAAGCTGAGATGCTTATAATTAATCCTATTGGCAATAGGGATTCACTGGAGTTCATTCAATATGGGAATGATATGACAAGTCTTTTGGGAAAATCCCTTTAGTAGTGAAGGAGAGGCGAAGTGAAGGGCAGTGTAACATAGTGGGAAAGTTCACTAGACTTGGGGTTAGGAAGATCTAGGTTAAATTCTTTCTCAGGCACTTACTAAAGCACTGACTGATCAAGTTACTTAACCTCCTTCTTTGTCCCTGAGTTACCTTAGTTTCTAGTATCCAGGGTTGAACTTGATGACCTCTGAGATCCCTTACACCTTTACATCTATAATCCAACACTCTAATGTATGGAGAAGATAAAGACTTGAGGGAGGGAAACTTCTTATGAGGCCACTATAATTACCCAGCCATGAGGTGATAACTTTTACTGGACTGTGAACGTATGAATTAGGAGGAGACAGATATGAGAGATGTCATAGAAGAGGATGCAATGCATTTAAGTATTCTAATGTTTTTATAAAGAATAGTATAAAATGGGATTCCGTTGTTGAAAGAAGGAATCTCCTTATATTCAAAGAAAACTTTGGGACATATTCTGGGGACTTTAAAAATGGAAATAGAACCTATCTATACTGAGTAGTTTAAAAGGTTCTAGATGTGCTTCAGTAAGGGAGTTGGAAGATATGAAATCTTTGGTAGTTTGGTAAATTTTTTTTCTAATTTTACATAAGACTTTCTCAGATGCTGGCAAATTCAGCTCGACCAAGTATCCAAAGGTCAGGTGTACTTTAGCAGTGGCTCCATAGATTTGCCACTTAATAGCTTTGTAACATGTTAAGCGTTCCAGATCGCTAGAGTGCAAATGGTAGAGTATCCTTAGTAGTTATTGCTGTCACTAATGTTATTAAGAAGGCCTTGTGTCATTGCTAATAATGATGGTGTCAATAAATTTTTATCGTCATAAATGTACTGTCCCCCATGCTGTGCAGTAATCCTGCTGTTTTCAATATATCTACAGCTGGTTCGGAAACAAGGAAGAAAGAGCTCATCACAGGTCACCTCGATGAAGAGTAACACAAGGAGATCAATTGCAAAGACCTTTATTTAAATAACCATCCTAAAACTCTTGTCCATATGCCAAGAGTGTGCCCTTCTATTTAAAAAAAAATGAATGGGAAACTTGAGGTAGGGAAGTTCTATAGGCTTGCCTCTTTAAGAAGGTATATATATATATTATATACATATATACACACAGACACACACACACACACACACACACACGCACACACACACACACACACACACACACCTTTCTTCCATAAAGTCAAATTAAGTGTTGATTTTGTTGTGACAGGGAAATCATCTTTACTGGTAGAGATCTTTTAAAAAAATTAATTATCATTGCTATCTTTTGTTTTTTACATCAATTACTCTCTGAATATATTTTTTTCTTCTCTCCAGTGAGACATCACTTGAAACAAAAACAACAAGAGTAAGAAATAAAAAAAATCCAGTTAATCTTAGTAACATGTCCATTGGGTCTGATGCTGTATGTAGTGCTCCACACCTGCAACAATCACAAAGATAAGAAGGAAGAGCATTTTCCCATCCCAACCCCTTCAATACTGGGAAATACTTAGTCACATAATTAGACAGCATTCAGTTTCATTTTTTCATTCTCTCCATTTACATTGCTGTAGTCTTTGTTCACACTTTTTCTGATTCTGCTTGCTTAATTCTGCCTAAATTGATACAAACTTCCTCTTGCTTTTTTGGATTCTTAATATTCATAATTTCTTCTGTCCCAGTAATATTCCATTACATTGATGAATTACAATTTATCTAATTATTTTTCAAGTAATGGACTTCTATTTTATTTCCACTACTCTGAAAATTTTGATGTAGATGAGAACACTTTTTGTTCTCTACAGAGTATATGGCCTAAGTATGGGGTACCATGGCCAAAGGCTAAGAATTATGCCTGTTAAAAGCACAATTACAGGTTGCTTTCTGGGATATCTGGATCAATTCACAGTTATTTCAGGTGAATTTTTTGACACTTTCTAGAAATTTAAAATTTCTACTAAGTTCATGTATCAGTTCTACTCAAATGCAGACAATGATGTAGGGTCATTCAGAATTCACTGAAGTAACAACATAGTTCTGAAAGAACATTATTAGCGATATGATTGATGCCAATTGCCTTTTATGGGAATTAAGTAAAATAAACAAAATTATTAACTAGAACTGCTTTACTTCATTTGCATATCTGTTCCCAGTGCTTCATGGGAGAAGCAGTGTGCTTGGCAGTTTCTCTATACCTAGGATGTGACCCCTAGAAAACTTTATCCATTGATATTAATTTCCATTTTAGTCCAATAATTGGGGTTAAGATTGAGTCTACTTAACAGAGTATGGAGTCATTCATAGTCCTTTGACATGATAATGGATTGGTGATATGATAGTGTTTTAGATAAGCTTCATAGGTATAGAGTCCAACACAATCAAATTTTTGTCTTCTTGTCCATCACAGTATCAATATGATAAGTGTACAAGGAAGAAGCAAAGCAAAATGCCATATGCACCCAAAGGAGGGTGAAATTTCCCAAAAAACAGGTTGAGGAGCAGGAATTTCTGGACAAATTGGCATTTCCATTGAAATTTAGGTTTGGAATTCCAAAAGCAAAGATGGAGAAGAAATGATTCAAATAAAGGCATGGAAGGTGGTAAGATATAGTTATATTTGGTACAGAACAAGGAGTAGTTGTTTTCTTTCATCTATCCTTTCTTCACCTTGTACTTTATTCTAATAGGTATGAAAATATCATTCTAAACAGACGTTTTAATCAGACACACTACATTTCTTGATAGTATTTTCCTACTGTCTGAGGGATGAGTCAGAAAATGCTTCCTTATATACACACAAAATCCTTTCTGTTCTAATTTTTCCATTTAATTTTCCTTTTGCATTGTCAACCTGAAAGCTAACTTAGACACATGTAATCGAATCCTCTTACTTTACACAAGGGGAAATCAAAGTTTGAAGGTTAAAAATCTTGCCAAAATCTATTTGCAGAGTTGAAATTGGAACCTAGGTTTATTGAACTTCACTTACGTTTTATACCTTTTATTGGTGGAATCATGGTATAGCAGAATGACTGTTCTAGGTATAAAACTCCTCTTATTCTCTATCTTTCAGAATCTTTTATCTCTTTTTGAAAGGTCTATTTTAACATTGATTATTTAAAAATTCAGTTTCAAATTTTCTCCCTGCTTCGTCGCCTTCTCTACCCATTGAGAAGGCAAGAAACGTTTTTATCTTCTTTTGAAGAAGGCTTAGCTCAGGTGTTACCTTTTCTGTCAAGCCATTCTTTCTTTCCCCATTCCCAATTTTTCTTGCTCTCTCCTCATTCAATTACCTTAAATTTGCTTCTCTATTCATAAGTTGTATTCACTCAGTAGAATGTAAGCTCTTTGAAGCACAGGGCCTGGAACAAATTAAACCATGCTGTTGATTGAAGGCAACAGTTATTTCAGTCTTATCTTCGCACGTTTAGAGCTTAGCCCAGGGCTTTTTTAAAATTTATATATCTGATTTTAAAATCATCCTCAAGTCTCCTCTTCTTCAGGTTCAGGAATATTCATTCCTTTAGTCATATGGATTTGGGGTCAAACATTTATTTGATAATGACATCCTTTATTCTTTATAGGAATTAGATTTTGTGACCTCATATCATATCCCTTTTTTAAACTTTTTTAGATCTCTAAGTATGTGCCTATGTATAGAAACATAAACACACACACACACACACACACACACACACACACACACACACACTAAAAGGGATCAGCCTTACCCTCTTGATCAGTGGCCCTGCTAATTTGAATTCATTCCAATTTTTACTTCTCTTTTTAAAAATATGACCTATGTTTGTTTTGGAACTCTGGGCGCAAGGAAAAGAAAGGCATCCCTTGCCTTCTTACCTCAAAGACTGGCTAAGATATTGAAAAAAATTATTTCAGAACCTGAGATAGGGTTGTATTGGGACATACTCATCTTTGCCAGGGCCAGTTTTCAATGTAGTGGTTATTTAGCGGGACTCGTGACCTTAAGAACATTTCTTCAGAATGATTTTCATCTTTCCTGATGACATTTAGAATACAACTGTTCAAGTAGTTTTTTTTCTTTTTTTTCAACTCTCTTTGGGGCTCTCACTAACGTATTGCTGATTAACTCAATACTTTATGAACGTGTAATGATTTCATCTATGTGGATACTTATTTCACAGATAGGGATTGTGATCCCTCCACCCATTAGGAGTGAGTTTTTTTGTCAGTTTTGGACACTATAAAAATCATACTCTTATAACTAAGTCTATCTGAAAAATGCCTCACACACTGTGGTTGTTACTGTGTGCAATGTTCTCCTGGTTCTGCTCCTTTCACGAGTATCAGTTCATTTAAGTCCTCCCAGGCCTCTCTGAACTCTTCCTGTCCATCATTTCTTATAGCACAATAGTATACCATTACTCTCATATACCATAACTTGTTCAGCCATTCCCCAGTTGATGGGCAACCCCTTGATTTTCAGTTCCTAGCCACCACAAAGAGAGCTGTTATAAGTATTTTTGTACACATGGGACCCTTTCCCATTTTTATGATTTCTTTGGGATATAGTCCTAGAAGTGATTTTGCTGGTTCTAAGGGTATGCAAATTTTTGTAGCCCTTTATTCGCAGTTCCAGATTGTTCTCCAGAATGGTTGGATTAGCTCACAGTTCCACCAACAATGAATTAGAGTTCCAACTCTTTCACATCTTTTCCAACATTTTTCATCTTCCTGTTTTGTCATGTTAGCCAATCTGATAGGTGTGATGTAGTACCTCAGAGGTGTTTTGATTTGCATTTCTCTAATCTATAGTGATTTGGAGCATTTTTATCACATGACTATAGATAGCTTTAATTTCTTCCTCTGAAAACTCCCTGTTCATATCCTTTGACCATTTGTCAATTGGGGAATGACTTGTATTCTTGCACATTTGACTCAGGTCTCTATACACTTTAGAAATGAGAGCTTTATTACAGATACTAGATGCATAAATTCTTTCCCAGCTTTCTGCTTCCCTCCTAATTTTGGTTGCATTGGGTTTGTTTGTGCAAAAACTTTTCAATTTAATGTAATCAAAATTATCCATTTTACATTTCATAAAGCTCTCTATCTCTTATTTGGTCATAAATTTCTCCATTCTCCATAAATCTGACAAATATATGATTCCTTGCTCCCCTAATTTGTTTATAGTATCAGTTTTTATACTTAGATCATGTATCCATTTGTTCTTTATTCTTGTGTATGGTGTCAGGCATTGGTCTATGCTCAGTTTCCACCACACTGTAATCCAGTTTTCCCAGCAGTTTTTTGTCAAACCTTGAGTTTTTATCCCAGAAGCTGGGGTCCTTCGGTTTATCAAACAATAGATTACTATATTCATTGACAACTGTGTCTTGAGTACCTAATCTACTCCACTAGTCTACCCTTCTATTTCTTAGCTAACACCAAGTGGTTTTGATGATTGCTGCTTTATAATACAATTTGAGATCTGGTAGGGCTAGGTCACCTTCCCTAGCGTTTCTTCTCATTAATTCTCTTGATATTCTGAACCTTTTGTTCTTCTAGATAAATTTTGATATTATTTTTTCTAGCTCTAGAAAATAATTATCTGGCAATTTGATTGGTATGTTACTGAATAAATGAATTAATTTAGATAGAATTGTCATTGTCATTATATTAGCTCGGCCTACCCATGAGCAACTGATGTTTTCTACTTACTTAGATTGATTTCATTTGTGAGAAAAGTGTTTTGTAATTGTGTTTACATAGTCTCTGAGTTTGTTTTGGCAAGTGGATTCCAAGATATTTTATAGTGTCTACTATAGCTTTAAATGGGATTTCTCTTTCTATCTCTTGCTGTTGGGCTTTGTTAGTATTATATAAAAATGCAAATGATTTATGTGGGTTTATTTTGTAACCTGCAACTTTGTCAAAGTTGTTTATTATTTCAAGTAGTGTGTTACTTGATTCTCTAGAATTCTCTAAGTATATCATCATTTCATCTGCAAAGAGTGATAATAGTTTCTTCTTTGCCTGGTCTAATTCCATTAATTTCTTTCTCTTCCTTTATTGCTGAAGCTATAATTTAAAGTACTATATTTAATAACAGTAGTGATAATGGACAACCTTATTTCACCCCTGATCTTACTGGAAATGCATCTAGCATTTCATTGCATATAATGCTTACTAACGGCTTTAGGTAGATACTACACATTATTTTGTGGAAAGTTCCCTTTATTCCT
This sequence comes from Potorous gilbertii, assembly GCA_028658325.1. Lineage (NCBI taxonomy): Eukaryota > Metazoa > Chordata > Mammalia > Diprotodontia > Potoroidae > Potorous > Potorous gilbertii. The sequence continues at coordinate 191,000,941 of CM053769.1, forward strand.
ATGCTCTCCAGTGTTTTCAATAGGAATGAGTGTTGTATTTTGTCAAAAGCTTTTTCTGCATCTATTGTGATGATAATATGGTTTCTCTTAGTTTTGTTGTTGATATGGTCAATAACGCTGATAGTTTTCCTAATATTGAACCAGCTCTGCATTCCTACTATGAATGTTACCTGATCATAATGTGTTATCCTCGTGATAAGTTGCTGTATTCTTTTTGCCAATATCTTATTTAAAATTTTTGTGTCTATATCCACTAGAGAAACTGCTCTATAATTTTCTTTCTCTGTTTTGACTTTTTCTGGTTTATGTATCAGAACCATATTGGTATCATAAAAAGAATTTGGTAGGACTGCTTCGTCACCAATTTTCCCCAATATTTTCTATATGATATTGAAATTAACTGTTTTTTAAATGTTTGATAAAATTCATTTGTAAATCCATCTGGACCTGGAGATTTTTTCCTAGGGAGTTCAACGATGGCTTGTTAAATTTCTTTTTCTGAGATGGGATTATTTAAGTATTTTACTTCTTGTTCTGTTAATCTGGGCAACTTATATTTTTAAAAATATTAATCCTTCTCACTTAGATTGTCAAATTTATGGGTATACAATTGGGCAAAGTAATTTCTAATTATTGTTTTTATTTCCTCCTCATTAGAGGTGAGTTCACCCTTGTCATTTTTTATATTGGTAATTGTTTTTCTTTTTTCATTTCTTAATCAAATTGACCAAAGCTTTATCAATTTTATTGCTTTTTCATAAAAATGACTCAGTTTTATTTATTAGTTCTATAGTTTTATTAATTTCAATTTTATTAATATCTCTTTTGGTTTCCCATTTGGTATTTACTTGGGGGTTTTCAGTTTGTTCTTTCTCTAGCTTTTTCAGTTGAATTAACCATTCATTGATCTCATTTTTCTCTAGGATACATTGACTATTTCTGCCTTTCTGCACTGGATTGTAAGGTTTTCATTCCCACTTCTTTTATCTATGCACATCCCTTTTAAATATCAAAATAAATATAGAATTCTCAAGATTAACAAGTAGCATCTTCCCTTATAGAGATTTAACAAGGTGTTTTCTCCTCTTGTTTACCTTTTTATGCCTCTCTTGAGTGTTGTATTTAACAATCAGATTTTCTTTTGAGCTCTGACCTTTTAATCAGAAAGGTATGGAAATCTTTTATTTCATTAATGTCCATCTGCTTGCCTGAAATATTATGCTCAATTTTGCTGGGTAATTGATCCTTGGTTGTAGTCCAAATTCCTCTGCCTTACAGAGTATCATATTCCAGTCCCTCTGATCTTTTAATGTAGACACTGCAATGTCTTGTGTGATCTTGACTGTAGTTCCTCAATACTTGCATTGTTTCTTTCTGGCTCCTTGCTGTATTTTGTCCTAACTTGATAGTTTTGGAATTTGGCAACAATATTACTTTTGGTGCTTTCACTTTGGGATCTCTTTCAGGACTTGATTGGTAGATTCTTTCAATAACTATATTACCATCTGGATGTAGGACGTCAGAGTAGTTTTCCTTGATGATGTCTTGGAAGATATTTTCCTGGCTCTTTTTTTCATCATTGCTTTCTGGTGGACTAATAATTCTTAGAGATTTTCTCTCTGGGATCTGTTTTCCAAGTCAGTTGTTCTTCCAATGAGATATTTTACATTTTCTTCTATTTTTTCTTTCTTTAGATTCTGTTTGACTGATTCATGATGTCTCATAGTGTTATTAGCTTCTACTTGCACAATTTTGATTTTTAATAGATTGTTTTCTTTAGTTAACTTTTGCATCTCCTTTTCCATTTGTGCAATAATTCCAGTTAGTTTTTGTATCTCTTTGTTTCTTTGTCCAATTTTCTTTTTAAAATTCTCTGTGAATTCCTTTTGCATATTTTTAAAATCATTGACCAATTTTTCTTCTGTCTCTCTAATTTGCCTTTTAAAATCCTTCTTGCTCCTCCAAGAATTCTCTCTCTGCTTGAAACCAGTTCATATTCCCTTCTGAGTTTTCAAATGGGAGTCCAGTCTCAATGCTGATCTCTTCAGTATTCATGTTTTGGTCCTTGTCCCTATAGTAACTTCTGTGGCCTTTTCTTTTCTGGTTTGCTTCTTGCTCATGATGATCTCCTTTTTCCTGGCTTTTAGAGTGGATCTCTACTCCTGGGGCACAGGTGGCTCTGTCTCACATTTCTTGTCCTTAGAACTTGAGGCTTTGTCTATTGTGGTCTCTGGTTCTGTCAGCTAGAAGCTAGAATGCTGCAGCTTACCTGGTGTTGAACTGACTGGTGTGCCAAATCAGAGATCTAGTGAAGTCTTAGTTTACCTGGAGTTACCCTGTACCTTGCTGTGGGATGTGTAGGGGAGGGGTGGTCTGGTGGCAGCAAGTCTCTTCTGAGCTAGAGCACAGGCAGGCTTAGCAATTGGCTAAGGCCTCTCTGTGCTGGTGTCTACCCAATTCCTGTGACCATGCCAAGGCACGGCTGAGGTCCTGGTGTTGGCTCTTACAGGCTCCACCCTCCTCAGGCTCAGAATTTCCTTCTGGTTCTCTGAAGTGTGGCTATGTGGGACAGCTGCATACCTGCACCAGTCCCCTTCAGCCTCAGCAAGAAGGACCCCCCCTTTGCAATTTTACTAGCCTCTCTGGCTAAGAGACAGTTTACCCCCTTGACTGACCCCATTGTTCCAGGATTTTTCCTGCGGAAATATTCTCTGGATTTTTCAAGGTCAACAAAGGGAGGACAGAGAATTTACAGATCACTCAGACATCTTGGCTCCCCGAAGTTCAAATAGATGACTTACAGACATTTAATCTGTGGACTGCTGCTATTATCTGGAGTTCTGTGCTTCTCTCACACAGTTCCACTGGACTTCTATCCTGAGCTGATATGTTTGAGAATCCCTCTTGCTGTCTCTGCTTCATACTGCCAGGAACTTACTACTTAGCTGTGCTATGGCAGGTTCCACACTGGTACAACCTGTGTGCTGTGTACTCAGAGCTCCTCCAGCCCTGTGCAACAGATCCTTCTTGGCTGTCCTGGGCTGGAAATCTGCCACACACTGTCTCCTAGTGATTTGTGCCACTCTAAAATTTGTTTAGATTCTCTTTTTAGAGATATCTGAAGGAGTTTGTGTTAGAGCTTAGGTGAATATGAGCTCTCACTCCACCATCTTGGCTCTACCTCCTTCCCCCAAGAAAATGTTTCTTTCTTGATGACATCCTTTACTCTAGTTCTTCCTCATAGATGAATATTAGTTATATGTTGTAATCTCATATCCATCTTGTGTTTTTTTTTAACCTCTAAGTGATATCTGTTTTATTTCTTTGGAGACTCTAATGCTTTATAACTCATGGTCATATCACTACACAAATAAAGCTTTGAGGTTACAAAATGAAGCTTTACGTCAATTAAAGGTTAGTTATTAAATTTTAGAAATTCACTTTAACAATTCAATTAATTTTCCTTGTTAATTCAGGGTCAATTGCAATATTCTTATATATATTTCCACAATACATTTATAAATATACATGCAAATGTATATATGCATATAGATTTTCATATGTATTCTCATGTGTTCCAAACATATGTGTATATATATATATATGTATGTATGTGTATATATATATATATATATATATATATATATATATATATATATATATGTATATGAAGGTATATATTCTTTCTGTAGGTTTTCCATTTACATATATGAGAGAGTAATGATAAGTCATAGCTCTTGGCCTTTAATTTGTGAATGGTTAGGGCAAACCCTTTTGAATAATTATGGATTGTTTATATAGTCCTGAACTATGTTTTGTCTCCATACAATGAGCATAATGTCATGCATAAAGAGGACCATCTTGATGACCTCACCTTCTTTTTTTTTTTTTTTTAAATAAATTTATTTAACTTTTTACATTCATTTTCACAAGATTTTGGGTTCCAAAATTTTCTCCTCCTTTGTCCCCACCCCCCTCCCCGATACACTGGACATTCTAATTACCCATATCACCAATCTGCCCTCTCTTCTATCATCCCTCCCTTCCCTTACCCCATCTTCTCTTTTGTCCTGTAGGGCCAGATAACTTTCTATTCCCCATTACCTGTATTTCTTATTTTCTAGTAGCAAGAACAATACTCAACAGTTGGTCCTAAAACTTTAAGTTCC
>CM053769.1:191005609-191059945 GCA_028658325.1 Potorous gilbertii
CAGGCTCAGTTCCCTCAGGGGGTTTATACTGAGATCCTTTGTAGTGGAGCTGGGGTGGAGCTCCAGCCCGCTTTGGGAGTCTCTGGCCGACCTGTTTCAGCCTCTGCCGCAGCGGCTGCTTCCCAGGGGGTCCGAGTCCCAGAGATCCCCCGCTCCCCTCTCAGCCCGTCTCTCTCACTGACCTGTGCGTCTGTGGGTGGAGGGACCTTCGCGGCTGCCCGGAGATTCAGGTCCCTGCCGCCTGCTGGGCTCTGCTCGCTCCTCTCAGTGCCGCGTGGCCAGGGTCGGGGAGGGGAGTGCTCAGCAGGACAGGGCTCTGCTCCCGTCCCGGGGTACCTTTGCGGTCGGTTCTTCAGGGCTCTCTGCAACGGAAATCTCCTTCACTGTGTTGCTGCGCGGCTTCCACTGTTCCAGACTTTGTCAGGAGTTCTTTTTACAGGAAATCTATGGGCTGTGGGTTCGGACCTGGCATAGGTGAGTCTTTCTACTCTGCCATCTTGGCTCCGCCCTGACCTCACCTTCTTTAGAAAATCCTTCTTGAACTTTGCCTCTGTACTGAACTTCCTCTATGACAGCAGTGAACAGCTTTGCTGAGCATAAATCTTTATTATATGTTTCATCTAATATTCATGATCAGAAGATCACTGTCAACAGTTATTCAGCTGATCTATTGTTCAAAGAATTTTTCATAATTTTGAAGAAAGTTTCAAAATTACCATCTTGTAAGAGAGCCTTCAAGGCAGAATTTTGCTCTAAAGAATTGAAATAAATGTATATTCACCAAGCAATAAAAATAATAGAATCTTATATTAATTAAACCTTTCAGTCCCTTATGTGATGGTAAAGATGTAAAATACTATGGAAAGTTACTTGAAAAGCCTGTCTATTTCGTATGAAACCCTGATCCATGGTACCAGCTTTCGTAGATTTTTATCGTAAATTTTTTTTCTCTAAATGGGGAAAGTACATAGATATTGGAAGTTGTGAATGATCTCTTGGCACCTTTTCATAGAATTAGCAAGGAGAGCAATGTTTGATTTTTTTTTTCACTCATTTGACTTTGGCATTTCTCTCCTTTAGATATCTGGGTAACACTACCTTAGTTTAAATTGCCACATACGCTGTGTATCCTTGCCATATGTGCTATGTACTATTTGTCTAATCCAACTACTTTTCTTTCTTTGTTCTCTTTATAAGCATATCTGGGAATATGATTTTAAGGTATAAATACTGCTCCACTTTCCTTAATTGTAGAATGAATTAATTATATTAAAAAATTACAGGCCTTATTCATATGTTTTTTATCCTTTCATCTTTATCTTTAAATGCCTGAATACTGACCTTATCTAGTTGGGTCTTTCTCCAAACTTTCTTTAATGTTTTTTCCTCTTGGTACTGATTCTTGCTATCTTATGACATTGTACTTTGATAATCTTCCAACATCCTTCTCTATAAGATTTTAAAAACAAGTTAATCATCTGAAAAATGTTACCTCTTGGCTTGCCTATCAGTCTGCCTTACAAATAAATACTTGGCAAGTGTTTACTTACCAAGGAGGCTTTTGTGCTCTTTCGACCTACTCATTATAAAATACAAAAGAAGCAACTGATTCACATTGATTGATTCATCGAATTTCTATATAGAATTATTGTAATTAGTATTTGTATTTTTACCTCAATTTTCCAATTTTGGCGTAAATAACTTATTTAAATAGATGATGTTAGATTTCTTTTAATTACACACATGATACACACACACGCGCACACACACACACACACATATATATATATACATATATATATATATATATGTATATATATATATATATATAGAGAGAGAGAGAGAGAGAGTATGTATGTACCAATTTTATTCTCTCTTCTAGCTTTGTAATTTTTATTTTTGCTCTAATAATTTGGCAGCCTGATTATACATAGACAGCTGATATAGGAATGACTCCACATCAGTTATGAGTTATTTCCTGTTTTTTATAATCAATTTCATTTTATTTTATAATGTTATTCAGTACTTGTGATGTCCAGAGCTTTGTAATTCACTTTTCTTTCTTTCTCTCTATTCAGTATTTAATATTTCCCCAGTTAAATGTAAATAATTTTTAAATATATATTTAAAAAAAATTTTGAGTTATAAATTCTTTTCCTTTCTCCCTTCCTTCCCTCCTTCCCCCACCACTGAGAAGGCAAGCAATTCCATGTAGTATATGTATGTAATCATGCAAAACATATCTTCAATAGTCATGTTGTGTAAAAGAAAACAAACCAAAAAAAAACCTCAAGAAAAATGAAGTTAAAAAATTGCTTCAATCTGTATTCAGACACCACCAATTCTTTCTCTGGGGATGTATAGTGTTTTTCATGTTCTTCAGAGTTGTCATGGATGGTTGTATTGCTGGGTATAACTAAGTCATTCATACATGATCATCCTACAATACTGCTGTTACTTTGTACCTATCACATTTCACTTTGCATCAACCCAGATAAGTTTTTCTAGGTTTTTCTGAGAGCATCCTGCTTATCATTTCTTACAGTACAATACTATTCCATCACAATTATATACCACAACTTACTGAGCCATTCCCCAATTGATGTGCATCCCCTCATTTTCCAATTCTTTACTCCCAGAAAAGAGCTGCTATAAATATTTTTTGACATATAGATCCTTCTCCTTTTTGTTTTTTGTCTTTTGGGATACAGACCTAGTGGTGGTATTGCTATGTCAAAGGATATGCATGGTTTTATAGCCCTTTGGGCATAGTTCCAAATTGCTCTGTAGAAGGATTTAATCAATTCACAACTCTGAAAACAGTATATTAATGTCTCATTTTTGCCATATTCCCTCCAATACTGGTCCTTTCCATTTACTATCCCATTATCTAATCTAATAAGCATGATGTAGTACCTCAGAATTATTTTAACTTGCATTTCTCCAATCAATAATGAGTTAGAATATTTTTTCATATTGTTATAGATAGCATTAATTACTTCCTCTGAAAATGGATCATATCTTTTGATCAATTATCATTTGGGGAATGGCTCTTATTTTTATACATTTGACAGAGTTATCTATATATTAGAGCATTGAGGTCTTTATCAGAGAAGCTTCCTTCAAGAAATTATTTTTTTCACAGTTACTATTACTGTCTATTTCCCTCTGTCCTATTCCCTATATAACCATTTAGTCTATTTTCTCTCTTTTATCCTGTCCATCCTCAAAAGTGTTTTGCTTCTGATTATTCCTTCCCCCGTTCTGCCCACCCTTCTATCATCCCCCTTCTCGTATCCCCTTCTCCTTCTATTTTATTATAGGGTAAGATAGATTCTATACCCCATTGGCTATTTATCTTCTTCCACAGTTACATGTATAAACTATTTTCAACCTTCATTTTTATAACTTTGAGTTCTGAAATCTCACCCTTCCTCCCTCCCTCTCCACCTTTATTGAGAAGTCAAACAATTTGTTATAGCTTACACATGTGAAGTCATGGAAAACACTTCACAATAGTCATGTTGTTTCCTTTCACCTTGTCCCTCCTAAAAAGTGTTTGCTTCTGATTATCCCCTCCCCAATCTGCCCTCCCTTCTATCACCTTCCTTCTCTTATCCCCTTTGCCCTTACTTACCTATAGGTTAAGGTAGATTTCCATACCCAATTCAATTTTTATGTTATTCCTTCTTTAAGGCAATTCTAATGAAAGTAAGGTTCACTCATTCCCTTTGACCTCTTTTCCCTTCTGCCCTCAACTGTCAATGCTTTTTCTTGCCTCTCTCTCCCTCTCCTTCTCCCTGTATATTCCTCTCTTACACCTTAATTTTATTTTTTAGGTATCATCCCTTCATATTCAATTCACCCTGTGCCCTCTGTCTATATCTATCTATCTGTCTGTCTGTCTATTTCCTCCAGCTACCCTAATAATAATAAAGGTCTCATGAGTTACAAATATAATCTTTCCATGTAAACAGTCCAAATTTAATAAGTCTCTTTTGATTTTTCTTTCCTATTTTCCTTTTCATGCTTCTCTTGAGTCTTGTATCTGAAAGTCAAATTCTTTATTGAGTTCTGTTTTTTCCCTCAAGAATGCATGAAATTCCTCTACATTAGTGAATGTCAACTTTTGCTTTTTATGCATTGCACTCACTTTTTCTGGGTAGGTGATTCTTTGTGTTTGACCTCCAGAAAATCATCTTCCAAGCCTCTAAACTATTTAATGTAGAGGTAGCTAAATCCTATGTTATCCTGACTGTGGCTTCATAATACTTGAATTGTTGCTTTCTGGCTACTTTCAATATTTTTAGCTTGGTCTAAAGACTCTGGAATTTGGTTATAATATTCTTGAGAATTTTCACTTGGGGATCTCTTTTAGGAGGTGATCAGTGGATTTTTTAAATTTATATTTTACCCTCTTATTGCAAAATATCAGGACAGTTTTCCGTGGTAATTTCTTGAAAGATGATGCTTAGGCTCTTTTTTTGATCACGAACTTCAGGTAGTCCAATAATTTTAAAACTGTCACTCCTGAAACTATTTTCTAGATCAGTTGCTTTTTCAATGAGATATTTCATGTTGTCTTTATTTTTTCATTCTTTTGGTTCTGTTTTATAATTTCTTTATTTCTCATAGAGTCATTAGCTTCCATTTGCTCCATTCTAACTAAACTCTTTAATTTCAAAAATGTGGAAACCAAGGCCCAGAGAAATGGGCATTATTTCTCTACCCAAGATGGTTGTTGTCCTTCCTCTTTGAAGAGGACCAAAATGCAAAATGTTATCACCATGATAAAGTGAAATTTCAGTGAGAGCTTTGTCCATTATCCAGAACCTGGGCAAACATACCATCATGAAATTGATGTACAATATTGATGAACTTCTCTGAGCAACCAAATTTTGACAATTTTCCATAAGCCCTCATGACTAACAGTGTCAAAGACCTTGGTCAGATCTACAAACATTGGGTACAGACCTTTATTCTTCTCCTGGTATTTCTCTTGGAGTTGTGGGGCAGCAAACACCATATTGACTGTTCCTTGGCCCTTTATGAAGCCACACTGGCTCTCAGGAATATGACCATCTTCCAGGTGAAGGATCAGCCTATTAAGGAGGACTCTAGCAAGAATTTTGCCAGCAATGACTAAGAGAGAGATCCCCCTGTGATTGTTACAGGACAATCTATTCCCTTTACCCTCATAGAGATGGACAATGGAGGCATCCTTGAACTCCTGGGGGATAACTTCCTCTTGCCATATAACCTGGAAAATTTCAGTCAACTTTTGTATGAGCAATGGTCCCCCTACCTTGTAAATGTCAGCTGGAATAGAATCAGCACCAGGTGCTTTGCCCCATGAAAGGAGCCTAATAATGGCTCTCAAAACCTCTTCTTCAATTGGAAGTTTGGCTAAGGAGGGATTAACTTCAACCTGAGGTAAATGGTCCATGACCTCAACATTAATTGATGATGGACTGTTCAGAACACTATGGAAGTGTTTAGCCCATCTTTCTAGGATCTTTCTAGGATCATGTCCTCATCACTAATCAATGTGGCTCCATCAGCACTGAGTAGTTGTGATGCACCATAGCTTTTTTTGTTCATAAACAGCTTTCAGGGAATCATAAAAGCACTTTGGATTGTTACTATCAGCATAAAATTGAATTTCATCTGCCTTCTTACTGAGCCAGGAATTCTGCATCTCTCTAAACTTTGCTTATACTTTGATTTTGATGGAATTGCCTTCTTAGAGCTAGGTGAACTATCCTACTAGTGTGTCCTGTGGAGTTCTTGTTTTTCATTTAGAAGCTTCTGAATTTCCCTATTATTTTCATCAAATGAGTCTTGGTGTTTGTGAGTGTTCTGACCCAGATGAGCAAATGCAGTGCTGTACACTGAATCTCTGAAAGCTTCCCATTCCTTTTCTGCTCCCCTGTTGCCAAGTGTATGTTGGCTTATCTTTCCCTCCAAGTCAGCAGCAAACTGTTCATACTCAGAGAAGAGCTCTAAGTTGTTGACATTAATTCTTCTGGCAGTCATTTTGCCTTGGGGTCTGCACTTTTGATGAATGCAAATATTTAGCTTTGAAAGGATAAGTCTATGCTCAGTCCAACAGTCTGCACAACACATTGCCTTTGTCACTCTCATATCTTGTCTGTCTCTTCTCCTTATAATCACATAATCTATCAGATGCTAGTGTTTTCTGCGAGGGTGCATCCATGAAGTTTTATTGCATTTAGGTAAGTGGAAGGCAGTGCTGGTGATGTGAAGGTCATGTGATGTACAAGTATTTGGCAGTAAATGACCATTGCTGTTGCTGTTTCCAACTCCATTCTTTCCTAGGACTCCCTGTCAAGTTTGGTAGTCTGAGCCTACTCTAGCATTAAAGTCACCCAGAATTATAAACTTGTTTTCTTTTGGCATATTGACGATAAGGGTCTCTAGGTCTTCATAAAATTTGTCTTTAACTTCATCAGGGTTTGTCATGGTGAAAACAGGCATTGATGATGGTGGCATGGCCTTTTTTCTACGAGTGGCAATAGCATTGTCATGAGCCTATCATTCACTCCTTTTGGCAGGCATGCCAACTTGCTGATTATATTGGTTTTGATTGCAAAACCAGTGTCAGCTTTATGGTGCTCCCCTTTACTGCACCCACTCCAGAAAAAGGTGTCTCCAATTCCAACCTCAGTAAGCTGGCCTTCATTTGCTAACTTTGTTGTTGACTCAGGGCTGCTATTTGGATGCGATACCTCTTGAGTTCTCTTGTAACAAGAGCAGTTCTTCTTTCAGGTCTACTGGATTTTGTGTTATCTATTAGTGTGCACACATTCCATGAACCAATGATGAGTGGATGATTCCACAGATGTTTTTGTCCATTTTTTCGATCACATAGTGAGATTCTCCACCTGCTGCAATAACCAGGCCAGGGTTGGGTAAGTAGGCAATGTTTAGGGCACCTTTTCTAGGGCCCTTCCTCACACCAGGAGGGTGAGCAGTGTGATTCTTAAAAGGATGCTCAGAAACCCAGGGAGCTTCCAAGTCCCACTGCTGCTTCCAGTGAGAAACAACTCTATGGTGTGGGGTGCTTGTGTGCAGGATTGTGACTATAGCTCCCAGTGCATCCACACCTGCTGCTTCCTCACTTGCCTGTCACCACAGGACTTTGAGGCATAATAGTGAAATGGTATGGGTGATGTCTTTTGATTCATGTGTAAATTGGATTTAAGTGAGGCAGAGTTGCATGAAATTGTCAGCCTCACTCTATCCTCCAGAGTCATCATAGTCCAGTGGCAAAACAGAGTCAAGAAGACTGGTGATGGCTCAGGATGTGGGGGATGACCCTAGCATCTTTGGTATCTAATCAATCTCTAAGCACTCCACATTACCAGCTTCATCTACCTTCTTGGCTGTTGGAACAAATTGTTCTCATCTGCCCATTCCACCAGATGAGGTGAGAGTTAGGTGGAACAGGTGGACACTAAAGGTGGACGATCCCTGAAAAGAGCTCGGCAGTCATCACACCAAAGGTACTGGTACTCATCCTCCCTGAACACAGCCTACACCCCAATCTTACCTGTAGGGAAAGACTAATTTCTATACCCAATTGGGCATGTATGTTATTCCCTCTTTGAACCAGTTCTGATCAGAGAATACACTCCCCCTCACCTTCCCCCCCTCTCCTCCACTGTAAAAACTTTTTCTTAACTCTTTTATGTGAGATAACCCATTCTTTTTCTCCCTTTTTCTTTCTCCCAGTACATTTTTCTCTCACCTCTTAATTTAATGTTTTGCACATAATTCCTTAATAATTAAGTCGTACTCCTTCTGACCACCCTAATAATGAGAAAGGTTTTATGAGTTACAAATATCATCTTCCCATGTAGGAATGTAAAGAGTTTAATCTTATTAAGCCCTTTATATGATTTCTTTCACATTTACATTTTTATGTTTCTCTTACTTCTTGTATATGAAAGTTAAATTTTCTTTGCAGTTCTGGTCTTTTCATCAGGAATGTTTGAAAGTCTTTTATCTCATTGAATTTCCAATTCTTCCCCTGAAGGATTATACTCAATTTTACTGGGTAAGTGATTCTTGGTTGTATATCTAGCTCCTTTTTTCTAATATAGGAACTGCTACATCTTGTGTTGTCTTGACTGTAACCCCATGATACTTGAATTGTTTCTTTTTGGCAGCTTGCAGTGTTTTCTCCTTAACCTGGAGACACTGGAAATTGTCTATAATATTCCTGGGAGTTTTGGAGATCACCTCTTTCAGGCAGAGATTGGTAGATTCTTTCAATTTATATTTTACCCTCTAATTCTAGAATATCAGGGAAGTTTTCCTTGATAATTTCTTGAAAGTTGATGCTGGGCTCTTTTTTTGATCATGACCTTCAGGTCTTCTATCTCTCCTGGATCTATTTTCCAGATCAGTTTTTTTTTTCCAATGAGATATATTTCACATTGTCTTCTATTTTTTGTTCCTTTGGTTTTGTTTGATTGTTACTTGATTTCTCATGAAGTCATCAGCTTCCATTTGCTCCCTTCTAATTTTGAAGGAATTATTTTCTTCAGTGAGCTTTTGGACTTCCTTTCCCACTTGACCAGTTCTGTTTTTAAGGCATTCTTCTCCTCATTGACTTTTTTGACCTCTTTTACCATTTGGCCTAATCTGGTTTTTTAAAGTGCTATTTTCTTCATCATTTTTGTGTCTCCTTTACTAAACTGTTGAATTGTTTTTTAAGATTTTCTTGGATCACTGTCATTTTTTTTCCCATTTTTTTCTCTACCTCTCTTACTTGATTTTCAAAATCCTATTTGAGCTCTCCCAAGGTCTGAAACCAATTCACACTTTTCTTGGAGACTTTGGATGTAGGAACTTTGACTTTATTGCCTTCTTATGAGTGTGTGTTTTGATTTTCCTTGTCACCACAATAACTTTCTATAGTTAGATATTGTTTGATTGTTTGCCCAGCCTATTACTTGACTTTCAGTTTTTTGTTAAAGTGGAACTCTGCTTCCAGGGTGGGGAGCACACTCTCCCAAGCTTCAGGAGTTTTGTGCAGTCATTTTCAGAGACACTTCTAAAGAAGTAAGTTCTGTATATTTTCAGTTCTTCCAAAGTGGTATGACCTATTCAGAGAGGTTTACTCCTCTCCTGGACTGTACTTTGGTCTCTGAGTGACCACAAGAAATATTTTCTTCCCTTTAACTCTGAGGACTGTCCTCTCTCCACTGGGGGAAGAAGCTCTGCTATGCTAGTACTTCTGCTTGCCCCAGGGCTGCCATCCAGGACTGTGACCCAGATCCAAGTATGGGCAAAGCAACAGAGTCCTGCCTCACTGCTAGCAAAAGAGCCCCTGTAATCTTCTGATCAGTTGTTTGATTTCCTTACTGTGTGTGGCCTGAGAACTTTGGAAGCAGCCACTGCCATTGACAATTCAGTCATTCTCAAGGACTGCTTGCTGTAGCCACAGCTGTGTGGGCATTGCTTGTGCAGGACTGTGCTCCACTTCCACTGAGGTGCAAGAGACCTTTCCTGCTGATATTCTAAGTTGTCTTTGGTGTCTGTGAGCTGAGAGGTCTGGAAACTGCCCCTGCTACCAATGATTCAGTTACCCTGAAGCTTGCTCTGGGTGTTCTGGGGTCAGGTCTGTGCTGCTGCAGTTTGTACTGCAATGTACTCTTGTTTCATCTTGCTGCAACATACCTTTCCTGCTGACCTTACAAGTTGTTTTGGACTGGAAATTTGTTTCATTGCATCTTTTTGTGACTTTTGCTGCTGTAGAATTTATTTAGAGTCATTTCAAAAACATTTTTGGAAAGGTTTGGGGAAGAAATGAGGCAAGTTCCTCCCTTTACTCTGCCATCTTGTGTCCACCTCCCTAAGGTCTTCGGTCTTATTCATTCTCTATTCATACACACAAATACACACACACACACACATACACACATATAGAAATATATGTATATATATGCTATATCTATATATATATTTATACACATATACATGCACACACATATGTATATGTATTCACATATATTTGCACTAAAGTGGTCATTTATCATAGTGTATATTGAAATAACTGGTTTTTTATCATGTCCTTCAAAAAAAATTTCTCCCTCTTTATCTTCTGCAACAAATTTTGTTTATAAGGTGAAGTATTTTATTGGAAATCTTTTTAATAAAAACTTACCATGAACTTTGTGTAAATGATGAAGAAATATCCCAGGAGATGATAGTTCTTCTTGTCCTTCAATATTCAGTATAATAGAAGTTCTTCAAGAGGACCCCTGATCAATTTTATTAGTCTTTCAATAATCATAATGAGATTACAGGTCATGGAGTCTTGTATCTCTGTAGTCTCTTATAGCCCCTATATTGACAAGAGGTAGAGAGAAATAGGAAAGAAGACTGAGGATGCTAAGAGTTACACCATCTATCAACTCTATATGTCTTTATGGGCATTAGTTTTACTGTGGTTAAAGTAAATGTGAGATTCTTGTCTAATGATTGATGGATCCATATACTCCTGGAGCAAATAAATTATTTCAATATTGATATTCTCATAATAAATGGTATCAGAAGATTTAAGGAAGGTACTGTAAAATGGAAGGATAGCTCACAGATTCAGTTTGGGCAGACACATAAAGATGTTGTTGGAGTAGGTTTTATTGTGCATTTGAAGGTAAAAGGGGATAGTATTTCATGGAACATTTTGTCATTTCATATTGAAATGTTCATGATGAGCACTTAAAAGGATATTGCCATAAAGATAAATGTAGTTTATGTGTCAACAACTTTTGAGGAAGAGGAGGAATTAAAGAGATTCTGTGAAGAACTAGATAACATCCTCTAAATTACATCAACATATACTTTAATAATTGGCAACTTTTATGTAAAGGTAGACATAGGATAAATAAAATATAATTCAGTAATAACAAAAACAACCAAAATGTGATTGAGAAAATATGAATAATTACTTGTTCCTATGCCTACTTAATCATCTTTACAATATCTTTAGGCATATAGTATGTATCATATCAATGGAATGCTTGCTGAAGGACTGAAAAGTGAACAGGCATGTTTTCACAAATGATACTTTAAAACAAACTCTAGATTTACAGTTGCATAATTGCTTTAATGTATCAGAGAAGTCAAGATGCCACCGAATTATTATTAGTTGATGATTTTAAAAAGCATTTGTTCAGTAGAACAAAGTATTACCATAAAGGCTCTTCTACTAGAAGGTATCTCCCATGCATACATTAAAAGCATACATGATTCTCTTAGAGATGTTACTAGGCAAATGAAAATATCTTTTTTTACAATCATCTAATAAATAATATTAAGCAAAGTATCCAATAGGGAGTTATATACTCATCAAAGGTGTTTGCTACAGTCATAGAGAACATCTGGTACAGAGTACAAATGGAATAAATGTAGAGATTCTCCATATATTCCAATTTATGGTTGTACTAATTGTGCTAATTGCTCCAAGTCTTAGAAATTGCAAATCTCTATAAATGAGATTTATAATTATTCAAGTATTTTACCTGTCTGCAAAGAAAAATGAAGATTTTATATAGAATAAATCCCAATAAGTATTTAGATAGATAGTCCATAGAATTAGACTTTCAGTCCAGATATCTTGGACATATAGTACTATGGACAGTGAATTGATTCCAAAATTCAACAGGATTAAGAGAAGGTACCATATTGTTTTGGGAAATTTTTTTGGTGCCTTTAATAGCCCTGAATTTCTTTCTGAATGAAACTTTAATTTTTAAATGACAAAATTTTTCTGATCTTGTGAAAATGATTGTGAACCATAAAATATCAGAATTGCCAAATAGTCAGACATAGTTTATTGAAAAGGCAATGAATGGTGCCTGTAGCAGGCAGTATATTTACAATTAATAATTGCTCACGTGAAAGAGTGTGAGTGTGATCATCAAAATGACATATACTTAAAATTATATATGTTCTAGACACTAAATAAGGTCAAGAGATGGCTAACAGGAAACCTGCATGCTCCATCAGCACTCATACAATGTCAAAAAAACCAAAGAAAATCACCCAGCACATTAGAAAGAACCAATCTGGAGAATTTCTAAAGAGGCACAGAAGAAAGTAGCACAAAATGATAGGATATGGAGAGTTCTCACACAGATGACATCACTAATTCACATTAAGCATTAAAAGGTGAATAAAATAAGGCATAACTATTTAAAGTAATGACAAAAATCATCAAATATTTGAGAAATAAACTGTAAAGAAAGAGCTATTAACTCATAATGAATGAAAGAAAGGAAGATCTAAGTAATTAGAAGAATGGTCAATGTTCATGAATACATCAGTTTAAAACGTAAAAATTGCCATGTAATACTATTCAAAATGCCCAAGGATTTCTTTTCAGCACTAGGTAAAACCACAATACAATTTACATTAAAAAAACAAAAACCCAAAACGGACAAGACTATCAAAGGGTTGGCTGAAAAAGAATGTCAAAGGATACTTATGGTGTATTTATACTCCTATACTTAAAACATGTTAGAAAATGGCAGCTATTGAAAGTCTAGTACTGGGGAAAAAACTAGATCAAAGGGATAAAAAAGAGTTACCAGAAATATAAACAAAATGGGTGAAAAATTATTATTGATTGATAGACCTCTAGGAATGAAAAATTGGTCAGGTTACCCATTTAAAACAATTATCCTTGGGATAATGGGTAAACAGTTTCAAGAGAAATATCATTAGGCCCAAATTTCATATCCTATCCCTCAGTGAACTTTAGTTAGGAGATAAAAATATTTTATTTGGAAAACTACAAAAATATGATATAAAGTTGAATGTTTTCATCTTTCTTCTGGAAGGGGAATAGTCCTTAGCTTCCATTGATGCATCATTAATACCATACATAGTAGAGTCTATAGCACTGGCACAATCCAAGGCTGTGTCTTGGAGGATCTTTCTCTGTTCTATGTACTTGGTCACACTTGCTGGTCTCATCAAGTTCAATAGGTTTGTTTATCAACTATAAAGATAATTATAGACAACTTCAAGGTCAAATATCTAGCTCTGTTCTTTCTCTCGAGTTCCAATTCCACATCAAATAACTATTTCAAATTCAGTGTCCCATAGACATTGAAACCTCTCTACTCCCTATTCTAGTCATCTAGGTTTGTAACCTCGGCATCATCCTTGACTCAATTCTTTCTTACTTCTGCCTTTAAAACATCTCCAGAATCCAACCCTTTCTCTCCACTTTCAAGTCATCATCTCAATTCAAGCCTTCATGAACTATCACCTAGATTATTGCAATAGCTTCCTTATTGATTTCCCTTATTCAAATCTCTGCCCACTCCAGTCCATCTTCTATTCCTGCCAAAATAATTTTTCTGAAATATAGAATTGACAATGTCACTCAAATACCCCATAAACTCCAAGGAAATTTGATTTCCTCCATGATCAATACAAAATTCTTTGTTTGACATCTAAAACCTTTCTCAGCCTAGCCCCAACCTACTATTGCATATTTTCTGCACATTCTTTCTCTTTGTGCCCATTAAATAATTATTACTACTACTCCTAAGGCACAGTATACATTTTCCATCATTGTGTGTTTAGTACTGGTTGGTCAAGTTACTACTGACCCCTTAAATTGCCTTGTTTTTATTTTATGCATGCAGTCTCCAAACATAATACACTTTCAGTTTTGTTTTTTTAAATTTTTCATTTACTTGGCGTATAGAAGAAATTATTAGGGAAAAGATGTAATAGTTTTAAAGTAAAAAAAAACCCTGTATAATACTCTAACTTCCTCCCTCCAAATAAAAATAACAGATTGGGAACAAAGTATTTGGAAGATATAACAGTTCCTCAAACATGGTATAACTATACCATGCAAGCTTTGGATTTGGTGTCAGAAGATCTTATTTCAAGCCTTAGTTCTTTTGCTTACCATGTGTAAGACTGGGCAAGTCAATAAATTCCCAGGATCTCAGCCTTTTCATCTAAATAGTTGGTATAACAATAGGCATGGTATCTCTTAGAGTTGTTGTTAGTTTCAGATGAAAGAACATTGTAAATGGTTTTGCTGTTGTTGAAGCATTATATATTTTCATTATTAAATATATGTCTGTAGATATTGATGCAAATATATATCTGCATATTAAATATATAACTTTATATTAAATATCTATCTATAAATCACTGTTAAAAATTTTTTTTAGTTTTTTTAAATTTTATTTATTTATAAATGTTCTACAATCACTTCCTTAAAATTAAGATTTTATACCCCCACACCTTACCCCCCTACCCCCCTCCCTCCCCATGACAGCATACAATTCTGTATAGGTTCGATATATACTTTCCTATTGAGCATATTTTCACTATAGTGACGTTATGTAACTCCAATTCCACAATGGCTAAATGAACTTTGTCTAAAATAGGAATGTAAGTTTGAAAAGAAGAAGAAAAAGTTATTAGCAATCACTTGTAAAAATATTCATCCTTAGAACTAGTCAAAGAAACTTAAAGCAACTTTGAGATGACACCGCACCTATCAAACTAGCAAGAATAATTTAAACTGCCAAAATTCAGTGCTGGTAGGAGTTTTAAAAAATGAGTACACTCTTTCATTGTTGGTAGAATTGCAATTAGTAGGAACTTTTGGAAAATGACTTAGCATTACACAGTAAAAGAGGCAAAATTTCTCATGCATTTGTATTTTTATTGGTGGAATGCTTTCTGTCACAAAAAGGATTTCTCTAAAATCCTGTATGTGGGAAAAGGAGAGCAGTTTCTTATCATTTTAGATTTCAAGACGTCTAAAGATGGAGTTTCCCCTCCAGGGAAAGAGAGATAGTGACTTCCTCTAGACATTGAAGTTTTAAGCAGGTTAAGATTTTTTTTCCCTGCAAAAGGTGCTAAAGAGATATTATTCCCGATATTCTTGAGGCAAAACAGAACAATCAAAATATCAGAGGTGTTAGTCTAAAGTACTCTGAGATTGCCTGTATACTAACAAAGTGGAGGTCAACAGGGCAGACCCCGGATCCTTTATGGGTAAGACCAGGAAAAGATGAAGAAACAGAGAAAGATCACTGAGAGACTCACAGAAAGAAGCCAAGTTGAAGTTCAGGACAATTTCCCCCTTCATTGAGTCTATTCACAAAGTACTGGAATGTGATTAAGCAGTCAGAGTGATTTTGGAAGTAAACTGCTGGTCTTTTGGGGGCTAGGATGGGGCAAGTTCATTGGACAGTTGGGCTATTTTATTGCTTCTAAAGGTTTTCTTTTAATAAAAAACATTTTTTTGGTTAAATCATTTTGTTAATCATACATCTTGTAGGGGTAGAAAGAGAGAAAATAGCAGGGCCGTTAGAGAGACATGGATCAAGTTCAAATATTGATAGCACAGGAACCTGAACCGTTACTGAGTTATTACTGAGGGGACACAAAGATCAACCTGTTGTTATTAGCTCAAGTTTGATAATGTGAAGCATAGTATTTCATTTGTAAAGGCAAAAAAACTGGAAGCAATCTAAATGTCCACCAGTAAAAGAATGGTTAAACAAATTGTAGTCCACAAATGTAATGGAAAAACATATATAAGGTCATTAATATAGACAAGTAGAACATAAAGAAATTTGGCAAAACCTTTATGAAATAAATCAGACTTTAAAAAAACTGAAATAGAAAATCAGAGTATACATACTAATTATGGTCATAAAGAGGAAAAGTGAATGAGGATAAAAGAAAAAAGAAAGAATCTTGATGGAAAAGCAGAGGAAGAAATTGAAATGTTGTTATGGAATTTTTTTCACTGAAATTCACGTATTTGAATGTAAACAGACAGAACATTAAATTGGTTGTATTGGACTTTAAAACTATAAGAATTATTTTTATTCAATTTGAAGGGTATTTAGAGATCATTAAGTAGTCCACACTCTTCTACTAATTAGCTATATGACAAGATCTTGAGTAAAACATTTAATGCCTGTAAACCATTATTTTCATATCTGTAAAGTGGAGATAAGACTACCAATTCTTCCTTTCCCCCCATCCCCAAGAATAATGCAATGTGAAGTATTCTGATAAAATTTTTAAACAGAAAATTATTTTTTCATCTTATTTATTTTTTCATTTTTAACACAGTTCATATCACATAAAACAATTCCAACCTTTGGCCAGGTGATACTTCTTTTAAAGCATTTACAATATAGATCACAAACAAGTTTTGTTTTTTTTAACATTAAATAACTGAGACACAAATAATAACTATGTATGTTTAGCCTTTAACCTAATTGTCTCCACACTATTACGAAGAATTAAAGGACCCTAACTTATTGTTGTTGGTCTAAAGTTCTAAGACTAATAGCTTAAGTTTAGACTTAACCTCGGATGTTCCCCTACCAACAATCTGCAAATTAATAGATCTGGTATTAAGCTTACAAACCTTTTGCCTATAGGAAATGGGCACTAAGAGTAGAGACATATCTCCTCAACATCATGTCAATTCCAGGCAGCAGTAGATTGTCAACTTGCATTCAGTCAGGCTTAAAGTCTGCCAGGTGTCATTGGGAAAATTGAGTCAGGAGAATCCTATCTCAGTCCAGGCTGAACAGTCACTCTCCCACCCTTCCCATGAGATCACATTTTGCAGTTCATACCAGCATCTCACAGGCTTACTGGCATCATAGATTGGAGGCTCAGACCGCCTTTCTTGCTATACCTGGAGTTAGACTCAGAAAAACAGTCTGTTAATAGTCCCATAGCATCTTAAAATAGCAAGTTCCAATAATAGTCCCATAGCATCTTAAAATAGCAAGTTCCAGTAACCAGGTTTCAGATATGACTAAACTTCACATTGGATAAGGAACATCTTTTGAGGCAAGTCTTAAGGGGCTTACATGCCTTTCTATACATGTTCTAGTTCCTAATTAAATCACAATCATAAAATCAAATTTACCATTAAAACCTTAACTTTTCCATCAGTGCCAAATTTTACCTGAGGTTACCTGCCTCTAGGAAATTTAGACTAAAATTCTTTTCCCCAAACTAAAGATGTCTCTAATTTAGTCTCAGTAATTAGTTCAGTCAATTGTTTTAATGCTAATTGCTTTTGTATCACTTTGTAACATGTCCAATTTTTCTCCCCATCTCTCCCCTCCCCCCACACCCTAATACCTTGCATTCTGATTACCCCTTCCATCAATGTGCCCTTCCTTCTATCATATCCCACCTTTCCATTGTCCCCATCTTCTCTCTTTTCTTGTAGGGCAAGATAAATTTCTATGCCCCATTCCCTGTGTTTCTTATTTTCTGGTGATATGCAATAATAATTCTCAACATTTGTTTCTAATACTTTGAATTTCAACTTCTCTCCCTTTCTCCCTTCCTACCCATCCCCACTGAGAAGGCAAGCAATTCAATACAGAATAAATATGTGTCCTTTTGCAAAAGATTTTCATGATAATCATGTTGTATAATACTAACTATATTGCCCTCTATCCTAGTCCAACCCCTCCTTTTTTTATTCCCTCATTTGAGCTTATCCCTTCCCAAAAGTGTTTATTTATAGTTACTCCCTTCTCCCATTTTCCCTCCCTTCTATCATTCCCCTCACCCAACTTGTTGCCTCCTCCCTTACTTTCCTGTAGAGTAAGGTAGATTTTCATACCAAATTTAGTGAGCATGTTATTCCTATGGAGAGATTAGCTTCACTTTTCTCCCTCACCTTCTCCTTTTTCTCCTCCATTGAACAAGATTTTTCTTAACTGGTTTATGAGTTATAGCCTGCCCCATTACATTTCTCCCTTTTTCCTCCCAGTATTTTCCTCCCTCACCCCTTAATTTTTATTTTATTTTTGTTTTTTTTGTGGATATCATCTCTTCTGATTCAACATAACCTGTACTCTCTGTCCAAATGTGTGTATGTATGTGTGTGTGTGTGAATGTACAATCCCTCCACCTACCCATATACTGAGAAAAGTCCCAAGAGTTACAAATATTTTCTTTCCATGTAGAAATGTACACAGTTCAGATTTAGAAAGTCTTTTATGATTTCTCTTTCCTCTTTACTTTTTCATGCTTCTCTTGATTTTTGTGTTTGAAAGTCAAATTTTTTCTTCAGTTCTGGTGTTTTCATCACGAATACTTGAAAGTCCTCTATATCATTGAATTACTGATTATTTTCTTGAAGTATTATATTCAGTTTTGCTGAGTAATTGATTCTTCATTTTAATCCCAGTTCCTTTGACTTCTGGAACATTCTATCCCAAGCCCTTTGATCCCTTAATGTTGAAGCTGCCAGATCTTGGGTTACCCTGATTGTATTTCCATAATAGTTGAATTGTTTCTTTCTAGCTGCTTTCAGTATTTTCTCCTTGACCTGGGAACTCTGAAATTTGGCCACAATATTCTTAGGAGTTTCTCTCTTTGGATCTCTTTCAGGAGGTGATCAGTTGATTCCTTCAGTATTTATTTTGCCCTCTGGTTCTAGGATATCAAAACAGTTTTTCTTGGTAATTTCATGGAAGATAATGTCCAGGCTCTTTTTTTGATCATGGCTTTCAGGTAGTCCCATAGTTTTTAAATTGTCTCTCCTTGATCTGTTCTCCAGGTCAGTTGTTTTTCCAATAAGGTGTTTCACATTATCTTCTATTTTTTCAAACTTTTGGTTTTGTTTTTTAACAGCTTGGTTTATGTTATAATCATTAGATTCCCTGAACTCACTTGTCTCTTTTAAAGAACTGTTTTGTTCAGTGAGCTTTAGAACCTTCTCCTCCATTTGGCTAATTTTGCTTTTTAAAGCCTCCTTCTCCTCATTGACTTTTTGGACCTCTTTTTCCAGTTGAGTTAGTCTCTTTTTAAAGGTATTATTTTCCTCAGCACTCCTTTAACAAGCTACTAACTTGCTTTTCGAGCTCTTCTATTGCCTGAGACTATTTTAAATTCCCCTTGGAGGTCCTGGGAGGGAGGAGCCACGACTTCCTGTGACATTATACCTTGTTCTTCCTCATCTGAAAGGATGGGAGGAGACACCTGTTCACAAAGAAAGTAACCATCTATGGTCGTATTTTTTCCCCTTTTTTGGGCATTTTCCTAGACACTTACTTGACTTCTGAATCCTTTGTTAAGGGGATGGTCCTACTTCCCCTTCTCTCCCTAGTAACATGTTTAAGGCTGAGATTGGACTTAGCTGCTTGATTATCCTGGGACTTTGGGTGGGGGCAGGGCCATCACTGAGGGCTGAGATTGAGATCAGCTGCTCCCTACCGCCAGAGGCTTTAAGCTGAATTGCCTGGACAATGGACCCAGGTTGCTTCTTGGGCCACTGTAGCTACCTGCAGTCTGCTGCTGCTGCTGTTGCTGACATCAGGAATCCCATTCCACTTTCACCCTGCTGGGAAAGTCCTCCCCCACTGACCTTTGGAGCTTTCTTTGTGGCTTGTGGGTTGAGGTATCTGGGACCCTCCCTGTTGGGAACTCTGCCCTGAGGGTCTGTTCTGGTTCTGTTCCTCCCAGTGCCACGTGGCAAGAGGTGGGCTCCATTCTGCTCAGTGTCCCATGAGATAGACCTTTTCTGTCCACCTTCCAGGTTACCTTTGGCTGGAAACCACTTTCACTCTGTTGTTCTGTGGCTTCTGCTGCACTAGAATTTGTTGAGAGTCACTTTTTATAGCTATTTTTTGTTTTGTGGGGGAAGTGCTAGAGTATATGCATCTTTCTACTCCACCATCTTGGCTCTGCCCCTACATAAAATTATTTTTAAAAATACAATGCATGGAATCATCATTTCCACGAATTCAAACTGACTATTGGTTTGCTTTTGGGCAGTTACTAAAAAGAATGGATGATGGATGAGGCACAACAAGAGGAATTTTGTAAAAATGTCATGAGGACATAACTACATGGAAGTTATGGAGATATGCATGTGTATTTACTATTCCTTTTAGTCTCAAAGCAGAAACATGCAACATTTTTGACAATATGAAACAATTATCTATCAATATATGTATGATCTGAGAAAAGACACAAATGATAATAGAAGCAAAAATAATAACAGATAACAGTGACTTTTACACTTTGGAAATGCTTTGATATTTTTATTTTGTTTATTTCCCACTCCGCAAATCTGAAAGTGAGAGAGGGCTAATTAACTCCATTTTACAGATTACCCTTAAAGAATTTAATAATTTATATATAAATAACATAACTTCTGAGGTACCTAAGATTTCAACACAGATCTTTTGAATAAGAACAGAATCACAGAATCACAAACCTCAGAAAACAACGAATAGAATTGTGATCTGAATAAGAATCACCTCTACAGCATCACTAAAAATAATTATACAGCATTGTCTTGACCACCTCCAGTGATAAAAAACTTGCAACCTCCTGAGGCAGTCCATTTCACTTTGGGGCAGCTTTAATTAACAAGTTTTTTTCTTTTCCTTACATCATTAACATATGTTTTTGTTTTCCTGTATCCATTATGTGCCTAATAGTATGCTAAACTACAGGGTTATAAAATATAGAGTATATTTCTTGCTCTTGAACAGTGCATTGCTTTACAGGGTGATAACTTACATAAATGAAACAGAAAAAAATGCAGCTTGTAATGAAATTATGTAACAATTCAAAACAGAAGTATAATAAAATAGAATATTTTGTATTCTAAATAGAATATTTTGTCCTCTAAATAGAATATTTTATATTCTAAATTACAATATATTTTTATAATTTACAATACATATTGTATTTTTCTGTATTATAATTTATATTTATATATTTATATAATATAATCACATTATAAAATTATAAATTTTATAACATATATTTTATAATGTAATAAAAGTATAATAAAATAATAAAAAGGCATCCTAAGAAAAAAATAAATAATCTTCTTAATTTTTTTATACTATGAATCTCACTAGTCTAGGTCCTGGAAAATGAATATGACAATAAAAAGGAAAATCTAAGGTTCAGTGATAATTCTTAGCTCATATGAACATTCATTTATAGTGATTTCTAAGTCTCTTATCCTATATCTTTTCTCTTCTATCTAATTAGTAGACATAAAGAAACATAGAGATTCTTAATGTTAATGAACAGAAATTATTACAGAATATTATTCCACATAAATAAAAATTTCTCCAGATAACTGGGATCATACTTTCATGGTGTCTAACACAATTGCATAGGCAGGCAAATGACCTAGGGATGTTTTACTTTCTTATAGGTTCATGTATCAGTGAAATAAATAAAGATGATTTTTTTATTTTCTTACTCTAAGACTTTAGGTAGCTCCATATTACCTATACTATAAGGTATAAATCCTTTAGATGACTACTTTAGCCTCTGAAGTATGGGGTGGATGGGGTGTTATGGGAGAACTACCACCTCTGATTGCCAAGCTTTTTTCAGGACTGCTTGTCTACCTTTGGTGTCTACCTGGGATTCAACTCTCACCTGTGGCTCTAAGAAGCTGTAGTATGTGCAGCAACCATATCCCATTAAAAGAATCTTGGCAGACAGGATAAATAAGATTGTGGATTACAAACAGGTCTCAAACACATTGGTGATTTAGGAGTGTGTCTACCCCAAGCATGTAAAGACTTTCCCCAGAAGAATGAATAAATTGGAACAATTTCGTCCAATGACCATAAAGGTGGCTAAAGCAGGCATTATGGAGTGCTTAGAGAGTGGTCAGATGTCAAAGATGCCAAGGCCATCCACTGCATGCCAGGCCATCACTGGTCATCTTGACTTTTGTTCTGCCAAAGTCCTGGATTTTGATTATTCTGGAAGAGAGAATGATGATGATGACCTTGTGCAATTATGCCTCATTTAAATTCAATCATACACTAGTGCAGATGTTACCCTTTGATGGCATTAGTCCCCTCGGAAAATCAAGGATAGGGGTGTACAGCCAAAATGGCAGAGAAAAGGCAGTGTCTTGCCTGAGCTCTCCCAAATTCCTTTCCAAACAACTTTAAATATTGCCTCAAAACAAATTCTGAATTGTCAGAATCCACAATAGGATGGAATAAAACAATTTTTCAGCCCAAGATAACTTAGAAAATTGGCAGAAAAAGTCTATCATGCTTGTTTGAAAGTAGAATACAGATAGTACCCCAGAAAACCAAAAACAGACTTTGGGGATGATTGAATTAGCACTGGTCATAGTAACTTCTAGCACTCCCAGGCCACAAATGGGAAGGGGGTTGAAAAACTAGTCAAAATGAAATCACAGGGGTCCCTTTGATGATACTGGGTGCGGTACACTAATGTATCACCTATATTTATATCAGGGTTGTAGTCCCAGGGCAAAGAAGAGCATTAGCAAAACAGATCTTGCACCTGTAGGGGAGCTAGGACTCTGGTCACAGTTCCAGGGCAGAATAGAATGCTTAAGTTCACTCAAAGAACAGAGCACAATCCAGGAGAGACGTAAACATACCTTGCCTTAAATCACACTGCCTTAGGAGAACTAAAGGTTTACAAACCCCACGAACTAGCTTTGAAAACAGTTGCACAGGGAACCCAAAACTTGGAATAATGTCCTGTCCATCCCAGGAACAGCACCTAACTTTAATATAAAGCTAAAAGTCAAGAGATAGGCTAGAAAACAACAAAAGATTCTCAGCATAAATAAGTTACTGTAGAGACAGGGAAGATCAAAACAGCAACTCAGAAGACAACAAAGTTAGAACAGCTACAAAACCTCAAAGAAAAATGTGAATTGGTTTCAAGTCCCCTTTCCCCCAAATTCTTTAAAGTGCTCAAAAAGAATTTTAAAAATCAAATAAGAGAGGTAGAGGAAAAAAGTGAAAAAAAGAAATGAGAGTGATGCCAGAAAATCATGAAAAGAGAGGCAACAGTTTGGTAAAGGAGGTGAAAAATACTGATGAAGATAACAACTCAAAGAAGCAAAATAGGAAGAATGCCTCAAAGCAGAACTGACAAAATGGCAAACTATGTACAAAAAAAAATCACTGAAGAAAAGAACTCCTCAAAGGATAGAATTGGCAAAATGGAAAAGGATGTATAAAAGCTCACTGAAGAAAATTATTCCTTACAAATTAAGATCAGGCAAGTAGAAGCTAATAATACCATGAGATATTAAGAAGCAATAAAACAAAATCAAAGAATAAAAAAATAAAAGATGTAAAATACTTCATTGGTAAAACCAGCTAATCTAAAAATAGATCCAGAATAGATAATTTAAGAACTATTTGACTACCTAAAAGTAATGCTCAAAGACATCTTTCAAGAAATTATTATGGAAAACTAGAACCTGAGCAAAAAGTAGAAATGGAGAGAATTCACCAATCACCTCCTGAAAGAGATACCCAAATGAAAACTCCCAGGAATATTATAGGCAAATTTTAGAGCTCCCAGTTCAACAAGAATATATTGCAAATAGTGGAAACAATTCCAATATGATGGAACCAATATAACACAAAATGTAGCAGTTTCTACATTAAAGGATCAGAAAACTAGGAATATGATATTATGGAAGGCAAATGAGCTAGAATTACAACCAAGAATCATCTACCCAACAAAATCAAGCAAAATCCTACAGGGGAAAAATGGACATTTAATAACACAGGAGATGTTTAAGCATTCCTGATAGAAAGACCAGAGTTGAATAGAAATTTTGATTTTCAAATACAAGATTCAAGAAAAGCATAAAAAAGATAAACAGGAAAGAAAGGGCATAAAGAATTCAATAAGGTTAAACTGTTTATAGTTCTGTATGGGAAGATGTTACTTATAACTACAAAGACTTGGATCATTCTTAGGGTAGTTAGAAGGAGAATACATAGAAGGCATGGATATGAGTTGAATATGACGGAATGATCTCTAAAAAAACAAAATTAAGGGTGAGAAAGAGAAATTCACTGGGAGAAGAGGGAAGAAAGAGGTAGAATGGCATAAAGTATTTCGCATAAAACAGGTATGAAGGAGCTTTTATCGTGGGGGTAAAGATGGGAGAGGTGGGTAGAATTCATGACTCCTACTCTCCTTGAAGTTGGATATTGAAATCTATGTTAAACTACAGAAAATTAGGAATGGAAGAGGATAAGAAAAGAGGGGTTGATACAGGGGAAGGCAGATTGAGGGAGGCAATAGTCAGAAATAAAACACTTGAGGATGGACAGGGCAAAATGAGAGAGAGTAGGATAAATGGGGAGACATAGGAGGGAGGGAAATAGAAGTCATAACTATAAAAAAAATCAGCAAGCATCTTTGATAAAGACCTGAGAGAGAGAGAGAGAGAGAGAGAGAGAGAGAGAGAGAGAATTGCTTCAAATTTATAAAAATAAGAACCCTTCTATAACTGATAAATGATTAAAAAAAGAGGCAGTTTCCAGACAAAGTAATCAAAGCTATCTATAATCATGTGAAAATTGCTCCAAACCCCTATTAAATAGGGAAACACAAAGTAAAAGAAGAGGTACCACCACACATCTAACGGATTGCCTAGTATGACAGAAAAGGAAAATAAATGTTAGATGGGATGTGGGAAAATTGAAATATTTTGCATTGTTAGTGGAGTTCTGAACTGATTCAAACATTCTGTAAAGCAATTTGTAACTATGCCTAATACACTATAAAACTATGTGTACCTTTTGAACCAGTAATATCACTACTAGGTCTGTATTCCAAAGAATTTTTTTAAAGGACCTATATGCACAAAAAATATTTATAGTAGATCTTTTTAGTGATGGCAAAGAACAAAAGATAGAGGGGATGTCCACTAGTTGGGAAATGGTTGAACAAGTTATGTTATGTGATTGCAGTGTAATGCTTTCAGAAAAAAACAAAACAAAACTTGAAAAGACTTAAATGAACTGATGAAAAGTGAAGTAAACAGAACCAGGACAATAGTATGCATAGTGACAGCAATATTGTATGCTGATCATCTGTGAATGATTTAACTGTTTTCACCAATATAAGAATCCACGATAATTCCAGAGAACTTATGGTGAAAAATGCTATCCATCTCCGGAGAAATAGCTGATGGTTGAAAGCAGATTGAAGCATACTTTAAAATAATTTAAAATTTTTTCTTGTTTTTATTTTGGTCTGTTTCAAAAAATAACTAATATGAAAATGTTTTATATGACTGCATATGTATAATTTATATCAAATTGCTTGCTTTTGCAATGAGAGGGGAAGAAAGGAAGCAAGAGAGAGAATTTGGCTCTCAAAATTTTAAGAAAACAGTATTAAAATTGTTTGTACATGAAATTTGGGAAAATAAAATCTTAAAATAAAAGAAAATGGAAGACATATACCAACTTCAGTCTCAACATAACTGTACCCTAACTAATCTTTTCCGCTTTATTTCCTGTTGCTCCTTGTTAGAAATTCTTCATTTGTAATGCCAATGTGATATTCACAGTGTCTATGAATATGTCAGTACAATACTGAATTGCAAAATAGAACAGATTTTCCACATGGAAGTCAGAACCAAAATATTTATTCAAACACCAGAAAGCTGAATCCCAACACCAGAAAACCATATCCATCATAGCAATAAAGAAGTCTATATACAATGACAGTGCAGGGGGTGTTACCATCCCTAAGTCCTCCCTCTATTAGGCTTTCCACAAACCAGCTCCCTTAAACAAAATCACAAACAAGCTCTCCCATTCATGCTAGTTGGCTCTCTCTTTCCCAGTTCTGACTGTTCTAACTCATTTCGTGTTCTACCCTTCCTGTTCCACCCATTCAGCAAGCTCCTCTCACCACAGACTTATGTGACTCAGACTTCCATGTGACCCAGGCAGGTCAGATGGGCCTATTGATAAATGGGGAAAGATATTTCAATTTAAATTATGATTATAACATTCCAGCTAAATTGTACTATGAGCAATTCCCCAATCTTTGCTTATCCTCTCCGTCTCCATGCATCTGTAAAGATTGCTATCCATGATTAGAATGCACTTTCTCCTTATTTCTGCCCATGGTAATTACTTTCTCTAAGGAACAACTTAGGTATAACCTCCTCCATTAAACCTATCCTAATTCCTATAATTTAAAGCATTCTTTCCATTCTCAAGCTTTCCTAGA
This sequence comes from Potorous gilbertii, assembly GCA_028658325.1. NCBI lineage: Eukaryota > Metazoa > Chordata > Mammalia > Diprotodontia > Potoroidae > Potorous > Potorous gilbertii. Next base: position 191,031,704 of record CM053769.1, read on the forward strand.
GTACTTGGGGGATCTGTCTTTTTTTCTGCCAATATAACATTCAACCTTTTATTTTGTTTGTTTGGACACATGCGAAACATGCCAGTAAAGGATGATGATTATTAGAATATAAATTCATTTGAACAACTTTTCATAGAACTACAATGGAAGATTATGAGCAATATCCTCTCTTAAGACACTGAGAAGCAATTGGAATGAAAAGAATTTGCATAAAGGTAGGTATGAAAACCAATTAAAAAAAGACCTCATCCAAAGAGTCTTTCAAAATTAAATGGAAAGGAAAACAAACATGATCGATAAATAATATGTGGCAAGATTGCCTTAAAAACTAATTTGTTTCATCAGTGACAGTACAGCAACATATTTAGACTACAGCATTTAAACATATTATCATTGATGACTTCTGTAAAAATTGTATATAAACATAAAGGAGATCATAGAAACATAGAATCAAAGCTGGGTTATGCCTTTGAGGTCATCTAGTTTGACATTTCTTTCCCAGTCAATAGAAAAGAAACACCTGAATTTACACTTTTGTTTTTACATCATGTTCATTTCCAAATGAAGAGACAACCAGGTGATATCAAGCTCTGGATCTGGAGTTAGGAAAATCAGTCATTTAACTTTTCAGTCTCAGTTTTCTCACATACAAAATAAGAATTTTAAGCTATTATTAAATAGCGCCTGCCTCATAGATTGTAAGAATCAAATTATATAACATGTTAAGAACATTATAAACCTTAAATTTCTAAATTCTAGCTATCATCATCATCATCATAATCAGTATCATATATATATATATATATACATACACACATATATTTGTATATATGTATATATACATATACACACATATGCATATATATGTATATATATATATATAGATATAGATATAGATATAGATATACACACATATATGCTTAACAACATTAACCAGTAATTCAAGGAAATCTGACAATATCGTCCATTTTTATGCTGTAAGTCCTACTTCTATAACATGAACAGAGGTTTTTCTCAAAACCTTCTTTGGGGCAAGCTTGGTCATTTTAATTTCAAAGCATTCAGGTAAGATTCTTTTGTTGTCTTTTCTATGTTCATTGTTATAGTCATTTTGTATGTTTTTTCCTTGCTTTACTAAACTTTGTGTAATATTGTATCACTTTCCATTCTTCTTGGCATTCATTATTTCTAGTAATATTCCATTACATTCATGTACCACAATTTGTTTTTCCATTCTTCAATTACTGGGCAACTAATTTGTTTCTAGTTCTTTGTTAATATAAAAATAAAACAACTTTGAATATTTTTGGATATTGTGTGGCATCATCATTTTTCATCTTTGATGTCCTTGCTCTATTTACTTAGCAATGGGATCTCTGGGTGAAAGAGCATAGGCATTTTAATCACTTTCTTAGAATAACTCTAAAGTGCTTTCAAAACTGAAAATTTGACTTTAAACACAAGAATCAAGAGAAGCATGAAGAGGTAAACAGGAAAGAGAAAATAAAAGGGCTTTTCTAAAGTTGAACTGTTTACATTTCTGCATGGAAAGATAGTATTTGTAACTCTTGAGATTTTTCTCAGTATTTGGGTATTTGGCAGGATTATACACACACACACACACACACACACACACACACACATGAGAGAGAGAGAAAGTGCACAGGATGAGCTGAATAAGAAGAGATGATATCTAAATAAATAAAATTGAGGGGTGAGAGAGGAATATAAAGGGAGGAGAAAGAGGAATGGGGCAAATTATCTCTCATAAAAGAAGTAAGAAAAAAGCTTTTTCAATGGGGTACAAAAGGGAGGAGGTGAGAGGGAAAAAGTGAAGCTTACTCTCTTCACATTTGGCTTAAGGAGGGAATCACATGCTCACTCAATTTAGTATGAAAATCTGTCTTACACTACAGGAAAGAAGGGGAGAATGGGAAAAGTGGGGTGGGGGATGATAGAATGGAGGGCAAATGGGAGAAGGGAGTAATTAGAAGTAAACACTTATGGGGAGGGAGAAGATCAAAAGAGGGAATAGAATAAATGGGGTGAAGGATAGAATGGAGGAAATGCAATTAGTGTTACAGAACATGACTATTATGGAAGTCTTTTACAAAACTCCACATATATAACCTATACTGAATTGCTTGCATTCTCAGTGGGGAGGGATGGAGAGGGAAGAAGGGAGAGAAATTCAAACTCAAAATTTTAGGAAAGAATGTTGAGAATTGTTTTTGCATACAAATGGGAAATAAGAAATACAGGTAATGGGGTATAGAACTCTATCTTGCCCTACAAGAACAGAGAAGATATGGGGACAATGGAAGGGTGGGATGTGATAGAAGGGAGGGTACATTGACAGGGTAATCAGAATGCAAGACAATATGGCATGGGGGGATGGGAGAGATGGGGAGAAAATTCAAAACTCACAATTTTGTGAAAATGAATGTTGAAAATTAAAAATAAATAAACATTTACAAACAAAAAAAGAAATAGAGGGGCTAGATCAGTGGAATTAGTTATGTACTCAAAACACAGTAGTCAATGACTGTAGCAGTCTACTGTTTGGTAAACTCAAGGACCTCAACTTCTGGAATAAGTACTCACTGTTCAATAAAAACTGCTGAGAAAACTGGATAATAGTGTGATGGAAACTGGGCATAGAATAATGCCTGGTACCATACACAAGAATAAAATCCAAATGTGTTCATGATCTAGTATAAAGGCCGAAAATATAAACAAATTAGGAGAGCAAAGCATGGTGCATTTTTCAGATTTATGGTGAAATGAGAAATTTATGACCAAACAACAGATAGAGAACATTATGAAGTGTAATATGGTTCATTTTGATTACAGTAAATTGAAAAGTTTTTGCACAAACCCAATGCAACCAATATTAGGAGGGAAGCAGAAAACTGGGAAGAATTTTTCAACTACTGTCCGTGATTAAGGCCTCATTTCTAAAATACATAGAGAACTGAGTCAAATATACAAGAATATAAGTCATTCCCCAACTGATACATGGTCAAAGGATATGAACAGACAATTTTCAGAGGAAGAAATTAAAGATATCTATAGTCATATGAAAAAATACTCTGAATCACTTTTGATTAGAGAGATGCAAATCAAAACAACTCTGATGTACTACATCATACCTATCAGACTGAATAATGTGACAAACAGGAAGATGTTAAGTGTTGGAGAAGATCTAGGAGAGTTTGAATACTAATTCATTGTTGGTGGAGCTGTTAGCTGATCCAGCCCTTTTCAAGAGCAATTTGGAAATATTCCTGAAGTGGTTCAAAAGTGTGCATGCCCTTTGACTCAGCAATATCACTTCTAGGGTTGTATCCCATAGAGATCATAAAAATGGGTAAAGGACTCATATGTACAAAAATATTTAGAGCAGCTCTTTTTGTGGAAATTGAGGGAATGTCCATCAGTTAGGGAGTGCTGAAGAAGTTGTGGTATATAAATGTAATGGAATACTATTGTGCTATAAGAAATGACTAACAGTTGGACTTCAGAAAAACCTTGAAACCCTTATATGAACTGATGCTGAATAAAATGAGCAGTATCAGGGGAAAATTATACACAGTAAGAGCCATAGTGCGCAAGGACTGTTTCTGATAGACTTAGTCCTTCACAGCAATGCAAGGACATAAAACATCCCCAAAGGACTCTTGAGGCAAAATGTCATCCATATCCAAAGAAAGAACTATAGAAACAGAACACAGAATGAAGCATGCTATTTTCTCTTGCATTTTGTATTGTTTTGTTTTTTCTCATGGTTTCTCTCATGCATTTTAATTCTTCAGTACAACATGACTAATGTGAAAATGTGTTTAATAAGAATGTATGTATAGAACCCATATAATATTGCATGCAATCTTGGGGAGGGAGGATAGAAGGAGGGGGAAAAAAGTTTAAAACTTACAGAAATGAATGTTGAAAACTGAAACATAAAAATTAAATAATTTTTGAAAAAGATAAAATTGCTGGATCAACTAAATTCCACCAAAAGAGAATTGGTATACATGTTCTCCCATACAGACCTTTCCACAGTTATATTTTTGTTTTTTAATTTTTTTCAAATTGATGGATGTGAGGAATAATATCAGAATTATTTTTATTTTCATTCCTCTTCTTATTAGTGATTTAGAGTATTTTATATGGTTTTAGATAGATTGGATTTCTTTCTTTGAGAAGTATGTCCATTTCTTTTGACTATTTGTCATTTGGTGAACCACTCTTGTTTTTATATGCCTGATTCAGTTCTTTGTTCTTCTTGGATAACAGACCCAGAATGGAGAAATTTCATGCAAATGTTTTCGGTGTTAATTGTCTTTATTCTAATTTTAATTCAATTAACTTTTTATGCAGAAGCATTTCATTTTATGCAATTGAATTTTCCATTTTATCTTCTAGGAATCTCCCCTTTGCTCATTCATGAATTTTTCTCCTATTTATTCCTTTGTGATGTGATCTTTTATATACAGGTCATGCATCTATTTGGGATTTTTTTCTTATAATTTGTAAATTTGCAGAAAATCAAGCTAGAAAAAGTATTCATGAAATTTTAAAAATATCTCCCCTATTGTTTTCATATCTCTTAACTTTAAATATTTTATGTCAGAAATCTCCAAAGCTGTAAGGTCTACATTTCTTTTCATGATGTCTGACCTGTGTGTGATACCTAAGGCCTGTAGTACCTGCTGGCAGGTAGGCTGGCTGAGGTGTAACTCTAAAGCCCCAGAGTTCTGAGCTACAACAGGGTATTTCATTTGGGTGCAACACTTAGTCTGGCACCAATATGGTAAGACAGGGGTCAGGTGGGAGGTCACCAGGTTCCCTAAGGGCCAGTGAACTGATCCAGGTCAAAAATGAAAGAAGTCAAAGCTCACATTCCATGTAGTGGTGGGATTGGTTTGGTTTGTGAGTGACCACTGCACTTCCAGCCCTGGACAAGATAAGAAGAATCCTTAAGAAATAAAGATGACATTGGGGTCTTTTGGAGTAAGAAGAAGTGAAAAAATGTTTATTTGGGACCACTTTATGGAGGGCCTTCCTGATAGTATGGAATCTGGATTTTGTTTCATAAGTATTATGAGACCACTGAAGATTTCTAGGTGGACTCAAATGTACTTTAGGATGGTGAATTTAGCAAGATCAGTTGTATGAGGGAGTGTATCAGTAAGCACCCCAGCACACGTGGTGGGGCCTGCTAACACAGGTTCTTTGAAAGGCATTTTTTTAATAACAATCACTTCAATCAAGCACAGTATCCAAGAAAATCAGTCAGAATTTCAGAGAAATCAAAATTCGACAGCGCTTGCGAACTGCCTGACTATTAGCATACAAACATCTTTACCAGAGAGGGAAGCACCAGCACCTGGGTTTTCAAAGCTGAAGGGCTTCTTAGCAACTTCCCAGAGTCTTGTCTAGCACACAAAGCTTCTTTAAAAAACTAAGCCCCAAAGTAAAACCTTACCCTCAGAGCATTTATGCAATTTTCAGAACCAGAGGGCATGATCCCCTGACCCAATGTCTTAATAGAAAAAATAAAAGGTATCTGGGACCCTCCTACAAAACCACTCCCCTAATCAAGCTTCCCTCAATGAGCAGGCCCAACAATGGGTGGGAAAGATCCTCCTTAATCATATTATTCAGAGACACTATAATTCTTGGTATAAACAAAAACAGCGAAAACATCTTACGTTCCTGCTTGCCCTCACAAGGAGAGATTACCAATGAGGTCATGTAGTTTTTGTTTCTTCGTTTCCAATGAGAAGGAAGAAAGGTATAAGTGGAGAGAGCACTGAACTTTGGAGAAAGAGGAGATTGTGTCTGTGAAGAGAGGACACTGGCTCTGTTCTTTGAGAAATAAATTGATATTTCAGCGTATTGATGATTTCATGCCTCAGGCTTCTCTTTCAGTGCATTCAGAGCACAACCCATCCATGTTCTCTTCTCCTGTGTAATTCTTTTCTATACTTTTTCTTACATTAAACATAGGAGATGTGCCTAACATATTGACAGCCTTCCTTGGACTCATACCGTTGCTACACTTGGGAGACTTCACTGCTATCTCTTTACTTGGATGACTTTTTTTGCCCATTCCATATGTCTAATGATATATTTTAATCCATTTCTCAAATGCTTGCTGTTATTATGCTTTATCAAGACATAGATGCAAAAATTTTTCAGGTATACATCCTCTCCACCCCCACCATTAACTTACAAAGAGAAAGTTGATTGTCACTATATTCCACATGAATAAGCTGAGACACAGAAGCATAAAGTGACCTGTGTGGGGAGTTGGGGCTCACTTCAATTAGTGTTAGAGAATTTGTCTCTGTTTTTAAAGAGAGAGTTTTTTTCTCCTTCTTCACCCTTCCACTTTAATCAAACTACTCAATTGCAATTCCATCAATTTAATCACAGCTTTCCTTTTGAAAGGTTCGCTGCAGAGGAATTCGTTACCAGGGTCATTGAGCCGCTGTGAGTAGCTTCACCTCTGAATGCCATTGAGAGAACACATTCTCAATTCAAAGCCTTTGCTGCTTAGATCTCTGCTGGAAACCCTACACTGTGGAGTCAACCAGCTTACAAGTTGCTTGGAAATAAAGTTCTGAGGTCTCCAAAGGACCTCCATGAAGGTTTTGAGTTCAGCTCTTACTTTTAATCATGTTTAAAAATGGGGATCTATTTTTTTTAATGTTTTAATTCCCTGTCATAAAATCAGCTTTTCATTCTTAGTGAAAAACCAAGGAAGGAAATCAACCATATGCTGTCAATGCTATTGATTGTCAGCTTGGAAAACAAAGGGAATTCCAGAAGAAGCATTTCATTGAAAATTGCCATTTTATTAATAGTGCAGCTATTTCAATGAACTACTTTCTATTTCCATAATATATGTTCATAAAAGTCACTCCTCATATATGAATGTATGAGTAAAAACTATGAGAGAAATGGAAAGTTTCCATGTTCCTTAGGATGCAGCAGCAAAACAGATGTTAATGTCTCTTTTTAATGTCATTGCATAATGTGTCTGTTCACATAGCTATTAGGTTCAGAGTCCTGGGCTATCACCATCAGGATCTGAAGGGAGATAGTAGTCAAGATGGTAGTGGTGATTTGATTTGCCTGGCACATTTGCTATTGCCTCCTTATTCAGTTGAACATTTCCCTATATGTATGTGAATGGCATCAACTCCTATTCCTGACAACAGCAAGATTTCTATGCTTGTTATCATCTCTCAGGAGCCAGAGGGGCTATGAGAAGGTACTACTTCTTCTATTCCGCCTCAGAAATTACTGTCAGAGTGGACCTGTGGAATTCCCATCTTTACAACTTTGATAAAAGTTGTGATAGAGGTGATAGAAAGATCACAGGTGGATTTTCTGCTCCCGGATGGGGTTTTTAGCACCAGTAGTCAGGAAATAAAGAAAACCTTGTTTGACTTGCAAATTTAACGGGAGATAAATATGGAACACTATAATGCCAATTTTGTTGGCACTTCTCTGTCTAGAATAACATTGTAAATTAATCTTTTCTTTTTCATTGTTCAAAGATGCCTTCTCTGATTCCTCTGTTGAAATATGTTCCTTGACCTCATATAGCACCTTGTTTTCTAATGTACCTATCATTCATTATTGTGTGTTATGTTTATTATGTTTCTGGCTTATTTTCTTCCTATCATGAAGACTTTTTGGTCTTATCACCTTATCACCTTGCTGCAGAAAAAGGTGCTTAATAAATGTCAAGTAAATGAATGTCCAAATAGTCTACAAACTTTAGGCAGAGAAGTTCTTTTACACAAAGTAAAAAAAAAAAAAGGTACTAAACTCTCCCATAATATTAGAAAAGCATTTGGCATCTGGCTACCAATAGGAATTATTTTTTTCCTCTAGATTTCTAGGTGTAAGATCATAGATCATAGGGTCACATATATAGAATTGGAAGGGATCTCCTTTCTCTTCTCTTCTCTGCCTTTCCTTTTTCCTCCTTTTCCTTTACTCCCTCTCTTTTTATCCTTCCTCTCCCTTTTCCTAACTCCTCTCCTCCTCCCCTTTATCTACCCTTTGCATTTCCTCCCTAGGAGATGGTGTTAAAACATCAAAATGACAGATTTTGAAAACACCACTAAACAATTTAATATACTATTGTAGTTATACCATATAATTTCTAAGAAGGAAGAAGCATTGACTTGATGGTGGTTTTCCATCTCTAAGAGAAATGGATGCTCATATATTATGGGAAACAAAGATGGGGGAAACCCAGATCCTTTTCTAATCTTGGCTTTGTAAATTTGAGGTCACAGATCTTCTGATTGTGAGCCCATCTGGTTAAGGAAAGATAGAAGAGTGGTTTTGCCTCCCCAGATTACTTTACTTTGGATGAAGGATAACTCCAATATTTTAGAAGGAGAGAGCCTCATACTGGACACATTGGGATTTGTCTATGCTTAAAAGCAGGCCTTATTACTAAAAGTATATTCTGGTACTTTCTCATTTGTTTGACTCACTCCCTTCCTTTAATATCCTTCAGATTTCTCTCCCTTCAGTCCCCTCTCTCCCTTTTTGAAATGGAAGCATTTCAAAGTAGTCAACACAACTGGGTTTGAAACCCACCCTGCTCTGCTACTGTGAATTGGTCACTTACCTGTTTTGCTCATCAGTTCCTTAAAAACAAATTAGACTCACAGTAGACGAGGTTTAAATTATCTTCCAACTCTAATTCAATGATCCTACGTGCTAATTCATGAAAATTAGTAAAAACTATACGGTATGGCACTCAGATCAAACAGAGCATTTGTATCATTTGAACCTTAGCCTTAAGAAGTAATAAAGGGAAGGTTTTAGGTACTGTGGCAGTCTCATTAGGGAGATACTTTTGGGAAAGGTGGGCCTCTTGTAGCCATTTATGTGAGGCCTGCTACCATTAAATTCATCCTCTGATGCTTCATTATCACATAGAAATGACTTTAATTCTCAAAGGCTATGCCAGAAATACAAAATGTGAGAGTTTCTAACCATCTGAAAGGGGTTTGAAATACAGTCCTAAAGATGAATTGTGTATCTGTCATCTGAGGATTAAAGCAATGTCAAGTTTTTGACAAGAAGCTTGACCACTACTTGATTTTTTTCTCCCTCCCTCCCTGCCTCTTCCATCCCTCCCTCTCTCTCTCCTTCCTTCCTTCCTTCCTTCCTTCCTCATTAGAACTCATGTAGAGTTGCTTGTAGAGGAGTTACGACATAATTTCATGGAGATATATACTCACATAGGTAAAATCTCGGATTCTTGAAGAATCTCTGGCCACAGAAATCATAATCCATTCCCCAAAGTCTCAGTGTTGAACTGGCTCTGGGATGGAATGAGGATTGATAAATTACAGGAATTTACAATGTATTGGGGCAAGTAAGTAGTTCAGTGTGGTAAAGGAATGGGAAGATGTCATAGTCAGAAGCGGAGAAAAGAAACAAAGTTTTACTCATGTTTTAAAGCTGAAATAGTATATCCCTCTCATTTTAAAGATGAGAGAATGAGGGCCAGAGTGGTTAAAGTCACAGAAGGGTGGGTGGCTTAGTAATTGGAAATCAGGGAGGTCTTGTTCTTTTCAGGATGAAGTCTGTAAAATTCTCCATTGTAAAAGGTTATGGGGGAAGGGCCAGGGCATGTAAAAGTCAAACATGAGGAGGATGAAAGATAACAAGATGCTGATTGCCCTTGAGAATGTCATGGCAAAAATAGCTGGCAGGTTGCATTTAGGGCCAAGTTCAAGCAAACAAACTTATACTTGTCCAAGTCAGCATAGAATCTGCTTTTCCTCCATTGGTAAGCTGAAAATTGAGGAGTATGCTTATACACACTCAGAAATCCATTAAGTTTCCAGCATAATCCTAAGCTTGGAAAGTTTAATATGAGATTGCAACCAGCCTTGCAAATAGTATAAGTAAACTGTTGTCTACAGAACATCCTTTTCAAAGAAATGGGAAGTCTCCTCTTTCACCCTCAAAATCTTTCTCACTAGCCTACTATTCCCTAAGATTACATAGATTTATTGTATTGGTTTAAGCTTTGACTTACATTAAAACGCAAATATTCCCAAGAGAGGTACCTAATTAAATTGTATCAGTCTCTTATACCCCTGTGCCAATGAGTTTTTAAGAACATCTGGGAACAGGTTTAGATAGAGGAAAAAAGAGGATCCAGAGTTGGAGAAAGAGAAAAGGAGGGCGTAGAAAAGGAGACTGAGAATGCCAATAAATGCTATCCTATAGAGGCAACTGATCAAGTGAAAAGCATTTATTAAGGGTTCACCATGTGCTAGGGGGCAATCTCCAGTCATTTTGACCAATTTTCTTGTCACGGGACTCTGATGACTCTGGAAAAATGATTTTGCACAACTCTGCCTCATTTAAATGTAATTCGGTTGCAAGTCAAAACATCACCCTCCTGATGTCATTGATCCTCTTCAAAAAAGGACTAATATCAATCTGTGATTAGTGGTGGTAGTAGTAGTAGTAGTAGTAGTAGTAATAGTAGCTGCCCTTGGGGCCCCAACTAGCTTGTTCCAGTTGACCGATGCTACTATTTCCTCCTCCTCCTCTTCATCCCCCTTTCCCTTTGTCCACAAAGAGAGTCATACCTTTCACTGTGGGTGCTCTATCCAAAGGAATATCAATTTTGATTGTTTATACTTTGCAATATATCTTGGAGTTTGAGAGTTTGCTTTCTTTCTTCTCTATTCTATCATTGCTTTTTTTTTTTTTTTTAGAAAACCTGGGACAATTAACTCTTTTGTCCTGTGTCATTTTCATTTATGATTTCTTGAGACATAGTTCTGTAAAACCTGACTTTTAAAAAATCCCATTGTGACTCAAATGGAGCTATCTGACTATGCCTTTAAATGCAAATCACTCTGACTTTCACTGATTGGCTAATAATCACTCTCAGCCCAAGCCTCACTTATTATTTGCATCTTGATGGCTCAGAGTGAGTATAAATAGCAATTGTTTCTGCTGTGGCCAGAAACTTCGAGGGTCTTCCCTTCCTAGGTTAATTAAGAGGGCGTTTTTTGTCTCATTTCTTACCTAGCCTTTATCACTGAATGGGCATTGCCTCAATTAAACTGAGACCTGGGAAAGACCTTAGCTTAAAAAGGCCAAGGTTTCCCACTGCATCCTGGGCCATAGCCAGTCCGACTGACCTATGTCTTGCCACTGGACTCTAATGGCTCTGGAAGAGAGAGTGAGGCTGAAGAGTTTACACAGCTCTGCCTCATTTAAATACACTTCAATCACAAATCAAGATTCCACCCTCCTGATGTCATTGATTCTCTTAGAGAATGAAGGATGAACAACTATGTTCCAGGCACTGTGCAAAATACTGGGGACACAGGAACAAAGTGAAAACTGTCCCTACATAAAAGGAGCTTGCATCTTAATGGGGGAGAGAACGTACATGTAGATGTAAGATGCAGACAAAGTTGATATAAGGTAATAAGAAATATCAGGTTGTAACGAATATGAGTAGTAAGGTGGGAAATGGGAAAGCTTTTTGCAGAAGGCAGCACTTAAGATGAATCAGGGATTCTAAAAGGCAGAGTTGAGTAGGGAGAGCATTTTAGACATAGGTGACAGGCAATATAAAGACACAGAGTTGAGAGATGAAGCTTCCTGTGTGAGAAGTCGCAATCAGGCAGGCATGACTGAACTATGGAACGCAGGAAAGGGATAATATTACACAGTCTGGAAACATAGAAAATGACCAAGTTGCAAAGAGCATTAAACGTCAAAAATAAGGATTTTTATTTGGTCCTAGAGGTCATAGAGAGTAACTGAAGTTTGTTGACATTTACATGATCATGCCTTTGTTGTAGGAAAATCACTTTGGGAGCTATGAAAATTGAAGTGGGGAGATCTGAGGCAGAAGGCTATCACCATGCAAGAGATGATGATGTCTTGGAATAAGATGGTAAATGGAAAGCAATTAATTCATAAAAAATGATGTGAAAATAAAATTTCAAGACTTGATCAATTATTTGACTTTGGGGTGATAATGAAGAGCTGAGAATGACACTGAGCTTGAGAACGTTGGCAAGTCAAAAGATGATAGTGATAATGATGGCAGGAGGGAAGTTTGTGAGGAGGGTAGTTTAGGGGGAAAATAATGAGTTGTTTTTGACAAATTGAGTTTAAAATGTCTTTGGGACCTTCCTTTCAAAATCTTCATTAGGCAGTTGGTAATATGGTACTGAATTTTGGTAGACAGTCCAGGGTTAGGTATATGGACCTTGGAGTCATTTGCATAGAGATGATAATTTAACACAATAGCTAATGAGATCGTCAAGTTTAGAAAGAAAATAGAAGAGGACTTAATACAGAACATTGAGCTATACCCACAATGACTGTTTCTGACTCTTATGAAGATGCAGCAAAGATGAAAGAGCAAAAGTAACATAAGAAGATGGAAGAGTATCATGAAAACCTATAAAGGAGAGGGGGCATATAAGAACATGAACAACAGGGTCAAAAGTTACAAGAGATCAAGAAGGATGAGAATCGAGAAGAGGCAATATGATTTAGGAATTACAAGAACATCATTTACCCTAGAAACAACATGAGCTCAATGATGAGTTCAGAAGCCAGACATCAGAAGAAAGAAAGGAGTCTAGCTGAAAAAAGTGATGAGAAATATAGAATGGTAGGTTCTCTTTTTTTTAGCAAGTGTGAGATGGATATATCAAGAAGTAATGGGAAGGGACTAGGAGATACAGAAAGACTGAAGACTATAGAGAATTAGTTTTAGGAAAAATTAGGAAAGAGGCCAATCCATGTCCACATGGAATGACAAGATTTATTTCAGTGTGGAAAGAAAGCATGGTGTAGTTTAGAAGAAGATCATACTGAGTTAAAGCTCTAGCTTGCCTGTTTCTAGCCAACCTTTCCTGGGTCTCAGTTTCCTCCTATGTAAAAATCAATGTAGTTGACTTTAAGATACTTTCCAGTTGTAAGTAAACATTAATGATTCTTTACTTCCAAAGCTGCAGAGAAACACAACAGCAGGAGAGGACAATATAGAGCAGTAGCAAAAACAAAAAAAAATTAACTTGTCTCCTAATACTGAAATAACTGAACTGGTAGAAGAATCATGGACTCTCAAGTCAATTCAGCAAATATTTATTAAGCAACTTCTATGTTCAATACACCATATGGAGTGTTCAGAAAACAAAGATGTGATACAACTCTTCTTTCCCACTAAGGTGCCCACAGTCTAATAAAGATTTGACACATGTTTTGTCATTTGTGGTAACAAAATGGAATGCAATAACTGCACAGGAACAATTAGCTCACCAGGGGGTGGTGTGAGATTGGAGAAGGAAGAATCGTAGAATGACTAGTACCTGGGTGGTGAGGCACAATAAATCATGGAATTTTCATGCTGAAGGTAACAACCAAGTCTTACCTTAAAGGTAGTCAAATAAAAAAATATGTATTAAATGCCTACCATGTTCCAGGCATTGTGATAAGTGCTGGAGATACAGAGAAAGGCAAATGACAATCCCTGCTCTTAAGGAAATCACAATCTAATGGGAGAAGAAAGCATATAGAAAGAGGCTGAAAAGGAAATATGAGGGAGAGTACCTGTCAAAAGTGTGGAAGTGGCATGATGAACTCCAGAGGAGTACAGCTTGGTGGGAAAATATGAGATGACTGCCTTGAGCTTCCTCTTCTATTGGAAGATCTAGAAGGAGTTCTTCAATGCCCACTCTTTTCAATTAAAAGTAGATAGGGATCAGAAGGACAGAGGATACTGAGGAAGTATAAGTTTCAGAGTTCATGTATTTTTTCAGAATGATGAGGTTATGAAGATGATGAGAGTCCAGGACTGCAGTCAGGCAGAAAATGATTATAGAAGGAATTTCAATAGTAATTGTTGTGTACAAGGTCCATTCAAGGATGGGGAATAGTATAAACACATTCACAAAGGCATACGAAAGCAGCTTGAAACTAAGGAATGACTGGTAGCCTTGTTTGGCTGAAAGAAACCTTAGAAGTCCAAACCTCTAATTTTATAGATAAGAAACAGAGACCCAAGAAGGTAAGTGACTTGTCCAGTGTCTCACAGTTAGTGACCAGTCTCAAGATAGGATGTTGCCTGAGATAACTGCTCTTTCTAAAACACCAAATATTAATTCAAGTGAAAATGAGAATGTTTAGCCTGCCAGGATCAATACAAAGTAATACTTATGGGCCTCAGTTCATGTGGCTTGTAGCATGCTGAAGGTTCTCATTTACATAGTTCCATATTCATGAAGATGAGAGTGTTTCAATTGAATGTGAACTTTTGTTTTGGATTTGTTTCCACTGCCTTGTAGAGAGAGCCTGAGTGGGGCCTTGGGCTTACTATGCCAAACCTCAACAATACCACAGAAATGTTATGAGTTCACAGCTGTTCTGCAAGAGTACTTGTTGGTAAAACTCTAGTAGAAAAGGGATAGTCTTTAGTTCTACCCCTTCATTTGCGAGCAAATACTATGTCAAATTAAGCTATTACTCCCATTTGGCAGATAAGAAACTGAGGTTATTTGATTAGATTTAAAAAATGATCCAGAGAGATTGAACAAGATGTGTCACAGTAAATTTTTTAGTGGAATAAAGTTCTCTTGTCTTGCAGTAACTACATGAAAACAAAATCTGTTCTAAAATGTGTTCTATGGAATCTATGTTTATGCTTTTGAATAAATAAGAAAAGAAAGAAAAAAGAATCGTTTATTCAGAATCCCAGGAAGAACTAAAAGTGAGTGAGAATAGATAGAAAAGGGAAGAAGAGTATGTATGCATGCAGCACACGCACGCACACACGCACACACACACACACACACACATACATACATACACAGAAGCCAAGTCATGAAACACATCAAAAGAATGGAAGACATACCTCCTTCTGCTAACACTAAATATACCTAAATCATTCTTAACACCAATGCATCAGGTGCAAATTAAAACATCTGGATGTACCCAGTGAAATACTCAGGGAAAGTAAAGTAAGCAGCAGTGAGTGAAATCTTTAAGAGAACACCTGTGAAATGCTACAGACGTTGCCTAATAGCTCCATATTGAACCAGCCCTTATTCATTGTCCAGTGCTAATGATTTTTAACACTTTTATCAAAGATTGAAAATCTCCTGCTTGTGTTCATTCTCTTTCTCACCCTTGTCTCACTTCTCTGCATCTCCCTAAAGACATTTACTATAAAACGGTGCCTCTCACTTTAAAATAGTTTATCCATTCCTTCAGCTATTTCCTTCACAGTTGAATTCAATGCATCTGTGATGATGCAAGCATTGCCACAATATCCAATGTGATGACACATTATGGTTTCAGCAGATGGTAAAGATAATCGGTACAGATGCACTTAGGGAATAAGGGTCTGGGGACCTTAGAAATGTCTTTAGGTGGTAATAAAAAAGGAGTTGAAATATAAGCTTTCATCTGCCAAAATCTGGGAATTTGGAGTTTTCATCTAAAAATTCACCAAGTTGTCAACTGTGGAAGGCAAAAGAAAACAAAACAAAGAGCTAAACCTCTTCCATAACGCCTGTTATGGGAAATTATGGGAAGCAGCATGCCATAGGAGAAAACAGAGAAAACAGAGTGACTGGAGAGAGAGGACCAAGCTTTTATCCAGTGCTTATCTGTATGATCTTGAGAAGAGTCTTAAACTCCCTGAGTTAAACTCCTCTGAGATTTCCTGTATGTAAATGTTCATCATGTGCTACTTAATGAAGATGGAGAAAATCGTAAAGCCATAGCCAGGACCACTACAAATTTGTGCTACACAATCTCAACTGTGCCCTCACTGTCATGAGACAATCCTTTTACACCTCCTTAATTGATTCTATCCTACTGACCATAGTGAGTTTTCAAAGATTTTTAATCCCTCTTCAAACCTCACATGGCTCCCCTGCTCCCTCATTTTGTGTCATATTTCACTGAGAAAATCAATTTGCTGAGTTTCCTCTTCCTTTGTCTTCATTTCTCATCAATGAGTGGCATCTGCCACTTTCTCCTTTACCTCTCTCTCACACAAAGATGTGACTCTTTTTCTTATCAAAGTGAACTTCTCTATATGCACAAGTAACCTCATTATATTCCGCGTTCTACAGCAGCTTGTCCCCTCTAGGATCCCCACTTCCACTTAGCTTTAATCTCTTTGTGTGTTAGCTTCTTCCTCGCTGCCTGCATACATTCCCATATCTCCTCAAAACAAACAAACAAACGAAACAAAAACAATAAAACTCATTCTCAATTGGTCCATCCATCTCTGCTGTCATTCTCTTTGTTCTCTTTTGTGGGAGAACTCTTTAAGAAGATTGTCTATAACAAATACCTCCACTTACTTTCCTCTCACTCTCTTCCTATCCTCCCCTGCAGTCTGGCTTCTGACTTCATTGTTCAACTGAAACTGCTCTCTCCATCATTAAATCTGATCATTTGGAAAATATCTCAGTCTTTATTCTCTTTAACCTCACTGTAGCCTTTGACATTGTCAGTATTATTTCTGTGCAGATGATTCTCAGATTTATTTTTCACCTATGACCTCTCTACTGATCTCTAACTCTCAAATTAGATGTCTCATAGACATCTTAACCTCAACACATCTAAAACTGAACTCATCATCCCCCTTGCATATTGTCACATCTTCCAATCACTCTTATTGCCGTTGAGAATATGACCATCTTCCCAATCACCCAGGCGTGGAATCCAGGTCATCCTTAATTCCTCTGTTTCTTTTACCTCACATATCCAGTCATGTGTCAAATCCTGTCATCTCTACCTTCTTAGCACCTTTTTAGTTTCAATGTCTTCTCTCCTCTGACACGGCCACCACTCTGGTACAGGTCTTCACCTCATGCCTAGATTATTTCACTGGTCTTCTGGTTGGGCTCCTTGACTCAAATCTCTCCTCATGATCCAATCTAGCCTCCACTCAGCAGTCTGATCTTCTTAAATACTGAATCTGACCATGTCACACCTGTGTTCCATTCCATTGTCCGTTTCCAGGATCAAAACTAAATTCTACTTGGCTTTTAAAATTCTCAATAAACTGTCCCTTTCTTACTTTTTCAGTCTTGTTATACCTTCCTCTCCCCCATTTAATCTGTGATAGACTGATAGTGGACTTCTTTAATATGGCACTTAGGTTGCTCCCCTGCCTGGAACTTTCACCTTCCACCTCATTTCCCCCTCCTAGCTTCTCTGACTTCCTTCAAGTTTCAGATAAAGTCCCACATTTCCCAAGAAGCTTTTTCTGATCTTCTTTCATGGGAATGCCTTCATTTTGTTAATTAATTCCAATTTATCCTGTTTATATCTTGTTTGTACATAGCTGTCTTCATGTTATCTCTCCCATTGAACTGAAAACTCTTTAAGAACAGGGACTGTCCTCTGCTTTATTTGTATCTCAAGTGCTTAGCACACTGCTGGGCATATCATAGGTGCTTTATAAATACTTTTTTACTTATTACCAAATGAGAAGGTTGGGTTAGGTAGCTTCTATTTTTTTTTCTGGCTCTAGATCTATGATACTATGTTTGGTGGGCATTAGACTCTTCATTATAAGCCCAGATACCAAGTCATTGCACAGATAATTAACTAATTAAATAATTCATTACATGCTTTTTTACTTAACGGTCTGGCTATTCTCTAAGCCTGCCTTGCAGCAGGACACTCCTTTCAAATTCAATTAAAATTCCATTGTTAGTGATTTCAGAAACATGGACAGTCACCCCAAGTCACCCACTCCATTTCACATCACCTTCTAAATTGCAAATAGAGAGCATATATTTCTGCCTTGTTTTAAAGATGATATTTTGCAATAGAAGTAGAAGCAATTACTTGCTAGCCAAAAAGAGAGAAGAGAAATTTTACTGTTAATTGAAGTTATAAGAATTACTTAGACATACAAGATGTTTTGTAAAAAAAAAAGTGTCAGTTTGAATTGATGTTCATGGAGGTCACTGAAGATAGAATCAAGAGACTTATACATATTATTTCAAATATTGTATCATATCTTATGAAATTTTCAAATGTTAGGGAGAGTTATTTTTCTTTTAAACCTTTGTATTCTTAACACAAAGGAAGAATAAAAAAAAGAATTTTAAGCTTCCAAATAGCATTATTGCTTATTTGCCTGATTTGGGTAAATATCTATATTATTCTTTATCAAGTCAACACTCAATGATATAGTGTTGTGTTTGCATATAAAAGGTTTTGGCCATAAGCTTCCTCAAGCAATGTGTTCATTTCTAACCTTGTTTTCCAATACAAATATACTTTGGGTTGGGCTGGAGCCAGATTTCCTGACAGGTAGAGTCAGAAAACTAATAGAGTTAGTATTTCAGCTGCATTTTCTCCTTGCTTTTATAATACCATTAAGTTATGTTCGACTGAGGGAGAGTCTTCAACATAAATGGGTTATGAAAATAAACCTAATTAAGTAGATGGGCGGAAGCTTAGGCTATAGTTAGTGTTCTCAACATTGGAAACATCCTTTGCTTATAGAGCTCTAGGACAAATTTGTATAAGTAATGTATCTTTAAGTACGTTTCATGGTTGATCCAAATAACTTTGCTATGTTGCTTGCATCAGTACTTCAAAAGTTTCATGTTTTTAACAGCACGGGTCCTTCCTCCTTAGGCCCAGGTTACAACCTCCTTCGTGTCTTAATGGATCATCTGCATGGTTGGTTACGCTAAAATAATACATCACTTGGTGCCTGGCACTCCTTCTCTCTCCATACACATGTGTCTACATGCATGTGCATGTGTGTATATATGTATGCATTCATATAAATATATACACTCACTCATGTGTATATGTGCATATGTATTTATGTGTATGTATATATATGCGTATACACACATACATATGCATGTATGTATATATATCTTGGAAAGGCCTCTAGGTTTTCACACTGTGGTAACAGCCTTTGAGAGCAAAAGGTACCTCCATACCATAATACAGCAATATGGAACTTTTATTTTCTCTTTCCTCACATTACCCTTTTTAAATGAAGCACATTGAACATCTATTAGATGACACATTTGATCTTAGACTAGAGGACGTTGCCACATGTGTACTTGGGGAAAGCGCTAATGCATCACAGATACCTAATGAATCTTGAAATTTGGTACTGATTGAGGATCTCATTTTACTAAACTCTTTTTCAATATTTTATTGTTAAAAATGGTTAAGATAGTCCAATTTGACTGGAAAACAGGGAATGAAGGGAAGTAATGTAAAATAAGGTTAAAAGATATTTTAGAGCCAAACTATGGAGGAATATAAATGTTTAGCCAACTATTCAATACTTTTTCTTGAGACATCATGAAGACATTAAAAATTTTGGAGCAAAAATAAATAAACAAGTAAATTAGTTCTTTCTCATATATACAACAGTATATTATTCTGGGAAATCAGATGATTTTCTTTTATTTTTCTCTTTTTTAAACTTTAAGGACCTATGAATTCTACAGTGAGTCCTTTTCCTTCACTGATGCAGACTACAACACTTCTAGGCGTTAGTAGATGTATTGATGAATTACTATTAATTTAATTAATTAATTACTATTTAAGTAACAAGCAAATAAATGAAAAATCATCACATGGAAGCCAAACCTCTGATTTTAAGACTCTTTAAACTTAGGTAGATTGGTCTTCTGATAATGGACAAAGAGGCTATCACTGGACCTGTAGCCAAGACATTTATGGCTTGCTGAAACCTGTCAATTATCAAAATGTGTTTTCTTAATGTAGCCTTTAAGAAGTCAGGGTCACCAAGTAGAAGGGTTTTAATGGTGGTTACTTCTATTCATGGGGAAAAAAGAATAAGAATGCAAAAAATAGAGTTAAAAATAACCTATGTTCATCTGTATGGGTGTTCTTGGGATGGTTGGAAGTTGCTCTAATTTTCCTTTCCAATTTCCAAACCAAAACTGATGCAGAAAAATTGGAGGGGTTTTTAAGGACATAGCAAGTAACTATTCTTGCTCTTACTGCCAAACATAATTGTAAGGCTCAGAATAGGGCATGCTCTAGCCCCTCACTGAGCCAATCTTGTTTAAAATGGTTACTTAAATGTTGAGTTGGGCTATTTGCAAATCCTCTTGTACTTCATTATAAATACAATATTTTTCATTTCTGGACTTTGACAGAGCTGGAGTTAACCAGATGCTGCACTCTATTTCAGAAAAAGCTGTCACTGTAATACTGGATGGAGTTCTTCCCTGTGTACATATATCACTTTAAGTTTGAGATGAAAATGCCCCATATAAATGTAAGTTATTAACAGGATTAAGGACTTCACCAATGTGGGCTGATGCAAGGTACGCTAATAGTTCTGAAGAAGCCATTATGGTTTATGGTGTCAGTGATCTGAATGAGGCACTATAATAAGGACATCTTCCCTGTGACCCAGGAAAATATCTTTTATACCTACAGTAAGATAGAATGAAAGACATTAAACTTATGGAATGTCTTAAGTTCCAAAGCAGGGTAGAGGAATGTTAGGTGACCTTGTGAATCAAGCCTGTCAGTGCTGAGGGGCAGTAGCCTGAGATGGCACCAGAAAGTATCTTCACTTATTTATAAAGCTTCCTACTAATGCCTCAGAGGCTGCATAGAAAATTAAAATCCAATACTCAAAAACTCGGCAACCCTAAAAATCAAGTACAGAATTTATAGTGGGAAAAAAAAGAATTTCCTGAAATAATCTCTCTCTCTCTCTCTCTCTCTCCCCCCCCCTCTCTCTCTCTCTCACACACACACACACACATACACACATACACACACGCAGAGAGAGAGAGAAAGAGAGGGAAAGAGACAGAGACAGAGATAGAGACAGAGACAGAGACAGAGAGAATTCCTAACATGACACTTTGAGGTAGGTATTGTTTTCCCTCATATAAAAAGATAGGAGAGGGAAAAGGCTTGGGTTGGTTAAGTGACTTGATCATAAAGAGCTAACTTATATACATTAAAGTAGGATTTGAACCCAGGTCTCATAACTTCAAGTTCAACAGTATTTTCCATTAGCTCGGTGCCTCTGGATGCACTGGCCAACTTAGAACTCCTTTTTTTTTTTTTTTATGATTCTTTCCTTTAAGGAAATCCCTTATACCTTCAGCTTTCACTTTCAAAAAAGCCATACAAATTAGATATTTTTTTGCATAAGCTGTACACATACACATATGCATATTTTGAACTTGTGATTTTATGGATTTTATCACTATAGGGAATACCCAGTGAGGAAAATCCCTCTACCAAGGCAGTATTTTGGGCAGGGTCACACTGTCAGTATCTGTCAGAGGCAGGGCTTTCCTCAATTTGAGGCCCTCTCTCTCTATATATATTGCATCCCACTGCTTCTCAAAAATATGGCTGAAATATTAACATAAAGATATTGTCATATATATGTATATATTCCAACTTTACATTTACTCATACATATGTATATGTATATATGTCTGTCTATATGCAACATGTGTATACGCACATATGTGTCTGTCTCCATATAGCTTTCTATATACCTATATATGAAGCAAGGCTTGCAGGAGACAATATATTCTACTTCTGTCTCATCCTTGTTTATCCTCTCACCCTGGAACTTAGCAGTTTTCTTCTTGCTGCTGAAGATGCTATGCTGTTTGACTTTTGGGGATGTTTCTTGATTTGTATGTGTTGTGTTGCAGTAGACTCCAAAGGGGAGTTAGAATCAATATGCTTAAGCAGCAGCACTGATAGGGAAATTAGGGCTTGTGGTAAGTGAGAAACGGTTTGGAAGAAATGAAAAGAGCATATAAAGGACCAGAAACTAATCCATAACCACACGTCTTTTCTAATGTTCATTTCCACAGGGCCAGGAGGGCTTATTTTGTATGTCACTCAGGTTTAATCTTGACTTCCTCAGGTGTAGATCGAATTCCTTATCCCAGCATTCTCTTCAGACGGGAGTGCCCCTGCCCCCTTCCTGCCCTTCCTCCACACCAGTCATTGGTCATCTGGCAGAGATTATTCCTCCAGTTCCACCTTGGAGCCTGATTATCGAATCAACTGCTACACATTATCACTCCTGCTCAAAATAGCTAGGATAGGTATTTTACTATAAATTTGGAATATTTATCTTGAAGAAGATGAAGCTAGGGTATGGGGCAGGTGAATAGTAGCCTTCACGTATTTATTTGAATGTATTTGACGATTTATTTATTTGAAATCTGGTGTGTCCTTCAAGCAGCAAGGTGACACAGTGGATAGAGCACTGAAACTTTAGTCAGGAAGACTCATCTTCATGAGTTCAAATCTAGCCTCAGATACATACTAGCTGTGTGATCCTAGGCAAGTCATTTTAACCCTGTTTGCCTCAGTTTCCTTATCTGTAAAATAAGCTGGTGAAGGAAATAGAAAACTACTTCAGTATTTTTGCCAAGAAAACCACAAGAACACATCTTGGACCAGAGACAATGATTGTAAGCTGCTTATTTCAATTCATTTTAATTGTAAAAGGGATAAGGATGTTTGCTATGGTAGCTGAAGGATGGGCAAATAGCACCAACTTCACCCTACCCACTCCATTCTTACTCAGCATAGCCCAGTAACGGCTGTTAGAGGTGTGAAGTAGGTTGAAAGGCCAATTGAAAAGAGGCATGTGTTTATCAACAACCACCAACATACTCAGTAAAAGGTGTTAGTAAATGGAGGATGATACATGATACAGCTTGAAGCATGTGAAACTCAGAACTTCTAATTACCAGAAGTCTTTTCTTCCCTTTGTGGAGTTCTAATAAAGTTTTCTGTAGGTATAGCTCTCTGTTGGATATGAGTGTCAATGCCCTTGTAGAATTTCAAATCTGCATTTCCTCCGTATATTTAGTTTATCCTTAGTATGTCTCTCTGTTCCTGATGCAGATGTTTCTGGCCATTGTTGCTCTGAGAGTGTTGCGCCAACTCCATTGACCACTGTTATTGATGCTTAAGGTACTTTTAGTTCTTATTTTTCAGTGTTCACAAGGTTATACATATCCTATTTCATTCTTTCTCTGAATAGTTATTTTTCTTTTCTTGGGAGACTTTGTATTTGCCATTGACATGTCTCTCTATTTCCAGCTGGATGCACTGTTTCCTATGAGTCTATTTGCTCTACTAACACGCTTAATAAGTGTGGGGGGTGTGGGGAGAGGGGGGAGTGACTCTCTCTATTCTCTCTAAGCTCCTATTCAGGTAACTGAATTTCTTAGTTCTCATATTTTGTAGTTCTCTCTTATTAAACTGGCTAGCTCTGTTTTTACAAGAAGACTGAGTGATATAACCTGTTCCTCTCAATCTATCATAAGCTGTTTCCTATATGTCATCACAGCAATAGATAGGGTGAAAATTCAGTAACAAAATAGCTGAAAATGTGTTGATTAGTCCCCAAAGCATGTTGGCCAGGGCAGTCTCACAAAAGCTGTAGAAACCTCACTCAGTAGTACGTGACAATTGTAGCAGCAGCAGCAGCAGCAGTGCCAGGCACTTTGCTGAGTACTTAGGAACATCTCATTTGATTCTCATAGCAATCCTTGGTGGCAGGGGAAGGTGCTGTTAGGGTCCACATTTTCATTCAATCAGTGGAAGAAACTGAGGCAGACAGAGGGTAAGTGATTTGTCCAGATTCATTCACCCTGCTTAAGCCTGAGGCTTAAACTGAACTCAGGCTTTCCTAACTCCAGACCCATCACTCTCTCCACTGTATCACCTAGCGGCCTAAAAGAGAAGTTTTAATGTCTACAATAGCTATGAAGGCCGAGTGGATAAGAAGGGGAAAGGAAGTTCTAGAGTCATGCCAAAAGCATCCATGAGAGGTAGAGTTAAGAACAGCTAAGGCATAACAGTTTTGAGGAAAAAACAAACAAACAAATAAAAACACAAACAGGTTGCAGGCCAGATTTGACCCTTAGGCAAGTCTTCCTGACCCCTGTTGTAGGTTGACGTAGGTGACTGTCAAAATTTCACTGCTTATAAGGTCTGGATTCTTCTCTTTTATTTGAGTCAAGGTCATTAAATGCCTTTAATATCTCCCAGAGAGAAGGGTGAACATTTTCCTCCCCCCACAACAAATGCCTAGACACTTTGAATCATCCAGAAGAATCACCATCCAATGACTATAGCTAGTATTTCTATTTCACTTCAAGATTTGAAGAGATGTTTGCAAATATCATCTCATTTGACCCTAAAAGAAGAGGTAGCTGCTGTTACTATCATAATTTTACAGATGAAGAAACCAAGGTAGAAGTTGAGCGACTTGCCGAGGAACACAAACATAGCAAGAAACTATATGAATAAGTCTCTAATAATTTTGAAATGACCAAAAAGACCTTTTGGGTTATTGAATGAAAGGCACAGATGAAAGAGAGTTAAGAATGATGCTACTAAATTTTTACCCTTGTCATTCATCTTACTATATTACCTCAATAAAAAACTTGCTTAATTGATTTATGAAGCCCTTAGGTGGTGCAGTGGATAGAGTGCCTGGCTTAGAGCCAAGAAGACTCATCTCACATAGACATATGTAGGCATACACACATATACATATGTGCACTACTTGCATTTACATATAGAGACATGCAGGTGGTACAGTGGATAGAGCACTGGGCCTGGCACCAGAAAGTTCTAAATTCAAATCCTGCTTCAGACGCTTATTACCTGTGTGACCATGGGCAAGTCACTTAACTTCTGTTTGCCTCGGTTTCCTTATCTTTAAAATGGGGGTAATAACACCACTTACCTCCCAGGATTGTTATGAGAATCAAGTGAGATTTTATTTGGAAAGCGCTTTGGAAACCTAAAAGTACTATATAAATTGCAACTACTATTCTAATTATATGACATTATATTATAACTTTTTCAAAGTACTTTCCAAATATTAACTTATTTGATTCTCACACCAACCTTGGGAAGTACTTGATATTACTCTGCCCATTTTACAGCTGAAGAAATTGAGGCAGATAGATGTTAAACAACTTGTTCAGCATCACACGGCTCACAAGAATCTGAAGCTTCATTTGAACTTTGACTCCAGGGCTATCCACTGCACCACCTCATCATTATGCAATACTATGTATAACTGTAGATGGTACATGAAATAGGGCGGAATGAATCTGGAACTCAGTAAATGCTGTAGAATTTAGTTTAAAAGTTAATTACTGACCTGTGACTAGAATGTAGTGAGCTCCTTTCTGAAGTAATTATTCCTTTTTGAACAAAATCTTTGATGGCCTCTTTTGTATTCTTAAGGATATGCATTAATACATTCATTCAATAAGCACTTACTGCAATCTACTGCGCTATTCTAGGTCTTTTATTTTCCTCACCAAATAAATTTTGTTATTTTTTTCTAGTTTTGTAAAGTATTCCCTTGGTATTTTGATTGGCAAAGCACTAAATCTATAAATTTAATTTAGGTAATATTGTCATATTTTATAACATTGATATGGCCTAGCCATGAACACTTAACATTCTTTCACTTATTTAACTCATTATTTCTTTAAATTTTTTTTATTATTGTATCTATATAGTTACTGAGTGTATTTGACTCCCAGATATATTGTGCAATTTATAGTTATTTTCAATGGGATTTCCCTTCCCATTATTGCTTCTTGAATTTTGGTGTTATTATATAACTATGACTGAGAACTATCAAGTATATGGATCATCATGGGAAATTCCTAGCACAATATAAATTTATAACTGTATCACAAATATGTCTCCTATTATTGCTTCTTGAATTTTGGTGGTATTGTATAATTATGGTTGAGAACTACCAAGTATATGGATCACCATGGGAAACTCCTAGCACAATATAAATTTATAACTGTATCACAAACATGTCTCCTATATAAATGAAATACAATTCTTAGCAAAAATCTTAGAAATCTAGCACAATGATAACTGAAAGAAGATAGCAGTGGATTAGCAGTCAAAACCTATCCTTGACCCAATAGGCCCTATATTGACCCAAATCTACATGGATTTTTGGATTTTCTACATCCTATCAAATAAAGAGGAAAAGAAAACACTAAATACTGATGGTTTCTTCTTCTTCGCCTACCAAAAACAAAGCTTCTGTCCACAGAGAACTGGAGTAATTATTATGCCCCCCATTCCATTGTATTTTATTTTCCAAAAGAGAAGGAAGCAAAGAAAGAAAGGAAGAAACCCCAATAACCTGCCACCCTTGAGAAAAAGCAGAGCATGTTCAGAACAAAATCAAGAGACTGATACTCTCATTTTGAACAAATGGGAAGGGGGAAAGGTCAAGAGAGATATCCTTGAAATTCTGTGTTTTAAATCTTACTACTCTTAGTCAACAATTCACTTCCTCTTACAAGAATCCAGGACTTCTCCTTAGCTACTCCCTGGGGGTGAAATAATACCCTTTCTTTCTTCATTCCAATAGCTCTTGAAAACTTCATGTCCTTTCTCTCTCTCTCTCTCTCTGTCTCTCTCTGTCTCTGTCTCTCTCTCTCTCTCTGTCTCTTCCTCTCTTTCTCTCTGTCTCTGTCTCTCTCTGTCTCTCCCTCTCTCTCTCTTTGTCTCTCTCTCTCTGCCTCTCTCTGTCTCTGTCTCTCTCTCTCTGTCTCTATCTCTCTCTCTCTCTCTGACATGGACCCCTTTGGAAGCCTGGTAGTCTATTGACTGCTTCTCATAATATAGTTTTTAAATGCATAAAATAAAATACACAAGACTCTAAAGGAAAACAATTATATTGAAATGCAGCTATTGCTTGGTTGGTTAGTTGTTGTCCATTTTCAAAGAGGACCAAAATGACATCACTATGATCAAGTCAAGTTTCAATGTGTCCAAACGTGACTGATTAGACCAATATGAGCTCATAATGCTCTGCCACAGATTGGACACAAATAGTCCATGTGAACATTTGGGGTGGGTACTCCAAATTTGTGCATCCTTTGTTTCCTTTGAACTGTTTCAATTCTGCTTCGTTCATAGAGCACAGCACCTTCTCTGAAGTGGGCATGCCATGCTCAGTGGTCCTGTGCCAGTGTCTCCCACATCACACAATCAATTCCAAAGTTCTTGAGAGAGAACTTGGGAGTGTCCTTGCATCACTTCTTCTGACCACCATTAGTCAATGATTCACATTTCTTCTTACAAGAGTTTAGGACTTCTCCTCAGCTACTCCCTTGGGGGTGAATTAATATATCCATTCCTTCTTCATTTCAATAGTTCTTGAAATCTTAATTCTCTCTCTTTTATCCTTCTCCCTCTGGGTGTTTGTGTGTGTGTGTGTGTATGTGTGTGTGTGTGTGTGTGTGTGTGTGTGTGTGAGATGGACCCCTTTGGACATCTAGTAGCCTACTGACTGTTTCTCATAATATATTTTTTAAATGCATAAAATAAAATACACAAGACCATAAAGGAAAACAATTACATTGAAATGCAGCTATCAAAGTGTGCAGCATGAACCCCTCTAGCTATAACAATGGAAGAGGTATTTCTTTTGGAAACAAAAGTCAGTTTTGAAACGAAAGAAATTCAGACCTGTTTGGGACTATTACTGTATTTGTTAGAGTAAAATGAAGGAAAAGGTAGATTATGCTATGTCTTGTCCAAATCATCTTTAAGTCACCTAGAAAGTGCTGCATAATTCTGCTGTTTCTAAGTTTGACCAAGATGAGGGAGCTCTGTAATAATTCCAACTATATTTTTAAAAATTTATTTATTTAACTTTTCACATTCATTTTCACAAGATTTTGGGTACCAAAATTTTCTCCCCATTTGTCCCCATCCCCTCCCCAATACACTGAGCATTCTAATTACCCATATCACCAATCTGCCTTCTCTTCTTCATCCCTCCTTTCCCTTACCCCATCTTCTCTTTTGTCCTGTAGGGCCAGATAACTTTCTATTCTCCATTACCTGTATTTCTTATTTCCTAGTAGTAAGAACGATACTCAACGGTTGTTCCTAAAACTTTGTGTTCCAATTTCTCCCCATCCCTCCCTCCCCACCCATTCCCTTTGTGAAGGCAGGCAATTCAATATAGGCCATATCTTTGTAGTTTTGCAAGTGACTTCCATAATAGTCGTGTTGTGTAAGACTAGCTATATTTCCCTCCATCCTATCCTGCTCCCCATTGTTGCTATTCTCTCTTTTGATCCTGTCCCTCCCTGAGTGTTG
>CM053769.1:191060445-191086126 GCA_028658325.1 Potorous gilbertii
GATAATTTCATGAAGGATGATGTCTAGGCTCTTTTTTTTGATCATGGCTTTCAGGTAGTCCCATAATTTTTAAATTGTCTCTCCTGGATCTATTTTCCAGGTCAGTTGTTTTTCCAATGAGATATTTCACATTCTCTTCCATTTTTGTCATTCTTTTGGCTTTGTTTTGTGATTTCCTGGTTTCTCAGAAAGTCATTAGCTTCCATCTGTTCCATTCTAATTTTGAGAGAACTATTTTCTTCAGTGAGCTTTTGCACCTCTTTTTCCACTTGGCTAATTCTGCTTTTGAAAATGTTCTCCTCATTGCTTTTTTGAACCTTCTTTGCCAATTGAGTTAGCCTATTTTTCAAGGTGTTATTTTCTTCAGCATTTTTTTGGGTCTCCTTTATGAAGGTATTGACCCATTTTTCATGCTTTTCTTACGTCTCTCTCATTTCTTTTCCCAGTTTTTCCTCCACCTGTCTAACTTGATTTTCAAAATCTTTTTTGAGCTCTTCTATGGCCTGAGCCCATTGGATATCTATTTCAGATGTTTTGGATACAGAGGCCTTGACTCCTATGTCTTTACCTGATGGTAAGCGTTGGTCTTTTTTGTCAGAAAGGAATGGTGCAATCATCTGTTCCCCAAGAAAATAACCTTCTTTGGTCTTATTTTTTTCCCCTTTTCTGGGCACTTTCCCAGCCTGACTTCTGAGAGTCCTCTCCACCCCTGGCCTAAATCTGCCCAGCTAGTGCTTGGGGTCTGAGATTCAAATGCTGCTCCCCAGCCTTAGGGCTTTCAGCGGCCAGCTGGCTGCTATTCTGGGTAAGATTAAATCAGGTTCTCAGGTGTTGGCAGGGCTGCCTCCCAGTATCAGTTCCCTCAGGGGGTTTATGCAGAGATCTTTTGTAATGGAGCTGCTGGCTGCCGAGCTCTTTCCTGCTCTGGGAGTCTCTGGCCACCCGCTGCCTGTGCCGCTACCTCAGCTGCTGCCTTCCAAGGGAGCCTTAATCCAGGAGACACCCTACTCCCCTCCCAGCCTGTCTCTCTCACTGACCTGTGAGTCTGTGGGTGGAGGGACCTTCGTGGCCGCTGGAGATTCCATCCCTGAAGCCTGCTCGGATCTGCTTGCTCCTCTCAGTGTCACGTGGCCAGGGCAGGGCAGGGCTCCACTCCTGTCTGATGGATGATGGACCTTTGGGATCGGTTTTTCAGGGCTCTCTGGAATGGAAATCTCCTTCACTGTGTTGCTGTATGGCTTTCACTGTTCCAGAATTTTTGGGAGTTCTTTTTAGAGGAAATCCATGCGCTGTGGGTTCGGAGTTGGCATATGTGAGTCTTTCTACTCCGCCATCTTGGCTCCACCCCCCAATAATTCCAACTATTTGATGATTAAACCCCTTAAGTTAATAAAGATTGCTGATGTGAAGTCTTCTATAGAGGAAAATGAACAGAACCAGATTTTGGGCTTAGTATTTCTGACTTTTTGATCCTAGAGGCCTGGATCTTTCTCCTTTGGTAGTGAAGTGAACTCCATGTAGGAAATGGGATAATTGTAATTTTCTTCTGGCTTTTCATTTCTAGGATATGGCAGCATGTCCTGGATTTTATGCACAGAGACAGTTAGTTTAAGAATCATAGTTCTTCCAGAAAAAACATGACATAAAAAAACCCTACTCAGACTTCTAAATACAAAAACAAATTAGTGTCAGTAGAAAGAACACATAGATAGATTACTTCCAGAGAAAACAAAACCAAACAAAACACCAGCACAATACTATGCTTAAAACACCAGGATACATCTTGTCATTAAAGTTGAGACTTTCATTGAAAGACAACAAACACATTTCGAAATGAACAAAAGGAAGGCCTTCAAATATGAAGGAAATGATATTAGAACATAAAATTACTTGGCACCACTAGAAACCAAAGAATGGAATATAATTGTATATTTTAAAAAGTAGACAAATTCAAACCACAATCCTAAATGACCTATCCAACATATGTGATCCTAATTGTCATGAAAAAAGACAGTCAGCCAGCAAGAGAGACATTTGAATCATTGCTGAAAAAACAGCAGTCGACATCAAAAAGGACTCGTGCTGTGTATTTAGGTTGCTAATACTAACCAAATGAAAGTTTAAAAAAGAAACTGAAAATAAGTATCATTACCA
The DNA here is from genome assembly GCA_028658325.1 of Potorous gilbertii. Classification (NCBI taxonomy): domain Eukaryota; kingdom Metazoa; phylum Chordata; class Mammalia; order Diprotodontia; family Potoroidae; genus Potorous; species Potorous gilbertii. The sequence goes on from CM053769.1 coordinate 191,062,600, forward strand.
AGTAAAGAATAAGTCATGAAATACATTATCTCAAGCTTGAAGATTATTATTTTTAAATGCAAAGACTCATCCAAAAGGTAAAAAATGAAGGACTATTTTTAAAGTCCACAAAGGGATACAGATGTATAGCAGAATTAAAAACAATAATGTGAAAGTAGAGCAGCAGAACTGAATCACTACGGACTAAACAGCGTAACTTGTTAATAGAATATAATTCATGGTTCAAATTTACAGAGTGGGAAGGTGAAAAATTGAAGAGAGGGAAGGTGGAGGACTGTGGGGGAATGGGTGATATACCTTTATCACATCCATGAGCAAACAACAAAAAGATGACAACTTCTGTAGTCTCTCATTAAGATGAACTAACAGAGAATGGGAGAAACAGCATAAGGGAGGGATTGAGAGTGGCTCCTTGGAAAGGGAGGGTCTCTGTCCAACAGGAGAGAGTATATCCTAAAAACAAGAACAATCATAGTGGGCAGAGAGGAATATGTGATTACAAAAGGAAATGGGGACCTTATGATGGGTTCAATGATGATATGGTACATTTAAAACCATCTTATCCCAAGAATTTTTGTCCCTCTATCATGGGCAACAACTTTTTTTATAAGCAAAGGGGCATGTGAAATCCCAGGGTCAGCTGGTACACAGAAGGAGGGGCAGGGAAATGTAGTTCAGATATGAAATAACATGGGACAGTGGGAAGGAATACAGTAAAAGGGAGGGAAGAGAAAAATTCCAGATTTCATAATTAGAAACACAGTGTAATTTTTACTATGGGACAATCAGTCACCGGACAAACATTTATTAAGTGCTAATTATGTTCCTGCTAATTAGGCACTGCTTCTATATGTGATGTATAATAGAATAAAGGGATTTGGGGCAAGATCTAAATATAAAAACAAAGAAATTGGTTATAGCATATAAAGTAGACATACACAAACTATGATAATTGATTAGAAGAAGAAATTCAAGCCTGATAATTCAGAATCTTTCATTGAAAAAACATAAAGATGTTAGAGGAGTAAATAAAGATAAAGATGATGAGTCAGAGAATACAATTTTAGGATAGGAAGGGAAGAGAATAAAAAAAAGGGGGATAAAGGACAGATAGTCTTACCAAAAAGGTCCAGGAAAAAAATCTATTAAACATAAAAAATTGGAGGAAAGGATAAGAGGAAAAAATATTGAACTAACTAAAATTCAAAGGGATAAAGAAAGAACAAAAGATGAGAATAGATAATTAAACAAAGAAAAAGAAACCATAATTTAAGTAAAACCTTCAAACTAGAGCAGAGAATAACAAATGAAAGTAGGGAATAGGAAGGAAGAGATAGAGCCTCTGCTAGAGGTCTATTAAAATAGACTGTACAAAACTAACTACATCAAAATACTGGTTTAGAAGAGGAAGGTGATTTAAAATAAATTTAAAAAACACTAGACATACAAATTGGGAAAAACAATCTAACTCATAACATTTAATATGTACAGATTTTATAATTAAAGTGAAAGAAAATAGGACAAGAAAACAACCTGTTGCTTACAAGAAATTCATCTTCAAAACAAAGCCATATGTGAAATGAAGATGAAAGATTGGAAAAAAAATTATTATGCACAATGTAATATTAAAAAAGAGTTGTGATCATGCTACCTGAGAAAGGAAAAATAAATATTCACCATGTCAATGGAGATAAACAAGGACATTAATTTATACTTTTCAATATGTTTGACAACTGCTTGAATGAAGACATAGTTGATGTATTTATGAAAACTGCAGAAGGCTTAAAGCTGGGAGGAATAGCTAATATATTGAATGAGTGAGTGAATGAAATACACTTGTTAGTATTTACTATGTGCCTGGGGCTATTTTAAATGTTAGGGTTACAAATAAAATACAAGATAGTTTTTGCTTTCAAACATTTTTTATTGTAATAGGAAGAAATAAACCATATAAGGGAGTCATGGAAGTAGAAGGGTATTTTTGTCTGGGGAAGTCACAGTGGCAGGTAATAGAACTTGTAGGGTGCCTTATTGATATGCTCTTTTCAGCAGCATTGGTAATGTTCACTTAATTACTGTCCTCAAATTAAAATATGGAAAAGAAAAGGGTAAATAAGGAATATTTAGAGCAGATGACAAGGATCTAGGCAAAGTCAAGTGTGATTGGGGTTTGGGTCTGGCTAGATATGATGTAAATGAGTTGGGGCTCATATACTCCACAGTGGCAGAAGCAGTAGTTGTGTCCATATCACAGAAGTTCTCAGAAGGTTAGATTATTAGTCCCAGTGTACTATGAAGGAATTTTAAAATATGTGTATGTGTTTATATATAAAGTGACTCACACAGTTTCATAATTCACAATGCAGGGGATGGGGGATGGGATATAGATAGCCAATAGTATGTAGAAAGAAGTTCTCAGAGTTTTAAAGAACTGCCAGATTATCCTAAGTAAAAAAACCTTTAAAACCCTAGATGAGTTGGAGTGTCATCATATTCACAACAAAGTTGATCACTGAAGGGCATGATGGTGGAATGGAACAAGTATTACTGAACTGGGAGTCAAAAGGTCTGACAATGCTAACTACTACCCGTTGGACTTTAGGCAAGTCACTTATCCTCTATGGGCCCCAGTTCCTTCATTTGTAAAATGAAAAAGTTGCTCTTTGTGAATTCTTGAGAATCCTTTCAGCTCTAAATGCATTATTTAAATCTTGATGTATTCTGTCCTTGCCAGAACACATCTGGAATATAATATTCACTTCTGACCACTGCATTTTCAAAAGAATATTAATCAACTGAAAAGTACCCAGAGCAGGAAAACAGGGACATTGGTGGAACTAGGGATCATGATGTCCAAAGATTCATTCTTAGTACTCTCTCCATTCTCAAATGATACTGTTTCAGTTTATTGGTTTACATATTGCACTATCCCTTCCCCAGTCGAATGTAAACTCCCTGAGGGCAAGAATAATTTTATTTATTTCTGTTTCCTTGGTGCATAGCACAGCATCTGGATAATAGGTAGTTAGTAGATATTTGTTGAATTGAATTGAAAGAACTAGGAATGTATAAAGAAATATTTTTGGTGGAGGACATGGTACCTGCCTACAAATATTTGACAACTAAGAGAAGGAAGTAAGATTAGATTTCTGTTTCATTGCAAACATCATAAACATGAACAAATCGAGGCAGTTGCAGTCAGAACCACACACAAAAAAATGGAATGACATGCTTTAGAAAGTATTAGGTTACTCATCATTGGAAGTCTTTAAGTGAGTTTTGTATGATACCTTGCAGAAAATACATGATAGTGAAAAAATTATTGCACCTATGTTCCTCTTAGACACATTCAATTCATTTGTCTCAGACTACATTTGCTCAGGACATTGGGCATACTTTCTCTTTCTACTTTCTTTTTCCCCTGAAACTTTACACAGTCCACTATACTCCCAATGTGGTTGACCCTCCTTCCCTCCCTCCCTCCCTCCTTTCCTTCCTTCCTCCCTTTCTTCCTTCCTTCCTTCTTTCCCTGTGATTCTGAGATAACTCTAAAAATTATTCAACAATGACTTACATTAATATCCTTCAACTCAAGTGTCATGGAAAACAGGATTCCTCTGCCCAAAGCAAAGCACCCCCCTCCCAAGTCCCTCTGCCTGCCCTTTCCTGATTTTGATCTTTCTGGCTGCCTTTGATGTTTATCTTAGCCAGGCTTGTTAAAACAACAATAACAGCACAGATTAAGATGATGTCACTCAGACTCATGCTATGTTCCTCCCTCTCCATCATCCTCAGCTCTCAGGCTGTACATAGCCATCATTGTCACCACCACCACCACCACCATCATCATCAGTAGCAGCAGCAATATAATCATCACCATAGATAGGTAGCTAGATAGCATTTATATAGCACTTTAAGGTTTGTCAATTACATATGAATTTATTTGACTCTCCAGACAAAAATAACATAATGGCTAGCATTTGTACAGTGCTATCCCCATAAAAATGCTAGCGCACATGTTTGTTTTTAAAATATAATCCAAACTTAGGACATATTTGCTATTATTATTATGTCTGTTTTACAGATAAGGAAACTGAGACATATCATTTAAGTGATTTGCCATATTATAAGTGAATAGAATAAGTGTCTGAGGCAGCTTTTGAAATCAGATGTTCTTAATATCCTGTCCAGTGTTCTGTATACCAAACCTCTTAGCTGCCTTGTCTGAATGTACCTGAATAAGTATTTGGATATACACTTGACTATAGATGAATAGGTATAATAACCTGAAAGCATATACATGAATAGGTAAAAACACTCTAATCTGTGCTGGTAACTCTTCCCCTTCCAGACTCTGGAGACATGGCTGTTGGCCTGAGAATAATGAGTAACGTTGGAGTAAAAACTGGAGATTTTTAACTAATGAGACTTTTGAAGAAACCAGGGGTTTGTATTGCTGCTTACAACTGGGCATAAGCATAACAAAATTTCCTTAAACCAACTGAAGGTTACACATTGAGGTAATTTCTTATCTGGTTCAGTGCTATTATTCCTTTTCATCCTTAACCCCTGTCTTTACTTCTTGCTAGCTGCTATTTGGTCCCCAGAGGCAAAACTACTTTACATGGAGTGGAAGTTTCGGGGAGTCAGAATTCAACTGGACCAAAGAAGAAAATAAACCAACACAAAACTTCCTAACAATTACAGAGGGACAAAAGAATAGACTGCAATGTGTTTGAATCACACAGAAAGAAAAGGTCCAAAGGAATCCCAGAGAATCAGGGATAGCTTTGAAAATAACATGTTAAATTTAGTATATTCAGAAAAAGAGAAGGAAAAAGTAAGTAAATAGATATTCCCAGTTTTATATACAATCCCCTCTGTGCTCTTTGTGTTTGGAAATGCTCATCTTAGCTCAAGTTTACAATATTTTTTAAATGAAAACCAAAGTACATAATGAATTTCTTATCTAGAAGCAGCTGCTGGTGAGGTGGGGAGAGTGCTGCACCTGGAGGCAGGAAGATGTATTTAAATTTGGCCTGAGAGACTGCTTGTGTGACCCTGGGCAAGTCAGTCACTTAACCTCTGTCTGGTTTCTCAACTGTAAAGTTGAGATAATAGTAGCTCCTATCTTCCAGGGTTATTGTGAAGTTCAAATGAAATAATGTTTACAAGAAGCACTTAGCACAGTACCTGGCACATGGTATAAATGCTTCTTCTTCTCTGCATCCCTTCCCCTTCACTCCATCTCCCACAATATGTATCTGTGTACATCTTATATACATTGAGTTATATTGAATGCTACCATCCTATGATTCCAGGTTTTTTTTCTGATTACACTTACAGCTCATCAAGGTATTTGTTCATTTTTTCATCTTGGCTTTTTCCTATTGTGGTTCCATCCCTAACCTATTCAAAGGACTTCTTTTGGGCAATAAACTCAGTCACCCACATATTAAACTGGTTACCATCAGCACAATTAACTCTGTTCAGTATAATACCAGAATGAGTACTTTGTGTATTGTCTTTCTCTGCCTTAATCGTTCTTTTTCTACCTGACATTCTCCCCCCCACACACAAGTAACAGTAGGAAAATCCGGGAAGTCAATCATTAATAAGACTTTATTTATCTATGCATCAAATATTCAGAAGGGGATAATCTAACCTCTCTCCTGATCTCCAGACTCATGTCTCCAACTATTAATCCTCTAGATGATGTACTGGACATCTTAAACATAGCACATCCACTATTGAACTCATGGTCTTTCCCCCCAAATTCTTGCCTTTTCCTAACTTCCCTATTACCATGGAAGGTACCACTATCTTCCCAGTCATCCAAACTTGAAACCTAAGTGTCGTCTTCAACTCCTCACTATCTTATCATGTCTAATAAATTGTCAAATCCTCTCATTTCTACCTTTTTTAAGATCTCGCCTATTTATACCCTCTTTTCTCCTCTAATGATACACTACCCTGGAATCTTATCATTTCAAACCTAGAATACTGCAATAGACTTCTGATTGGTTTTTCTGCTTTTTCTCTCCTCACTCTGATTGATCCTTTACTTACCTATCAATTGATCTTCCAAAAGCACAGGTCTGACCATATCATTCCCTATTTAATGAACACCATTGGCTTTCTATTATTTCTAAGGTGAAAAATAAAACCCCATTCAACTCCTCATAAAAATTCTTCATAAGCTGACTCCTTGCTACCATTTCAGTCTTCTAATACGTTACTTGCTTTTACACTTTGTGGTCCCTGACCCTTTTGCTGTTTCTTGTACCTGGTCTTCCATTTCCTAACTGAGCATTTTTACTTGTTGGCCCCTATTCCTGGAACTGACCTCCTCATTTATGCTTCCTACTTTTTCTGGCTTCCTTCAAATATCAAATAAAATCTCACTTTTGGTAAGAATACCCTTTACCCAATACCCTTTAATTCCAGTGTCTTCCCTGTATTGGTTATTTCCAATTTGTTCTATATCTAGCTTATTTGTGCTCAGTTGTATGTGTGTTTTTGTAGATCAATAAATGGTTGCTGCCTGGTTAACTGACAGAGAATGGCAATATGTTAGATAATGATCTGGTCTCTCAAAAACATTTTCTTACAAAGAGCATCATCTATATGATCAAAAGGGACTAGTAATGTCTTCATCTTCACAGGATTTTCTGACAGGGTTTTCTAAATTATATAGTAAAATCAGTCTTGGGCCTACAGAAGTCTGGCTTCAAATTTCATTTCTAACCCTGAATAACTGTGGGACTAGGGACAAGGAAAAGTCTTTATTTATCCTAGAGTTTTCTCATGTGTATTAGAGGGGAACAGAGTATCAATCCCAGTTGTATCTACCTCATAGGGTTGTTATGAGGATTCACTGAGATGATGTATTGAAAGAACTTGGCAAACCTTAAACCTTAAGTGATATTAGTTGTTATCACTGTTATTAGTCAATATTTTAGCTATTATTATTCCTTTCTGTGAATATTTAAGTAGATCATGCTAATGCTACACACTATGTCAAATAATGGAATAGAGTTAAGCATTTATTAACAACTCTCTATATTGAAAAAATGGATCCTGGCATTATTGTTAAATTGAGTCCTTCTAAGTGACTCTTAAGATGAGCCATTTGCTATATTGTTAACGTGGCAGAAAAGAAAGTATGTAAAACTTGATATTAGAAGATGTAGTTTCAAGTTTTGCTACTGCCATTTATAAGCTATGGGGAATTGGGAGAATTACTTTAACCTCTCAGTTCTTTCACCTGTAAAATCGGGATGAAAATAATATTTTATACTCTCCAGAATGTATTAAGGGTCAAATGAGATGAATTATGTGAAGTTTCTCAACTTCATGATGATATTAATACACATTCTTATAAATGTTTTCATAACAATATTATGTGATTTCTAGTATAATCATGGTCAGACTCAGTTCAGGTTTGCAGAACTAGTTATGTGGTATTATTTAAGGAGCAATGACATTTCCTTGGCCCAAAATGTCAATTGATATGAATGTTAAAAACTCCTCCAATTGTCCAATGTCTATAAAGAAAGTTTCTTCTAAAAGAATAAAAAATTATGCCCTAGAAATTTATTATACCATTTTCTCTCTCTTTTGACACCTTCCTCTTTCTCTCATACACATGTCCATATATGTATGTGTGTCTATGTATATATATATATGTATACATATATGCACATATGTATGTATACAAATACATATATCTCCACAGGCAGGCACAGACACACATATATTCATGGTAATGGAGAAGTGATATAATTTAAATGATTAGAGGTTTCAGGACTGAGTATATAGTCTGAGTCTTTGTTGACCAGGAATAAGACAGGAATCTCTTGATATATTGGTGGTTGATATTAATTGAACTTAGATAAAAGAGCTAGAACAGGGGTGGGGACCTGAAACCTAAAGGTCACATGTGTCCTTCTAGGTCCTTGGGTGTGGTTTTTTTGATTGAATCCAAGTTTTACAGAACAAATCCTTTGATTAAGGAGATTTGTTCTGGGAAGTTTGGATTCAGTCAAAGGTCTGCACTTGAGGACCTAGAGGGCCATATGTGGCCTCGAGGCTGCAGATTCCCCACCCCTGAGCTAGACTAAATGACCTCTAAGGTCATGTCTAAAAATACCAGGTTCTACATAGAATTATAGCCAGATATAGACAACTGTCCAAAGTCATGTAAAGTAGTTCTCTAGTTCCACAGTATCTATCTAAGTCACTGTGCTTCCCAGTCAGATCTGACCTTGTCACAACAATGAGGTTAAAAAAAAACATTTATACACGAGCTGGTTTTCTTTCAATAGCCAAGACATACATAAGAAAGTGATCTGGCTTCTGGTTGTATCCATCACCAATATCAATAATCCCTTTACTATTGTGTTTACAGGGTCTTGGATAAGACCTTGCACAAAATGGGGGGTGTTCAATAAGTCTTGGTTGAATGACAACAAAGGTATTTTTTTTACAATTTTTCGAGAAAAATTGCAACTTTCACACACACACACACACACACACACACGTGTGTATGTGTGTGTTTGTAGTTCTACTTTTCCCTTCTTTTATGTGACTGCTTGGTACATTATTTTCTCCATTTTACAGTAGCTCAGCTCATAGAGAGGCAGCATTGTGTGGCAGACAGGGCACTGGATTTGAAGACCTAGGGATCTTGGTTCAACACCTAACAGTTCTACTTCTCAATTCAGGTCATTTTCCCTCTCTAGCCATTAACATCTTCTTTCTATTAGATCTATGGTCAAATGCTCCTCTGTTAATCATTTAAAAGTCGAATTTAGCTTTCTAGCCTTATTGAGTATTGTTCTCCATCATGGATTTTATGATCCTTCCCCAAAGGCCTCCTTCTTTAGTATGACACTCCAACTTTCATCTTTGTGCTTTTATACTGGCTCTCCTGCCTAGTCCCACCAAGTCTGTAAAACACTCTTTTGTTACCTTCTCCCATAGAACACTTCCTTCAAGAGGAGTTTCTTAGAATTCCTAGTTTCTTTTATAGACCAGCTCAAAGGCCAACTTCTTCATCAAGATTTTCTTGGTTCCTCTAGGTTCTAGTGCTTCATCTCCACCCTCTGCATTTTATTTTATGTTGTGTGTGTGTGTGTATGTACATATTAGTGTGTATGTATGTGTATGAATGTATATATTTTGTCTCTCTTGATAGAATTTAACCTCCTAGAGTACAGATACCATTTCATCTTTTTATAGCACTTTTGACATTGGCATTTAGTCACCAAATTATTTTTCACTGATTTGTTAAGGAAGCAAATAAGTAAATAAATAAATAGGGCAATAAAAAGATAAATACATAAGTGAGGGCAATAATATATGGTGGCTGGCTCTGCTTCAAATGGTGTCCTAAGTCAGTTCAATTCAGCCGATATTTAGTAAGCACTTGCTGTATAGAAGGAGCTATATTAAATACGGAGGATACTAAGATGAAAAATGACACAGTTGGCATGATTACATGTGGCGCTGGATTTTTCACATCTGATAAAGGGATATTAATCAGGCAGAGACATGAGAATCTGTCAAAATGCTTGTCCCAGTGCTCTGGCCATCCTTACGTTGTTCTTCCTCTCCCTTATACAAATCTGTTCTGAGTAAGAGTTGGGTTAGTTTCCCCTAGTTGCTGCACTGTTGGCCACTGTTGTCAAATATTTTTAATCTCTTTTTCTGAGCACGGTTCAGATATTCAACAGCTGGGAATAAATAAGCAATATAAATCTTTATTTCTTGAAAACAGAAATGAAGTCTATACCTTTCAGATAACTTAATAACCTCTAGCATCAGTAATAAATATCCAGCTTTCTGTATAAATTACTTTGGGTCCTAGAATATTGTGTTCAGCTCTGAATTATTTGTTTCATATATCGTATCTATGGATATACAAATTAAAAAGAAATGCTTTGAAATGTGATTAAATCATGATTGGATGGGGTGTGTGCAGTTGAATATAGTTCTGACTAGCATGCCGCGCCTTAGTCAAGCATTTTTAGATTCACTGGTTCCTTTTCTATAATTTGTTGTCAATACTTCAAAAGATTTGTGCATTCCTGAATATGGCAGCTCCCTTCACAAATGCAGATTTCAGCCTCTTCATGCCTTGGTTGGTTTTAACGAGTTACTATGGCCCCAAACTTTGCTACCTGCTCTAGAGTGAAATGAACCTTACTCTGCTTTGTTCAGGTGATTCTCAGACAACACTCAGGTCCTTTGCTAAAGTCTTACTTGGAGTCATTTCAATTTAGCAAGAATTAACCAGAGTTTGTGTCTTGCTAATGGAGTCTTTTATCTCCAAGTAATCGTGAGATACTGGAGATGGACTTTTGTGCAGGTTCCTTATTATTTAATTTAGTTAAATACATTTTCTAGAAGCCCAATATAAAATATCCATAATGGAGGAAAGAGAAAGAACTTAGTCTATTATTCATTAATCTACTGTCATTAATCTACTCATCCCAACCCTGTCTCCCAATAAGGAGAGCTCTGAATGTGACAGTCTTCAGCATTTTATCTGAAATCAGCACTGCTGCTTTCAGAATATAGGATTATACTAATGTAGTGGTTCAGATTCAGCTTTTTTTGTGTGTGGTCAGTCTCTTGTTCTCATTTTACACTAGATACCTGGTAAATGACTGGGATTACAATTTAAGTCATTTGATTATTTTGTATGTAGATTCTAGTATTATAGAATGTCAGAGTTGGAAAAGAAGGGAGAGGTCAAAGTATTGGATCCTGGTCAGTATGACCCCCTATATAGTGTGACCAGCAGGCACTGATCAACTGATTGGACAAGACAGACACACCAGCTTTTTTTCAGAGTCCTTAATTGTCTACCAGCAATGTATAGTAGAGGAGTCAGATTTGATGGGAAACACTTCTGTTCTGCTGTATTTTGGCAGATGGAGCTAAACCTCCCAGTGGAAGGAAATAAACTTTGGTACTGATTCAACTAAACATCTATCTTCCAGAAGATTTAGAAAAAGGAACGCCAAGACCATTAGGGCAGTTTTCATTTTTTTTCTTCCAATTCAATGCTTTAATAAAAATAAATTCAGGTAATGACTTATATTTGATAGACTGAACAGAAAGTATGTTTATGCTCACATGCATAAACACATAAATAAAAAAAGGCAGCAACATCTATAAGATGCATGACATGCTTTCCTTGAAAATCACTGTTTTCTGACATCATTTGCTCTAACCTCACATGGAAAGCCTTATGTGGGAATTGTAGTTATTGACTTTTTCATGGGCTACAGAGTTCCTGATCTTTGTTTTGACAACAGTGCATTAAGTTCAAGATACTAATATCTGAGATGATACATGAAAGATGGTAGTGAAGGGAAATTAAATATATGTCATATATTGCACCCTGGCAAATAGAATATTTAGGTCTTGTATTTTTCTTCTAAAAACTTTTGATAGGGATCATCATGATTCTGAAACCCTCATTCAAAAAGGCTGTGATGTTTTATAGTTTTATAGGGAAATATATTCATCACATTTATGTGGGCATATATCTGCACATATATATATATTGTCCACATATGTTATATACACATGAGCACTATTAATACATATATGTGCATGTACGTATATGTCATGCATTTATATGAATGTATGCTATTTGACTTATCTGCACCAAGTATATGACATAAGGGACATAACCATGGAAATTTATGACTAGAAAAGACAGTGGGCCAGTAATGTAGCAGAGGGAGGGATAACAACCAGTACACCCAAGTGCTTTACTGATACCCCCAGAAAATAAAGAGCTACAGGAAGTACTCTGGAACATTGTAGGATCCTGTGTGGAAGATCTATGAAAGAACATGGATACATATGTCAAGGGATGAGAAGGCATGGAGAGGTTGTAATTTATATCAATAGATGTTACATATGCATTGATGTCTATATATATGTATGTGTATGTATGTGTACATGTATGTATCTGTCAGCCAGTGAGCAGCCAACTAACAATTAATAACCTACTATGTGCTATGAGTCAAATAATTCAATCTCTCTCTTTTAATGTATCTCTCTTTCTCCTATCTTTCTCTATCTCTATCCATGTAACTCTCTCTCTGATTCATCTAGCCACTCATTTATCATCCATCCATCCAGCCATCCAGCCATCCACCCATCTATTTCTCTTGTCTTTCTGTCTACCTGTTTTCTATCTAAGAAACACATAGAGGCATGCTCATACATATATGTACACACAGAGTTTTTGTTCAAACAATGATTTCACTAGCATAGGGAACTGCTTAAGCAAATCACCAAATATTCTACAATTCATAATCTTAGACAATTTCTTTGGCCCCTTGGGCTCTAAGAGGTTAAACAACTTGGCTAAGGCCATATAGCAAGTATGTACCAGAAATGGGACTTGCACCCAGGTCTCCTTAGCTGCATAGCCATTTCTGCTTCTTCCCATATAACATATGCATATAGCTTTTCACATATGCACATGTTCTTAAATGATTGGAACCTCAAGAACCTATCATGCATAATGAAAAGTTTAAGCTCTACCTTCTATTCATTCTGTGCCCTGAATCACCTCATTCTCCCTATGATACTAAAATATATTCAACATATCACTCAGAGTCTCAGTGTCAACAGGCACACTAGGAATATTGGCATTTTAATTGTAGTTGGATTAATCATAATGTGCCAAAGCTATGAAATGAATAGGCACCTATAAGTAGACAAGTGATAACCTCTATAGAGACTCTCCTTATATATATGACTTTACTGAAGTTGTCATTCATAGAAATGTCACCAACCAAATAAAGAGCCGGTCACTGCAATGTGTTATTACAATTATAAAATGGAATTAATAAGAACTAAAAAATTCATGTTTCTATAGTGATTTAACTTTTTAAATGTGCTTTTGTCAAACTTATTTTGTGAATTAGGTAGGGCATATTTCACTGTACCCTATTCACTATACACTATTTCCTTAGTATGGGTAAGGAAACTGAGGCATAGGGATTTAAAGTAATTTTCCCATTGCCATTCAGCTGGTACTTACCAGTAAGTTTTCACCCATGTCTCATGTTCGAGTATTTTTCTATTGGTTTATCTCAGACAACACTATCAGAAAGAAACAGCATGATTAGGAGATCAAGATGCTGGGAATCCAGACACATGAGTTTTAGTGCCATGCCAAACCACTCAGTCTCTCTTACCCTATTACCCTATTACCTCATTCAGAAAAAGTGACAAGAGCACTGGTCTTGACCACATTCTGCTGTCCTTGTCTCTCAGCATGAAGCAACATATCCCTAAATCTGTGTTAATAGAGAACTCCCCTTTAACTGTTCTTTTTATATAATATTGAGGTGGGTTTTTCCCCACCTTTATACTTACCTACTATAAAGATTTAGAAGGTATCCACAGACAAGATTATAGCATGCCAGTCTGCAATCCATCATCAGAGAATAGGGGAGAATGCAATGTGGACAGGTGCTATGTCTTACTCAGGTTGATGATTCCTCACAGTGTTCCACACATAGAAGGTTCCCAGGTGTTTAAATAGATACTTACTGATATCTGGGTGCTAAATAGTAGAATAGATATTAATGCCTAGCAAGACTCAGACTATTTGGAAGGAGGAAGGAATTGGTAGCTCCCACTAAATGAGAAGTTGTGAACTGGGGAGCTTTTTTTTTTTTTTTCAAAGTGCAAAGTTGAGCTCTCTTTTACTTCACTCTGAGAATCTGAATATTGAAACAGAAAGCCAGGACTACAGAAGCCAGGACTACATGATAACTATGGGGTTATGTAATTAATATCTGGAAAGAATATTAGAGATAATCTTATCTAAGAGAGATGTGTTGGCCTTAAAGACGGAAGACCTAGATTGAAGTTTGGCCTTTTAACACCCACTGACAGTTACTGGACAAATCACTTAAACTTTCAGTGCCTAAAACAATAGGTTACAAAGAAAGTATCTATTTGCATTGAAAGAGGGAGTTTTTTCTATCAGTTTAATCACAAATCCAGTCCTGTTCCTAATCTGATCCTTTTATTTGAAAATATGAGGGAACTGAGATTGAGAGAATTGAAATAACTTGGCTCAGGTGATTGAGAATTAAAACTCTAGGAGTTTTTACTCCAAATCTAGTTGTTTTCACTACTAGAAGAAAACGTGTATCTCTAAAATATAGATTACATCTAAATCTCTATAATGGTCAGCTTTACAAAAATAGAATTTTACATTTACTAATACTATATACACACACACATATAAATATACACATACATATATACATGCACATACATACATGCCTACACACTACACATACATATACACACTTGTGTACATACAATATACATATATCCACACACCCACACATATATGCATAGATACAAACACACATACGTATTTCCATACACATATAGTATATGTCTCTGTGTGTGTGTGTGTGTGTGTGTGTGTGTGTGTGTGTATGTGTGTGTATTCCTAGTTTGGGATGAGGAAGCAATTATTCAGACTTCCAGACTGGAGGAAAAACATACTTTGTTGTCTTTATTGAAAAGTAAACTGGTTTTAATCTGAGTGTATTATTATGGCTTGTTTCCTTTAAACTTTCCCAGAGTTTAATGTCTTTCAGTTGTATAAACTGAAGGGTAACTATAAATAAACAGCGCTATGTGACCAGGTACTGGCAGCTGAGCCCAGTCCATATGATCATGTACAGAACACTACTGATGCAATTCCCCTTATGGGACAGGCTAGGGAGTCTGCTTTTGGGAAATGCCTTGGAGGAACTTTGGAGCAAGCATAGACATTATGTTACTGGTTCTGGTCTGCTTACCATGTAGTATTTGTCTGGAGGTACTCTCAAAAGGCAATAACTGAACATAGCCTTGAACACTTTTTGTTGTTGTTGTTTGTTTGTTATTTTAATTTCTCTTTGTATGAAATTTTCCTGGATGATAGCATCTGGTGAGACACAATATTTTAAGGGGAAAGGCTTTAGGCCCTCCTCATATGAGACCAATATATGGTGTGTGACAAAGACACCCTGGATCTTTGCCTCAGTATTCATGCTTTCCTTTTTAGGAAAAGGAGATTAAAGGAGATTAAACTGGAGGCTAAAACCTTATGAGTTTTGAAATGCCAAGAGATCCCAGCACCTGAGGTCTAGGATTCCAGGAGTCAAATGTACGCCAGGTTTAACAGCAAGACCAGCATCGATATCCTGGGAGATAGTAAACCCAGCTCAATGTTAGCTGAAACAAGGACTCAATCAGTGGTGATTTTTCATTCAAACACAAACTTGGGGGTACTGAAGCTATGTAGGAACTACAGTTCAATATGAACTTGTTTTCCTAGATACCAAAGTGCTATAGGTGTAAGTGTGCCCCTAAATGTTAGAGGAAATGTTTTCACTTCTGTTCATGTTCTCTTTGGAGCAAATATCCTTTTATACAAGATAATTGATGTTATTTGGTCAAATAGAATTGGGACGTTGTGAGTGTTTTTTATAGTGATAAGCAAAATATCCCCAGTATTTGCTCAAAGCAATGGCATCAAAGGAGACATTTCAACCCCTTAGAGTTACTCCATAAGCCTGAGAGGGAGATATAACTGATCACAATATAGAAAAGTACCAGCATTGGTACTCAAATATCATCAGTACTCTCAATTGCCTCTGCCCTTCTGACTGAAGCACTGCAGGGTAGAGCAAAAGCAAAACAAAACAAAACAAAAACACCTCCCCAAAATCTTCCCCCTAATGGTTTCTTTTAAAGAGAGCTAGAAGATCACCCAATTCTTCATTTCCCTTTAGCTGTACTGCTTGGTTTGGAAACTATTATTGTCAGTGTTTAGAAACAAATAGACTGACTGAGAAATGGAATTTGGCCCAACTAGGGTTTCTTTATATCCATACGATCACTATGTCCCCACCAGGTGCCTTCTGCCTATCCCCCTTCCGGCTTCCTTTTTGGTGTTGTCCTCCTGTATCGGATTATAAGCCCATGGAGCACAGAATCTGTGTTCTTTTCTTCTTTATATCTCTAATGTTTAGTAGTGTCTGCCTTATAGTAGGTGCTCAATAAATTGTTTATTGTATTGCATTGTATAGAGCAGATACTCACTGCAATTATATCAAGACTTTTTCCCCCTTTGAAGTTGTTTTGGGGACCATCATTTCACTTAAGGTGTATTTCCTTCTCCTGGTGCTTTTGACAGATTTGTGTTATCAAAGTATTTTGATCATTTCATTCTGTAAAAAACAACAACAAAACTTTTATATACTGTGTGATCCTACAGTCAGTCAAATGCCAGGAAAATATGAGGATTACCTGAGATGAGATAGGACATGGTTTCTCATTCTCTCCATGACATGGTGGTCCTACTTTTGTTCACCTTATTTCCAATGCCTGAAGTTATTCCCCTTTCCTTTTTAAATTCTTATCCATTTCTTAAACCCAACTGAAATTCAATCTCCTTCAGAAAACGTCCCCTGTTTTTCCTGCTCGATAATGATCTCCCCAGACCTTACATAGGACATTTTTTTGTACTCTATAAATGCGCTTATCTATTGTTGTTTTGTTTTTAATTTTTAAAAAATTATTTACTTTTAGCTTTCAACAAGTACTTCCACAAGATTTTGAGTTCCAAATTTTCTCCCCATCTCTCCTCTCCACCCGCTCCAAGACAGCATACATTCTGATTACCACTTCCCCCAATCTGCCCTCCCTTCTATCACACCCCTCCCTTCTCTAATCCCCTCTATTTACTTGTAGGGCAAGATAGATTTCTTTACCCCATTGTCTGTATATCTTATTTCCCAGTTTTCAAAACCTTGAGTTTCAATTACTCTCCCTTCATCCCTCCCCACCCACGCTCACCACGAAGGCAAGCAATTCAGGATAGACTATACATGTATAGTTAGACAAAACACTTTCATAACAGTCATATTGTAAAAGACTATATTTTTCCCCTTCGATCCTGCCCCGATATTTATTCTATTCTCTCTTTTGACCCTATCCCTTCTCAAAAGTATTTACTTCTAATTACCTCATCCTCCTATTCGCCTTCCCTTTTATCAACCCCACCTTGTTATCTTCCCCCTCTACTTTCTTGTAGTGTAAGATAGATTTTCATACAAAATTGAGGGTTCATGTCATTCCCTCCTCAAGTCAAATGAGATGAAAGTAAGTTTCGCTCTTTTCCTCTTACCTCCTCTCTCTTGCCGTTCATTGAAAAAGTTTTCCTTGATTTTTGTACATGAGATAATTTGTCTCATTCTATTTATCCCTTTCTCCTCCAATATATTCCTGTCTCACCTCTTAATTTTATTTTTTAAGATATCATCTCTACCTATTCAACTCACCATGTGTCCTCTGGCTATATATATATAATCACACCAACTACTCTAATAATGAGAAAACTCTCAAGAGTTACCAATATGATTTTCCCATATATGAATATAAACAGTTCAACTTTAGTAAGTCCCTTATGATTTCTCTTTTCTGTTTAACTTTTCATACTTCTCTTGATTCTTGTGATTGAAAGACAAATTTTCTATTCAGTTCTGATCATGTCAATAAGAATTCTTGAAAGTCCTCTATTTCATTGAATGACCATGTTTTTCCTCTGGTGTTATACTCAGTTTTGCTAAGTAGGTGGTTCTTGGTTTTAATCCTAGTTCCTTTTGCCTCCAGAATATCATATTCCAAGCCCTTTGATCCTGTAAGATAGAAGCTGCTATATCTTGTGTTATCCTGATTGTATTGCCACAATACTCAAAGTGTTTGTTTCTGGCTACTTGCAATGCTTTCTCCTTGATTTGGGATCCCTGGAATTTGGCTACAATATTCCTAAGAGTTATTCTTTTTAGATCTCTTTCAGGAAACTATGGGTGGATTCTTTCAATATCTATTTTACCCTCTGGCTTGAGAATATTAGGGTAGTTTTACTTGATAATTTCTTGAAAGATGATGTCTAGAATCTTTTTGTTAAATATTTTATGTTAATTTTATTTATTTTCAGTTTTCTACAGTCAATACCATATAACTTAGACTGTTTTCCTCTCCCTTCCCCCGATGCTCCTTCTCTGAGACAGCACACAACTTTATATAGGTTATACATACACATTCCTATTAAATAAATTTTCACCATAGTCATGCTGCATAGAAGAATTAAAATGAATGGGAGAAATCATATAACAAACCAAAATGTATTACAAAATAAGATGATCTGCTACATTCTGCAATTGAATGTCATAGTAATTTCTCTAGATGTTAAAGGCATTTTGCCTTAAAAGACCACTGGGAATTGCATTACAATGAAGTTTCCAAATCTACCACAAAAAACTCTCACACACTGTGGTCATTGTGGTGCACAAAGTTCTCCTGGTTCTGCTCCTTTTGCTCAGCATCAGATCATATGTCTTTCCAGGCCTCTCTGAAGTCTTCTTGTTCATCATTCCTTATAGAACAATAGTATTCCATCATATTCATATACCATAATCTATTCAGCTATTCCCCAATTGATGGGCATGTCCTTGCTTTCCAGTTTTTGGCCACAACAAAGAGTGCTGCTATAAATATTTTTGTACATGTGGGACCTTTTCCCATTTTTAGAATCTCTTGGGGATACAGTCCTAGATGCGATATGGGAATGCATATTTTGTAGCCCTTTGGGCATAGTTCCAAATTGCTCTCTAGAATGGTTGGATCAGCTCATAGCTCCACCAACAATGAATTAGTGTTTCAACTCTCCCACATCCTTTCCAACATTTATCACCATCCTGTTCTGTCATGTTTACCAATCTGATAGGAAAGATGTGGTACCTCATTGATTTGCATCTCTCTAATCAAAAGTGATTTAGAGCATTTTTTCATATGACTATAGACATCTTTGATTTCTTCCTCTGAAAATTGCCTGTTCGTATCCTTTGACCATTTATCAATTGGGGAATGACTTGTATTTTTGTACATTTGATTTAGCTGTCTATATATTTTAGAAATGAGGCCTTTATCACAGACACCAGCTGCAAAAATTCTTTCCCAGTTTTCTCCTTCCCTCCTAATCTTGGTTGCACTGGGTTTGGTTGTGCAAAAACTTTTCAGTAAATGTAATCAAAATTATCTACTTTGAACTTCATAATGCTTTCTATCTCTTCTTTAGTCAAAAATTCTTCCCTTCTCCATAAATCTGAGAAATACACTATTCCTTACTCCACCAATTTGTCCATAGTATAATGTTAATACTTAAATTGTGTATGCATTTGGACTTTATTCTTGTGTATGGTGTCAGGTATTGGTCTATGCCTAGTTTCTGCCACACTGTTAACCAGTTTTCTCAGCAATTGTTGTTCAACAGTGAGTTCTTATTCCAGAAGCTGGGGTCCTTGGGTTTATCAAACAGTAGATTGCTATATATTCATTGCCTACTGTGTCTTGAGTACCTAGCCTCTTCTAGTTGTCTACCCTTCTATTTCTTAGCCAGTGCCAAGTGTTTTTGAAAATTGCTGCCTTATAATATAATTTGAGATCTGGTAGTGCTAGGCCACCTTCCTTAGCATTTCTTTTCATTAGGTCCCTTGATATTCTGGACATTTTATTCATCCAGATGAATTTTGATATTATTTTTTCCAGCTCTAGAAAATAATTATCTGATAGTTTCATTGGTATGGTACTATATAAGTAAATTAATTTAGGCAGAATTGTCATTTTAATTATATTGGCTTGATCTACCCATTAGCAACTGATGTTTTTCCACTTACATAGATCTGACTTTATTTGTGTGAAAAGTGTCTTGTAGTTGTGTTCATATAGCCCCTGGGTTTGTTTTGCCAGGTAAACTCCAAAATATTTTATAGTGTCTACCCTGGCTTTAAATAGGATTTCTTTTTCTATCTCTTACTGTTGGGCTTTGTTACTAATGTATAGAAATGCAGATGATTTGTATGGGTTTATTTTGTAATCTGCAACTTTGCCAAAGTGTTTATTGTTTCAAGCAGTTTTTCACTTTATTCTCTGGAATTTTCTAAGCATATCATCATATCATGTACAAAGAGTGATAACTTAGTTTCTTCTCTGCCTATTCTAATTCCTTCAATTTCTTTTTCTTCCTTTATTGCTACAGCTAACATTTCCAGTTATATTGAATGATAGTTGTGATAATGGACATTCTTTTTTCACCCCTGATATTATTGGAAATACATCTAGCTTATCATTGCATATAATTGCATATAATGCTTGCAGATGGTTTTAAGTAGATACTGCTTATTATTTTGTGGAACGTTCCCTTTATTTCTATGCTCTCTAATGTTTTTAATAGTAATGGGTGCTATATTTTGTCAAAAGCTTCTGCATCCATTGAGATAATCATGTGATTTCTGTTAGATTTTTTTGTTGATAAGGTAGATAGTGCTAATAGTTTTCCTAATATTGAACCAGCCCTGCATTCCTGGTATGAATCCTACCTGATCATAATGTATCCATGATAAGTTACTGTATTCGTTTTGCTAAAATCTTATTCAAATTTTTTGCATTTATATTCATTAGAGAAATTGGTCTATAGTTTTCTTTCTCTATTTTGGTCTTCCTGGTTTAGGTATCAAAACCATATTTGTATCATAAAAAGAATTTGGGAGGACTCCTTCTTCCCCAATTTTCCCAAGTAGTCTATACAGTATTGGAATTAACTGTTCTTTAAATGTTTGATAAAATTCATTTGTAAATCTATCCGGCCTTGGAGATGATTTCCTAGGGAGTTCATTGATGGCTTGTTCAATTTCTTTTTCTGAGATGGGCTTGTTTAAGTATTCAATTTCCTCTTCTGTTAATATGAGCAATTTGTATTGCTTAAAATACTTATCCATCTTATTTAGATTGTCAAATTTATGGGCATAAAATTGGACAAGGTAATTTCTAATTATTGTTTTAATTTCCTCCCCATTGGAGGTGAGTTCACCCCTTTCATTTTTGATTTTAGCAATTTGGTTTTCTTCTTTCTTTTTTTAACCATATTGACCAAAGGTTTATCAATTTTATGAGTTTTTTCACAAAACCAACTATTTGTTTTATTTATTAGTTCAATAGTTTTCTTGATTTGAATTTTATTAATCTCTCCTTTGGTTTTCAGTATTTCTAATTTGGTATTTACTTGGGGATTTTCAATTTGTTCTTTTTCTAGCTTTTTCAGCTGCATGCCCAATTCATTGATCTCATCTTTCTCTATTTTATTCATGTAGGCACTCAAAGATATAATACTTCCCCTAAGAACTGTTTTTGCAGTATCCCATAAGATTTGGTAGGTTGTCTCATTATTTTCATTCTCTTGAATGCAGTTGTTGATTATTTCTATGATTTCTTGTTTAACCCACTCCTTCTTTAGGATTAGATTATTTAGTTTCCAATTAGTTTTTGGTTTTGCTTTCCATGGCCTTTTATTACATATAATTTTTATTGCAGTGTGATCTGAGAAGGATGCATTGACTATCTCTGCCTTTCTGCCCTGAATTGTGAGGTTTTTATGCCCTAGAACATGATCAATTTTTGTGTATATTCCATCTACAGCTGAGAAAAAGGTATATTCTTTTCTATTCCCATTCAGCTTTCTCCAGAAATCTATCATATCTAACTTATCTAGAGTTTCATTTACCTCCTTAACCTCTTTCTTGTCTATTTTGAGGATAGATTTATCAAGTTCAGAGAGGGGGAGGTTGAGGTCCCCTACTAGTATAGTTTTGCTATCTGTTTCT
This sequence comes from Potorous gilbertii, assembly GCA_028658325.1. NCBI lineage: Eukaryota > Metazoa > Chordata > Mammalia > Diprotodontia > Potoroidae > Potorous > Potorous gilbertii. The sequence goes on from CM053769.1 coordinate 191,084,373, forward strand.
TCCTTCAACTCCACCAATTTCTCCTCTAGAAATTTGGATGCTATACCACTTGAAGCATACATGTTTAGTAATGATATTGCTTCATTATTTATTGTGCCTTTTAGCAGGATATAGTTTCTTTCCTTATCTCTTTTGATTACATCTTTTTCTGCTTTTGCTTAGTCTGAGATTAAGATTGCTACCCCTGCTTTTCTTACATCAACTGAGGCACAATATATTCTGTTCCATCCTTTTCCTTTTTTCCTTTTTGTATCCCCATTTCAAATGTATTTAATATAAAAATGTATTGTTGGATTATGGCTTTTAATCCACTCCGCTATCCCTCTCTGTTTTATAGGAGAATTCATTCCATTCTCATTCACAGTTACGATTATAATCTGTGTCTTCCCCTCCATAATCTTTCCCAACATTTGTGCTTTTAGTTTTCCCATATCCCTTCCCCTCCTCAATAGAGTTTTTACTTTTCACCACTACCTCTTACAGTCTTCCGTTCCTTCTTTCAGCCTCCCTTCCTTTTACTCCCTTTCTTACTACTTCTTCCCTTCCTTTTAGCTTTCCCTCCCTTTCTTCCCCCTTCCCTTCCTACTGCCTATAGAGCTAATTAGATTTATATACTTAATTAAGTTTATTGCTCCCTCCTTGAACCAAATCAGATGAGAGTACCTCTCAAACAATGCTCATCTCTCTTCCTTCTTTCCTTCAACTATAATTTTCTACTTCTTCCTGTGATGTAATTTACCATCTTCTGTTCCCTCCTTTTCACTTCTCCTGTTACAATCCCTTCGCATGCTTAAATCACATTTTTATTTTCACATCATTTACTTTATACCCATTTCTTCTATGTATTTCCCTTTTATATTTCATAATAGAGGTATAATTCTCAGGATTAACAAGTATCATCTTCCTTTATAGGAGGGCAAACAGTTTGTCCAAATTGAGTTCTTTTCCGCTGTTTACCTTTTTATTCCTTTCTTGCGACCTGCACTTGAAGATCAAATTTTCTATTGAGTTCGGGCCTTTTTGACAGGAAGGCCTGGAAATCCCAAATTTCATTGAATGTCCATCTCCTTGCCTGAAATGTTATGCTGAACTTTGCTGGGCAATTGATCCTTGGTTGTAGTCCCAGCTCCTTTGCCTCATTGAATATTGTATTCCTATTCCTTCGATCTTTTAATGTAGAAGCTGCAAAGTCCTGTGTGATTCTGATTGTTGCTCCTCGATATTTGAATGGTTTCTTTCTGGCTGCCTGTGGTATTGTCTCCTTCACTTGATAGTTCTGGAATTTGGCAACAATATTTCTTTGGGTATTTAGTTTGTGATCCCTTTCAGGAGGTGAATGATGGATTCTTTTGCCCTCTGGATATAGCACTTCTGGGAAGTTTTCCTTGATGATTTCTTGGAAGATATTATCCAGAATCTCTTTTTCATCATGGCTTTCTGGTAGGCATATAATTTTTAATTTACTCTCCTGGATCTATTTTCCAGGTCAGTTGTTTGTCTAATTAGGTATTTTACATTTTCTTCTATCTTTTCTTTCTGTAGATTTTGTTTGATTGATTCTTGATGTCTCATTGAATCATTAGTTTCTACTTGTCCAATTCTAATTTTTATCAAATTGTTTTCTTTTTTTTTTTAAGTTGTGCTCTATAAATATAATGGAATACTATTGTTTTTTTTATTTTAAATAAATTTATTTAACTTTTTACATTCATTTTCACAAAATTTTGGGTTCCAAAATTTTCTCCCCATTTGTG
>CM053769.1:191086626-191107205 GCA_028658325.1 Potorous gilbertii
CCTGCCTCATCTATGAGAGATAATTTGTCCCATTCCATTTCACCCTCTCTCCTCCCACTACCTTTCTCTCTCACCGTTTACCTTGATTTCTTTTAAGATATGATCCCATCTTATTCAATTCACTCTGTGCTCTGTCTCTGTGTTCAATTTTCCTTTTCAAAGAGATGTTCTCATCAATGAATTTTTTTTCATACTTTTAAAATGATTGGCCAGTTTTTCTTCTATTTCCTTCTTCAGCTGTTCTAGGAGAGTTGTTTGTGCATGCGAGCTGTTCATAGTCCTTTCTGAAGTTTCAGATGGAATTGCAGTCTCTCTACTGACCTCTTTGCTATTCTTCTTTTGGTCCTTATTCCCCATAGAAATATTCTATGGTTTTTTCAGCCTTGCTTTGCTTTTCCTTGCTCATGATGTTGATTTGTGTTGTGGCTACTTGTTATTTCAGTTAGAAGCTGCAGAACTTGGTGTTGAGTTGACTGATGTAAAGAAGCCAAGGGCAGATGCCTTTTTATCTTTTTGTGTTGTGTTTCCCTGATCAGCCCTGGACTACCTTACTAAGTGTAGGGGAGGGGTGATCTGGTCATAGGAGATCTCCTCAGCTGAGCTGAGTCAAAGGCAAGATCAGGAGTTAGTGATCCTGGCTGCCCTATTGTCTTCCCATTTCCCTGGAGCACTGAGGTACTCCTAGGTCCTAGTCGAGTTTCCACCACCCTGGGGCCCCTCTCCTTCTGGCTCACCTCTGCCACAATAAGAGGAATCCCCCTTAGCTATTTTTCTAGCCTCAGGTGTTATGAGACTGTTTGTCCCTTTACTGTGCCTACTGATCTGTTATTTTTCTGGAGAAATATTTTATGGTTCTTTCAATGTCAACAAAGGGGGAGGAGAGAGAATTTACTGATTACTCTGCCATTTTAGTTCCTAGAAATTCTAGTAGGTGACTTACAGACATTTGATTTGTGGGCTGAAAGTCTCATTAGCTGCTGCAGTTGATATTTATGGCTCAGCAGCTGTCACTCACTCAGCCCTGCTGGTCTCTCAACCTGGGCTGCTGCTCTGCCATTCTGCCTGCTGCTGCCTCAGGCTTCCCTAGGGCTTTCCTGCTTTGCTGTGCTGTGTGCTGCAGGCTCACCCCGTGGAACAGATCCTTCCCGTTGACCTTCCAATCTCTCCTGGTCTGTGAATCTGCCATAGTCTGTCTCTTGCTGGATTCTGCACCTCCAAAATTTGGTCAGATTCTCTTTTTACAGGTATCTGAAGGAGTTTGTCTAAGAGCTTAGGTGAGTGGTTGCTCTCACTCCGCCAACTTGGCTCCACCACATAGGATCTTCTTTTTTGATCATAATTTTCAGGTAGTCCAATAAATTTTAAATTATTTCTCCATGATCTAGTTTAGGTCAGTTTTTCCAGTGAGATATTTCACATTTTCTGCTAATTTTTCATTCCTTTAGTTTTGTTGTATACTGTTTTGATTTTTCATAAAGTCATTAGCTTCCATCTCTTCCATTCTAATCTTTAAGGAAGTATTTTCTTCAGTAAGCTTTTGGATCTCATTTTCTATCTGGCCAATTCTTCTTTTGGAGGCATTCCTCTCCTCCTTCACTTTTTGAATCTCTTTTGCCATTTTGGTTAGTCTATTTTTAAAAATGTTAGTTTCTTCAGCATTTTTTGGGTCTCTTTTAGCAAGTTGTTAACTCATTTTTGATGATTTTCTTGCATCGCTCTCATTTCTTTTCCGCGTTTTTGCTCTAGTTCTCTTACTTGATTTTCAAAATCCTTCTTGAGCTCTTCCACAGACTGAGACTAATTAATATTGTTCTCGGAGGCTTTTGATGTAGGAGCTTTGACTGTGTTCTCTTCTTCTGTTTGCATACTTTGGTCTTCCTTGCCACCAAAGATTCTATATTCTCATTCTTTTTCTGGTTTTTACTCATTTTCCAAGCTATTTACTTGATAAAATTTTGAGCTCTTTGTCAGGCAGTTCTCTGCTTCCAGTGGAGTGGGGGTGTATTCTCAGCCACTTGATCCCCCAGATCTGTGGGCCTAGAGCTCCAGAAACAGTCCCTGCCATTGCCTCTGTCCTTTCCCCTGCTGTGGGCTCCTCCACCCACTCTGGGGCTTGGCCCTTCTATGCTGTCACAGAGGTCCTACAGGTTTTTTCCACTAACCTTCCAATTTGTCTTCGACTTTTTGGGGTCATGAAGTCTGGAAATTGCCACAAGTTCCTGAAATTCAGTTCCCCCAAGGTCTGCTCAGGTACTCTCTGGGCTGGCATAGCATAGACTTGACTGCACCTTGCCCCCAACATGGCAAGGTAGACACTTCCTGTCTACCTTTTGGGCTGTTGTGGGCTGGCTGGAGATTTGCTTCACTCTGTCATTCTTTGGGTTCTGAAGCTCCAGAAGTTGTTTAGAGTCATTTTTACAGGTATTTGGCTAGGTCTGGGGTAAGTGAGCAAGCAAGTTCATTCTGTTACTCTGTCATCTTGGCTCTGCCCTGCATCATATGTTTTTGTTTTGAGGTTGGTATCTTGTCCTCCAACAAAAATATAAGTTCACTGGGAGGCTAAAAGATGTTTTATGCAAATTTTGCATCTTCTCCAGTGCCCAGCAAAGTGTTATCTTTGCAATAAGTGCTTAATCAATGGTTGTTAATAAATATTTAAAAGAAACAGGTCCCCATGTGAAGAGTCATAATTCTTCAGTTAGTGTTCTAACTGGTCAGTGATTACGGATTACTTAGATTTAAGCCCTGGTGGAGGAGCTTCAACAATAATTGAACTGTGTTGTATCAAACTTCCTCTTCTTAAAGTTTTGCTTTACATATAATAGTTTGATCAATAATATATCTAAATCTGTGAAATTTGAATTGTGTTACAAGTTCTTTTAGGCTTTGGATTGCTATACTTTTTATACCTTAGGCTAGGCTCTCTTATACCTTAAAAAGACTTCAAAAAGTCCCAACAACTAAAGAGTATAGGAGCACAAGTGTGAGGGATGAGGGTTTTAGGACAAAGACTCCATATGGGTCTCAGTTAACAGGTTTTGAGTATCATGATATTCAGCTTACAGCAAAGGAAAGAAGGGGAGATGGGTCTTGTAAGAGCCTGCTCTGGAACTTGGCACACCCAGTTTGTGCCAAACTTATCATTTCTCTTAGTAATATGTTAGGCATACCTAGGTCTTTAGTCTCCTCCATATCAGGGCAGAGTCATTTGAAGGAAATACTTTTTATCTGGAGGTTCTCCATCAGGCATAGATGGCTGGTTTCCTGTCCCTGATGTCCTAGACAGAGAAATACTAAGGATTGACTGATGAGGTCCCAGCTATATAATCATAGAAAATAAACATTTCCAGTATAAACTTTAGGGATTCTAAGAAAAGATCAAGGAGAGAAGGTGAGTAGGTAGAGGATGGAAGCAGCTTTTTGCAAATGAGCTCATTTCAGAGCGAATCAAAATAGTGGATCCCCCGCGCCCAAATATGAAATGGTCTCAAAGTACTCTTCTGCATATTACTTCAATTATTCTTAGACTAGCTAGCATTTAAAAAAGAAGCAACCAGGTAGAGGGAGCTCTTAATTGAAATCCAGTATTTAAGGGGCAAAGGCAGGGGCTGCTTTTCTACTTTTATTTTCATTCCCAGTGCTTACATACAGTACTTAGCATATAGTAATTGCTTAATACATAATTGTTGAATAATTGGCTTACCATCTCACTTCAACCTTGGCCCAGGTAAGATAATGTACATAAAGTGCTTCTGAAGATCTTAAAATGTTATGTAAATATCAGCTCTACATTGTGTGTATAAAGCATTTTGTAAACATAAAAGCATTAGATAAATGTCAGTTATTGTCACTGAAATTATGGTTGTCATTAATGATATCTTCTAATGACTGGACCTTGATTCTACCCAGGGAAATATACTGGTTCTTCTGTCACTGTAGCATTAGAAGGGCAAAATCTATCCCAAATACCATATATCAAGATAGACTTGCTGTCATGAAGGGTGATACTCCATTGCTATGGAAAGATGAGCAGGCAGAAGAGAATGCTAATGTGAATCAAGCAGGGAGTCATTTTACAAAGAGATGTGAGGGCCAGACCCAATTGGCCCTGTTTCCACCTACTGTCTCTGATTATGTGAACTTAGGTCACTACTGTATTTAAAGGGAAAACCTGTTACTCTCCAAAAAGAGCTCTCTGTACTGACCGCTTCACTAACTTACTGCTGACTGAGCTTGTCTGCGAAGGGAACATATTAAATATTTAAACCTTGTCCTTCCTCAAATGCAGAACAGCAAAGATAATTTTCCATGGAATTTAACATTAAACTCAGGCAATTTGTACAGCTGTGCATATAAATGGCTTTTCACATAATCTCCAGAGGCCAGGGTCAATGTTCCTCGTACATTTCAATACTGTAAATGACATAGCGACATCCTTCCAATTTATGTTCCCACATAATTGAAAGGGGCTTAATAAAAGTGAGGAAGAGGCAGCTTGTATACAGCAACATCCATTTCTGGTGACAGTTGAGAGAAAGTTGATTGTAATTTTAATGTAATTTGTTCCATGGAGGATGTTGAGGTCTGGAATATACCTAAACTTGTTTTTTCAGGAAATCAGGGGCTGTTTTTTTTTCTTAATTCAGAGCCAGAATTACCCAATTATACAACAGTCATGAAGATGCCATAGAAATGTAACCTCCCCAGATGAAGACTGTAATTATTTTTCCCACAGATATATTTGTTCAACATGGATGCCTTGCCTTTAATACCAAGGCTGAGCCTGCCCCAATCAAATGTGACAGGCATGTTATGTTGGTTGCACAGCATGTATGAATGACTTATCAGAAACATACCAACCCCCTCTCCGCAATTGCCAAAGTTAAGCTTATCTGTCTGCATGTGTGGTAGTTAAAATTTACTCTGGGTGAAACAGATTTTATTGAGTTTCTTATTTTTTCCTCCATTTATTATAATAGAGACCTGCTAATAGTTTTGTGGGTAATTCAAACATGTCCTGCTGCGGGTGAAACAAATGTGGGCTTGGGGAATGCTATTGTTTTCTGGTTCTGGAATTTGCTAATTGCAGAGCTATTCAATTATAGGTAATATCCCTTTATTGCTAATAAGATTACCGTGTGTCAACACAACTGCAGTTCTGAAATGAAATTCACCCAATTTGCCTCCTATGAAATTGAAAACTGTTTTGTGTAAAGACTTTAGAAAATTAGCCCTGAAATATGAATAAGTGAATCAAGGCTAGCTGGAAATACAAGAGGGAAAAGGAGAGCAGAATCGATAAGTGTCTAATCAGAGTTGTTTTTCCATCCATATGTTTTTGCTTTGGGATGGTTTCATGAGGGATTTTGATACTGAGCAAAAGTTTTAAGCATGTCGGTTAAAAAAAAGTTATTTCCCTTCGCCTAGTGATTTAACTTAATACCAAATAGTATTCAGAATAACAATGCAATAGACAGAACACTGTCCAAAAGCCGGGAGATATGGTTTTTAGTCTGACCTAGTTCAGACAACTTTTCTGGGCCTCAGTTTCTTCACCTGTAAAATGTTGGGGTTAATTTCTAAAGTCCATTCCAATTCCAAAATTTTATGGGAAAGGCTTCTATCATCATCATCATCATCATCATCTTATCATAATCATCAATACATCATCTTCCTCACATTTCTATGATGCTGTGAAATATACAAAGTGCTTTCTTCATCACAATCCTGTTAGGGAGTTAGAGGAAGCATTACTATCCTCATTTTAGAGATGTGGAGAGTGAGACACAAAGGGATAAAGTAAACTTGTCTGGGAACATGAAGTTAGTAAATACAGGAGCCAGCATAGAGACTCATCTCTTAGTCTTCAACACCTACGTTCTTTCTACTGCACCCCACAGCTTCAATGAAATTGTAAGCTTCTTTAGAATACAGGGTGTATTTTTTTTATCACTTGTCTATCACCAAGTCTAACATGGTGGTAGATAGTCAACTCTGAAAAAAAAAATACTTGGGTCATTTTAACTGTAGATTATTTCAATTAAACCAGTGTTTCTAGACCCAAGCAATATTTGGAATTAGTAATATATCTAAAGTTACTAAGAAGAACTTCTATTGTCTACACAGTGTCAGAGTTACAGTTTCTGATGGTTCAAGGGCTGGGGAAACAGAGATAGGGAGAAGGGAGCTGCCAGGAAAAGAGTCAGATTTTTAAGTTTATAGGGTTGTTTTAGTTTTTTTTTTTTTGAAGCAAAGAATAATACAAAGTTTTATGGACCGATAAAAATTTGCTATAGACCTGTGCTTGTCTGAATGTTGGGAAACATGGATCTAATACATTAAAAGGTGATCATTCTTCCCTCTTTCCCTTTCCTTTCCTTAGGGTTATAGCACCTTGCATAGCCCCAGACAGACAACCTGACAAAGTTGCGTGTTTGTGTATGTCTATGTATGAGGTTTGGGGGACAGGGAAGAAAGGGCAAAGCTAAAGAATGGGTTTATATGATAATATTCAAGGCCTCTCTACCTTTTTCTTTCAAGATATAGAATTTTTCTGTTTTTCCTCCTATAACTCTAATGGTATATTCTCTCTCTCTCTCTCTCTCTCTCTCTCTCTCTCTCTCTCTCTCTCTCTCCTCTCTCTCTCTTTCCCTCTATGTCTCTCTCTGTCTGTCTCCTCTCTCTCTCTCTCTCTCTCTCTCTCCCCCCCCCCCATCTATGTCTCTGTCTCCTTTACTGCTTCCTCATCCTTTCCCCAACTCTTTTAGAATGGGTTTTTTCTAAGGCTGTCTTTTTGTTACAGCAATTTAAATCAAACACACTTGTTGAGTGTCTCCTGAATGCTGGTTAGGTACTATCACTATCAGCTGATCAGTGGCCAAAGTGATTTTCCTGAAGTATGTTATTCCCCAACTCAATAAATTTCAGAGCTTCCTTGTCACCACTAAGATCAAATATAAAACCCTATGTTTGGCCTTGAAAGCCTTTAGCATCCTATCCATATCCTACACCTCCAGTCTTACACCTTTTTCCCCTCTATGTATTCTATAATCCAGGCATACAAACCTTCTTGAAATATCTTAAACATGACAGATCATCTCCTCCTTCTTTGCTGATTTACTGCATGATTGGTTGACCTTGTGCTTAGAATTCTCTCCCTCTTCATTTTTACTTTCTAACTTCTGTGGTTTCCTTCAAGTCTCAACTCAAATTCTACTTTCTGCAAAAGGCTTTTTGTGGTCCTCCTCACTACTAACAACTTCCCTCTGAAGTTACCTTCTCTCCCTCCTCATTCCCCCCCTTTGCCCCACAAATGGACCTTCATATGTACATATACACATACACACATACATGCTTGCATAACATGTTTACACATCTCTATGTACCTCAGATATTATTGCATGTATTAATATAGTGTGAATACAATATATAATTCTAAGTAGAGTATATGAATAGGATATATTACATATAGGGTAAATATATTGTGTGTTATATATGTATAAAAATACACATACACATATACAAATACAGATAAATGCAAACATATGTAGATGTGTATACATGCTCTTATTTGCATATATGCATATATGTATGTGTGTGTGTTCATCCTTCATTGCCAAAGAAGACCATGCCATCAGAGAAATGATAGCATGACTTGCACTTGACTTTGTTTTGAGGGAGGGAGGGCTGTGCAGGTCACCAGCCTCACTTCTCCTCCAGAACCATCTGAATCCAGCGACCAGATACTCATCAGAATGACTGGAGATGACCCAGAATGAGGCAATTGGGGTTAAGTGATTTGTCAAAGGTCATACAGCTAGTGAGTGTCAAGTGTCTGAGGTGAGATTTGAACTGAGGCCCTCTTGACTCCTGCACTGGTGCTCTATCCAGTGTACCACCTACCTGCCCCCAGCATACATGTGTACACATACAGTTTATTTATAATGTATGTAATATGTGAATATAACATAATTGTAAAAAGAATATATAAATATATATATCATGTCTGATAAATGTGTATATGTCATTATAAACATAATGTAGATTGTATATTAGATGTGTATGAATATATATATATACATACAAACACACATAAATACACATATATAAATATACATATAATTTTCTTTTGCATATTTTCTCATCTTTTGGAATGTAAGTTCCTTGAAGGCAAAAACTATATTTTTCTGTCTTTTTTAATTTCCTAAAGTAGGCATTGTGCTTTCTTGATTTTTTTTACATGACATTCCCTCTTTGACTTCTCTATCTTTGTACTAGCTATGTTCCAAGCTGGTAATGAATTCTCTCCTCACCTCTATATCTCAAAAATCCCTTTCTTATATCAGGAATTGGCTCAGGATCTATATGACAACTTTCCTAAACCCTTCACACTCCTAGTAGCTAGTACCTTCCTCCCCACCCCCCCCTCTTGCTCCAAATCATATGTATATAATTTGTATCCATTTTATATACCTATGTATATAAATGTTACCACTCGGATAGGCTCATCAAGGAAAGGGACTGTTTTCACATTTGTTTTTGTATCTGGTGTCTACCACAGTGCTTGATGTGTAGCAATTGCTTTATAAATGTCTGTTGATTTATTATTTCTAGCACTAAACGGAAGGGTCCTTGATCATATGATTCATTTGGAACATATTTGGATATCTGAGAACTGATCTTATTTATTTATTTTTTTATTGCTCTAATTTTTGTATTGTTTTATTTTGATATTCAAAAGTAGCTATCAAAATAACTTACATATTTAAAAAGAGTAGCAACTTGTATATAATAGATTTGCAGCTTCATGTGCAACATATTTTTTATTCTATTCTACTATGTTATAGAAATGCTTCTAATTACTCCCTTCTCCTATTTGCCCTTTCTTCTACCATCTTGCTCACCCTACTTGTCCCCTTCTCCCCTACTCACTTGTAGTGCAAGATAGATTTTCATACCAAATTGAGTGAACATGTTATTCCCTACTTAAGCCAAAAAGTAAGCTTCACTTTTTCCCTCTCACCTCCTCCCTTTTCTCCTCCACTGAAAAAGCTTTTTCTTTCTTCTTTTATGAGTGATAATTTGCCCCATTTCACTTCTCCCTTTCTCCTCCCAATATTTTCCTCTCTCACTCCTTAATCTAATTCTTTTAGGATATCATTCCTTCTTATTCAACTCAACTGTGCTCTCTATTTATATGTGTGTGTGTGTGTGTGTGTGTGTGTGTGTGTCTGTGTCTGTGTGTGTGTATGTATAATCCCTTCAACTATCTAAATACTTAGAAAGTCTCAGGGGTTACAAATATTATCTTTCCATGTAGTAATATAAACTGTTCAATTTTAGAAAGTCCTTTATGATTTCTCTTTCCTGTTTACCTTTTCATGCTTCTCTTCATTCTTGTGTTTGAAAGTCAAATTTTCTATTCAGTTCTGGTCTTTTCAACAAGAATGCTTGAAAGTCCCCTATATCATTGAATGATCATTTTTTTTTCTGAATTATTATACTCAGTTTTCTTGGATAGGTAATTCTTGATTTTAATCCTAGTTCTTTTGACTTCTGGAATATCCTACTCCAAGCCCTTCAATCCTTTAATGTAGAAGGCACCAGATCCTGTGTTATCCTGATGGTATTTCCACAATACTTGAATTGTTTCTTTCAAGCTGCTTGCAATATTTTCTCCTTGACCTGAGAACTCTGGGACTTGGCCACAACATTCCTAGGAGTTTCTCTTTTAGGATTTCTCAGGAGGTGATCTGTGGATTCTTTCAATATTTATTTTGCCTTCTGGTTTTAGAATACCAGGGCAATTTTCTTTGATAATTTCATGAAAGATGATGTCTAGGTTCTTTTTTGCTCATGGTTTTCAGGTAGTTTCATAATTTTTACATTGTCTCTCCTGAATCCATCTTCCAGGTCAGTTGTTTTTCCAGTGAGATATTTCACATTATCTTCCATTTTTTTCATTCTTTTGATTTTGTTTTGTAATTTCTTGGTTTCTCATGAAGTCATTAGCTTCCATCTGCTCTATACTAATTTTTAAAGAACTATTTTCTTCAGTGAGATTTTGAACCTCCTTTGACATTTGGGTAATTCTGCTTTTTAAAGTATTCTTCTCATTGGCTTTTTGGACCTCTTTTGTCAGTTGAGTTAGACTACTTTTGAAGTTATTATTTTCTTCTCTATTTTTTGGGTCTCCTTTAGCAAGTTGTTGACTCACTTTTCATGATTTTCTTGCATTGTTCTCATTTCTCTTTCCAATTTTTCCTCCACCCCTCACTTTATTTTCAAAATCCTTTTTTGAGCTCTTCCATGACCTGAGACAACTGCATATTTATTTTGAAGGTTTAGGATGCAGAAACTACTGATATTTATTGTTCTTCCTCATTCAAAAGGATGGAAGAAAATACCTCTTCACCAAGAAAGTAACCTTCTATAATCTTATTTTTTCTCTCTTTTTGGGGCATTTTCCCAGCCAGTTACTTGACTTTTGAGTCCTTTATCAAGAAGAGGGTTGACTCTGAGGACCTGTACTTTCTCAGTTCCTCCAAGATGGCACAATCGAGGGAGAGGAGTTTACTCCTCTCCTGTACTGCACACTGGTGTGGGAGCAACCAAAAACTTTTCTGCCCAGAATCTGAGAGTAGAATTCTCTTACCACAACCACCTCCAGCTCCACCACACCAGTGCTCTTCCTTACTCCAAGGCTGAGCTGTGGCATTTCTGGGTAGAGCAATCTGTGAACTGCTACTGCCAGTGGCTCCCTGAAGCCTTTTCTCATTTCTGTCCTTTCTGTGTTACATGGCTGCTCTCCATGCTGGGCTGCCCTCTGCTCTGTGCTGGGCTGGGTTGTGCTCCTGAGAACTGATTTTAATGACTAGTTGATGATGGGTGAAGACTGGAGCTGAATATGTAGAATAGGGATCTATATGGAGAGAGACACACATGGAGACACAGAGAGACACACACCACACATACACACACATACACATACACATGGAGAGACAGAGAGAGAAACAGAGACAGAGAGGCAGAGAGAGACAGAGAAATAGAGAGTTAGCTCTGGGAATTATCTGTATGAAGATAATAGACATATAAAAGTAATTAAATTATCAAGAAAAAGCTTAGGAAAAAAAATAAAACCCAAGCCAGAAACTATAAAGACCTGTGCATTAGGAAGACAGGTGGCATGTGATGATCTCACAAATGGGACTGAAATTTAGAAGTTGAAGAGATAAGAGGTAAATAAAGAGAAAACAATGCCATAGAAGTCAAGGAAGGAGAGAGCATTTTCTATTCAACAGTATGTGTCAAAAGCTTCAAGAGGTTAAGGAGAATGAGTACATAAAAAAGACCATTCATTGGAAAGATTTATATGAACTGATAGAGACTAAAGTAATCTGAATGATGAAAATAACATACATAATAGGACATATCAACATAATTCAAAAGAATAATAAACCTAAAGTGAATGTTCAGACCGAATGGCCCCAGAGAAGAAATTAGAGACTGCATCTCCTTTCTTTCAATATAGATGTGATGACCTATGGGCTGAACTTTTGCATGTGATGTCAAACATAGATGATATGTTGATTGTTTTGCTGAAAAGGATGCTTATTTAAAAATATCTATCACAAGGGAAGGGTGTATATATGTTTGTGTGTAGGATGGAAATTAATGTGATACAGAACAAAATACATAAATAAAGCTTTTTTTTTTTAGGAAAAAACATTCCAATTATTAGTCAAATGATCCTTAGTAACCTTGGAGACAGCAATGGTAGGAACATAATTGAGTGGCAGGGTCACAAGTCAAATTGCAAAGGACTAAGAAGTGAGTGGGTAATGAAGTAAGGACACAAGTGTACATTATTCTCTCTAGGACCTTGACAGTGAAGGGAAGGGTAAATAAAGGACAATAATAGAAGGAAATTACAGTACAAGCAAAGGGCTTTGCTTTGTTTCTTTTGTGACATCTTTTAAAAAAGAATAGTTCATTTTATGCCAAGGGGCAATATAATGGTCCTGTGGTTCCACATGATTCCCTTCTCTGCTGCTTTAGGGAATTTGTATTAGATGAAAGGTTGGGAGTACAATCACAATTATTCTGAATATCCAGTTAGGAAAATTTCTAACATTTAGACAGAACTTTGACTCCCTGCCTTAATTAACATTTATAACTATCTCTAGTTATTGGCCACTTTGTGATTGAGGTAAAATCTAGCTTATCAGAAACAATTGTATAAAAGAAGTACTACAATATGTTATAGTGGCTATTGATGCACAGGCATCCTGAAGGGAATTTTAGAAAAGATTAAAACTTTCCTTAGAATTTCCCTCAGGCCTTGAAGAGGACTGTACAATTTTGTCTTAACTTTATTTCCCTACCCCATCCTTCCTCTCATTTTCTCTCCTTTCCTCTCATCAAAATGAAGACATCAAGGGCTTTAGTATACGAAGGACCTACACTTCCTCAAAGACTAGAATAAAGGAAGTATTGAAAGGTTTTGGGGCATGGAGTAGGGAAGATTGGAGAATAAGAAATGGATCCTTGTTTGTCTCAATAAAGGAGGAGATCACTTATTTAGAGAAAAAGAGTAGAGCTAATATTGGGTGCTTCACGGGGTCAAGTTAACATGAGAATGTGATAGATAAATAGGGAAGAATAAAATAATTTCTGCATAGTAGCAGGGAACCATTTGATGATGGATGAATTTGTATGTTACCCTGTCAGAATGGTTGCATGACTTCTTCAAGTGGCATTCAGCAATCCAAGGAGAAAAGAGAAAGTAAATGGTGAGGGTGAACCAGAGTGACAAATTAGAAGAGAATATGAGTAGTAATAATTCTAGTAGATAAAGGATTGCAAGATGAAATAGAAAATATATTTGAATGGGTTAAATATAAGGTCAAAACTATGAAGGAAGGAAATGGAATCCAGAGCATGGAAGAAATAGAAATGGGGAAAGGTAATGGGTAGAAGATCTTGAGGTCATGCTGAAGACAAAAAAAAATTAGTTTTCAGAGTAATGGTGCAGAAGATGAGATGGAAGGATGAGAGAAATGATTATTAATAACCAATAATTTGGAGAGATCCTGAGTTCCTCCTTTTTCTACCATCCTTATTTCAAAGTTCAGACTCTTGAAGGATTATGGATAATGAGATTGAATGAACTCTCCTCAATCTTGGTCAGACTCTATCCAATTTTCAAAGCAATTTAGGTGGGGCTAAGGTCTTTGAATCGATTGCCCAGGGCTGGGGAATTTAGTAGTACCTGACATAATCAAAGTTCATTAGAATAGGTCCAGCCCCTCATTCATTCTCTCTCCTTACTTGTTAACCAATCAGAGTTGATCCCCATCCTCTGGAACACCCACTTTTTCACCCACCATCATTAGGCTTTTTGGCATTCAAGAGTGCCACAGACCTTTTACTAAAATGCTAGCATTAATAATAAAATGATTAATGACTTAGAAATTATGTCTCTCAAACACTTTAAATGTCATGAGGACATGAAAATGTGATATGAAAATTCAGAGATTAGGGAAACTGGAACTTGGAGATTCTTTGAAAGGGAGGAAGTAGAACCAATTGTTTCTGGTTCTCACCTTTGAGGGCCTTGAGAGAACAGATGATAGCATGTGTGGGAAAGTGGTTTCACCATCTTCCTCGTGTTCTGTCTTCAAGTAGCCAAGAAGGTAGAAGCTGTTAAAAAAAAATGGCCTCCTTTTGTTCTTCCTTAATTCTACTTTGTGGCTTTCATTTATTTCCATGTATTCAAATACCAGCTTTAGTGCAGATGATTCCCACATCTGTATCTCCAGTTTGAACTTTTCTTTTGGGCTCTTTTTGTATATACTGTTTAAAATGGAAACATTCAAAGAAGACTTTTATGAACTTATGCACTGTGAAGTAAATAGGAGCAGAAGAAAAATTTTTACTATAACATCAATATGATTAAAAATAAACAACTTTGAAGGCTTTATACACCAATGAAGAATGAAATGAGAAGAACGACAGAATAAAAACCGACAAGTTTGAAGTCCATAAGAACTCTAATCAATAAAATGAGTATTCATGATTCTAGAGAACATGCAGTCATTAAGGGAATTCATTTTGCTTCCCTGTACATTTTGTTATGAGGATTTGTCCCCCCTTCCCACAACGGGATAAGGAGTGAGCAGAAAGAAAATAAATTTCTCTTGAGTTTTTTTAAATTTTATTTTTTAACCTTAAGAGGTGGGAGTGCTACAGATGTGGAATATTCCATACACTTTCAGATTAGGTTACAGTATTATTAATTTTTCTTGTTTTGCTTTGTTACATGAGGCATATGGAATCAGAATAATAGGTAAATATTTTAAATATAGAAAACATATTAATCAAACTATCAAAAAGAGAAACTTAATTGAAAGTCTCTTGGTATTATGGAATTCTACAACTCCTCAGTTATGGCATCTAAACTATATTCATAAGGAGAAGTCATTGTTACATTATCTACCTTTCTTAGGTCAGATTGGAGCTGCTAGCTGTGCCCATTTGATTCTCCCTTTTGCTAAAGTGGCAGAGTAAAGAAGATGAAGTAGGCATTGTAGAAAATAATTTTGTTTTTTCCTTCTAAAAATAATTTCCCATTCCCTCAAGCTAAACCTTCTTGGTGTGTGTGAGTGTCTGTGTGTGTGTGTTATGTGCATATGTGTATGTGCTGAACATGACAACATACTTGTTTCATTGACAACTCATACTCAGTATGCTCCTCATTGGGCTTGCTATTTTTCTCCCCAAGATTCTTTTTTTGACTATGCTATTTCTGTCAGTGGCCTCATTGTTACTGAAGTCTATTATGTTTGAAATATTGGAATTATCTTTGTATATACTACCTCCTCCCTCAATTCTCATAGGGAGTTATCAAGTCCTATTGATTTTATCTTGCATCATGTCTCCCATCTGTCTCCTCCTCTATTTCTATGGCCAGCACCCCAAATGAGGTCCTCATTACCATTTGCCCAGACTCTTATCATAGTCTAACAATAGGTTTCCTATCTCTAATCCATACTTGGTAGCATGGCCACATTCATTTTCCTTATTTATATTTCTTCTCATATCATTCTTTTGATTAAAAGCTTTCAATAGTTCCTTATTACCTACCAAATAAAATTCAGTTCCTTTATCCTAATGCTCAAGGCTCCTAAAAGCCTGAAGTCATTCTACCTCTCCAGAATTGCCTCATGCCACTCATTTTCATCCATTCTATGACTCAAACTCACTACTTGCCATTTTCCATATAAACTTTCCTGCTTTAATACCTTTACTCAAAATTGTGTTGTGCTTGGGAAATTCTCCTCCTAACCTCTTCTTATTGAATTTCTGCACAACCAGTTGAAATGCCATCTCTTATTTCAATTCTTCTCTGATACCCACAGTTGATAATACCCACCCATGGACTTCACACAGACCTTTTTTTGTCATATATCAAATGTGCTTTTCATGTATTATTTTGTATTTGAGTTATTTTTTATCTTCCTATTAGACTGTGAGCTGCCTGAGAACAGAGACTGTCTTACCCCAAATACAATTCTTTCCTTGCTAAGTGTAATGCTTTGCATACAGTTGATGCTTAACATATGGCTTTAAATTGAAATTTGATTGAAGACTTTCTGGGTCTCTGGGATTTTGGAATGACTTTACCATAGTTAGTTGGTTAATAAACACTTATTAAGTGCCTGCTATCTTCCAGACACTGTGCTAAGTGCTGAGGATATAAATAGAAATTAAAATAAAGACAATTCCTGTTCTCAAGGAGCTTATAGTCTAATGAGAGAAAATAACAAACTAAAGAAGTTAAAAAAGGGTGTGTGTGGAAAGAGGAGGGGTTGGGGATCATTTTCCCAGATGTGGCTACATGGTGGAGAAGTCTAAAATCTGTGTACCTAGTGGTAAATTGGAAGAATATTCTAAGGCACTACCTTTAATAGAGACTTCAGAGCCATGGTCCTTCTCTCCAGTCAGAGAGTGAAATGAAGTGAGGAGGGCAAGATGGGGGGAAAGAGGTGAGTATTTAGATAGGAGTACTGAGGAAAACTTCATCTTGCCAGATAATGAGATCCAGTGATGTGTTTTGGAGGAAGGCATGATGTCCAGAGGTCCAAAGAAGAGTAAAAGCAATGTAGTTAGTTGGTAGGAAACGGGGAGCATCATAACATATAATGAATATTCATTCATTGGCAAAAGGCAGAGTTCTACTATGCACAGCTTAGACTGAGGTTTCTACTTACATTCACCTAATTCCCCCTTGTCCTAAAGAATGAAGAGCATAAGGTAGACATTGTGGAGAAAGACTTTTTTCCCTCCCTTCAGTAAATCCTGGGAACATATTCAAGTGTGTGTGCATGTATGTGTGTGAGTGGGTGGGTGCGAGTACACAGCTTGGGTTGATCTGTGAGAGATAATATAACAATCATTCCATAATAAATTTTTAAAGATTGTTTCTATAATTTAGACACATCAGGAAGGTGAATGCTTCTTTATTTTACCTAATATAGGAAGGGAAATTTTATTTGTTAGGGAAAATTTTAAGTAGTTATAAACTTTCTAGTGGAAGGCACATTTTCATAATACATCTATGAATCTAGAGACCTGATTAACTTTATTTTAAAGAGAGGTTATATCAATGATACAGTTGGAAGAGAAATAGGATGAATTGAAATTATAGAATTATAGACCAACATAGTTATGGACATCAAACGTTATCCAATCTCTTATCCAATATAGAACCCTATCCCAGCCTATCACATTAATGGAATTGCATAGGAGGGCACACGTCAATCCTGGAAACTGGGGGATACAGGTTGACCCAAAAGGCTAGCTTATGTCTTGATCCAATGCTGGCCTCACAGACTGAATCTACTCTTTCAGTTAGGTTCTACCCTCCCTCCCAGAAGGTCTCAGAGCTTTGGATTTTGGATTTCTGAAAAGGTCCTGATAGCAATGTCATTATTACCAAGTGTGCACTGGAACTAGTTCTAAAACCAAAAGCCAATTGTTAAATTTTTAATGTGAGCATTTACATGGCAGAAATTGGTAAATGCTATAAATAAAGCTTGATTTATTGTTTTATTGATTGTCTGGACTAAAGGGGATCAAGAAAATTTTAATAATAGAGATTAAACTTAAAACTAGTCATTTTGTACATTTTTTTTTTGGTGTGGAGTCAACTGTTAAACATTTACCAGCATGACATTGCCATTAGATTACACTTTCTTAACTTGCGATTGGATACTCTCCTTTTCCTCAAAAGCACATCCTTCTAGCCTAACTCATACTTTTACTTAAATTCACATATTACATTTATCCTGGGAAAGATAGAACACATTGCCCTTGACAAATTACTATCCAGGCTTTGCTTGGTCACTTTCATCAATAGGTAACTCACTACTTAGTGTAATCCAAGAATGGAAGGAGCTAACTCTTAGATTGTTAGAGACATTTTTTTATTATATTATAGAAGGAAAACTAAGAGAAATGAGAAGGCACTGGTACTTTATAATTGTTTAGAAAGTTTACATAGAGAAATGGATGAAAGGGAATAAGCTTTTATTAATCACCTATTAAATTCCAGCCACTGTTGTAAGAGCTTTACAAATAACTTCTTTGATTCTCACAACAAGCCCCTGAAATAGGTGCTATTGCTATTCCCATTTTACAGTAAAGGGCAATGAGGCATTCAGAGACTAAATGACTTGGTCAGGGTCACACAGTTAGTACATTTATGATCCCAGATTAGAAATGAGGTATTCCTGACTTTGGATTTTTTGCTCTCTCCATTGTTCCACATAGTTGACAGATCATTTTCTGATCATAGCCAAGTTCAGCTAACACTTGGAACCTATGGGATTGTGAACAAAAAGAAACTCAATTATATGTGACAGCAGTTTATGATAAGAGAAGTCAGTTTCAATAGATTGAGGCAGAGAAAGGAAACTGTCTCAGTGACAAAGAAAGATTGCTCTGTGGTTGTGTTTCTGCCATAAGCAACCAGCAATTGTGTGTAAATAGATTTCCCTACCAGTGGAGAAGGTTCTCTCTAGCTCTTTGATGTTTCCCTTATTAGAGTATCTGAAAATTTACCTAACAAGAATGAATGAAAACATATGAAAATAAAAGAGAAAAGGAAAAAAAGGATCTTTCAAAAGATACAGGAGACTCCAAACCAGGGTAATAAGGTTCAAAAAACTAAGAATGTAGAACAGAGGATAAAGAAAAGAAAAATATTGGAAATATGTAACTTTATGACAGATGTGAATACAGGGGTGGTTTTACTAAAAAAAAAAAAAAAAAAAGGACTAATAGGTTCCAAGGTATTGTGCTGGGTTCTAGTAATACAAAGATAGGTTATAGGCTTTGCTTTAAAAAAATTCTCAAATGTCGATTGGGGTGTAGCCAAGTATATGAGATGATCATAAAGTTGTAGTGTGGTATCCCTTTCTGATTGAGACAAATGTATTAAATTGAAGGGAAACAAAATAAAAGTATATATGAGAAACACTGAAAAATCAATGTCTTGGTGAGGACATTTTTTCTTTTTTCTTTTCTTTTTAACTCTTTTAAAAAAAATTAATTTGTTTTCATTTTCTGTAATTACTTCCATAAATCTTAGATTTTCTGCCCCTCCCTCTCCCTTCCCATCCCAAGATGACATACAATCTTTTATGGATTCTACATGTACATTCTTACTAAATATATTTTCACCTTAGGCATGTTGCGTGAAAGAATTAAAATGAATGGGGGAAACAATGAGACAAACCAAACCAAAACAAAGCACAAGAGAAAATACTCTGCTTGATTCTGCAATCCAATTCCATAGTTAATGTCGAAACTACAAGGTCCTGTGTGATCCTGACTGTAGTTCCTCGATATTTGAATTGTTTCCTTCCGGCTGCTTGAAGCATTTTCTCCTTCACTTGATAGTTCTGGAATTTGGCAATGATATTCCTTGATGATTTCAGTTTGAGATCCCCTTCAGGAGGTCATTGGTAGATTCTTTCAATGACTATTTTTGCCCTCTGGATCTAGGATCTCTGGGCAGTTTTCCTCAATGAGGTTTTGGAAGATACTTTCCAGGCTCCCTTTTTCATCATAGCTTTCCAGTAGACCAATAATTCTTAGTTTTTCTCTCCTCGATCTATTTTCCAGGTCAATTGTTTCTTCAATGAGATATTTTGCATTTTTTTCTTTTTTTCATTCTTTATATTCTGTTAGACAGATTCTTGATATTTCATAGAGTTGTTAGCTCCTACTTGCCCAATTCTAATTTTTAATAGATTGTTTTCTTCAGTTAACTTTTGTATCTCCTTTTCCATCAATCCAATTGTTCCTTTTAAGAAATTATTTTCGGGGCAGAGCCAAGATGGCGGAGTAGAAAGACACACATTTGGTAGCTCCAAACCCACAGCCCATGGATTTCCTCTAAAAAGAACTCCCAACAAATTCTGGAACAGTGGAAGCCACACAGCAACACAGTGAAGGAGATTTCCGTTCCAGAGAGCTGTGAAAAACCGATCCCAAAGGTCCATTGTGCCCTGGACGAGAGCAGAGCCCTCCCCTGCCCTGGCCGCATGGCACTGAGAGGAGTGAGCAGATCCGAACAGGCATCAGGGACAGAATCTCCAGCGGCTTTGAAGTTCCCTCCACCCACGGACTCGCAGGTCAGTGAGAGAGACTGGCTGAGAGGGAAGCGAGGTGTCTCCGGGACTCAGGCCCCCTCGGGAGGCGGTGGCCATGGCAGCAGGAGTGGCAGAAGCAGCTGGAGGCCAGGGGCTCCTGGAGCAGGCGACCAGAGGCTCCCGGTGCAGGTGGCTAGAGGCTCCCAGAGCAGGCAGGAGCTCAGCAGCAGCTCCATTACGGAAGTTCTCTGCATAAACCCCCTGAGGGAACTGGGCCTGGGAGGAGGCCCTGCCCCGACCTGAGAACCTGATCTAATCTTACCCTGAATAGCAGCCAGGCCTGCTGCCGCCAGCCCTGAGACTGGGGAGCAGCATTTGAAATCTCAGACCCTAAGCACTAGCTGGGCGGACCTAGGCCAGGGTGGAGAGGAATCTCAGAAGTCAAGGAACTGGCTGGGAAAATGCCCAGAAAAGGGAAAAAAACTAAGGTTATTTTCTTGAAAAAATGATTCCAACCTTCATCTCTGAATGTCTTTACCATCAGGTAAAGACATAGGAGTCAAGGCCTCTGTATCCCAAACATCTGAAATAGGTATCCAATGGGCTCAGGCCATGGAAGAGCTCAAAAAGGATTTTGAAAATCAAGTTAGACAGGTGGAGGAAAAACTGGAAAAAGAAATGAGAGAGATGCAAGAAAAGCATGAAAAACAGGTCAATACCTTAATAAAGGAGACCCAAAAAAATGCTGAAGAAAATAACACCTTGAAAAATAGGCTAACTCAATTGGCAAAAGAGGTTCAAAAAACCAATGAGGAGAAGAATGCTTTCAAAAGCAGAATTAGTGAAGTGGAAAAACAGGTGCAAAAGCTCACTGAAGAAAAGAGTTCTCTCAAAATTAGAATGGAACAGATGGAGGCTAAT
>CM053769.1:191113993-191158306 GCA_028658325.1 Potorous gilbertii
CTCTCATTGCTTAACTTCATTTTTTTAAGATATGATCCCTTCCTACTCAATTCACTCTGGACTCTCTGTCTCTGTATGTGCATGCATGTGTGTGTGTGTGTGTGTGTGTGTGTGTGTGTGTGTGTAATCCTACCAACTACCCAGATACTGAAAAGGTTCAAGAGCTACAAATATTGTCTTTCCATGTAGGTATGTAAACAGTTCAACTTTGGTAAGTCCCTTATGACTTCTCTTTGCTGATTACCTTTTCATGCTTCTCTTCATTCTTGTGTTTGAAGGTCAGATTTTCTTTTCAACTCTGGTCTTTTCATCAAGAATGCTAGAAAGTCCTCTATTTCATTGAAAGATTTTTCCCCTGAAATATTCTACTCAGTTTTGCTGGGTAGGTAGTTCTTGGTTTTAGTCCTAGTTCCTTTGACTTCTGGAATATCCTATTCCACGCCCTTCTATCCTTTAATGCAGAAACTGTTAGATCTTGTATTATCCTGATTGTATTTCCACAGTACTTGAATTGTTTCTTCCCAGCTGCTTGCAGTATTTTCTCCTTGACCAGGGAACTCTGGAATTTGGCCACAATGTTCCTAGGAGTTTCTCTTTTTGGATCTCTTTCAGGTGGTGATCAGTGGATTCTTTCAATATTTACTTTGCCCTCTGGCTCTAGAATATCAGGGCAGATTTTATTGGTAATTTCATGAAAGATGATGTCTAAGAAGCTCTTTTTTTTGATCATGGGTTTCAGGTAGTCTCATAATTTTTAAATTGTCTCTCCTAGATCTATTTTCCAGGTCAGTTGTTTTTCCAATGAGATATTTTACATTATCTTCCATTTTTTCATTCTTTTGGTTTTGTTTTGCAAGTTCTTGGTTTCTCATAAAGTCATTAGCCTCCATCTGTTCCATTCTAATTTTTAAAGAACTATTTTCTTCAGTGAGCTTTTGGACCTCCTTTTCCATTTGGCTAATACTGCTTTTGAAAGCATTCTTCTCCTTATTGGCTTTTTGAACCTCTTTTGCCAATTGAATTAGCCTATATTTCAAGGTGTTATTTTCTTCAGCATTTTTTTGGGTCTCCTTTAGCAAGGTGTTGACCTGCTTTTCATGCTTTTCTTGCATTTCTCTCATTTGTCTTCCCAGTCTTTCCTTCACCTCTTTAACTTTCTTTTCAAAATCCTTTTTGATCTCTTCCATAGCCTGAGCCCATTGAATATTTATTTTGGATGTTTGGGATACAGAAGCCTTGACTTCTATGTCTTTCCCTAATGGTAAGCATTGTTCTTCCTCATCAGAAAGGATGGGAGGAGATATTTGTTCACCAAGAAAGTAACCTTCTATGGTCTTATTTTTTTTCCCCCTTTTTGGGCATTTTCCCAACCAGTTACTTGACTTTTGTGTCCTTTGTCATGAGTAGGGTATACTCTGGGCATCCATGAGATCTCAGTCCCTCCAAGGTGGCACAATCCGGCATGTACTGGTCTGGATGCAGAGAAGGATTTTTGTGCCCAGAATCTTAACAGATACTTCTCCCCAGCCACTTGGCCTCCAGTTCTGCCAAGCCAGCCCTGAGGGCTAATTTTCAGATAAGCTGGATGGGCAGGCCACCATTCAGTTGGAGACAAAGACCAGCTCAGCCAGGGCCTTCACCTAGGGCTGTGGTAAGTCTCAGGTCTTCAGTATGCCCAGGGGTTTTTATGCTCCAACAATGGAGCTTCTGTAGTAGCGGCTACTGTGGTGACTCTGTGACCACTGCAGGAGCTGCGGGAAGGCCCTTCTCCCTTCCTGACCTGCTTATAAAACCCCATCACAGACCTTTGGCACCTGTGGGCCAAGGGATCTGAGGACCAGCTACTGTGACTGGAGATTCCATGTCATGCCATGCTGCACTGCTAAGGCTGGGCTGGGCTCCGTGCTTGATGCCTGGCGCAACCGACATTTCCATGGGCCTTTCAGATCACCGTGGGCTGGAAATCTCCTCCACTCTGTTGCTGTCCACTTCTGATGCTCCAAAATTTGTTGAGAGTCCCTCTCTACAGGTATTTTATGGGCTGTGTCTAATGTGGTCAAATTTTTAAAAGAAATATACAAGGAATATAAAAGTGTGGGGCAGCTAGCCCAGAGTCAGGAAGACATCTTCCTGAGTTAAAATCTTGTCTCAGACACTTACTAGCTGTGTGACCCTGGGCATGCTACTTGACCCTGTTTGCTTCAGTTCCTCATCTGTAAATAAGCTGAAGAAGGAAATGACAAACCATTCCAGCATCTTTGTCAGGAAAATCCCAAATGGAGTCATGAAGAGGTAGATTCTACTGGAATGAGTAAACAACAAAAATCCAAGACATAGAAGTAAAGACCAGTATCTAGTGGTGAATGGAAAATTGTTCATTACCTCTGTACAAATATGGTTGGAAAGACTAATGTAATATACAGTGAGATTTGTGAAATACAAAGACAACAATAAAGACTTTTCTAATAAGGGGTAAGAGGTACAAGTGAGGTAATGGGTATGAAGCACTTTGAAAAGTTTCAAGTGTTATATAATGCCAGGAGTTGTTATTAATATTAATATTGTTGATGTTGTTATCCTTTAGTCTGGTAATGACTTCATTCCCTAATCCATCTGCTTCACTCCTGCTCAGTTTAAGTAATATTTATAGAACAATATAGGTGTGTGCTGATAAATGCTTAATACCAGACTTTTGGGAAACACCTATAACTTTAATCTAAATTTTAATACATTTTTAATATAATTAATCATAAAAACAATAAACAAGTAATTTTAACTATTGTCAATTTCTGAGAGACAAAAAAAAGTCCACATTGAAAATTTAACAATCAACTCTTGCATGCTGGTTAGAGCTACCTCCAGCATAACCCTGTTCCCAAGACATGTTGAAGACAAAAGAAAATAAAAGAAGGAATAAGAATGTTTGCTCACATATTGATGAGATCATGATAAGAAGAGATTGAGAGAATATGGAAAAATCAATGACAAGGGTCATTAAAATTGCAAAAGTAGAGCTAATATGGTTAGTATGGAACTGAAATACAAGATGAGTAAGGAGATGGTATAACCCATTTCATTCCACAGGGAATTCAATTTCTTTGATACTACAAGTGACAACAAAGAATACTAAAAGAATTTTAGTGGTTATTTCTGAACTTCTTTTTGGAATCTTGAGGAATTATGAAGAATGATAAGCTACAACATGAATAAAAGCAGGCAAGTTGGCCTGATATTCAGTACAGGGAGGTGGGGAGAGGATAGGATAGTTTGAGGTTTATCCATGGTACAATTGTAGAGTAGATTAGAAAAGCAGTTAGGTATGTCAATACTGGTTCATAGTGCAAAAGACAGCATTTAAAGCTGGAAATTATATTTAGAGAATTATCAAGTACATGGAAAGTGCTATCCTATTGGCATAAACCTGTCCAGTTTGGGTTACCACATTTGAAGTACAATGAAAAACTGTAGCATATATAGTAGAGGATAACCAGGATGGTAAGAGAACTCAAAACTAGAGTCCACATAGATTGGTTGAAGGGATGGAGGGAGTTTATTCTGGAGAAGATACTTGTTGAGGCAGAACAATATGATATCTGTCTTTGAACTATAAAATGTGATGGGAAAGAAAGATGAGACTTATTCAGCATGGTTCCCCAGAGGGAAGGAAGACCTGGGCCCAAGGGGAGGAAGTGACAGTGAGGCAGATTTCATTTCTATATTAGGAAAAAATTCCCAACAATTAGAGCTGTATGAAAGTGAAATGGACTGCTTCAGGAGGTAATGAATATAGACATAAATTTTAAGCCATATGGACTGTGAAATCATATGGTTCAGTTTCTCCACACAATATCCTGCAGCATGGCAACCAAATTAAAGGAGAAAAATTAAAGCGAGACTTTCCTTTCCTTATCGCTCATCACCACATTCAGTGGGTGACAGAATCACTCTCATATTTCTGAACCTCCACGGGCCACCTATTTCAGGCTCATCTACTCCTGGCACACTTCAGTTGCCTAAAATAAAAATATGATTGATGCTTGCTCCAATCCCAGGTGGAGAACTCATGAAATTAGTAACAACCTGCATACAGGGCCAAAGACACTTTCCTACCTAAAACTTACTTTTGACCTGCCTATGAAGAGGCCATTTAAAAGTGACTTTTTGTCTAATAAAACTAGCTTAACAAGGAGTAGGGGTGAAATTAGGTAATACTGTTGGCTGCATTTTCTAACAAAATACTCTGCTCTCTTCATAATTATTGATATCATTTGCTTTTAACTTATTGTCCCTGCGTGGGGGAAGAAAAGAAAGTATTTTAAAATATTTCAACCATTTTTTTTTTGCTTCTATTGGGAACAAACGATTAATTTGTATTGATTCCTAAGATAACTTACGCTATGTCATGTGCTTCCATAAACATCTCATTTGATCCTCTAAATAATCCTGTGAGATAGAAAGTGCAATAATATGATTTCCATTTTATAGAGAATGCAATTGGTGCTCAAAGACACGACAAATAGATGATAAGGGCCAGAGCCCTTCATTTGATTTTATTATTTTATTTCCTGTGCTCTTTAATATTTGCTTCAATAATTCAAGATTTATGGAATCATCAGAATGGGTGCTGCTTCCACAAATACAGAAAACAGTTCTTCTATGACTTAATGGATGGTATACAAGATTTTCTATGGATAAACCCCATGTAGTCACATGGGTGATGAGTCTCACTGAATTGAGCTAGGCTTACTCTTAGAAAATGGACATATAGTTTGTCACTAAGCCTAGTCCCTCTATCTATATCTATCATCCATGTTATTATTAGGGATATATTTGAACAAAATAATGAAATAGGGTGAGGCAACATGGTACAGTGGATGGAGCATAGGTTTTAGGAATTTTTAGGTTCAAGTCCTGTCTCAGACACATTAATTGTAGCTAAAATTTATGTAGCATTAACCATGTACCAAGCACTAAACATTTTACAGTTATTATCTTGTTTGGTCCTCATGACAACTTCAGGAGGTAGGTGTTATTATGATGCCCATTTTATAGATGAAGAAACTGAGGCCAATAGAGGTTAAGTTAAGGATGACACAGCTAGTAAGTATCTATAGTAGCAAACACCCTGACACATCCAGGATAACCTGCTACCGCAGGTTGTTAGATCTGCTTTTCTAAAAGGAAAGCAACTTTTGAGAGGTCAATAATCTTCTTTAATCACATATACCAACAGACAAAATACAGGCAGAGAAATAAAGACCAACAGACAAGGCTTCTGACTATCTGACCATTATATACATACATAGTTACTAGAGAGAGAAGCACCAACATCTGGATTTTTTAGAGAGGAAGATGGCTACCCAGAATCTAATCTGGCATGTGATCCCTCTTCCAAGCCCCTAAAGCAAAACCTTACCTCAGAGTCTATATCCATTTTTCAGAATTGAAGGGCACAACTCTCATGACCCAGTCGCTTATTAACAATTAATACAAGGTGTGGACCTTCCAACAAAACAAGCCTCGCCTAAACAAGCTTCCCTTAATAGGACCCACCTGAGTAAAGCCTATTACTGTGGGAGAAAGTGGGGAGAAGATCTTTAACTCTCATTGACTGTGGTTGTTTACATTACAGTGCCTGGGGTTGGATATGTACTGAGGTCTTCCTAATTCTAGTGCCAGTGCAATATCCACTGTAACACCTAGCCACCAGTACCTATGTTCTAGCTATGTGAGCATTGGCAAATCACTTTAATTCTCAGGGAACTAAGACTTTAAGTTGCAGAGAAGGTGTTGACCTGTATCTGTAGAGGAAGAGTTCTCATTTGGAGTTCCTGAAACCAATGAAATCACAGATCTAATCAGCTGTCTTTGGTGATAAGCTTCTCTTTTTGAGAATCATTCTTTGTCTCTGTCCCTGCCTCTGCCTCTCCCCCGCTCCATCACTCTCTCTCTCTCAAACATACACACTCACACATATTTGTACTGGGAACCCCATATTTTAAGTCTTACTAGCTTGGGACAATCTGTAAGAGATTGCCCTCTTGCCCCCTCTGCCTTTTAGGACTCATGACCATCTCTGTACTACTAAAAAGTCTTAGAGGAGAACTTTGGTGGAAGGCAAAAGTCCTATATACGCATATGCAAGCCATACATAAAATAAAGATAGACTGGGCAGCTAGATGGGGCAGTGGATACAGATGGACTTGGAAGCAGGAAGATCTTATTTCAAAGATGGTCTCAAGCACTGCCTAAGTAACCCAGTCATTTAAACTCTTAGAGTCTCAGTTTTCATATGTGCAAAATGAGAATGATGATGATGATCTGAGTACCTACTTCATAAGATTGTTGTGAGAATTAATTCAAAACTTAAGGTACCATGTAAATGTAGTATATGTACTCTGTGGCTCAGATGGGCAGCTAGGTGGTGTAATGGATAGAACACCAACCCTGAAGTCAGGAAGATTCATCTTATTTAGTTCAAATCTGACCTCAGACACTTACTAGCTGTGTGACCCTGGGTAAGTCACTTAACTGAGTTTGCCTCAGTTTCCTAATTTGCAAAATGAGCTAAAGAATGAAATGGCAAACTATCCCAGTATCCTTACCACAAAAACACCAAATAGCACCACAAGGAGTTAGACACGATGGAAGAACAACTCTCAGGTTTCTTATGATAACTCTTAACTTTTCCTTATTTCTAAATCTCATCTAGGAGTCTTTGATTCCCTTGTAGGAAGAAATATAACAAAGCATGGACCATGTCCAAGTTATTTGCATAAACATACATGCACACATAAAGATAATGGAAAAGACTCATAACCAAGGTGATAGGTGGTCAAACAAAATGAAACAAAATTTGTCCCATATCATCATGCCAGCCTTATATGACAATCCTGGGATTAAGGCTTTCTAATCAGGCAAAAGCCTCTGGGTTTCTGGACAGCCTAGCAATCCTCATAGTAGTCTTCTCTGCCCTTTTCAGGAACTACATAGTTGATGAGAGTAAAAGGAAAAGTTCAGTTTTACTCCTGATGCTGAAACAAATTGCTCCTTTACAAATTATAGTAAGTACACACCTATGAAGATCAAAGAACTCTCTTACATGTCTAGACCTCTCATTCTGCCTGGCATCTGCTCTTTAAGATTTAGGGGTTCTACCACTTTTCCTCCAGTTACAATATGTTTCAATAGTTGCCATCTGACTGTTATTTCTGTTACTGCTATAGCTATTTCCTTGTGGAAGTATTAGCTTTTTTTGAATGAGACTACCCTGGTCAGCATGTTCCTGGGCTAGTCAAGAGAGTTTCAGCCTGTTAAGAGAAGGAGCATAATTCTTACCATGGTATCATAGGACTTCCCTCTGGGATTACCTCTAATTTTGTCCTGTAAATATCCTTTATATATCCTGTACATATCTTGTTTGAATGTTGTTTCTTCCTATTATATCATGAGCTCCTTGAGAGCAGCGAATGACTGCATTTCTTTGAAAGGTCTGCTCACAATGCCTTGCATACTGATTGCTTGAATGAGTCCTTTGAGATTGTTAGGTCTACTTCAATTTTTTTAAAACTATTTTTATGAATTAACAACCATTTCTGTTTTACTCATTTTAACCTATAGATTATGAAAATAGAAGCCCATAAACGTTAAGCAATTTGCTTAAGTTCACACAGGTACCAAGCAAAGAGCTACGATTTGAATCCAGGCCATTTTACCTTTATAAAGGTTTATTTTCACTACTGCTTTTCCTTTTTCCTATGACAGCTATCAAAACTCTTGAGAACAGCTTTAGTTACCCTTCCTAGCCCTAACCACATACTCACATGCACACATTCACATCCCCAACACCAACAAACCTTCTCTCCTCCTGTGGTAAGTACTTGACTACTTCAAGTGGTTGTGAATTCACTTCATTCTGAGATGACTCATTTCACTTTTGGATTGATCTGATTTTGAGGAATTTATCCTTTTATTTAGAACCAAAATTTGACCATCTATCAATTCCATTCATTTCTGCAAGTTCTTCCTTGTGGGGGTCAAATAAGACACTATTTCATCCTGCCTGTCCTATCCACAGCTATGTGGTTTTTCTCAGCAGGAACCAATCCGTATGGGTAATAGACTTCATAAGCTTTCTTGGGTTGGAAGCTTCCCTCTCACTCCCGTTACACTGACATATTATGTGTGAGTTTAGCTCAGATGGCTACCCCTACAATAGCCATTCACAGATCTCATAGATTGTAAAAACTTGGCCTATTTTAAATTGATTGCATATTGTCAAGGTACCATGCATTCACTTTTTCCTCTGAAGGATTGGTCCATATGTCCAGAGCTAAGAAAACACTGACAAAAACCTTATTCTATAGTTTGGAGCAAGGACAGACGTGAAAAGGTAAGAGGAACTAATGCTCAGATGGGATAATTATCATTGTTAACTCTTAAGGGCCAAAACTGTGACTCAAACCTCAGTTTCCTTTCTCAAAGTCCATGTCTCTTTCTAGTGAATTGTTTTCACTCTTCAACTTCCTAATGTATGGTTTTGTTTCCTTCCAGCATGTATTGACACCAGCATTAGTTCACATGAACAGGACTGATTCAGTGTCACGTCTTCTTCTAGGTAAAATTTAATCTCTAGTCTACTAAAACAGTATTTCAATGATATTTTTAAAATAAAAAATGTGGCATTTAAAGTTGCCAACCACATTGTCTATAACTTGGGATTTTTTGAAATTGCTCATTTTTCTCCATAGGCTGATAGTGCAGACTATTTATGACTGAGAGCTATAATTCACAGCCAAGTTGGAGGGAGGACTCCAGAAGAGATGACTATACATCTTCTCTCTATCTATTACTACCCACAGGCCAGTGGGTGTGTAGAACAAGCTAATTGACACTGAAAGCAATTTTTGCGATGCTATGTAATACGCTTACAAAAAGCCTGCGGTATTTCTTTTCCTATTAGTTGCAGAATTTGTGGAAATAATTCTCTATACTAGGGAGCTCTTCATTCCTACTTGTTCATGGCTATGCTCCTCTGATTGTTGTATACTTAAGACAAACAATCACACAACAGCTTCCTACCTTGACTACTTGAAAGTCATATCTATAATCCCAATGTCAAGTTATTAATTGCCTATAGGCAAAAGGCTGTGTGGTAAAATAAGTGGCATGCTTGCCTTCCACTCAAGAAGACCCTACCTTTGCCAACTAGCTATGTGACCATGCACAGGTCTAGCACAGTTAATCAACTAACACCTATTTGTGCCTCATGTGCCAGGCATTGTGCTAAGTATACAAAGGATGGGGAAAAAAGTCCCTGCTTTCAATGCTCATAGCCTACTGCGGAGATAATAGGCAAACAACTATGTGCAAACAAGGTAGATAAAAGGTAGATTGGAGTATTATCAGAAGGACACACTAAAATTATGAAGATACAGGAAAGGCTTATTTTAGAATGTGAGATTTTAATTGAGCCTTAAAGGAAATAGAGAAGCTATAAAGCAGGGATAAGGAGGAAAAACATTTCAGACATAGAAGATAGCCAGTGAAAATGTTCAGCCAGAAGATGGAGTGACATGAGGAGGGGCAAGGAAGCTATTATTACTGAATCTGAGAATAAATGGAAGGAAGTAAGATATAAGAAGACAAAGCAGACAAGAAGCAATCAGTCTATAAAGGACTTTGAATGTCTGAGGATTTTACATTTGGTACTGGAGGTCCCAGGGAGCCACTGGAGTTTATTGAATAGTGATGATACAATTAGTGTTTTAGGAAGATCAGTTTTATAGCAGAGTGTCATGTTATCTCTCTGAGCTTCAGGAAACTCTTTCAGACTATAAGTGATAGAACACTATTCAGTGATCTGTGTTAGTAAAAGGAGTTAATATTATTGGGATTCCCAGACAGAACAACAATAACAAAAAACAACCCAACAAAAACATAGGTACTTAATGTACTGACAAATTATTTATAGGCCTTAATATGGGTGACTCAAAAAACTCTTCTATAATCATGAGTATAGAAGAAGCTTCTTATTAGAGCCTGGGGGTCAGGTTGACTAAATCCATAGTAGGAACATTTTGTATAAATCAGTGGTTAAATCTAATCACCAATGGAACATCTGGATTATCCACCTGGTATCTCATATCTCCTCCTATAAGCTGCTACATTCATCTAAATTTGTATAGCGGCAGCAGTAAAGACCATCTCTCATTTAGATTGGTTCACAGGATGATTGTATATTTATGACATTTTGGAATATAGACAATAAAAGGGGAACTTTTATTAATCAATAGACTGGAAGAGGTATAACCCAGAGAACCAGCTCTCGGTATACATGTCTCTCCACTGATAGCTAAGTGATGTTATCAGAAAAATAACCTCCCAAAAGTCCCTGGCTCTACTTTTTAAAAATTAATTTATTTTTTAAATTTATGGAATAAAACAAGCATTTCAATACCAGTACAATAAAAAGATGAAACCACAAATTCACTGTGTACAACTCTCTATTACTTTTAAACACACAACAAAGTTATAAAGTAAATTTCTTTCCTCCTTTTCCCCCAACTCAGAGATGTCTCCCATTAGAAATGGGTATATTTTTATCTATATATTATTCTGTACTATTGCTATTTATGAATTCTTTCTTTGGATATAGATAGTGTCTTTATTTGTCCCTTATAGTTAAGTTAGGAATTTTTAATAGTCAAAATGACTTATTCACCACTTCTTGAGGAGATGGGTGAGTAAGGTAGTAGGTGGTAGAAGGGTATCAGGCAGACTAAGCAGCCAGGAAGTAGCAAGGTGGTTAGAGTCAATTAGATCACTGAATTTTCCCTTTTGATCACTTTATGTTTTCTTTGGTTTGTCTTACAGCTTAGCAGAAATGTACTACATGTCAACTACATATTGTTGAGCAGTTTCAGTTATTATATAACAAGAATACATCATAACTCTGTCTTAATAATAGCTAGCACTCATATACCACTGTAATATTTACAAAGCATGTTACATCTATTATTTCAACGAATCATCGTAACAATTCTGTAAGGTGGGTGCTACCATTAGGAAGCTGAACATTAACCATTACTTGTTCAGGGTCACACAGTTAGCAAGTGACTGAGGTCACATATGAATTTACGTCTTCCTGACTCTAAGTCCAACATTGTAGCCTCTATGTCACCTAACTGCTGAAATAAAATCAACATACCTTTAAAATAGTCACTAAAGCTCCAAGCCACAGATGTATGTCATTTTGCACAGCTGACATTAACAAAGTTTAGATGAGAAAGACACCAAAAAAAGCCAAGAACTGAGGGTCTGACTTTAAATTAAGCAAATAGGGAGGGCAAGATCAATTTTGAAGTGATCTTCATAGAGTATACACTTTAGTACTTTTGCCAGTACCAAGTTTTGATTGTATAGGCACAAAATATTGTTGGTCCTCTTTGTAGAGGAGAAGGTAACATTTCTCTGCTCTCCAGGTTATCAGGTAAATTGGAAGAAAGTCTTCAAGGAAGAAGCAAGGAAAAAAAGGAAGTGGAATAGTCAAGCCTCCAACCACATTAGTAGGCTTGAGGATAGAGGAACGTAACACAGATAAGGAAGGAAGGCTGATGGAACATTGAAATGAATTAATAACTAAACAATCTTTGGTGCTCCAAAGGATGGTGGTGGGGATCCACTGGTGTTACAAGGTAAAAAGTCATAGATAATAAATTTAGAATTATAAGAGACTATTGAGAGCATTTAGACCAATGTCATTTTTGATAGTGACTTGCCTGAGGTCACAGAGATGATAAAGTGCGTATTTATTGACCTTATATAAATAATGGATAGATCTTCCATTTTTCAAGGGCATGTATAGCCTCATAAGACTCACAAAACCACTATTACCTTCAAATGATGAAATGTGCTAGAGTATATTGCTAAGGATTGTGAAGCACCAGGTTAAGATAAAGACAAAACAGCAATAAAACAACTTAATACCTTAGGGAAAATTTTCATTACATTTGTTGATTGAAGGGAGGTGATTCATTAAGATTAGTTTTCATTTTTTTTCCCATGAATGCATTTTAATTTTTTATTGTTTTGAACTTGACCAGCACCAAAAAGTATGAACATTTCCATATCCAAAGAACAGAAGAAGATTGCACTTGAAACCATGAACCCCAACTTTGGTCAGTTTTTCTTTTTTTAAAAAGGTGTATGCTATATATGTGTATGTAAAATATGTGAGGAATATATTCAACATATTAGTTTCAAAGTGGTCCTGTTTGCCTTGGTGTCCCTTTGAATTACTTTTAATTCTCTCTTATGCATTATTTTAATTATAAGAATAATTATATTATTCTTTTAATTGCATGTTGATGATTTCCCTTCCCTTCTCTTTCCTTCATTTTGTTTTGACATTACTATTCCTACCTAAATTTAAACTATAGGTAGGTGAACACCTGGAAAACAGTGAGTTATACCTAATGAAGGTTGACAAAAAAAATATATTTTTCTAGGTCTTAGAATCCTTTTTTCATAAAGATGGTTTTAAACTGCAAATGGCCAAATCTGATACCATAGAAAATAATAGATGCAACATAGGACAACTGGCAGACACGAAGACCAGCCATTCTCAAAAGAAGAGCGCTAGGAACAAAATTACTGGCCATCAAAGACTATATATGTGAACATTATATAGGGAATAAAGAAGATAAACTCGAAATCTGAATTCAGGAACCAAATTTGCCTTCATACTTGCCAGTCTTAGAATGAGATTCTTGAAGGTTCTACTTTATTCAACAGGAATTGGAGAGAAAAAAAAGAATGATTAGCTAGTCTTGTATATGAAGAAAATCAACAAACACATATAGGGAAATCTAGGAATTGAAAAGGGATGGAATATATATAGCAAAGAACATTCAGGTTAATATCAATTAAAGGTTACAATGTTATGAAGGAAGTCATCAAATAAATGTATGACAGGAAGGATGAGGTAAGATAGTCATACTGCAAAGATGAGAGATTACTACGTTCTTACCCTAGAAATGTCAAGAGAAAGTGAAAGAGACTTCTAGCACAGAGACCTATAAAGAGTAATATAACAACAACAGTGACAATAATATAATTATATAATACAATTAGAATTTTGTTATTTAATTATGTATAATACTTTTAGTCATTCAAAAATTATTATAATGGTATATATAATTATGTAACAATGCTTGTTACATAATTATAATACATTTTATATATACTCTAAAAATAGCATGTTATACCTCAATATAGTAATATAATTCTATAATACTGATTGTGTCATTGTATTTGTGTAATAATAACAGAAAGCACAGAAAAGAATGAACAGTGGTTTTGAGGGAGATATCCATGAACAGGACAGATTTGAAACTAGAGTGATGAATGAATTTTATGATATAATTTTAAAAAAAGAAACAAGTTGGACAAAATGAACTTTCAAGGTTTCACATGTATTGCTTTCTCCCTTCTGTTCTTTGTATATGAAAATCTTCATATTCATTGGTCGTAGTGAAGTTCAGAATGATAAAAAATAAAATAAAAAAGTACATGCAAAAAGTGAAGTCTTTTCACCCATTCTGGCAGGGACTCCCTGTAATCAATTTGTCAGAAGACATGGATGGTGGTCCCATGTACAAGCAAAATGGGTGAGTTGTGATCTGTGTCATTCAAGAAAACTCCCAAATCAATGAGATAGATTACAGATCCATTTGAATATGTAAGCATTGTTATAAAGTACAAATCTCTTGTATTTCTTAGGGGAGAAATTCAGGAAATGCATACCCAAAATAAAGAAGAGAATAACTAAGATTTTTGGTCTTTAAAGAAGAGTCTTTCAAGACTTTTTAAGAAGAGTGTCAGCCTAGAATCAATTAAAAATAACATTTTAAACAAGTTGGTTTTTTTTTTGTTTTTGTTTTGGGTTTTTTTTAATGCATTTTAAAGCATATTTGGGAGCCATAAGAGGACAAGACAAAGTGCACACACACTGCTTAGTATGGATGAAGTGAAGATGGTGAATAACAGAGAGAATATTGAGTTCCTCAGTTCTTGTTTTGCTTTTGTTTTTCCTGTCTAGAAAGATGATCTTTGAAGACAGAAAATTAGAATAAAATAGTTAATTCAGATTAATATACATGACGTGCTTACTTGGTGTCAGGCATCATGCTAAGTGCTTGGGATAGAAAGTGAGGCAAAAAAGCAAACAAACAAAAAACACCACTACTCTCAAGGAACTCCTAACATAATAGAAGAGAATCTAATAACTCATATTTGTATAGTATACCTACTCTTTGAGGTACTTTTGGTGATTGTTTTCATATATTATCCCAATTCAACTGCTGGGGAAACTAATGTTTTGAGAAGTTCAATGATTTTTCCATGGTCATAGCCTATCTAAAGTAGGGTTAAAGCATAGGTGTCCAGACCTTAGATCCAGCCACTTAACCATTTCTCCATGCTGCCAGGTAATGGAAATATAATATTAGCGAGATGTTATGGGATCACCTAACTTCCATTGAGTTCAAATAAGTACTCTCTAGGGTGCAGAAAGAATTGGCAGGTATATATTTTTGTTACTATTGGTGATCTTTTACAAATCATGGAGGTATCAAATATTCAAGTAACTAGACTACCAAGTCAGGATCTTAAATAATACAATTTCAGAAGAGGTAATTGAAAGAGTTGTAATGGTACTAGTAGATGTGGGGGTAGGGGGAGTAGGCATCATTGGACCAGATATCCATTTGTCATACTTTCAAAGAACAATGAAAGAACTAGTACTCACCACAGTAAATAAGCTCTTAAAAGTGAGAAAGTTATCATTTTAGTGAACTCTTTTTATGAGTCAAATTTTGTACTAACACCTAAAGTAGAGATGAGTAAATAAAAATAAATATAAAATGAACATAATTCCAAAATTTAAAGTAAAATTCTAGCAAAAAAGACTTCAAAAGTGTTTTATTTTTAAATTAATGGATAAGTCTATACCACTGATGTCACTGATGGTCAATGTTAGGAAAAACAATTAACATGGTTAATAATAATAAGAATGACATTAAAATATATCAAGAGATGCAGAAATAATCTTTTGATAAAATACGATATTCATCTGTAAGACAGATTTAGAATAATAGATTTTTCTACTGCAATTAAAAATTACATAAATCCCAAAGATAGCATAATATATACCAGGGAAAAAAAATTAGAAAATTTCCCATTAATTACAAAAATAGAACAAGGATGACTGTTTTCCCTGGTTTTATTTTTTTTTAACATTGTTTTAGAATACTAGCAATAGCTATAAGAAATAGCAATAAGACAAGAGGAAAAAATGAAAGTAATAAAGATAGGCGACAAAAGGAGACATTGCCTTCATTTGCAGATTACCAGATTGTTTATTTAGAAGTTTCTGTTTAATGAACAAAGTCAATGAATAGGTTAAATCATTCAATCAACATTTGTTGTATGTGTTCAGTCTTTTAAGCTGTGTTCCACTGTGCATGACCTCATATGGATTCATGGCATAGATACTGGAGTGGTTTGAAATGTCTTTTTCCAGCTCATATTACAGATTGGGAAACTGAATCAAAGAGGGTTAAGTAAAATGCCTAGAGTCACATGACTAGTACGTGTCTGAGGTCAGATTCAAATTCATGTCCTTTTGATTTTCTTATATTCATTGAGCCACCTCAGCATTTTTAAAAGCACTTACTAAGTATCTGTCCATAGTGCTGGAGATTCAGATAAAAGAGGAAAAATATTGTTGTACACAGTGATCTTGCTGTTTCTGCTTCATTTTGCATTAGTTCATATGGATCTTCCCAGGATTTTCTGAAATCATCCTGCCTGTCATTTCTTATATTTCAGGAGTACTCCATCACAATCATATGCAACAGCTTATTTAGCCATTCCCCAATTAATGGACATCTCAATTTCCAGTTTTAGCCACCACAAAAAGAGCTACTTTACATATTTTAGTCCATATAGGCCCTTTTCTCTTTCCTTTGGTCTCTTCAGCATGTCGACCTAGGGGTAGCATTGCTAGTTCTAAGGGCATGCACAGTTTTATAGACCTTTGGGCGTGGTTCCAGACTGTTTTTCAGCACGAATTCACAACTCTGCCAACAGTGTATTAGCGTACCTCTTCCTCCTTCATCCCCGCTCGCATCTGTCGTTTCTAATAGGTACAAGGTAGTATCCCAGAGTTAGTTTAATTTGCCTTTCTCTAGTCAATGGTTATTTAGAGCATTTTTCTATGACTACAGATAATGATTTCCTCAACTGAAAACTGCCTGTTCATGTCCCTTGACTAGTTATCAGTTGAAAGAGGGCTCTTATTTTCGTAAAATTGATTTTGTTACCTATGTATTTGAGAAATGAGGCCTTCCCTTCCTATTTCTCTGTTGGGTGTGTGGTGTGTGCGTATATACATATATATGTGTGTGTATGTGTATATATCTATATCCATTTCTCTCTTATTTATTTATTTAATTTATTTATTTTTAGATTATGACATTCATTTACACAAAATTTTAAGTTCCACTTTTTTCCCCATCTCTCCCCTCCTCTCTCCTATAACACCTTGCATTCTGATTACCCCTTCCCTCAATGTGCCTTCCCTTCTGTCACACTTCCCTTATCCCCATATTCTCTCTTTTCTTGTAGGGAAAGATGGATTTCTATACTCCTTTACTGGTATTTCTTATTTTCCAGTTATATGCAATAACAATTTTCAACATTTGTTTCTAATACTTTGAATTCCAACTTCTCTTCCTCCTACTCTACCCAGCCCCACTGATAAGGCAAGCAATTCAATACAGGCTATGTATGTGTCGTTTTGCAAAAGACATCCATAATATTCATGTTGTGTAAGATTAACTATATTTCCCTCCATTCTACACTGTCTCCCCTTTATTCTATTCTCTCATTTGACCTTTTCCCTTCCTGAAAGTGTTTTCTTCTTGTTACTCCCTTCCCCCATTTGCCCTCCCTTTTATCATACCTTTCATCCCACTTGTCCCCTTTTCCCCTACTTTCCTGTAATTTAAGATAGATTTGCATACCAATTTAGTGAGCTTGTTATTCCTTCCTTAAGTCATATGTGAAGAGAGTAGACTTCAGTTTTCCCCTCTCACCTCCTCCCCTTTCTCCTCCATTGAAAAAGATTTTTTTATCTTTTGTGAGTGATGATTTGCTCCATTCCATTTCTCCCTGTCTCTTCCCAATATATTCTTCTCTCACCTCTTAATTTTCTATTTTTATAGGTATCATCCCTTCTGATTCAGCTCAACCTGTGCTCTCTATGTGCATGTATGTGTATGTGTGTGTGTGTGTGGGTGTGTTTGTGTGTGTGTAATTCCTCCACCTATCCAGATACTGAGAAAAGTCTCTAGAGTGACAAATATTATCTTTCCACGTAGGAATGTAAACAGTTCAGTTTTAGAAAGAACTTTATGATTTCTCTTTCCTGTTTACCTTTGCATGCTTCTTTTGATTCTTATGTTTGAAAGTCAAATTTTCTCTTCAGTCCTGGTCTGTTCATCAAGAATGCTTGACATTCCTCTATATCACTGAATGACCATTTTTTTCCTTTGAAGTATTATACTCAGTTTTTCTGGGTGGGTGATTCCTTTGAATTCTGGAATATCATATTTCAAATCCTTCAATCCCTTCATTTAAAAACTGCCAGATCCTATGTTATCCTGATTGTATTTCCACAATACTCTAATTGTTTCTTTCTAACTGCTTGTGATATTTTCTCCTTGACCTAGGAACTCTGAAATTTGGCCACAATATTCCTAGGAGTTTCTCTTTTTGGATCTCTTTCAGTAGGTAATTGGTGGATTTTTTTCAATATTTATTTGGCCCTCTGGTTCTAGAATATCAGGGCAGTTTTTCTTGATAATTTCATGAAAGATAATGTGTAGATTTTTTTTTGATCATAACTTTCAGGTAGTCCCATAATTTTTAAATTATCTCTCCTGGATCTACTTTTCAGATTAGTTGTTTTCCTGTTGAGATATTTCACATTATCTTCCATTTTTTTCATTCTTTTGGTTTTGTTTTGTAATTTGTTGGTTTATCATATAGTCATTAGCTTCCCTCAGCTCCCTCATTTTTAAAGAACTATTTTCTTCAGTGAGCTTTTGAACCTCCTTTTCCATTTGGCTGATTCTGCTTTTTAAAGCCTTTTTCTTCTCATTGGCTTTTTGGACCTCTTTTTTCAATTGAGTTAGCCTATTTTTAAAGATGTTATTTTCTTCAGTATTATTTTGGGTCTCCTTTAGTAATCTGTTGATTTGTTTTTCAAGCTGTTCCATGGCCTGAGCCCACTGCATATTCATTTTGGAGGCATGAGATGCAGAAAACTTAACTTCCTCTCACAGTATGTGTTATTATTCCTCATCTGAAAGAGTGGAAGGAAATACCTGTTCACCAAGAAAGTAACCTTCTATGGTCTTATTTTTTTCCCCTTTTTTGGGCATTTTCCTACCAGCTTTTTGACTTCTGAATCCTTTTTCAAGAGGAGGGTCCCCATGTTTGTTGTCACATCAGGACCATGCTCTGGGCTGAGATTCAGATCAGCTTCTCACTTCCCCCAGGGACTTTAAGCTAAGCAGCTCCCACAATGGAAGCTGCACCCTGATTCAGCCATTACCACACAGCGCTGCTGCTCCACTGCTGCTGCTACTGCCTAGGGCCCATGCTGAGCAGGACTTATCTCCCCTCTTGCCCAGCTGGAAAGCCCTGTCTCTGACCTTCGAAACTTTCTTTGGCACTTGTGGGTTGAGGGATTTGAGACCTTCCCTGCTGGGGATTCTGCCCTGGAGGCCTGTTCTGGTCCTGTTCCTCCTGGTGCTGCAGGGCCAGGGCTGGGCTCCGCTCCACTCAGCTTCCTGTGGGATAAACTCTTCCTGTTGGTCTTTCAGGTTACCTTTGGCTGGAGATCTCTTTCACTCTGTCATTCTGTGGCTTCTGCTGCTCTAGAATTTGTTGAGAGTCAATTTTACAGGTATTTTATAGGCTGTAGGGGAAGAGTTACAGTATGTGTGTCTTTCTACTCAGACATCTTGGCTCCACCCCTATTTA
Organism: Potorous gilbertii; assembly: GCA_028658325.1. Taxonomy (NCBI): domain Eukaryota; kingdom Metazoa; phylum Chordata; class Mammalia; order Diprotodontia; family Potoroidae; genus Potorous; species Potorous gilbertii. The sequence goes on from CM053769.1 coordinate 191,133,107, forward strand.
TATATTCTTCTGTCCTCAGCACAATTCTGTTGTGAGTGAGATACAAGTATTGCCCATCACTGTTCCATTTCCTCTGCCATGTAAAAACATTTTTTCCATTCTACCTTACCTTTCTCCTGGGGTATCCTTTTATCTGACCTCTTCATTTTTTCAGATTATTTCAGCATAATTTCAACATATTTAAACATAATTTCCTAGTACTTACGCCCTCATTCCTTTCAAATTCCTTAATGACAAAGTTCTCAGGAGTTGCATTTATCATCTTCCCATAAGGGGATATAAGCAATTTATCAGTATTGAGTCCCTTATGATTTTGATTTCATGTTTGTCTTCTTATTCTTCTCTGAGTTTTGTGTTTGAATGCCAAATTCTCTATTTAACTCTGAACTTTTTTCATCAGGAATGCTTGAAATATCTCTATTTCATTAAATATTCATTTTTTTACCTTGAGGGATTATATTTAGTTTTCCTGGGTAGGTGGCTCTTGGTTATAATCCTACCTTCTTCATTTTTTTTAGGATATCATATTCCAAGCTCTTCTGTTCTTTAACATGGAAGCTGCTAAATCTTATGTGACACTGACTATGACTCCACAATTTGAATTTGGGGAGGGAAGTTGGGGGCTTATTGTTTTCTTTGACCTGGGAGCTCTGGAATTTGGGTATGATATTCTTGGGAGTTTCATTTTGGGATCTCTTTCAGTAGGTGATCAGTGGATTCTTTCAATTTTTCTTTTACCCTCTGGATCTAAAGTACAAGGCAGTTTTGCTTGACAGTGTCTAGGCTCTTTTATTTTTGATCATGGATTTCTGATAATCTGATAAGTCTTAGAACCAGAGAGTAAACCACAAATCAAGAGAATCTACCAATGAAATCCTGAAAGAGTTCCCAAAATGAAAACTCCCAGGAATATTATAGCCAAATTTCAGAACTCCTTGGTCAGAGATCAGTAGATCTTCTACTATGGTTATTCTTCAGTATCTTTTTGTGTTTCTTTTACCATGCTATTCATTCTCTTTTCATCATTTTCTTGCATCACTCTCACTTATTTACCCTGTTTTCCTCTATCATTCTTAGCTTTTTTTTGCTTATTCAGGAAATCTTTCTGGGTTTGTGTTCAATAAACAGTTTTTTGAGGCTTTGCTTGTAGTTGTTTTCACTTTATCATCTGAGTTTGTGTCCTGATCTTTCCTGACACCACAGTTAGTTAAGGTATTTTTTTCTTTTCTCATTTTCCCAACCTATTTCTTGACTTTGAATTTTATGCTAAAGTTGGGCTTTGCATACCTAGGAGTGGAGAGGCACTGTCCCAAGTTTTAGGCTTTTTCATGCTGATGTTTTTCAGCGCTAGTTTTAGAGGTCTGTAAGTTTTTGATGTTTCCAAGGCACAGTGATCCAGGGAAATATGTGGTCATTACTCCCCTGGTCTGTGCTCTGGCCTTTATTCAGGAAGAGTCCCTGCTTCCCTGTAATAAATGCTCTTCAGGGCTCTGGCACTTTGACCAGTGTTCCTATGAAGTGCCAATGCAACATTCACAGAGCCCATGGCAGCCATGAATATTCATGGCAGCATGCAATTCAGAATTGTGATATACCACAGACTCTCCATATGGAAGGCAGAACCAAAACATTTATTCAGACCTAAATCCATCACAGGAACAAAAATTTATACACAGTAACAATACAGAGGACAACACCATCCCCAAGCCTTCCCCCAATAGGCTTCCCACAAACCAGGTCCAGTATACTCATCACAAGCAGGCTTTCTTACATAAAATCACAAACAATCACAAAATCACTCCTGCTACCCAGCCTGCATCCTTCCTAGCTCTGACTGTTCTCAAGATTAACTTTCTCTCAGCTCTGCTCTACCTCTGCCTCTTCCTGCTGTAGCCATTCAGCAAATTCCTCCCACCACAGGCTCCATGTGACTTAATGGACCTATTAAAGAATAGGAAAGATTTTCCAATTCAAATTACCATTACACCCTATTGCTTTGTTAGTGACAATTAGCAATCTTTTCTGTTCTGTAACTGTGAACAGGGCCCCTACTCTCATGCAGCTATAAGCACTAGTATTACTTTCTGCCTTGGAACTGTAATCAGGGTCTGTGCCCTCTTCAGACTGACTATAAATGTTCCTATCTGCCCTGGAACTGTGTCACAGAACTGTGTACAATAGAATTGCTAGTCAGTACCAGTTGCCCCCCGTGTCAGTTTATGATCCCCTGAGGTATTGTTTGACTCCTTTACATCTCTGTACTTAGAGATCCTGAAGCTTCTTCTCCTGCTGTTGCATCCACAGCTGATGTTGCTGCTGCATATACTCCAGTCTAACCCTGACTCTGTTGTCATAGACATCTCTTATCTTAACTTGTCTTGGACTCAGTGACTTACCTTGACTTTTTGTAGACTCTGTCACTCCAGAATTCAATTTGAGGCATTATTTTAAAGTTGTTGGAAGGGAATTTTGGAAGATTCTGCTGGTTTGTTGCCTCTATTCTGCCATATTCTGTCATCTTGATTCTGTCCCCTCTGACATAGATGATTAATCAGCCAGATGGATTAATAAGGAATGATTGAATAGGTAGGAGGAAAACCAGAAGAGATCTGGGATTGAAAACCCAGAGAAGAGAGAGTATCTAGGAAAGAGTGATACATAACATTAAAGAAGATGGATAGAAAATAAACCCATATACATCCACACCATTGCTATGTAGAAAGAAAAAAAAATCCAGAAGAAAGAATAAATATCCAGAGAAGTCCCACTCAAAATAACTACATAAACTACCTCAGTACTAATATAAAGCCAATTCACAGTCACAATTGAATGGGCATAATTACAAAACATTCTAGAAAAAAAAATCTGCATCAATTTAGAAATCTAGAAATATTCTCATCAATTACTCAAGGACTGATTTATAAGATAGATAAATTCATGGCAAAATTAGTTTAGATGGAAAGCAGCTCCAGAATGTCAAAAGAAATAATTTTTAAAAATAAAAATAAGTAGGGAAATAGCACTTCTAGACTTCAAATGATAGTATAAAAAAGTAATTAAAAAACAGTTTGATATCATTATAACAACAACAAGAAAAAGATCAGTGCAACAATTTCTAAGCAATTTCTAAAAAAGAAACAGAAATAATTGAACTCAATAAGTCAGTGACCAAATAAGCCAAGAAAATGAATTACTAGGGAAGAAGTCCTGATTTGACAAGTATTTGTGAAAAAAATAACTGGAGCGGTTTGGAAAAAAGAGCTTTAGACTAGTAATTTATGCTACATCAATATAAGATAAAAAATTGATTTGTGACCTGAATATAAAGGGAAATAATGTGATATATGGTGGAAATGTTTGATACATGTGATGGATAAGACTTGACAACTGACTGTGCCTGAGTGGTGTGAGAAGGTTAAATATGAACAGTTACTCTAAGTTTATAAACTGGGGTGATTTTAGGGCTAGGACTTCATCCTGGAGAGAAAATATAAAGTCAAGAAGTTTTTAGTCCATAAACCATTAAGTTTTGAACTTTTTTTTCAAGTTTGGATAATAAGTAGAGATAGGAATATTAATGGTGCTGGAACAAGACACTCCTAGCTATCCGCCTATGTACACAGATTATTTCAGTGAATAACCAAGTAAAACTCCAGATATAACAAAGCCTAAATTTCCTAGGCATATGCTTTTCTTCATTTCTGTCTATCTGTCTCTCTCCCTTTCTTTTTGTCTTTGTCTCTGTTTCTGTGTATGTATTTGTGTTCCCTTAATGTGATGGAATTTATTGCAGAACTTGGATGATTATTACCCACTGGTCCAGCGTTTATGCTAGAATCTGATCTGGTTTAAACCAGAATCCATAGTATGACTTGTCACAGAGATAGCAATGATATAAGGCTGAGAATAGTCAGCAGGTGGTAGTAATAAACCAAAGCTGAGCAAGTCCATGGTTCATTAACAACAAGCTGTGAAGCAGGTATTCAGTTTCGCTGGTCAGGTGACTAGGCTATGTGGGAAAGGACCATAAGTAAGGGTGGAAATTGGAGCTAAAGAACTCGACTTTCACAAGCTGGAAAATGACCAGAGGAGTGTGAAAAGAATGGTGAAGGATTTCAAACCAAGTCATAGTAAAATCTGTTGAAGGAACTCAGGATGTTTAGACTGAAGAAGAGAGCAAATAGGGAGAATATGACAGGAATTTGAAGAATTTTTTGAACAAAAGGGATTAGAGTTCTGCTTATTTGCTCAACAGTTAGTACCAGTGTTTCAAAAGTTCAGGGACTAGAGTTTTTCTCAAAAGAAACATTTCTTTGGGGACAGCTAGATGGCTCAATGAATACAGCACCAGATCTGGAGTGGAGGACCTGAGTTCAAATTTGGCCTCAAACACTTGACACTAACTGTGTGACGTTGGGCAAGTCACCCCATTGCTTTGCCTTACCCCTCCACAAAAAAAGAAGCATATGTTTTTGCATTTCTATAGGTCTTTTTAAAAAATATATATTTATTTATTTTGTTTTCAACATTCATTTCCACAAAATTTTAATTGCCAACTTTTCTCCATATCTCCCCCCTCCCCTACCTCAAAATACTGAGCGTTCTGATTACCCCTTCCACCAATCTTCCCTCCCTTCTAACATCCTTCCCTTCCCTTATCCCCATCTTCTCTTTTGTCCTGTAGGGCAAGAAAAATGTCTACACTCCATTACATGTATTTCTTTTATCTCAGTTGCATGAAGGAACAACGTTCAACATTTGTTCCTAAAACTTTGAGTTCCAACTTCTTTTCCTTCCTCCCTCCCCACCCATCCCCACAAGCAATACAATATAGGCTATATATGTATAGTTTTACAAATGACTTCCATAATAGTCATATTGTGTAAGACTAACTATATTTCCCTTCATCCTATCCTGCCCCTCCATTTCTTCTATTCTGTCTTTTGACCTTGTCCCTCCTCAAGAGTGTTTACTCCTAATTGCTCCCTACTTTCATTTGCCCTCCCTTCCATCATATCCCCCACCCTGATTATCCCCTTCTTCCCTACTTTCATGTATTGTAAAATAGATTTTCATTCCAAACTGAGTGTGCATGTTATTCCTTCCTTGAGCCAAATGTGATGAGAGTAACTCTGACCTACCCCTCTTTTCCCTCCATTGAAAAGGCTTTTTCTTGCCTCTTTTATGAGATAATTTGCCCAATTCCATTTCTTCCTTTCTCTTCCCAATACATTCCTCTCTCACCCCTTAATTTTATTTTTTTAGATATGATCCCTTCCTATTCAACTTGCCCTGCATGCTCTCTCTCTCTCTCTCTCTCTCTCTCTCTCTCTCTCTCTCTCTCATACCCATACATGTGTATGAGACTACCCAGATACTGACTACCCAGATACTGAGAAAAATTTCAAAAGTTACAAATACTCTCTTTCCAGGTAGGAGTGTAAACAGTTCAACTTTAGTAAGTCACTTATGATTTCTCTTGCCTGTTTATCTTTTCATGCTTCTCTTGATTCTTATGTTTAAAAGTCAAATTTTCTTTTCAGCTCTGGTCTTTTCATCAAGAATACTTAAAAGTCCTCTATTTTTCCCTAAGGCAATTTTCCCCGTATTATACTCAGTTTTGCTAGGTATGTGATTCTTGACTTTAATCCTAGTTCCTTTGACTTCTGGAATATCATATTCCATGCTCTTCAATCCCTTATTGTAGAAGATGCTATATCTTATTTTATCGTGATTGTATTTCCACAATACTCAAATTTTTTCTTTCTAGCTGATTGCAATATTTCTTCCTTGACCTGTTAACTCTGGAATTTGGCTACAGTGTTCCTGGGAGTTTCTCTTTTTGGACCTCTATCAGGAGGTTGGAGAATTCTTTCAATGTTTATTTTGCCCTCTAGTTCTAGAATATCAGGACAATTTTGCATGATAATTTCATGAAAGATGATGTTTAGGCTATTCTTTTGATCATGGCTTTCAGGTAGTCCCATAATTTTTAAATTGTCTCTCCTGGATCTATTTTCCAAGTCAGTTGTTTTTCCAATAAGGTATTTTACTTTATCTTCCATTTTTTAAATTCTTTGGGTTTTTTTTTTCCTTCATTATTTTTTTGGGCCTCCTTTATCAAGCTGTTGACTCACTTTTCATGATTTTCTTGCATCTCTATCATTTCCCTTTCCAATTTTTCCTTCACCTCTCTTATTTGATTTTCAAAATCCTTTTTGAGCTCTTCATGGGCTGAGACCATTGGATATTTATTTTGGATGTTTGATATACAGAACCCTTGACTTTTATGTCTTTCCTTAGTGGTGAGCATTGTTCTTCCTCATCTGAAAGGATGGGAGAAGATACCTGTTCACCAAGAAAGTAACCTTCTATAGTCTTACTTTTTCCATTTTTGGGTCATTTTCCCAACCAGTTACTTGAGTTTTAGGTTCTTTCTCAAGAGTAGGATATACTTTGGGGACCTGTAAGATCTCAGTTCCTCCAAGGTGGCACAATGAAGCCTGCACACTGCTCTGGGAGCAATAAGAAATTTTTGTGTCCAGAATCTGTGAGTAGTAGAATTTCCTCTCCACAGCAGCCTTACCTCCACTTCTGTAAAGCCAACACTCTGGGTTGAGGTTCAGATCAATTCTGCTCAATTCCCCCAGGGGCTTTCTGATGAGGTCTCCAACAATGGATGACGACTGCAGCCTGCTGTGGTTTCCACTGAGGCTTCTACCACACTGTGTGGTGCTGTAGCTATGAAGGGGGACCCTGTTCTCTTCCCTGCCAGCTGAAAAAGCCCTTTCCCTCGCCTTCAGTGCCTGTCAGGTGAGAGGTGTGTGAAACACCTCTGGGGATTCCGCACCTGAGGTCTGCTCCAGTCCTCTTCCCTGTGCTGTGTGCTCAAGGCTAGACTGGGCTCTGCTCCACATCCAGTGCAACAGATCTTTTCTATAGGCCTTCCAGGTCACTCTGGGCTGGAAGTCTCCTCCACTCCATCATTCTGTGGCTTCTGCTTCTCTAGAATTTGTTGAGAGTCATTCTTTACAGCTATTTTATGGGCTCTTTTGTGGGGGAAGAGCTAGAGTATATGCGTCTTTCTACTCCATCATTTTGGCCCTGCCCCCCAGAAATATTTCTTAATGATCAGAAGTGTTAATAATTAGAATTAATTACCTTGAGAAGTAATGAGCTCCTAACAAAAAGAAGACTTCATGTGAAGGCTGAATGTTGTACAGAATATTGCTTCAGGTAGGAGTTAAAATAGTTGACTTTGAGGTGTCTTTCAATACCAAGATTCTAGAATTCTATGAACCAGGCACAATTGTATATTTATAATTAGGAATAGTTTACTCAGTGGACTAGAGCCTTACTCTAATTTTATTTTCCATTCACTTCTTTCTTCTAAAGTCATAACTAGAGTTCCCTCTTCTGATCTGTTAGAGGATAAAGACATAATCTCCCTATGACTTTTGGGAGTCCCTATCCTGTAGATTAAGAATGAATAGCCTCATTCAGGAGTAGTGGTGAATAACTTTTTGCCTCTAGATTCTGTAGAAATTTTGTATTTGTTCAAATTCTTTTATTTTTTTTCAGAAGAAAAGATAGGAAAGTAACTCCAATGACCTCTCCAGTGTTCAGATCACCTTTGCAAAATATGGATTTCATCCTACATTCTACTTTCTGTACCTCAATCCTGAGAATGAGCCATTACTTGGGAGAAATCAAATCTAAGTTGGTCAAACTGGAGACCAAGGTGGGCAGTGACAGATCAGTGTATAAACAGGAGACTAACTAAAACCAAAGATAATCTTTGGTAAGGGAATTGAATCTTTCCACCTACTAGGAAATTTTACTTATGCTCATCTCAAAAGTTAGACTTTGCATGTGGGTTTTGCTCAGCAGACCTTATCTCCCTCCAGTTCCCAGGGAGGGACATGAGGAATACAGAGTATTCTTGTGTCATTTGGATCTAGTTACCTGCCTGAGATACACATCAGGCCTATGTCTGCTAGAACTTCTTCACCCCTCCAAGTGACCAAGGCAATAACACAGGATTTACAATATTGTAACTCTACCTAGGGAACAAAATGACTTTATTTGACTCTGCTGGGTGACTAGTCATATTTAAGTAGCATAGATAAGTTGTGTGTTTATAAATACATCAATGTCTATATATACTCAACAAAACTCTCCCCAATATGCAGTCTCTAATTTATTTTCCTTCTGCTTGCTTGTTTCATACTATCTACCTAGTGATGCATAAATCTGTAAAGTCCCTACTCCTACAAAATATATCCCATAAAATACATAGAAACTTCAATTATCTGTCAGTCACTATGACTATTTGTTGCTGAGAAGTAAGAGGTAAGCAAAAAGAAAGATAAGAACAAGAAGTAACTACAAACCACTGAAAATATGGTAAAGCTGAGGTGGGAGGAACTATCCAAAGTGACTGTAATAACTCAAAATAACTCAGCATTTTGGGAACATTAACATATTGACAAATAGGCTTACACAGGTCAATAGTCCCTGAAGAAATTGGTAGCGATATAGATGATCTCTCCTCCTGTAAAAAGGTGCCTAGAATTTATGCACAGAAGAACTGCCCTCACTGATATTTGTATCATTCATTTATGAATATGACAAGTTTTGTGTAAACATCTTACCTGTATGGGAGGCTAATGGCTTCCCATTAACTGGAGATATTTTGTGTAATCATGTTAACACTAAGTTCTTTTGTCCCCAGTGTTTCATTCTGAAATTACATGCTTGCATTTTGGTACCATATGGTAATACTTGGCATTGTGCTGTAGCTTTAATAATGACTATTTATAGTAATGAAGGTCATCATTATGAATAAATTAATGACACATTTAAGAATACTGTGCAGTTCATACTGTTGGTAATGGTGTTGTCTTAGGTACAAAGGAGGCAGTTTAGAGAAGAAAAAGTCCCTATCCTCTAATTGGGTTGGCATCAATAAGAAAATATTATATTCAGGTTTAAAAAATTCTGAAGAAGACAGGAAAGAATGTGATAATTTATAGAACACTTTTTAATCCAAGATAGTTAAAAATAAGAGGTGATTGGGTGTTCCCAAGACTAAGCATCAATTTATCTAGAAAATTCATTGATATTAGAGACAGCTCATTTTCTAGTGATATTAAAATAAATCAAGTGAAAGTGAAATTCTAAAAAGGGAAGGTATTTGAAAGGATTATCAATTGTTGGTGACTCTAATCTTTGAAGATAGTGTAAAGATTTCTTCTAATACCTCAACATGATATGAGGTTGGTACTGAGGTTACTGTCTCTCTCTTCCTCTGTCTGCCCTAGCTTCTCTTCTGTCTGTCTGTCTCTCTCTTCTGTGTGTGTGTGTGTGTGTGTGTGTGTGTGTGTGAGCACATTTATCTTTTCCATTTTCTTTCCACCCTAGCCAAGTTCATGAAGGTTAATCTCCAGAATGTACTTCTCAGGATGATTTTGCTGTTGTTTTGGGCTTTTTGGTTAACACCACTGGAAGTCTATCTAAGGCAAAGACATTTTATAAACTGTGTTGACTGAGAAGTCACCTAAGCAAAGGAAATCATTGATCTTTTGGGTTTTTTTAAAGTTAATCTTTATTTTCTATTACTCTCCCCTAATAGACACACTGAGAAATTTTTTTTTAAAAATTAAATTTAAAAAAGAATACACAGAAGAATAGTCTGGCAAATCAAGTATTGGACACATTAGAAATATCTGAAAATGTGTGTTTCTGCACCTCTCTGGTAGGAGAAGATTAATGATAGATTTCATTTTCATTCATTTGGACTTGGGGTTTATCATTGCATTGACCAGATTTTGAAGGTTTTTCAAAAAATGTTTTCTGTAATGTTATAATTGTATAAATTGCTCTAATTTTGCTCACTTCTCTCTACATCTGTGCATAGAAGTCTTCCCACTTTACCATGAAACTGCTCCATTGCATGGTTTCCTATGGCACACAATATTCCATTATATTAATAAACCTCAGTTTCTCAATAAATAAGCCATTCTCCAATAAATATTTGTGTATACACAGATCCTTTTTCTGTGTGTGCAATACAGCTAATAATGGTATAGTTGAGTCTAAGGGTCTTCATAGTTTCATAACATTTTGGGAATTGTTCTAAATTGCTATCGAAAATGCTTGGACCAATCGATAGCTCCACCAATAGTGCAATAATGTAGGACCTACTGTCCTACAATCTTTACAATATTTGTCATTTTATTCTTTTGTCATTTTTTTCTAGTTCAATGAGTATAGCTAGAACCTAAGAGATGCTTTAATTTTAATGTTGCTGATTTTAAGTGATCTGGAGCCTTTTTCATAAGATTGTTGATAGTTCAGATTATTTTTTTTAACCTTTATATCTTCCATATCTATTGGGAAATTCATTGGTCTTTTTAAAGTATTGCTCTTGAGGTATGAAGCTATATGTTCATCATGGTATCAAGTTTGCAGTTGCTGCTTGTTCATTCTTTGTTTTGGACTTAGTTATTCTAATTTTCTTCAATTCAGCAATATGTATATCTAAACATATTTATCCCTAAAAGGCTAACAGTGTGAACATATGGTGTTTCCTAAGCAGGCTAATCTATATGTTTGGGGGAGAGCAATGATACTCATAACATTTTAGGCTTTTACAGATAGCAAGAGGAAACACAGACACAGATACACACACATGACTACACACATGACCACACACCCCTACCCCCATCCCCATCCCCCAATGACTGGCATGAGAGCAAATTGTCAGAGAATAAGCTGCAAATGGAGCAATGAGTAAACTGAGATAATTCAAGTTTTAAGTAAAATTCAACAATTTATTAAAAGTGCTTACTACTTGCAAGGCACTATGGGAGAAATGAAGACTACAAGAGTATAAAATGACAGTGTCCTTTCCCTAAAGATGTTTATATTTTTCTTTTAGAAGGGATCCAATTTGTACATAGATAGGTGTCATATATGATGTGATGATGAGAAAAAGGGCAGATGCAGAAAAGGTATTTTAGGACATTTGAAAAGGAAGAAAATACTTTTTCCTAGGAGTATCTGAGAAGCCTCTATCAAAGTGATATCTTCTCAACTGTCTTTTTATTTTTTTGAAGTTTTCAACACTCATTTCCACAAAATTTTGAGTTCCAAATTTTCTCCCCATCTCTCCCCTTCCCCCATCCCAAAACACCTTGCATTCTGATTGCCCCTTCCACCAATGTGCCCTTCTGTCTATCACCCTTCCCACCTATCATCCCCATCTTCTCTCTTGTCCTGTAGGGAAAGATAAATTTCTGTACCCCATTACCTGAATTTCTTATTTCCCAGTTGTTTGCAAAAACAATTCTTAATATTTGTTCCTAGAACTTTGAGTTCTAACTTCTCTTCCTTTCTCTCTCCCTACCCATCCCCACTGAGAAAGCAAGCAATTCAATATAGGCTATATATGTATAGTTTTGCAAATGACTTGCATGATAGTCATGTTGTGTAAGACTATATTGCCCTCCATCCTGTTCTGCTCCCCATTTCTTCGGTTCTCTCTTTTGACCTTGTTCCTCCCCAAGAGTGTTTGCCTCTAATTGTTCCCTGCTCCCATTTTCCCTCCCTTCCATCATCTCCCCACTCTGCTTATCCTCTTCTCCCACACTTTCCTGTAGTGTAAGATAAATTTCCACACCAAATTGAGTGCACATGTTATTCCTTCCTTGAGCCAAATATGATGAGAAAGCTTCACTTTTTCCCTCTCACTTCCTTCCTTTTCCCCTCCATTGGAAAAGCTTTTGCTTGTCTCTTCTATGAGAAATTATTTGCCCCATTCAATTTCTCCCTTTCTCCTCTCAATATAGTCCTCTTTCACATTTTAATTTTATTTTTTTAGATATGATCCCTTCTTATTCAACTCATCCTGTTCTCTCTGTCTCTGTCTTCATCTCTTTTTCTGTCTCTCTTCATATATATATACATACACACATATGTGTACACACATATGTGTGTATAATCTCTCCAACTACCCAGATACTGAGAAAAGTTTCAAGAGTTACAAATATTATCTTTCCATGTAGGAATGTAAACAGTTCAACTTTAGTAAGTCCCTTGTGATTTCTCTTTCCTGTTTATCTTTTCATGCTTCTCTTGATTTTTATGTTTGAAAGTCAAATTTTCCTTTTAGTTCTGGTCTTTTCATCAAGAATACTTGAAAGTCCTCTGTTTCATTGAATGACCATTTTTTCCCTGAAGCATTATACTCAGTTTTGCTGGGTAAGTGATTCTTGGTTTTAATCCTAGTTTCTTTGACTTCTGGAATATTATATTCCACGTTCTTTGAATAGTTAAATGAGCTTTTGAATCTCCTTTTCCATTTGACTCATTCTGCTTTTTAAACATTCTTGTCACTCCCTTTTTGGATCTCTTTTGCCAACTTAGTTAGCCTATTTTTAAAAGTGTTGTTTTCTTCAGCATTTTGGGGGGTTTCCTTTAGCAAGCTGTTAACTCACTTTTCATGATTTTCTTGCATCACTCTCATTTCTCTTCTCAATTTTTCCTCCACCTCTCTTACTTGATTTTTAAAATGGTTTTTGAACTCTTTCATGGCCTGAAACCATTGCATATTTATTTTGGAGGTTTTGGATGTAGAAGGCTTCACTTTTATGTGTTCCCCTGATGTTAAACATTGCTTTTCCTCATCAGAAAGGATGGGAGAGAATTCCTGTTCACCAAGAAAGTAACTTTCTATAGTCTTATTTTTTTTCCCTTTTTGGGCATTTTCTCAACCAGTTATTTGACTTTTGGGTCCTTTGTCAAGGGTAGGGTATACTCTGGGGACCTGTAAGTTCTCAGTTCCTCCAAGGAGGCACAATCAAGGGAGAGGAGTTTACTACTCAGGGTCTTCTAGCTTGGCCAAGCCCCAGGACCATGCTCAGGGCTGAGATTCAGACCAGCTGCTCAATTCCCCCAGGGGCTTTAAGCTAAGACACTCCAACAATGGACCCTGACTGCTGCCCCAGCCATCACAGCCCCTGCCACCCACCTGCCTGCTACTGCTCCTTCTGCTGCCACTACTGCCTGCAGGTAGGGGAGGACCCTTCTCACTCTGGTTGAAAAATCCATCTCACTGACCTTTGGTGTCTGTGTGTTAAGGGATCTGCAAACTGGTGCTGCTCACAGGATTCCATCCCCGAAGCCTGTGTTGGTCCTGCTTCTCCCAGTGCCACACAGCCAAGGCTGGACTGGGCTTTGTTCCACGTCCAGTGTGAGAGCCCTTTCCCATTGGCTTTCCAGGTCACCCTGTACTGGGAATTTCCTCCACTCTGTTGTTCTGTGGTTTCTGCTGCTCTAGAATTTGTTGAGTCTTTATAGGTATTTTATGGGTTGTGGGGCAAGAGCTGGAGTATGTGCCTCTTTCTACTCTGTCATCTTGACTCTGCCTCTGAACTGTGTCTTGAAGTAAAAATCAAAGATGAAATACAAGTGCTTTTTCAATAATTGGAGATGTCTTGTGTAATACACAGAGACAGAGCTGCACATCAAGTTCAAGGAGCAATTAGTAGATCAGTTTGGTTAGAAAATAGATTATGTGAATAGCTAAAAAGGTAGGCAATTTGACTCAATTATCCCACATTGCCCTGTCCACAATTAAAATAATATATAGGGTCAAGGATTTTTGCAATCCTGGTAGTGGTTGTAACCAAATGATTTATAAAATATAGGCCTATGTTCCGACCATTACTTTCCTCTGTTCTGAAGTCTTCAATTACTTGACATTGTCTGGGGGAATAGTGCAGGGGAGAGAGAGAGAGAGAGAGAGAGAGAGAGAGAGAGAGAGAGAGAGAGAGGGAGAGAGAGGGAGAGAGAGAGAGAGAGGGAGAGAGAGGGAGAGAGAGGGAGAGGGAGAGGGAGGGAGAGGGAGAGAGAGGGAGAGAGAGAGAGAGAGAGAGAGAGAGAGAGAGAGAGAGAGAGAGAAGGAAGGGTAGGGAGGGACTCAATCTTATTTTTAAAAAACTTCCACAGTTTCATTTTAAGATATTTTTCCAGTCTTTTATTGCCTTTCACATATCCCATATTTGCTTGAAACAGTATATAACCCCTATTATATGTAACAGATTATTTTCAAGGTTAGATTTATAGCACTTAGCATATAAGTAGATAACAACTTTTTAATGAATTGAATTCACAGCTAATCTTCCTTTGCTCAGTTGTCAGTTGTATCTGATTCTTTGGATCATATTATCCTTGGGGTTTTCTTGGCAAAGGTACTAAAGTGGTTTGTCATTTCCTCCCCCAGAGGTTTAAGCCAAACCTATTAAGTGACTTGTTGAAGGTTGTGGAGATAGAAAGTGTCAGAGATCAGAACTGAACTCAGGCCTTCCTGACACCAGGCCTAGCACTCCATCCACTGAACCTCCTAGCTGCTCCAGATCTTCCTTACAGATATGTATTTTCTATCTAGACAATTATTTAACAAGTACACTCAATATTTTTAAAATACATAAAAATAATTATTTGAAATTGATTAGAGGATCACACATTTCAAACTGGAAAGGACCATAAATGTATGGCCACTATGTATACTGGTACAATTTACCAATGAGCAACTGAGAAGCTGAGAAGTTAAGGAATTTATCCTGGGTATCAAGTACCCAAGGCAAAATTTGAACCCAGTCCTTCTAGACACCAAAGCTGACTCTCTATCCATTATGCTATACTAATTTCCTACAAATAAGAGATTTATTCTTTTCCTTTATATAATATTGATTCAGACTAATATTCTTCTAACTTGTTTAAAATGTTGTAGATATTGGAGACTTTTTTGGAAAAAAAATGTGCATGTATTTTTCCATTCAAATATGAACATCACTAGCACAAGTGATTCTTGGCCTTGAACCTTGATAAATAAATCAACTAAAGTAAGATTTCTTACTTTTCATTGAAATTTGAATGTATTTTCATTGTCAGTAATTTAGAATAGAACACTATACATATATTTGATTATAAGAAAAAAACACCTGGGAACAAGAAATGCACACCTCTTACACAAATAAAATCTCAACTTGAATGTAGGAGTTTTCATGTCCCTTTGTACATGTCATTTCTTCACTCTGTATCTCAGTCTCCTCATCTGTGCTCTGACATTCTATGTGCTATATTTTTAGGTCCCTTCCCACTCTAAAATAATGAGTTCTGTGTATTATTTTAACATACAGTTCTCTGAGTTGCAAAGGAGTGCCTCAAACTTTTCACTTTGTAATGTGATAGCAAATTCTGTCTGTTCTGAAGCAACTTTACAAGATGTTGGTTTAACAAAATGTGTCATCTTTGTCTTGGGACAGGATGTGACCTAGTATTAATTTCAGAGCAGATTTGGAGTCAGAAAGCCTGGGTTTGAATGATTTTGTTTTAATATATATCTGAAGGACTTAAGAAAAATAATTTAATTTTTTTGGGTATCATATTCTTCATCCATAGAATGGGGTTGATAATACTTGCATGACTGAATTCTCAGAGTTACTATTACTTTAAAACTCCCTTCACTTTTTCACTTTAAAAATCACCTGTAGAAAACTTAATGGTTGTTATGTGTTAAATGACTCCAAATCCTAAAGCTCAAGTATTTGTTACAGGAAATATCCCTCAATCAAAATATGCTGAATCTGCACAAAATATACCAAATCTGCAAATCCGAGTTCAGAAGAATTGAAGAAGTAAAAAACAATCCATATTTTTTATCAATTTCAGTTTACAGTCTCACAGCATAAATATAAACTTTTTGGGAAAACATCAAACACTAGAGGATGAATGAATAAGGGAAGACCTTCTTTGCATGCTTTTACCAAATGGGATTTAAAAAGAGGAAGAAAACTGCAGGAAGTAATGTTCCAGATGGTGGGAACTAGAGAGGAGGCAAACTCTCACTAACAATGGTGAGATTTTGTGTGTTAACAGAAACTCTAATACATATGTTTTTTGGAGAATGTGTTACACTAAAGTTGGATTTTTGAATCTGTACAATATAATTTCCCTGTGATTGGGATGAGAAATTTCATTTCCCATTTGGATAGGTTCCACTTTTCACAGGGGCCAAACCCTGGGCTTCCATTTTCTTTACCCATTATAGATTCTGGTACCAGGGCAAGATATTAGGATTTTAAAGCTTTAATATATTCTATGAAATATACTAGTGTACTTTACTATTTTGACCTTTTGGTGCATCATATTTTGATTGGGATGGTCATTTCCCTCTTTTCTCTGAAGCTTGGTGAGGCTGTAAAAGAGAGAAATGAATGGATTGACTGTCACTAGTCACAATACAGAATACTGAAAAGGTCAACGTAGCCCATCGACGGTGCTATTACTCATGGAATATACAGGACCTTAAATATTTGATACCACAGTCTTGTTACAAAGGAATCCAACAAGAAAAAAAAAGGGGGAATCAAGGTTCTATCCTTGCAGCAAAATTGTCCAATAATTCAAGAATGAGTAAGCACAGAAGCTCATTCCCACTATAGGAGTAAGGGGCATTTCAGCTTTTGCTCATCTCTCCCTCTTTGGTGTAATATATCAATGAACATATAACATCAAGGGAGAGAGGAATTATTCAGACATTCTGAAAATGAGAAAAGAAGTCTGAAAGCAATAAATCTTGTGACATTCAGATTTTAGGAAGCATTTCCTAATACTGATTAAATTGTGGCCCCCTTTGTCAGGGGCACCATCAGTGGAAGCATGAAAGGGGAAATAGGATAGTTGCACTGTAATAAGAGAATAAGGCAATTACCCAGTGAGAGCTATTCAAGTAGAAAGCTCCAAGCTACTTGCCTACATTCTAGCCTTCTTGTTCCCTACAAAAGATTGATATCTTTAGAAATTTTGGGCTTCATATCCAAAATGTCTTCTCTCACTAGTTTGTTTTCTTTAAAACTGGTTAGTCAAAGTATATACAATATCTCTTGAGGTCTACCCTGATTCAGACTACTTTGATGCCCTTCCACCTTACAAGATCACTAACCTCAGGTTTTTGGACAATGGTTTGCTCTGGAAATCACCTACAGTATTTCTTTGTGTTATTTTACTTAGGATGATCCTCCAGGAGTTTCCACTCAGGTTCATGACAAATCCTTAACTGGCTAAGACCTTATATTTGATCCTGCTGGCAGTATAACTCTACAATGATTGAGTACTGACTCTGTGTACATAAATAAACACACTTGTAAATATACAAACATTACCTGCCCTGAAGGACACTACAATGTACCTTTATCAGAATCAGTCACCCCAGATGACTGGTGTCCATATCTGTTTTCGTTGTAATATGTGTCAACATTTATGTGAAGAACTGGGAAAGAAGTGACATGCTGATTTTTTGCTATATGCAATATGAATTGTTTGGAGTTTTATACTTGTTGTGACATGTGCAGGTCATTTATCAACTACTATACCTTGCCAATATTCCTGTGTCATGAGTTTAGATAAAAGTTGAGAACCACTGAGGTAAATGAAACTTTGAAGGTAATCTTTGAAAAATTTAAAACCTACGTTCACTGAATGAATTAATTAGTTTAAAATTATTAAGTGCCTACTATGTTTCAAGTCCATGCTAAACTAAGTGCTTGTGAAAATACACAAATCTTGTAGTGGTCAGCAAGGGCCTTTATAGTTTAAAAACATACAGGGATGGTGAATGGGACTTTATAATAAAAAAATGACAACCCATGTGAGGAACAATGGCAAAGTAGATAAGATCATGGTTCCAGTACTGGGGGAGGGTTGGGAAGAAGGAAGGGAGGGTACACAAATATAAGATTGTTAGCTAAGCTATGGAAGAGATAATTGAGGAGTAGGGAGTAAAGTCCAGCTCTTAGCAAACTACTTGGAACAGAGAGAGTGCTTAAACATGTTGGTTGATTATTTTATTGAAGATTTTGACTGAAGTTTTCCTGAAATAGTAGTGGAAGGAGATAGTCAAAATTTAATACATTCAGGTACAGGGTCAAAGTTTCTCCACAGGGGCAAGGATGCAAGGGTGTGGTGATGGGCTGAAAGTGGGAAGTTAATGAAGATTTATCATGTATCCTAATCTTCTTGTTCTTTATGAAATTGGCAAAGATACTTAACATTAAATGAGTGAGAAAAAGTATATGATATCCTATAATGTTATTAAAAGTTTTCTACAGGAAGAACTTTGTTGTTTCTCATTACTAAAATCCTTGCCTAGGTTTTATCTCTCTCCCACCCCCATTCCCTCATTGCCCATGGTTTAAAAATAACATACAAAGAAACATTGGCAAAAAGTGAAGCTTTTGCTTCCTGTTGTGTATCCAAGGCTGGGTGGTATTTGAAATTAGAAGGGGAGACATTAATTCCCCATTGAAGATTCTTGTTTAAAATTCATAAAGCAACAGAAAGCTAAAGATATTATGCACTTTGAGGTAGTCCATGGTGATCTAGCATTTAGCACAGCCACGTTCTTCTTGTCTGACACCAAACAACTTGTTTTCACAAAGATGCATAATTATTATACAGAACTGATTCTTCTCAGGAAAAACAAAAACAAAAATTCTTCTACATCTAGCTGAGAAACCTCCAATATAAAACCTGCAGGAATACTACTTATAATTCATGTCTACATATTATATATATATATATTAGCTTTTTAAAATAGTTATTCAGCAAATGTATAATTATGCTGTATGGATGAGGAAGCCACAGATAGTAACTGGCAGATCCAGAAATCAAGTTCTGGTTCTCTAATTCTAAAGCTGATGTTCTTGCTGGTGTGCTGTACTCTTACCATAGAAAAAACAGTGATTCATTGGGTACATCTATATAGATAGGTATAGAATGATATTTTATGTCATTGAAGTACAGAACAGAAAAAGTGTATGGTAGTTTTTTGGTTTTATTCTTTTGGTTGAAATTTCCATTTAATGAAATGAGATTTCCTGTGGAAGGAAAACATTTTGTTTGTATGGGGTTAAGTTGAAATGACAACTCAATCCAAACCAAAGAACATGAAAAATGCCACATCACTGATTCACTTTTGCCCTTGGTAGGTATTGTACTTGGTTTGGAAGTTGAAACACCATCTCATTTTTTATCTTTGATACAAAGAACACTTGCCAAAATTGCTTTTGTTTAGGTACTTAAGTAAAGGGATGTGGAAAGGCACTGGAATAGTAGTTTCCTTGGGATAGGAAATTCCCAGATGAAGAAAATCTCTCCACCAACATAGGTAGGCACTTTCTCTATAGTATTTTAGAGAGTTGCCTAGGCCATTGATGTCCCCAAGGTCACAAGATCAGTTTTTGCTACAGACAGAAGGATCTGATGTCAGGCCTTCCCATCTCTGAGGCCATTTCTCCACCTACTATGCCACACTGTGACCAAAGAACTTAACAATTCATTTTGCTTTAATATATATCTTTGGTGGCAGGGAATGAATGGATGAATGGAGACAAGCTACAACCTTACAAAAATAGAATGTCTTTATATCTTCAGATGAATTTTAGGATGTTATAATATTAGATCTAGAAGAGAGAAGACCATTTTTTCTCAGCTGTTTGTAAAAGTTCCATGGAATTACATACTTTATCACAGGCTTTCAAACATGTAGTAAAAGTCCCTAAAGATATTTTTAAGACTGTAGCTGCTTCTAACTTTGTGACTTAGAGTTTTCATTACCAAAATCCTTGGAGTTCTTTCTGCCTAAAACCTCAGTCCATTTATAGTACAGTCTCAAATCTAAGACTTCCTCAAGGGGGCTCACAGCACAGAGGCTCATGAGTACATAGGAAAGGCCTTCCAGGAAACCAAATGCCTATAATGTTTGCCCTTCATTGCTGAAGAAGACCATGCCAACCGAAAAATGATGACATGACTTGCACTTAACTTTGTTTTGAATGAGGAAGGGATGTGCAAGGTCATCATCCTCACTTTCTCCTCTGGAGTCCTCTGGATCCGGTGACCAGATATTCATCAGGATGACTGGAGATGGCCCAGGATGCAATGGGAAATCTTGGTCCATTTAGGCCATAGCCTATTTGGTACTCATAAATGGCCAAAAGAAGCTTCCAAAAGAAGAAACTCAAGCTATCAACAATACAAAAAAAAAGTTCCAAATCACTAATATTTAGATAAATGTACATTAAAGTAATTGTTCTACCTCATACCCTTATATTGACAAAATTAACCAAAACAGGAAAATTACAAATGGTGGAGGGATCCTGTAAAAAAAAAACCCAAAAAACAAATTAATAAGGTTATGAATAAGTCTGGCCATTTAGGAAGGTGATTAAGAACTACACCTAAGTGGGAGGAGCCAAGATGGCAGCGTAGAAAGATTCTCATATGTAAGGTCTGAACCCACAGCCCATAAATTACCTGTAAAAAGGAACTCCCAACAAATTCTGGAGCAATGGAAGCCACACAACAATGGAGTGGAGGAGATTTCTGTTCCAGAGAGCCCTGAAAAACTGGTACCAAAGGTCTGTTGCACACCTCACACGGAGCAGAGCCTTGCCCTGCCTTGGCCGCATGTGGCCCTGAGAGGAGCAGATCTGAGCAGGCTTCAGGGACAGAATCTCTGGCGGCCGTGAATGTCCCTCCACCCACAGGTGCTACAGGTCAGTGAGAGAGAATTCTGGGCTGGCTGAGAGGGGAGTGGGGTGTCTCCATAACTCAGGCTCCTTCGGGAGCCAGTGGCAGAGGCAGCAGCAGACCAGGGCTCCCAAAGCAGGCAGGAGTTCAGATCCATTACTGAAGGTCTCCACATAAACCCCCTGAGGGAACTGAGCCCTGCAAGGTGGCCCTTCCCACACATGAACACCAGAACTTAAACTCACATTGAATAGTAGCCCCAGACCCCACTGAAAGCCCTGAGGCTGGGGAGCAGCATTTGAATCTCAGACCCCAAGCACTAGCTGGGCAGATCTGGGCAGGGGTGGACAGGAATCTCAGAAGTCAAGTAACTGGCTGGGAAAATGCCCAGAAAAGGGAAAAAATATAACACCATAGAAAGTTACATTCTTGGTGACCAGATGTTTCCACCTTTCCTTTCTGATGAGGAAGAACAACGCTTATCATCAGGGAAAGATATAGAAGTCAAGGCTTCTGTATCCCAAACGTCTGAAATAGATATTCAGTGGGCTCAGGCCATGGAAGAGCTCAAAAAGGATTTTGAAAATCAAGTTAGACAGGTGGAGGAAAAACTGGAAAAAGAAATGACAGAGATGCAAGAAAAGAATGAAAAACAGGTCAATACATTGCTAAAGGAGACCCCCAAAAATGGTGAAGAAAATAACACCTTGAAAAGTAGGCTAACTCAATTGGCAAAAGAGGTTCAAAAAGCCAATGAGGAGAAGAATGCTTTCAAAAGCAGAATTAGCCAAGTGGAAAAAGAGGTTCAAAAGCTCACTGAAGAAAATAGTTCTCTCAAAATTAGAATGGAATAGATGGAGGCTAATGACTTTCTGAGAAACCAAGAAATCACAAAACCAAACCAAAATTAGACTAACCCAAATGGGAAAAGAGATCCAAAAAGTCAATGAGGAGAAGAATGCTTTAAAAAGCAGAGAAAGCTAAATGGAAAAGGAGATTCAAAAGTTCACTGAAGAAAATAGTTCTTTAAAAATGAGAATGAAGCAGATGAAAGCTAATGACTTTATGAGAAACCAAGAAATTACAAAACAAAACCAAAAGAATGAAAAGATTGAAGACAATGTGAAATATCTCATTGAAAAAAAACAACTGTGCTGGAAAATAGATCCAGGTGAGACAATTTAAAATTTATGGGGCTACCTGAAAGCCATATGAATAAAAGAAGGTAGATATCATCTTTTATGAAATTATCGAGGAAAACTGCCCTGACATTCTAGAACCAGAGGGTAAAATAAATATTGGAAGTATCTACTGATCACCTCCTGAAGAGATCCAAAAAGAAAATCTCTGAGAAATATTGTAGCCAAATTCCAGAATTCTCAGGTCAAGGAGAAAATATTACAAGCAGCCAGAAAGAAAAAAAAATCAAGTATTGTGAAAATACAATCAGGGTAACACAAGATCTAGCAGCTTCTACATTAAGAGATCAAAGGATTTGGAATATGATATTCGAGAAGTCAAAAGAGCTAGGATTTAAACCAAGAATTACCTACCCAGAAAAACCAAGTATAATACTTCAGAGTAGAAAATGGTCATTCAATGAAATAGAGGACTTTCAAGTATTTTTGACGAAAAGATCAGAATTGAATAGAAAATTTAACTGTCAAACATAAGAATCAAGAGAAGTATGAAAAGATAAACAGGAAAGAGAAATCATAAGGGACTTACAAAATTGAACTGTTCACATTTCTACATGGAAAGATAACATTTGTAACTCTTGAGATTTTCTCAGTATTTTGGTAGTCGGAGGGATTATATACCTATAGACAGAGGGCACAGGGTGAGTTGAATAGGAAGGGATCATATCTAAAACAAATAAAATTAAGAGGTGAGAGAGGAATATATTGGGAGGAGAAAGGGAGAAATGGAATGGGGTAAATTATCTTTCATAAAAGAGGCAAGAAAAGCTTTTTCAATAAAGGGGAAATGGGGGAGTTGAGAGAGAAAAAGTGGAGCTTACTTTCATCACATTTGACTTAAGGAGGGAATAACGTGCACACTCAAGTTGATATGAAATTTTATCTTACACTACAGGAAATCAGGAGAGCAGGAGATAAGTGGGGTATAGGGGGGGATAATTAAAGGGAAGGAAAATGGGAGGAGGGAATAATTACAAGTAAACACTTTTGGAGAGGGACAAGGTCAGATGAGAGAATAGAATAAATGGGGTCCAGGATAGGATGAAGGGAAATATAGTTAGTCTTTCACAGCATGACTATTATCGAAATCTTTTGCATAACTACATATGTATAGCTTATATTGAATTGCTTGCCTTCACAGTGGGGATGTGTAGGGAGGGAGGAAGGGAGAGAAGTTGGAACTCAAAGTTTTAGAAACAAATGTTGAAAGTTGTTTTTGCATGCAACTGGGAAATAAGAAATACAGGTAATGGGGTATAGAAATCTACCTTGCTCCACAAGAAAAGAGAGAATATGGGAATAAGATAAGGGAAGGGTATGAAAGAAGGAAGGACAAATTGGGGAATGGGTTATTTAGAATGCACAGTGTCTTGGGGTGGGGGAAGTGGAGAGATGGAGAGAAAATTTGGAACTCAAAATCTTGTGGAAATGAAGGTTGAAAACTAAAATAAATAAATTTTAAAAATGGGAAAAAATGAAAAGAAGAATAGAGAGATGCAAGGCAAGATTATGTTCGTGAGGTGGGAACAATTTTGCTAAGGGAGACCACTCTGGAAATACATTATCTGTCCCAGAGGCAGCCAAATTTTCTAAAGTAACCCAGAAATTTCTCCAAGATTGAAGATATTTAAAGGGACTTATAAGAGTAAAGAGTCTGGAGCTCTCTTCTCTCATCAGTTTTACCTCACCCCTCAAATAGGTGAAGGGAATTGATCTCCACCAATGAAGAGAGTCTCACACCAATGGGCTTTGGAACTTGGGTTACACTGGTTTGGGGATGTAACTAAACTTCTTTTTCCTGTGTGTATTTTTACTTTGTTCCTCTGAGATGAGTAAGGCCTGGGTTTCTAATACCTACTCATCCCCTTCTCTCCAAATCTGAGGCCTCAAAGATTCTATTCCTGTCCTCCTTTTTGACATTATTTAGAAAGAACAGCTATCAGAAAAACTTTTTAACATTTAAAAACAACCAATGCTAGTTTCATTTTCTGTATATATCATGATTTTGTTAACATATGATTATCTTTTGCCAGGCCATAGAGCACAAGCTGGGATTTGATGGATCCAGGGAGTCAAAAAGTAATAATGTTTTAACACTTACATAAAACCACCTTTTGTTTAATAGAAATAAATAATGTTCCATTCGTAATAATGACGGCTCTCTGCACACAGAGCTGTAGCATCTAAAGAGATGCAACTTCCAGACATGAGGCAGTTGGAATATTATGAAGACTACAACAGACCAGCAGGAAAACAGCTCTAAAGCTATATATTACCATGCAAAATTACTAAAGAAAAAGCATATAAGTAGACTAATTGGTCATATTTAGAAAGATAGATTGAAATTCCTATTAAATTCAATGATATGATATAAAATATGTAATTTTTAAAAAATAATTTTCATTTCAACAGCTCTGAAAGTCTGTTTTTGTTCCTATCTCTTTCTTTATCACTTCTTTCAATTCCCTAACTCAATCTGGTGAAAAATACAGCCATACTGTTGAAGGACTAGTCAAAGAAACTTCAAGGAATATGGAAGTGATAGTACCTCTATACTTTGGTCAGACCACATTTTGAGTATTATTCAGATTATTTAGAGGATTTGGGTCTGGGCACTACATTTTAAAGACATTAATAACTAGGAAAACATCCAGAGGAAGGTAAGCTGGTTGGTGAAAGACTTTGAGACCATTTCATTTGAGAATTTGTAGATGGAATTGGGATTGCTTATTCTGGAGAAGACTTTGGAGGCAAAATGGATTGGCATTAATGTATGAGAGTTATCTTCAACATTTGAAGAGCTGCCATTTAGAAGAGGGAGAAGATTTATTCTATTTGTTCCTAGAAAGAGGAAAATTTAGTCTGGATTTCAGGTGGAAAAAAAAACTTCTTAAAATTAGACGTATGCAAATATGAAATAGATTTGGATGGTTTAGAGGAACTTTTCCCTCACTGAAAGTCTTCAAGAAGAGATGGGGTGACTACTTGTTAGGTAGTTTTTAGAGAGGATACTTTTTTTGGTTGTGAGTTCAATTAGAAAGTTATCAAGTCTATTTTAACTCTAAGATTCTATGAGTTTAAAAGTGTTTAGCTAGGAGAAAAGAAAACTTAAAGAAGCAGAGTAGTTTTTCTCGTTTTCTGTTCTTTAAGTGGTTGTTATGTGGAATAGAGATTAGACTTGTTTTGCCTGGCCTAAGAGACCAGAATTAGGAGCATTGATTTTTTTTTTAATATAAATTTATTCATTTAACTTTTTACATTCATTTTCACAAAATTTTGGGTTCCAAATTTTCTCCCCATTTGTCCCCTTCCCCCACTACAATACAACAAACATTCTAATTTCTCCTATCACCAATCTGCACTCTCTTCTATCATCCCTCCCTTCCCTTGTCCCCATCTCCTC
>CM053769.1:191158806-191188694 GCA_028658325.1 Potorous gilbertii
AATTCCAGAGTTCCCAGATCAAGGAGAAAATATTGCAAGCAGCTAGAAAGAAAAAATTCCAGTATTGTGGAAATACAGTCAGAATAACACAAGATCTAACAGCTTCTACATTAAGGGATCAGAGGGCATGGAATAGGATATTCCAGAAGTCAAAGGAACTAGGACTAAAACCAAGAATAACCTATCCAGCAAAACTGAGTATAAATTTCAGGGGGAAATATGGTCTTTCAATGAAATCAAGAACTTTCAAGCATTCTTGATGAAAAGACCAGAGCTGAAAACAAAATTTGACTTTCAAACACAAGAATGAGAAGAAGCATGGAAAAGTAAACAGCATAGAGAAGTCATAAGGAAGTTACCAAAGTTGAACTGTTTACATTCCTACATGGAAAGACAATATTTGTAACTCTTGAAACTTTTCAGTATCTGGGTAGTTGGTGGGATTACACACACACATATACACACACACAAGTACAAGCATGCACATGCACACACACACACATACACACATGCACACCCACACAGAGACAGAGAGTACAGAATGAATTGAATAAGATGGGATCATATCTTAAAAGAAATTCAGGTAAATGGTAAGAGGGAAATGTAGTGGGAGGAGAGAGGGTGAAATGGAATGGGATAAATTATCTCTCATAGAAGAGGCAAGCAGGAGACTTTTTAGTGGAGAGAAAAAGAGGAGAGCTGAGAAAAAAAAAACCATGAAGTTTACTCTCATCACATTCAACTAAAGGAAGGAATAAAATGCACACTCATTTTGGTATGAAAACCTATCTTACAATACAGGATAGTGGTGGAGGAGGAGATAAGCAGGGTGGGGGGGATGTTGGAAGGGAGGGTAATGGGAGGAGGGATCAATTTGAAGTCAACATTCTTGGTGAGGGACAGGATCAAAAGAGAGAATAGAAGCAATAGAAGCAGGATAGGATGGAGGAAAATATAATTAGTCTTATACAACACAACTGTTATCAAAGTCATTTGCAAAACTACACAGATATGGCCTATATTGAATTGCCTGCCTTCCCAAAGGGAATTGGTGGGGAGGGAGGGACAGGGAGAAGTTGGAACTCAAAGTTTTAGGAACAACTATCGAGTATTGTTCTTGCTACTAGGAAATAAGAAATACAGGTAATGAGGAATAGAAAGTTATCTGGCCCTACAGGACAAAAGAGAAGATGGGAACAAGAGAAGGAAGGAATCATAGAAGAGAGGGCAGATTATTGATAGGGGAAATTAGAATGCTTGGTGTATTGGGGAGGGGGGAGGGGACAAATGGGGAGAAAATTTTGGAACCCAAAATTTTGTGAAAATGAATGTAAAAAGTTAAATAAATAAATTTATATTAAAAGAAACTAAGAAAAAGAGGTGCAAAAAGCCAAAGGGGTCAAGAATGCCTTAAAAAGCAGAATTAGCCAAATGGAAAAAGAGATTTAAAAGCTCACTGAAGAAGATAGTTCTTTAAAATTAGAATGGAGTAGATGAAAGATAAAGATTTTAAGAGAAACCAAGAAATTACAAAACAAAACCAAAGGAATGAAAAAATAGAAGACGATGTGAAATATGCCATTGGAAAAACAACTGACCTAGAAAATACATCCATGAGAGACAATTTAAAAATTATGGGAATACCTGATAGCCATGATCGAAAAAAGAACCTTGACATCATCTTTCATCAAGTTACCAAGGAAAACTGCCTGTTATTCTAGAATCAGAGGGTAAAATAAATATTGAAAGCATCTACCAATCACCTCTGAAATAGATCTGGAAAGAAAAACTCCTAGGAATATCTTAGGCAATTCCAGAATTCCCAAGTCAAAGAGAAAGTATTGTAAGCAGCCCGAAAGAAACAATTTGAGTATTGTGAGAATACAATCAGGATAACACAAGATCTAGCAGCTTCTACCTTAAGAGATCACAGGGCTTGGAATATGATATTCCAGAAGTCAAAGGAACTAGGACTAAAACCAAGAATCATCTACCCAGAAAAACTGAGTCAAATACTTCAAGGGAAAAAATGATCAATCAGTAAAATAGAGGACTTTCATGTATTCTTGATGAAAAGACCAGAGCTGGATAGAAAATTTGACTTTCAAACACGAGAATCAAGAGAAGCTTGAAAAGGGAAACAGGAAAGGAAAATCATAAGGGGTTTCCTAAAGTTGAATTGTTTACATTCCTACATGGAAAGATAGCATTTGTAACTCTTGAGATTTTTCTCAGGTAGTAGGCATGATTATATACATATAGAATGAAGACATAGGGTATGTTGAATAGCAAGGGATGATATCTAAAATCAATAAAATTAAGGGGTGAGAGAAAAATAAACAACTTCTAGAAAAGTTGTAAGATACAAAATCAGTGGAAATAAATTATTTTGGTGTGTTAGCATTAAAGCTTACCTTAAAGTGATATAAAAACAAATTCCTTTGAAAATAACTATAGAAAATACACATGAAGATCTACCTGCTAAAATACAATTAGGTACTATAAGGACACAACTGAAAAAATAAACCCGCACAAATCTTCTGCATTTCTATATATTAGCAACGAAGTCCAACAGCAAGATATAGAAAGGGAAATCCCATTTAAAGCTAGGGTAGACACTATAAAATACTTGGGAGTTTACCTGCCAAAACAAACCCAGGGACTATATGAACACAACTACAATACATTGTTTGCACAAACAAAGTCAGATCTAAGTTAAGTGGAAAAACATCAGTTGCTTGTGGGTAGGCCAAGCCAATATAATAAAAATGACAATTCTACCTAAATTAATTTACTTATTTAATGTCATACCAATTAAACTATCAGATAATTATTTTCTAGAGCTGGAAAAAATAATATCAAAATTCATTTGGAAGAATAAAATGTCCAGAATATCAAAGGGAATAATGAAAAGAAATGCTATGGAAGGTGGCCTAGTGCTACCAGATCTCAAATTGTATTATAAAGCAGCAATTATCAAAACCACTTGGCACTAGCTAAGAAACAGAAGGACAGACAACTAGAATAGGTTAAGTGTTCAAGACACAGTAGACAATGAACATGGCAATCTATTGTTTGATAAAACCAAGGACCCCAGTTTCTGGGATAAGAACACATTGTTCAACAACAATTGCTGAGAAAACAGGATAACACAGTGGCAGAAACTAGGCATAGACTGATACCGACACCATACATAAGAATAAAGTCCAAACGCATACACAATTTAGGTATCAAGATTATTCTATGGACAAATTGGTGGAGCAAGGTATAGTGTATTTATCAGATTTATGGAGAAGGGAAAAAATTTTGACTAAAGTAGAGCTAAAAAGCATTATAAAGGGCAAGGTACATAATTTTGATTGCATTAACTGAAAAGTTTTTGCACAGCCAAACCCAGTGCAAGCAAGATTAGGAGGGAAGGAGAAAACTGGGAAAGAATTTTTGCAGCTGGTGTCTGTGATAAAGGCCTCATTTCTAAAATATATAGAGAACTGAGTCAAATGTACAAAAATACAAGTCATTCCCCAATTGATAAATGGTCAAAGGATATGAACAGGCAATTTTCAGAAGAAGAAATTAAAGCTATCTATAGTCATATGAAAAAATGCTCTAAATCACTTTTGATTAGAGAGATGCAAATCAATGAGGTACCACATCTTTCCTGTCAGGTTGGCAAACATGACAGAACAGGACGATGATAAATGTTGGAGAGGATGTGGGAGAGTTGAAACACTAATTCATTGTTGGTAGAGCTGTGAACTGATCCAACCATTCTAGAGAGCAATTTGGAACTATGCCCAAAGGGCTACAAAAATATGCACACCCTTTGACCCAGCAATATCGCATCTAGGACTGTATCCCCAAGAGATCATAAAAATGAGAAAGAGTCCCACATGTACAAAAGTATTTATAACAGCACTCTTTGTGGTGGCCAAAAACTGGAAAGCAAGGGCATGACCATCAACTGGGGAATGGATAAATAAATTATGATATAGATGAACAGGAAGACTTCAGAGAAGCCTAGAAAGACTCATATGATCTAATGCTGAGCAAAAGGAGCAGAACCAGGAGAACTTTGTGCACAGCAACGACCACAGTGTGCGAGAGATTTTTTCTGGTAGACTTGGAACTTCAATGCAATGCCAGGACTTAAAAAAGTTCCCAATGGTCTTTTAAGGCAAAATGCCTTCCACATCCAGAAAAAAGAACTATGGAATTTAATTGCAGAATGCAGCAGGTCATTTTGGGTGTGTATGTGTGTATGCGTCTGTGTATTACATTTTGGTTTGTTACATGATTTCTCCCATTCATTTTAATTCTTCTATGCAGCATGACTGGTGAAAATGTATTTAATAGGAATGTATGTGTAGAACCTATATAAAATTGTATGCTGTCGTGGCAAGAGAAGGGGGATGGAGGGGAAAAATCTAAGTTATATGGTAGTGATTGTAGAACACTGAAAATAAATAAAGTTTTTAAAAAATGAAATGAAGAAGTTGGTGAGTAAAATAGATTAGATATTCAATATGCAGAAGCAAATTAACATAGGTGTCTAGTGTTTGATAAATCTAATGATTCTAGCTATTGATAAACTCACTATTTAACAAAAACTACTGGGAAAATTATAAAGCAGTATGGCATAAACTAAGCATATTTTTAATCATATACCAAGTTAAGCTTTGGACATAAAGAAGGACATCAAAAGGAATCAGAAACTATCTGTAAAAAATATGAATAGGGGAAAAATTCAAAACAAAACCAGAGATATGGAGAATCATTAAAGGCTAAAAATTATAATTTTATTTACATAAATTAAAAACAAACAAAACCAATGCAGCCAAAATTATAAGAGAAGTGGAAAAATGGGGAGGAAAAATATCTTTACAATGAGTTTCTCCCATAAAAGTCTCTCTAAGATAAATGAAGCCGCTGTGTGATGTGACCTCCAGACCTGGAGTCAGGAAGACTTCAATTCAATAGGTCCAAGACACTTACTAGCTATATGATTTGAGCATATCACTCATTCCTATTTGCTTCAGTTTCCTCATTTGTTAACCATCTAGAGAATAAAATGGCAACTCACTCTAGTACCTTTGCCAAAAAAAAAACCAAAACCCAAATGGGGTCACAACAAATGAGTCATGCCTGAAACAGCAACAAAAGACATATGCTCTAAATCAACAGCAATAGTTAAATACAAATTACAGTTCTGAGTAACCATCTGACATCCATCAGATTTTCAAAGTTAATAAAAAATTTTAAATGACAAAAGCTAGAGAGAGTGTTGGGAAAATCTACATTATTATTGGTAGAGGTAGTAGTCCCTCATACTTAAAGAGGACTGTTGGGGTCAAGGTATAATTTGTTGGACTGTGGAGGATCAGTTCAATATAAGTTTGGAAGACTCCACCACTAGTCAGGCAGAAATACTTCATTTGGACATTTGAGATAGGGATGTCTAGACCTGTGCATCTCACATTTCCTTTGTGATACTGAAATTCTGCTTTGCTCATGGAGTACGGTGCCTTCTTTGATGTGGGAATGCCATGCTGTTTGGTCTTATGCCAGTATCACTCACATCTCACAATAATACTAAAGGTTTTAGAGAAACCTTGACAGCATCCTTTTACTGCTTCTTCTGACCTCCATGTTAGCATTTGGCTTGTTCAAGTTCTCCATAAAATAGTCTTTTAGGTAAACATATGTTTGGCATTCGAGCAATGTGCCCAGTCCATCATAATCACACTCTCTGCAAATCAGCTATAGAAAGAACCTCAGTCTCTGGTACTTTATCTTGCCAAGTAATCTTTAACTCTTCCTGAGACAATTCAAATGAAAGTGTGTGAACAGTTTATTGCTGACCTGGAAGGAAGGCAGAGTCAGCACACTATTAGCAACAGTGGAGCAGAAAAAGGAGATGTGGGCAGTCTTAAGGGACTTGGTATACAGTAAACATCAAGATTAATTTGATGAAAATAATGGGTAAACTCAGAAGCAAATAAACAAAAAGGGAAAAATCCACAGGGTTTACTGGCAGAATAGTTGGTCTGTCTACAGGAAATCAGCCTTTAACTCCAGCAAAAGTAAAGTGCAGGTGAAGCTTAGATAGATGCAGGATTCTTGGTTCAATAAAAAGGCAGGTGAGATTCATTTTTATGCTGATAGAAACAATCCAAAGTGTTTCTATGGTGTCCTGAAAACTATTTATAGTCCAAACACCTCTGGTGCATTTCAACTATTCAGCACTGATGGAACCACACTGATCAGTGGAAAGGAAATGATTCTGAAAAGATGGGCTGAATACTTCCACAGTGGTCTCAATAGACCATCATCAACCAATGCTGAAGGCACATTAATGCATTGCATATGGACTTGTGAACTGGTCCAGCCATTTCACAAAGCAGTGTGAGACTATGCCACCAAATCTTTAAACATTGAGTACTCTTTGACTAGATGCAGCCATTACCATGTCAACACCCTAAAGAGAATAAATGAGAGGAAAACTAAATACATGTACAAAAAGATGTATAGCATCTCTGTGATGGTAATGAATCAGGAAACTCGAACAAAAAGGGCACACTTATCATTTGGGAAATGGCTGACAAGTTATGAAGTATGAATGTGTTGAGAATGCATAAGAAATTATGCAAAACATGGTTTCAGAAAAACTTGTGAGAAGTTGTAAGAACTAATGCAAAGTGAAGTAAGCAAAATCAAGAATATAATTTATACAATAACAATACTGAAAAGACAGTCAACCTTGAAGGACTTAAGAACTCTCATCAACACAATGACCAAACACAAACAACTCCACAGAATTTGTGATGAAATAGGCTACCCACTTTCTGCAAAAAGAGTCATTGTACTGCGATTGAAATTTTTTTCAATTGTTTATCTTGTTTTGCTTTGTTGTTTTTTGCATGGCACAAAAATGGAATTCTTTTGTGTTTTCTTTTCTTTCTTTCTCAATGAGAGGGAAAGGAGGTTGTGAAGGAGAAAAGTCAGATTTCCATTTGTGGAAAAATAACAAAAGATAGGATGACAGAAGTAGCTCTGCATAACTGGAGCACAAAATTCATAACTATAAGTAACATGAAATAAGACTGGAAAAATAGATTGGGGTCAGAATATGAAGGATCTTGATTGACAGGATTAAAAAAATCCTAAGTGTCCACCTTGTTTGAAGGACTGTGCTAGATATTAGGAATAAAATGACAAAAATAAAACATTTCTTTTCCTCATGGAGCTTATATTCTTCTTGGAATCTATAATATGGAAAAATAGGGAAAAGGCAATTTAAGGTGGGTTTCAGTGCTAAAATCTAGAGATCAGAGAGATTATAAAATCAGAGACACAGAGATTATTCCTAAATTAAATCTTATAATAATCATCCGGAAATATTTCTGAAGGAAGAGTGTATTTGAAGTATTAGGGAGTGGCTTGTAAGGATACAAGGAGACAGGCAATGGAAGAGTGAGCTTGGGGAATAATTTTTGGCTCACTTTGCATTAAAAACAAAGTGCGTGAGGGGGAATAATGTTAAACTAAGCTGAAAAGGTAGATGGGAGTCAAACTGTGGAGGAGTTTAAAACTCAGGCATAAGGGTTTGTATTTAATCCTCTAGGCACCAGAACTTTGCTTGGTTTCTACTCCCTAGAACAGTATGCCAGACTTAGGATAAATTGGCCACTTGAAATCTAATCATTTTACAGATTAACTCAGTTTCTGACACTCACTATCTTCTCAACATCCTCAGTTGCCTTTTCCCTATGATTAGAGGACTAGGTGGTGAAACAATAAACTAATCCCAAAGCCCTCCTTATAAAGGACTAGGATCCTTGCAGGCAATGCTCCATTTCCCATCAGTAACTCTGTTTGGTTTTTACTCCATTATTTTCCTGCAACCCTTGCTTTTCAGCTTTCTTTTTGCATGTAATCTTTCCCCATTAGATTGTATATTCCATTAGGACAAGGACTGTCTTTTTCCTATTTGCATCCCCAACACTTAGCTTAGTGCTTGGTGCATAGTAGGTGCTAAATAATTATTTACTGAATTAAACTGAACTACTTAATGTTTTTAATCAGACATGTTTAGTAAAACTTTATTGTCAAATGTGTTGAAATATGGCTTAGAAAGAGTAGGCTGAAAGCAGATAAAAAAAGGAAGAGGCTATTATAATAATTCAATTAAGAGTCAGTAACAGCCTGATGGTGAGGAGATGTTGAGAAGTAGGCTGGATGTGATCTGACAATTGGGTATAGATGGTTAGGAAATGTTGACGAATGATTTCATGATTTCAAATGTGTGTGGCTGTCAAGATGGTATTATCCTTGACAGAAAGAGGAAATTTTACAACACTGGTAGCTGGGTGGGGAGGGAGAGGAAATCAGTTCAATTTACATATGTTTTGTCTGTGGTATCCAGAGGACACTGAGGTGAAGACATTTAACAGGTAACTGATGATATGGTACAGAAATTCAGGGGGAATAGATAGGTAGATAGATAGATAGATAGATAGATAGACAGATAGATTAAATAGATGCAAGCAAATGAAAACACCAAGAGAAAAAGTATCAACAGAGGAGAGAATTGGGATAAAGTCAGATCCTTGGGAAATATTT
Organism: Potorous gilbertii; assembly: GCA_028658325.1. Classification (NCBI taxonomy): domain Eukaryota; kingdom Metazoa; phylum Chordata; class Mammalia; order Diprotodontia; family Potoroidae; genus Potorous; species Potorous gilbertii. The sequence goes on from CM053769.1 coordinate 191,167,429, forward strand.
AATGGTAGGTAATTACCATTCAGTAAAGGAGAAAGATTACAAAGAAAGAGCAGAAAGATAGGAGGACTAAGAGAGAAAAATGTTACACAAGGTAGGATAGAAGTTTATAATTTTTTGTTGTAGAGTTGTAGCAAAATAACAGGCTTTTCTGATTTAGAGTCCCAAGATTCCTCATATACCACCTCACCAACTCTTGAATAACTAAATCCAAGGGTCTTAACCAAAGTTGTATAGCTGGCAATAGAGTTGTGATTTTAATTTTTAATTCCAATTCTATTGGTCTGTCTGTCCATTGTTAGAGAATTTTCATGATTAGAGTTGAGCTGTAGGAAGACTAGGTGTAACAGCAAGGACCACTATATACATAGTAGGGTCTGCTGTATAGGTCCTTAGATCTTTCTAAAGGAAAGCAACTTTTCTAGGGGTCAACAATCTACTTTAATCAAGCATATATATCATTCACTTAATTCAGGGGAAAATGTTAGCACCTAAACTTCAGAGAAAATATAAACAGAAATAAAAGCTAATAGAACTCTCAACTGTCTGACCACAAACAATACATAAATCATAGATCAACAGACAGATCCAACTGTCTGACCATAAGCAATACCTAGTTACCCAAGAGAGACACACCAATGTCTGGGTTTTCAAAGCCAGGGGGCTCCTTAGTGGCTACCCAAAGTCTCATCTGGCCAAACAAATGTGTGTGTGTGTGTGTGTGTGTGTGTGTGTTCATCCTTTATTGCCAAAGAAGACTATGTCAAAGAAATAATGACATAACTTGCACTTGATTTTGTTTTGAGTGAGTGAGAGCTGTGCAGGTCACCAGCCTCACTTCTCATCTGCAGCCATCTGAATCAGGATGCCTGAAGATGACCCAGGATGAGACAACTAGGGGTAGGTGACTTACCCAAGGTCACACAGCTAGTGAGTGTCAAGTGTCTGAGGTGAGATTTGAACTCAGATCCTCCTGACTCCTGCACTGGTGTTCTATCCACTGCCACCTACCTGCCCCCAGCCAAACAAACACTTCCAATGAATAATCCTCAAAGTAAAACCTCACCTCAGAATATTTATACTCTTTTCAGAGCCAGAGGGCACAACCCTCTGACCCAGTGCTTCAATAGAAATTAACAAAAGGTATTGAAGCCTATTAATGGGTGGGTGGGTAAGATCTTTAACTCTTTCCCCAACCCACTATTAACCTTGCATATTACACTATGCAGTCAGTGTTATGAAAGATGAATTGGAGAAAGCCCCTAATTGCAGAATCTCTGTCTTCTTTAATTTTGCATCCTCCATTGGGCACCATATGCATCTTAAAATGATCAATAAATACTTGAGTTGATGAATCAAGTTTTTCTAGGTACATGTGCAGAAAAATAAATGAATATAAACAAATCACATACTGAATATATACTACTCATTCTGACTTACTAAGCATGGCACCATAGAAGTGTCAACTCAAAAAGAAACTTCAGAAAAGAGTCTAGGGGTCATTGTAGGGAAGAAATTGATCACTTGTGCTTTGTCTGTATTTCATTCTGACAGGCAATGGGCAAAAAGGGAAATAGTTTATTTTATTTATTTTTTTTTAATTTTATTTTAGACTCAAACTCAGGATACAATAGAAATAGAATACACAATGCAAAAAAAAAGAACCAAAAACATATCATAAACAAATATCTGAACTTAAATACAAAGTTGAAAAGGAAAAGTCATGTTCATAGCAGAACATAAGAGAGGATTCAAATTATGTAGCAATAAATTTTCATTTCAAGAAAGCCTATATAATAAATAATATTTGTGTTGAAAATTGTCCATCTTTTCTTTAATTCCTTGTGAGTTCCTTTGTTCTCTGCTGTGCACTTTTTTACTTTGTTCTTTTTTTCCCTCCCTCCCATCCCCACAAAAGGCTACAATGAAGTTTAGATATGTTTCTCTATAGTTATAGATGCATGCATGCATACATACATACACGCACACACGCACACACATATATAGACATATACTTTCCAGAACATATTCTACTCCTGATCTTTGTTTTTTACGTTTGTACATATCTCGTTTCCTATCCTTCCTATCTCCTCTGTTTTACTTCTACACACTACCTTGCCCTCCTATTACTTGCCTACTACCTTCCAAGGATCCCTTCCCTATCCTCTCATTCCCATAAATCTAAATACCTATACCGCCCTTTTACCTCTTCCCCCTCTTCTCAAAAGACCCCTCCCTTGTCCTCTCTCCCGTCACTAGGCCCTACCATTTTATTTTTTTCTGAATCTAGAAGACTTTTATATTCTTCTAAATACATATGTATAATAGTTCCCTCTTGAACCCATTCCTCATGAAAGTAGGTTACCAAAACTACCAGCCCTCCTCCCCCATCTAATTCCTCTTTATTGATTCTTTCTCTTGCACCTCATTTGTATAAAATAATTACTCTTTTTAGCTGTTCCTAAATGGTTTTACTTTTTAAATTCATATCCTACTCAGCTTTTCCCTGAACTTACCTATGACCTACCCAATTATTAATAAGAATCTTAGACATATATGTGTGCATATGTATATATAGAAAGGTGTATATATTATACATGCTTATGTATATATATACATTTTTCATTTTCCTGTTTTAGCATGTTAGCCAGTCTGATAGGTATGATGATGCCTTTGAAGTCAAAGGCATCTTGATTTGTATTTCTCTAATCAAGTGATTTAGAGCATTTTTTTCATAACTATAGATAGTTTTAATTTCATCCTCTGAAAAGTGCCTGTTAAAATTCTTTGACCATTTTTCAATTGGAGAATGACTTGTATTCTTATAAATTCAATTCAGTTTTCTGTATATTTGAGAAATGAGATCTCTATCAGAGACACTGGTTGTAAAAATTGTTTCTCAGCTTTCAGCTTCCCTTCTAATCTTGACTGCCTTGGCTTTATTTAAGCATAATCTTTTCAATTTAATGTAATCCAAATCATCCATTTTGCATTTTATAAGATTCTCTATCTCTTGCTTGGTCATAAATTCTTCCTTTCTTCATAGATCTCATGTGTAAACTACTTCTTGCTCTCATACTTTGCTTATAGTATCAATCATATCTAAATCATGTACCCACTTTGACTTTATCTTGGTATAGGGAATAATATATTGATCTATGCCTAGCTTCTGCCATACTATTTTCCAGTTTTCCCAGCAGTTTTTGTCAAATAGTGACAAAACACTTCTTATCGCAGAAGCTGGGGTCTTTGGATTTATCAATAATCATTGACTATTGTGTCTTACATACCTTACCTATTTCACTGATTCAACCCTTTTTTTCTTAACTAGTACTAAGTAGTTTTAATGATTGCTGCTTTAAATTAGTTTAAGATTCAGTATGTTAGGCCACCTTCTCTTGCATTTCTTTACATTAATGTCCTTGATATTTTGAACTTTTTGTTCTCCCAGATGAATTTCATCATTGTTTTCTCTAGCTCTATAAAATAATTTTTTGGTAGTTTCATTGGGTATGTTATGGAATAAGTAATTTAATTCACGTATAATTGGCATTTTTATTATATTAGCTCAGCCTACGCAAAAGCAACTGAGATTTTTCCAGTTATTTGGATGTAACTTTATTTGTGTGAAAAGTATTTTTAACTGTGTTCATATAGCTCCTGGGTTTGTTCTGACAAATATTTATAGTGTCTATAGTGACTTTAAATGGAATTTCTCTTTCTTGCTGTTGGATTTTCATAGTAATACATTGAAATGTTGATGATTTGTGTGGATTTCTTTTATATCCTGCAACTCTGCTAAATTTGTTTGTTGTTCTAAAGTTAACATTTCTAGTAATATGTTAACAGTGGTGATAATGGATAGCCTTGTTTTACCCCTGATCTTACTGGAAATGCTTCTAGTTTATCCCCATTACATATAATGCTTGTTGATCGTTTTAGATAGAGTCTACCAATCATTTTAAGGAACACTCTATTTATTCCTATGCTCTCTACTGTTCTTAATAGGAATGGGTGTTGTGTTTTATCATATGCTTTTTCCATATCTATTGAGATAATCACAGCATTTCTGTTAGTTTTGTCATTGATATGGTCAATTATGCTGATGGTTTTCCTAATATTGAACCAGCCCTGTATTCCTCATATAAATCCTACCTGGTCATAGTTCATTATCCTCAAGTTAAGTAGCTTTAATCTCTTTGCTAATATTTTATTTATTATTTAATATCTATATTCATTAGGAAAATTTGTCCTTAATTTTTTTCCCCTCTGTTTTGGTTCTTCCTAGTTTAGATATTTGAATCATATTTGTATCATAAAAAGAATTTGGTAAAACTCCTTTTTCACCTATTTTCTCAACTAGTTCATATAGTATTTGAATGAAGTTTTCTTTAAATGTTTCTAAAATTCACTTGTAAATCCATCAGGACCCAAAGATTTTTTCTTAGAGAGTTCATTAATGGCTTGTTCAATTACTTTTTTTGAAATGGGGTTAAGTATTTTTTTCCTCTTCTGTTAATCTGGGCAATTTATATTTTTGTGAATATTCATTAATTTTAATAAAATTGATAAATTTATTGGCATACAGTTGAGCAAAAGAACTATAAATTATTGCATTGATTTCCTCTTCATTGACAGTAAATTCACTCTTCATTTTTGATATTGGTAATTTGGTTTTTTCTATTTTTTCAGTTTCTTTCATAAAACTAACACTTGGTTGTATTTATTAGCTTAGTATTTTTCTTGATGCCAATTTTACTAATCTCTTCTTTGATTTTCAGAATTTATAATTTGGTATTTAATGGGGGATTTTCAATTTATTCTTTTTTTAGCTTTTTTAACTTGCACACCCAATTCATTGTTATTCTTCTTTCTCTATTTTATTCATGTAAGCTTTAAAGATATAAAACTTCCCCTAAAAACTGCTTTTATTGCATCCCATAAGTTTTTGTATGTTGTCTCATTATTGTGATTCTCTTGGATGAAGTTATTGATTATTTCTATGACTTCTTGTTTGACCCCTTCATTCTTTAGGATTAGATAGTTTAGTTTCCAATTAAGTCTTAGTCTATCTTTCCAGGGCCCTTTATTACATATAATTTTTATTGAATCAGGATCTGAAAAGAATACATTTAACATATCTGACTTTCTGCATTGAATTGTGAGCTTTTTATGCCCTTACACATGGTCAATTTTTAAGTAGATTTCATGTACCATTGAGAAAAAGGTATATTCCTTTTGATCCCCCTTCAATTTTCTCCAGAGGCCTACCATATCTAACCTTTCTAAAATTTTGTTCAACCCCTTAAAGTCTTTCTTATTTATTTTGGGTTTATCAAGTTCTGAGAGGGGGGTGTTGAGATCCCCTACTATTATAGTTTTATTATCTCTTTCTTCTTGTGACTCCCTTAACATCTCCTCTAAGAATTTGGATGCTATACCACTTGGTACATATATCTAATAATGATATTACTGTATTGTCTATGATATCTTTTAGCAGGATGTAGTTTCCTTCATCATCTATTTTAATTAGACTTTTGCTTTTCCTTTGTCTGAGATCAAGATTGCTACCTCTGCTTTTTTCTTTAACTTCAGCTGAAGCATAATATATTCTACTCTGGCCTTTTGTCTTATTCTGTGTGCTTCCCTCTGCTTCAAATGTCTTTCTTGTCAACAACATATTGTAGGATTATGGTTTTTAATCCTATTATCTGCTTCCATTTTATGGGATAGTTCATTCCATTCACATTCACAGTTATGATTATGATCTGTGTCTTTCTCTCCATCCTATTTCCCCCATTTTAGGCCTTTCTCTCTCCTTTCTCCCTTCCCTCCTCACTAGAATTTTGCTTTTAAACACTGCCTGCCTCACTCTGCCCTCCTTTCTATAAGCCCCCTCCTTTTTTCTTTACCTTTTTCCTCTTAATTTCTATAGAGAAGTAAAATTTCTTTACCTAACTAATTATGTTATTCCCTCTTTGAAACAAATCTGATAAGAGTAAGATTCAAATAATGCTCATCTCCCTCGCTTCTTTCCCTCTACTGTAGTAGGTTTTTGTGTCTTTTCATATGATATAATTTACCATTGTCTGCCTTCTCCTTTCCTCTTCTACCAGTACCCCTTTTACCCCTTAATTATCCCTTATCCCTTTTTACCACTTAATTAGAATTTTTATCATCACATAGAAATCAACTTACACCTACACTCTCTGTTTATACCCCTTTTAAATATTATAATAACAATACATTTCTCAGGAACAATAAGTGACATCTTCCCTTGTAGGGATATAAACAATTTGCCTTTATTAATAACATTTTTTTTGTTGTTGTTGTTTCCTGTGTATCTTTTTATGCCTCTCTAGAGTCTTGTATTTGAAAATCAAATTTTCTGTGGAACTCTGCTCTTTTCATCAGGGAGGTTTGGAAATCATCTGTTTCATTTAGTGTCCATCTCTTCCCCTGAAAGATTATGCTCAGTTTTGCTTAGTAGATGATCCTTGATTGTAATCCAAGTTCCCTTCCCTTATGGAATATCATATTCTATGCCCTCTAATCTTTTAATGTAGAAGCTGCAAGTTCCTGCATAATGCTGATTATGGTTCCATGATATTTAAATTGTTGTTTCTGGCTGTTTTCAGTATTTTTTCTTCCATCTGGAAATTTTGGACATAGGCTACAATATTTCTTGCCATTTTCAATTTGGGATTTCCTTAAGGAGGTGATTGGTGATTCTTTCAATAACTATTTTACCTTCTGGTTCTAGGACCTTGGGGCACTTTCCTTGATGACTTCCCAAAGGATAACGTCCAGGCTTTCTTTTTAACCATGGTTTTCAGCTAGATAAACAATATTTTTTCATACCCAATTGAATGTGTATTCTATCCCCTCCTTAAGCCAAATCTGATGAGAGTACGGTTCACTCATTTCCTCTTACCTCCCGCTCTTCCCCTCCATTACAAAAGCATTTTCTTGCCTCTTTTATGTGAGATAATTTACTCCCATTCCATTTCTCCCTTTCTCCTTCTCCCAGGTCATTCCTCTCTCATCCATTAATTTTATTTTTTTTAGCTCTTATCCCTTCATATTCAAGAAGTGCTAGACCTTGTGTTATCCTGATTGTGTTTCCACAATATTTAATTGTTTCTTTTTGACTGCTTACAATATTTTCTCTACAATATCCCTAGGGGTTTTCCTTTTGGGTTGCTTTCAGGAGGCAATCAGTGGATTCTATCACTGTCAATTTTACCCTCTAATTCTAGAATATCAGGGCAGTTTTCTTTGATAATTTCTTGTAAGTTGATGTCTAGGCTTTTCTACTGATCATGACTTTCAGGTAGTTCCATAATTTTTAAATTATCTCTCCTGGATCTATTTTTCAGGTCAATTGTTTTTCAAATGGGATAGTTCACACTGTTTTCTTTTTTTCATTCTTTTGATTTTGTTTTACAATTTCTTAATTTTTCATAAAGTCATTAGCTTCCCATTTCAATTTTTAATAAATTATTTTCTGCAGTGAGTTTTTGGATCTCCTTTTCCATTTGATCAATACTGCTTTTTAAGGCATTCTTCTTCTCATTGACTTTTTGGACCTCTTTTGACATTTGGATTAGTCTACTTTTTAAGGTGTTATGTTCTTCAGCATTTTTGGGGTCCCTTTTAACAAGTAGATGATGTGTTTCTCATGATTTTCTTTTATCAGTCTCATTTCTCTTCCCAATTTTTCCTCTACTTCTCTTATTTGGTTTTCAAATGGCTTTTCTGAGCTCTTCCATGACCTGAAACCAATGTATATTTTTCTTGAAGGCTTTGGATGTAGGAAACTTTGAGTTTGTTGTATTTTTCTGGTCATGTTTTGGTCTTTTTTATCACCAAAGTAAAATTCTATAGTCTGATTTTCCCCCCCTCCTTTTTTTTTGCTCATTTCCCCAGCCAATTATTTGATTTTTAAGCTCTTTTTCAAGGTAGTTCTCTGCTTCCAGTGTAGGGGTATGTAAGGAGGAAAGATGGGTGGTGGTGTATCATCCATAGCTTCAGGAATTTTGTACAGCTGTTTTCAGAAACACTTCTAGGAACTTGCAAATTTTTAGCTCTTCCAAGGTTGTATGATTAAAAGAGAGGTGTTTACTACTCTCCTATTCTGTGATCTGGTCTATGAGTGATCTCAAGCATTCTTTCCCACCTTGAAAGTGTGAGGAGGATTCCCCCTCTACTGCTGCCACAAGTTCCACCAAGCCAGTACTCCTTGTCACCCCCTCCCAGGATTTTTCTTAGTTTGCTGATATGGGGCTTTTCAAGGGCTTGCTGGGACACCTCCCTTGCTGGACTACTCCCCTTTCCCCAGAGCTATATGGGTCTTTTGTGCTAATCCATGCAATGCTAATGAGAGTTAAAGATTTTCCCCACCCATTAATGGCCCAGCCCATTAAGGGAAGCTTGATTAGGGGAGGCCCACACCTTTTGTTAATTTCTAATGAGGTACTAATTCTCAAGGACTGTGATGCTCTCTGGCTCTGAAAAGTGTATAAATACTCTGAAGTAAGGTTTTACCTTGGGACTTATTCACTGGAAATGTTTGTTTTCCTAGAGAGACATTGGGCAGCCTCTAAAGAGCCCCTTGGTGTTTCTCTCTCTGGTAACTATGTTTGTATGGTCAGACAGTTGGAACTGTCTGTTGATCTATGGTGTTTGTATTGCTTATGGTCAGATAGTTGGAAGTCCTGTCTATTACTTGACCTTTGTTTCTCTGTTTGTATTTTCTCTGAAGTTCAGAGTGCTGACTTTTTCTCCTGAACTAAGTGAAAAACATATATGCTTGCTTAAAGTGATTATTTGGCCCCTCAAAAGTTACTTTCCCTTTAGAAAAGCAGATCTAAGAACCTGTATAACAGGCCTTCTTGTGTATATTGGTGTCTCTGCAGTTACAATCCCCCTAGCTTTCTGGGCTACAAGATCACTACACTGCAACTTTCTGTTGGCTCAGCTGTTCCAGGGTTTTTCCTGGGTTACTGTTTTCTGGCTTTCAAAGGTTAATAAGGGAGGGTGAGTACATCTTATTTCTTACTCCACTATCTTGGCTCCCCAAAGAAAAAGAGGTATAAAATCTCATTGAAGAAAATCATTCTCTAACAATTAGAGTTGGCTTAGTTGAAGCTAATAATGAGACATCAAGAAATAAAAAAAAAATGAAAAAAATGAAAATATTAAAATGTGAAATATCTCAATGGAAAAACAACTGACTTGGAAAATAGAACTGGGAGAGATAATTTAATCATTACTGGACTTTCTGAAAATCATGATTAAAAAAACAAACCTGAATATCATATTTTAAGAAATTATCAAGGAAAACTGATAGCCTAGAATCAGAGAGTATGATAGAAAATGAAAGAACCACCGATCACCTCTTGAAATAGATCACAAAATGAGCCAAGGAATATTGTAGCCAAATTCCGAAGGTCCCAGGTAAATGGAAAAATATCACAAGCAGCTAGAAAGAAAAAATTTAAATATAATGGAGACACTGTCATGAGAGCACAAAATTTAGCAGCTTCCACATTGAAGTATCAGAGGATTTGAAATATATATATTTCAGTGGCACATGGCCACCTACACAGAATTTACCATGTACTAGGGCATAAAAACCTCAAAAACAAATTAAGGAAAGCAGAATTATTAAATGCATCCTTTTCAGATCATAATGTAATAAACATTGCATTCAGTAAATGGCTCTGGAAATATAGATTAAAAATTATTTAGAAACTAAATATTCTAATCCTAAAATATGAGTGGGTCAAAGAACAAAACAAAAAAAAAATCAATAATTTCATTAACAACAACGACTACAATGAGACAAAATAAAATTTATAGGATGCCATAAAAACAGAACTTACAGGAAAATTTATATCTCTAAAGACTTATATCACTAAAATAAAGAAAAATTAGATCAATGAATTGAATACACAAGTAAAAGAACTAGATAAAAGAAAAACAATAATTAAACAACAAATCGGAACTCCTGAAAGTCAAAGGAGGATTTAACAAAATTGCAAGTAAGAAAACTGCTGAACTAATAAATAAAAATAGGAACAGATTTTTATTTTGATAAAAACAATAAAAGAGATAAATGATTAATTTGATTTTTTTAAAAAAGTAAGAAAATCAAATTAGAGTATCAAAAATGAAAATGTTTATGTCTCCATGAATAAAGAGGAAATTAAAGCAATTATGAGGAGCTATTTTGCCTAATTATATGCCATAAATCAAACAATCTAAATGAAATTAATGAAAATTTACAAATAATATAAATTCCCCAAGATTAACAGAAGTGGAAACAGAATACTTAAATAACCCTATCTTAGAAAAATAAATTTAACAAACCATCAATGAGCTCTCTAAGAGAAAATCAGCAGGACCAGGTTGAATCACAAGTGAATTCCACTAAACACTTAAAGAACAATTAATTCAAATACTGTATTAAAAAATATTTGTAAATAGACAAAATAGTCTTACCAAATTCCTTTCATGACACAAATATGGTGCTAATACCTAAACCAGGAAGAGCAAAAACAGAGAAAGGAAACAGAGTGAGAGACCAGTAGAATATATTCTCTACTGAATATTGATGGAACACTTAAATAAAATGCCTTTAAGGAGATTAGAGCAATATATCACAAAGATCATACAATATGACCAGATGAGGTTTATAACTGGAATGTGGGGCTAGTTACACATTAGGAAAACTGTCATCCTAACTGACCATGTCAATAACAAAAAAAAATATATAATTATCTCAATAGATACAGAAAAATCTTTTGACAAAGTACAATACTCATTCCTATCAAAACACCAGGTTGCATAGTAATAAATGAAACTTTTGTTAAAATGGTATTATCTATCTAAAACCATAAACAAACATTATCAGTAACAGAGAAAAGCAAGAAGCCTTCCCAGTAAGATGAGGGGTAAAGTAAAGATGCTCATTATCACTGCTTTTAATCAATATTATACTAGAAATGCTATAGAAGGAAAGCTATAGTAATAAAAAAGGAAAAAGAAATTGAAGGAATTAGAATAGATAATGAGGAAATAAAACTACCACACTTTGCAGATAATATGATAGTACACTTGGAGAATCTTAGAGATTCAACTAAAAACCAGTTGAAATAATTAATAATTTTAGCAAAGATGTAGGATACAGAATAAACCCAAATGAATCATCAGTATTTCTTTATATTAATAACAAAGCCTAGCAGAAAGAAATAGAAAGAGAAGTTCCATTTAAAATAATAGCAAACTATGTAAAATATTTGGGAGCTGACCTACCAGTACAAACATAATTATGATTGCAATTATAAAAAACTTTTTACCAAAAAAAAAAATCAGATCTAAACAGCAGGAAAAATATTAATTGCTCATGTGTAGGCCACGCCAATATAATAAAGATGACAATTCTAACTTATCTCAGTTACTTTTTCAGTGCTATACCAATCAAAATACCCAAAAATCGTTTTATAGAGCTAGAAAAAAATAAAAACAACTTTCATCTGGGAGAATAAAGGCGAAGAATATTAAGGTAATCGGTGGAAAAAAGAAATGTGGAGGAAGGTGGATCAACCTTACCAGATCTCAAACTATATTACAAATTGGTAATTATCAAAAAAATCTGTTACTGATTGAGAAACAGAGTGAGAGACCAGTAGAACATATTAGGAAAACAAGACACAGTAGTAAATAACCATAGCAATCCAATGTTTGATAAACACAAAGTTCCAGACTTTTGGGACAAGAAATGTCTTTCTGACAAAAGCTGCTGAGAAAACTGGAAAGCAGTTTGTCAGAAACTAGGTATAGCCCAATGTCTCATACTGTATACCAAGATAAAGTCAAAATGGGTACACAATTTAGACAGAAAGGGTCATACCATAAGCAAACCATATATATATATATATATATACACACACACACATTAGGAAAAAAGTTTATGACCAAGGAAGAGATAAAGTATGTTGTGGGATGTGATATGGATAATTTTGATTACATCAAGTTACAAACAAAATCAATGCAATCTAAATTAGAAGGAAAGCAGAAAACAGGGGAAAGGAATGTTATAGCAAATTTCTCTGATAAGGGAAATAGATAAATCCATTTCTGAAATGGATAAAGAACTGAGTCAAATTTATAAGTACACAACTTCCCCAACCAATAAATGTTCAAAGGATATCAAGAGGCAGTTTCCAAAGAAGAAATCAAAGCTATCTATAGTCATGTAAAAAAAAGTTTTTCAAATAACAATTGATTAGAAAAATTCAAATTAAAACAAATCTGCAGCAGATTGAAGTATATATATATATATATATATATATATATATATATATATATATTTTTTTTTTTTTTTTTACTTTATTCTCTGGAGGTTTATTTTGGTCTGTGTTTGCTTTTATCACATGACTAATATGGAAATATGTTTTTGCATGACTGCACATATATATTTTATATTAAATGACTCATCTTCCCAATGAAAGCCCAGGGAGGGAGAGAGGAAAGGAGGGAGGGTGGGAGGGAGAGAGAGAGAGAATTTGAACTCAATTTAAAAAAGAAAAATGAATGTTAAATTTTTTTTTACATATAATTGGAAAAAATAAAATATTTTTTTAAAATCTTCAAAGCAGGGAAAACTCCTAGATAGCGTGCTCGAGGGCTTCCTTCTGGCCTGAGTGCAACAGATGGGCAAATGACAGGTGGAAATTTTCAGCCCAATGTATCTGTGGATTTTGTGAATCCAAGATCATTATCACATATCAATAAAGAGATATATTATTTTTTTTAAAAGAATCCATTAGCAGATACTATAAGAGCTATCAGGTATCCTCTGTTCTCACATTAACCAATATGACAAAACTACGCTTTGGCCCAAAGCCATGTCTTTCCCCTTCAAAATTCTATATCCTTTCAAAAGACCCTTTTTATTGCTTCTCTTTTTCAAACCTTTCAAACTATTACTGCATGAACTGCAGATCTCTCTTTTTTTTCTTTGCTAAATTAATATCAACAAATCTTTAAAAATGGATTAAATGCACTCAGAAAAGGCTACCGTGAAAAAGGGAGAATTTGACGTTAAAACCTGGGGTCCGTATATTTGTTTATATATAAATACACACACACTATTTTAAAATGATTGATTTTCTTTATAATTTCATATATTTGATTTTATTATTCATTTTAAATTAAACATTCTGAAAAGGGGTCTGTAGAACTCTTCATCAAACTACAAAAAGGATCCATGACAGAGATAAAGGGTAAGAAGCCTTGAGCTAGAGGAAGGAGAAGGGAAGAGATACTGAGCAAAGGGAAGGTGATGGCAGGCAGCAAAGAAGGAAAAAAAGGAGGGAAACTTGTTGAAGTAAATGAGTTTTAAAAATTAGGTTATGTCCTTCAAGTTGGTAGATTCATATGGCACAATTGCATATGTTGGACATTTAATATTTCTTCACATATTTAGCTTGAGTTGCAACTTCTCACATTTAATGAAGTGAAACTCTTTCATCCTGCCATGAGAGATATATAAGCATGAAAACTGAGTAATTTACAACTTTAGTGACCTTATTATAGTGTACTTCATGCTTGGCTGCTCTTCAGCTTTATCAAGGCCATTATTGAAGACTCCACAGAATACAGTTTCTCTACTGCTGGACAAGAGCATGCTTTGTCTTCCAGAGGAGGGGTATGGGAAGGGGAATGAGATTGAATATTTTATCTTAACTCATAAAAAAAAATCAAAATAGCAAAGAGCTCTTTGAAGGTCTAATATGCATCTGAATAGTGATGATGAGTCTGACTCTCCATTACAAATAAGCGACTCAGAGCTTTGGTGGAACGGCTTCTAAAGATGGGCTAATTACTTTAACAGCCAGCATAACAATAAATATTCTCCAAGGACTGATGAATAGCTCTTGATTCAGAGATGCCTAACCTACATCTGTGCTTTGGAGATAGAGCAATAGCATCCAAACAAGATCAAAGTTGCCAGATGTCAGCTCCCACTGGGTGGGTTAAGGGTTCCTTTGGCCTGATGAAGCTTACAGCCAGGAGTTGGATATTGTAGAGTTCATTCCACAGTACACTGAGAAGAAGAAAATAAGATCATAGGTTTAAATCTGAATAGGAGCCTAGATTTCACCTAGTCCAAATCCCTCATTTTATAGGTGAGGGACTTGAGTTCCAGAGAGAGTAAGCAGCTCCAAATGGATGGTCTTTGCAAGGAAAGATTGTTTTCCTCAGTAAAGTGGCATCCCAAGAAGAGCAACTAGCTTCATGTCTGGAACATTAGTGGTTGCTTAATAAAGGCTCATTGATTAACTGACTGTACAAGATCACAGAGATAAGCAGGAGTACAATAGGAAGTTAAACCTGTATCTTCTGACTTTCTAAGTAAACATGCCATTTTCAGGGTGAACCTGTCAGGTTGGGCAAACTTCGAGTTCTACAATATAATCCAATGAATTATAGACCTAATTAATGAAGTTGTTTTTCTATGAATGTTTTTGCCAGGTAGCACAGAAGAAAAGTCAAGTCCATGGAGGGAGGAAGTTTTAAAAAAATAAATTGAGATTAACCTGCCATCCCAAACGCTTTGGGGACAGGGAAGAGAATGAGCCAGATATTTTTAAAATCAGAGGATTTAAAGCTAGAAAAGACCTGAAATTCCTTAGAGAACAATCACCTTATGGCATAAGAGGAGAAAAGTGAGACCCACAGAAAGGAAGTGACTGACACAAGGTGAGCAAGATAATAAGTAACAGTATCCTGAAGTTTGGTTATACTAGAGAGCTTTAGTGCATGAAATCCTTATAACTTCCATTATGAAGCATGTATAAAATGACTGGAAATGATGAACTGCTTAGGGTTATTTTCCCCTGGAGATACTCAGGGACACTTTCATGAATTCCATATATTCACTGATTCTTTTGAGCAGGAGCAATGAACATCATTACACCTTGCTGGGAAAAATTTTCAAAAACTGTTCATGAAACAGAGTCACGATATGAGCAGATGCCAAAAGGGAAAGAGGAAAAAATAGATTCCCTGGAAGCTGATGATAAAACACATGTGGGAGCTTCATTAAGCAAAGATATCTTCTGTGAAACAAACCAAAATGCATTTTTTTTCCTGTAAATGACACTTTTGGAAAATTAATCCCCTTTGGAAACCAAGCCAGATAAAGTCTACTCTGGCTGAAGGGAATGCTTCTGCCAACCTGTGTGGCAAAATTGTTCTGTTAGGATCAGCCTGAGGCTAATCAATTTTTAAGCTTCCTACTCATGTTGTTAAAGAACCACTGCCACTCTCTGGTAAACTCTATCAAATGTCCCTGTTTAAATCCCATCTCCCTTTTACTGGCATTTTCTTGTGCCTCCTCTCTTTCTTCTTGATATATTATGTGTAAATAGAACCTGTTGCTATTCTAATGAGCCCTGCTATCCCTGCTTGACTCACACAGGGATGCTACAGCTCATGACACTGTTTATAGCATCCCTGTAGGGAAGTAGAACCAGTAGGTAGAAGTTCCAGGAAGGCAGGTTTTGATTCAATATAATTCAGTTCAACAAATATCATGGTACAGTAGGAAAAAAAAGATGGGTTCTGGGCTCAGAAAAACTGGGTTCAAATCCTATCTCTGTTATTTACTATATGGTTGACCTTGGGGAAGTTATTGAACCCCTCTTGATCTCAATTTTCTACTCTGTAAAATAAGAAGCATGAATTAGATGGCTTTTAAGGTATCTTTAGCTTTAGACCTGTAATCCTATGATTCATTCATATCAGGGTTTTTTTCCCTAGGATCCACAGACTATTAGGGTGTCTAGGGATATATTTCAGGTATCCATAATTCTACTTGAGAGAGAGACAGAGAGACAGAGACAGAGAGACAGAGACAAAGAGAGACAGAGACAGAGAGAGACAGAGAGATATGTAAATATATGGAGATAAATATATTTCAGGAAAATACTTGGTAGTTCTTTGGAGTTTTTTATGTGTTTGTTTTATGCATGTAAAAACATTGTTCTGAGAAAGGGTCCGTAAGTTTAACAAGACTAACAAAGGTCTTTATGATACTGAAAAGTTAAGAATTCCAAATTCCTCTATTCTAATAAGAACTCCTATTTCCATAGTATTTACTAACTTCATTCACCATAACGAACATGTAAATTAACTATAACAAGGATTATTTGATGAAGAAAATGAAGTTTAGGTAGGTTTAATGGTTTGTTCACATAGCTAACACTATCTTAGGTGCTGTTTAAAAAGAAAAATAAAATAAACTAGCCATTAGTATTATCTAATCCAAATGGAATGGATTGAATAGTGAAGTAATGCCACTGTTACTGTGGGACTGCAAGAAGTCTAAATAACCACTTCTCAGCACTGTTAAACTGAGGATTCATGTTATCAGGAAGAAAGTTTCCTTTCACATTCCTTCCACCCTTGAGATTTTGTCTCTCTTTTTATGACACTGAAATATTGTTTTATATTGTACAAAACATGTTTACATATATTATCTCTTTCGAACTTTGCAACAACTCTGAGAGGTTAAGTATCATCGCTATTTTCACCATTTTACAGATGAAGAAACTAAGGCTCATTAGACACACAGACACAACATGTGTCAGAAGCAAGATTTGAAACCTAATCTTCCTGACTCCAAGCTAAGAAATCTATTTTTTTGCCTCTGTATACATGTATGTTGGCTTATTTCCTTTGAGATACTCTAGTGAATGTTACTATGAAAAAACTTCCCTTTTTTCCTACCATAATAAAAGGCGAGGCAAGGTGATAGGGGCAGAGGAGAGAATTTACTTGAAAGTCTATTGTATTAAGTTACTATTGTATCTTACTCTCCAGAGTATTTATTAAGTACTATTAATGTTATTAAGATACTTATTGTCTAGAGGACTGGTAGGCACTGCAGAAGGGGATGGGAGGTAATCTACAGACATGGCCAAAGAAAAGTACATGTGTCCTGCCTCATTCTTCATGCTGAAATAACTATTTCAAATATCCTAATATAGCAATACTTCAATGATCCCTGATTTCAGTGACATAGCACAATCTGTTGATTTAGGAGACAATCTCCAAAAGTTTTTGTAGTTCAAAGATTCAGTACCCAGATGCTATCATGGAGATGAACCTCTTTGATTTGGACTAGGCCAGTCTTTTGTCTGAGTCCATCACTTAGGTAATTGTGGAAAGTGTTCCAAATTGCAATGACCTGGTAGAGCATATAGCCTTGAAGCACCCTAGGTCACCACCACCACATGGTGAAACATATAACAGGTTCACAGTGGTAAATCCTAAGACTGATTCAATATTAATTGTGCAAATGTATTGCTTCTGTTTTTTTAACTGCTTCATATAACAATTTCCCATCCTCAAATGCTCATCATATGTTAGATAAATGAAAGTAATATGTCTCCCTATTTTAAAGGAAAGGGAAACAAGATGGCAACACAATTTAGTGGATAGAGAATTTAGATTAGAGTCAGGAGGTCTAGGTTCAAATCCTGCTTCTGACATATACTAGCTATATGACTCTTGTTGATTCACTTAGCCTCTCTGAGTCTTAGTTACCTTATCTTAAAATGAGATGAACCAGATGGCTTCTGGAGTCCTTTCCAGCTTTATCTTACAATCCTATGACAGGCCTCTCTTCTCTAAAAGCCTGGACCAAGTACCGTATAATGGTTCTAAACAATCAATTCCCCAGCAGCTATTCAGTCAAAATGGATGAGAAATCAAAGTTGATAGCTGTCCTAATGCTTTGTATTATTGTTTATATTTTAATGTATTTGCCCCATCTCTTCAATTAGGCTGTGAATTCCCAGAGGGCATGGAACACATCTTACCACTCTCTGCATAGCCATTTATTAAAACCTTGCCTTTTGAATAATCATTTTTTTAGAATCAGAGAATCACAGTGCTGGAAGAAACCTCAGGAGTCATACAAATCAACTTGGGCTTGAACATTAATCTTCTCTACAACAGCCTTGACTGGCTGTTGCTCAAACTCTGCTTGAAGACTGTCAGGGCATGTGTAACTTACTATGGAGTCAGTTCATTTCATTTTCAGACAGCTCTAATTATTAGGAATTATCTGTTTGGTTTTTTTTTGTTTTGTTCTGAATTATGTTTAACCAAGATCTACCTCTCTACGTTTACTACCTATAGCTATAGTGAGGTAATATCACTGTTACTGTGGGACTTCAAGGACAGCCTAAACAACCACTGCTCCGCAATGTTAATCTGAGGATCATGAAGTAAGTTCTCTTTCCCATTCCTTCTACCCTTGAGGCTTTATTTATGTCTCTCTTTTGTGACACTTAACTATTGTTTTATATTTTATAAAACATCTTTACATAGATGATCTCATTTGATCATTCTTTCATATAACAATCTTTCCAATATTTGAAGACCATGAACCCAACTTCCTGAAGTTCCAGAAAGCCAGATTTTAATTTGATATAAGGAAAAACCTCCTAGCTCCAGTCATTACTAAAAAAGTGAAATAATTCTGCAGGTAGAGTTTTCCCTCACCAAAAAAATCTTGAAATGTCAGTGGATGATAAAAGAGCATCTGTTAAGATATAGGTGCCACTAGGTGATCCCAAAGGTCCCTTCATATTTGGGGAATCTTTTAATTGAGAACTCAAGGAACTATTTTAGGAACTAGGGATAGAGATATAAGACAAGCATCCTATCCTTAAAGAGACAGCAAAACATTAAATACTTTATGCAAATACATACACTGCAAATAAGTTATACTATGAACAACCAGAAATGCACATAACTTTCATATGTCATCATAGAGTAGATGGTTAGATTTGAAAACCCCCTCAGGCCTTTTCTGTCCTTGATTTGATTGTTTTTTGGCTTTTGTTGGTTATTTTTTAGGGACATCATATAATATGGGTTAGAACTATAGCAGTTTTCTTAAAATGGGACCAAACTTTTAGTTTTCAAGAATTTGTAATACTATGTCACTGTGGAACATGAGGGTCTATAATCACATTTCCTTCTCTTCATTAACAGACATAAAATTGAGCCACTATGCCCCAGGCTCTTTCCATCAGTGACCACATGCTCCAAATGGCATATTCAACTAGGAGACATCTAAGTGAGCCTGAGTTCAAGTTTTATGACTCTACTTGGGAGAGGTATAGGGTCATTCATAAACCTAGCCTCAAAGGTTCATTCTAACCTGTCATTGCAGATTTACAGGGACCTAGCATAAAGTCTATAAAATACAAAACCTTTCAATGCTTATTTTGATCTCAAATAACAACATTCCCACAAACACCTGAATTAACTAATTTATAAAAATAGACTCAATCTTACACAATTTTACCAGCAGTGGAGGGTGGATTGATAAATAGGATATAGTTGGGTGTTTTTCAGTTCTACTTAAAAAGGAGTTAGTGAGGAGAGACAAAAATGTCCCAATAGCCACTGTAGTTTGAAGCCAAGGGAAAGAGAAACTGTCATGTGTGAAGCTTTTTCTCTAATCTGGCTATCATGGATGACATCTAAATAGGAAACTGAGTGTCTTTCCACTTCACAAAACATGCTCTGCTATGTTTCCCAGTCTCTATGGCCATGACTGTGCTCTTCCTGTATTCTCAGTGTCCCACAATACTTAGCCTCTGCAAAATCTTATCCCCTTCCCAACCCAAACCCTGCACAGCCATGATAGATAGCTTGCTAAATAAGAAACAGCTCCTAACAGCTCACTCCTACAATGAGCTATCTCATTGATCCACAAAAGCTTGTACAAGAGATAGTAAGAGAATATTAGAAGTAGGGAGGAGGAAACTAAGAGAGAAGTAAGCAAAAGTATGTTATTTGTTTTCAGCTGCATTATATGAAGAATACACACATACACATACACAGAGAGAGAGAGAGAAAGAGAGAGAGAAATTGGTATATTTTTTTTCATCTATATTGAAGTCTATGCAAAAGAAATGGACTTAAAGCAAAAATTAGTCTGGTAAAATCTAATGAAGAGTTTGAGCATAAAGGTTATTAAGTACCATAACAAGACATCACTGTCTCTAGCAACCTTTAAAAATAGAATAAATTTCCTCGGATCCCATTAGGTGTTAGCATACTTGGAGACGAGGAATGGAAAAGGCGACCTCTGGATATTTCTTCTCAGTCTGTAATTCTGATTGTCTCCATGTGTGATTTTGGACTGAACACCTGACATTTCTCTACTTTAGTTTCTCTCCTCATCAACAAAGAGGGAATTATGACATCCTCCCACTTCGGCTCTCATGAGGCTATTGAAAACACAGATACAACTTGAAATGGATTCATGAAACAAACAAAGCCCCTCAGAGATGGGAACCATGTAAAACTTAGAGTATACATCATCCAAGTTGGCACTTTAAACATAGAAGTTCTGGCTACTGTTGCATTTAATTCAGCCTGTGGCACTAAAGCAGGCAACCAAATAGTAGTCAATGACAGCAAGAGTTCTTCTCTCAACTTTTCTGATCTGTGTAACAAGAGTTTAAAAGGGATTTGCATGTTTATGTCTACTGGGTGTTTAGTCCAAGTCTGCCTCCTGATTGCCCTGAGGAACCTCATGGTTAGTCAGTTGTTTTGTGCTATCCCCCATAGTATCTGTTGTAAAATGTTGACCAAATTGATATGCTTGGGTTCGCCTGAATAGTGCCAACTTATATAAATGAAGGAGAGAAATGCTACTTAATGCTTTCAAAATTAAAAATTAAAGAAGGAAAGAATCCTACAGTCTACAATGCCCTTCAGATAATATTGTTAACTTGACATTGCTTCACTTCAACAAATATGTATTTAGTAATTAATATTTTCATGGCACTATATTCTGTGTTTGGCATACAAATATAAAAAGAAAAGCATCTCCTCTCAAAAGAGCTTATATTCTGGGAAGGGAGGGGTGTATAACACCCCTATAAGTAAGAAAATGCAAAATAAATGCAAAGTGACAAAAATCTATTTATAATAGGGAGAATTCTAATGATCAAGTAGACTAAGAAAGGCTTATTAAGTAGGTGGCATCTGAACTAAGGTGGCAGTGGGCAATTCAAAGTTATGAATCTCAGGGCTAAGGTGATTTCATGGGATAAAGAAAATGTGGTATGATGTCATCTAGTTCACTAGAATCCAAAATGCGTAGAGTTTAAAAAAAACTCTTGTGATTCAGAAACAGTCCATAATGGAATAGAAAAGTACAACAC
>CM053769.1:191189194-191215713 GCA_028658325.1 Potorous gilbertii
ATAAAAGGTTAATTTTAAGGAAGTGATTGTAGAACATTTATAAATAAATAAAATAAAATAAATTAAAAAAAAAAGCTACAGGAATCCTATGACTATCTCAATAGATGCACAAAAAGCTTTTCAGGAAATATACCTACTCTTATTTAAAAACATTAGGGTTAAATGGTGTTTTCCTTAAAATGATAAGCCATTTCTCTCTAAAACTATCAGCAAGCATTATCTGTACTGCCCCAAAACTTGAAACCTTCACAATAACATCAAGTGTGAAACAAGGATACCCATTATCACACTTTTATCAGCATTGTACTAGAAATGTTAGCTTTAGCAATAAGAGAAGAAAAAATGAAGAAATCAGAATAACCAATGAGGAAATACAGTTATCACTTTGCAAATGATATGATGGTATACTTAGAGAATCCTAAAGAATCAACTAAAAACTTGAAATATTTAACAACTTTAGCCATGTTTCAGGATATAAAATAAACCCACATCCACTATTCCATATATTATCAACAAAGCATATTAGCAAGAGATACAAAGAGAAATTCCATATAAGAGAACTGCGGACAACATGAAATATTTGGAATTTTTCCTGCCAATCCAAACCCATGAACTATATGAATATAATTACAAAGCACTTTTGACATAAATAAACACAGATCTAAAAAACTGGAAAAATATGAATTGCTCATGGGTAGGCTGAGTTAACATAATAAAAGTGACAATTCTAGCTAAATTAAGTTCCTTATTCAGTGTACCACTTAAACTATCAAAAAAAATTTATAGAGTTAGAAAAAATTATAACAAGATTTATGGAGAAGGATAAAAGGTCAGGAATATCAGGGAACTTTTTTTTTTAAAAAGAAGTAAAGTTGGCCTAGCTGTACCAGATCCAAAATTGTATTTTAAAGTGGTGATCGTCAAAACTATTTGGTACTGGCTAAGAAACATAGTAGTGCATCAGTGAAGTAAGTTAGGTACACAAGACAAGGTAGTAAATGACTATCTCAATCTACTATGTGATAAAGCCAAACACTCTAGCTTCTGGGATAAGAACTCACTATTTAACGAAAACATACGAGAAACTAGAAAACAATATTGTAGAAACTAAGAATAGCCAAATGTCTCATACTCTATACCAAGGATGGGTCAAAATGGGCACATGATTTGGAAATAAAGGATGATACCATAAACAAACTGGGAGAGGGAGGAATAGTGTACATGTCAGATACGTGGATAAAGGAAGAATTTATGACCAAAAAAGAGAGAGAGAACATTATAAAATGCAAAATGGATAATTTTGATTTTATTAAATCTTTTAAAAAATTGCACAAACAAAACCAATTCAACCTAGATGACAATAAAATGAGAAATCTGGTAATAATTTTCCAATCAGTGTTTTGGATAAAGGCCTTATTTCTAAAATATATAGAGAACTGAATTAAATTGATAAGAATAGAATCCATTCCCCAATTGAAAAAATGATCAAAGAATATGAACAGACAGTTTTCAGATGAAGAAATTAAAGCAATCTAGTCATATGAAAAAAAATGCTCTAAATCACTATTGATAAGAGAAATGCAAATCAAAACTACTCTGAGGTACCACCTCATACCTATGAGATTGACTAATGTGACAGAAAAGGAAATTGAGAAATGTTGGAAAGAAGGTGGGCAAATTGGGACACTACTGCATAGTTGGTGGAGTTGTAAACTGATCCAACCATTCTGGAGAGGGTTATAAAGCTGTGCACACCTTTTGATTCAGCACTACTACTAACAGGTCTATATTCCAAAGAATAATATGTTTGTGGGAATTATGTTGTACTTACTTAAAAAATGTCAATACCTATCCTGATATAAGTTGCCCATGCAATGGTTGTGAAAGATCTTGGGGCCTAATATAATACTAATGAGAGTTAAAGATCATCTCATCATCTTTCATCTAGATTATCATAATAGCTTCCTAAGTACTTCCGTTGCCTTGTCTCTGACTCCAATTCATCTTCCAGAGAGACAACCAAGTGATTTTTTTGGAACCCAAATATGGCCATGTCATTCTGCTAATCAATAAGTTCTACTGTGTTAGTACTGTTTCTGGAATCTAATTTAACCTCCTTTGTTTTACACTGAAAGTCCTCTCCACTTGGCCTGGAATACCTTTTTTAACCACATTACATATTGCTTCCCTTACAACACACTATGGTCCACCTAAACTGTTCTTTCTGTTCCTCACAGTTTCACTTCATCTCTTGTCCTCATTCCACTGCACTGTGTCCCCCAATTCCTTGAATATCTCTTCATCTTTGCCTCGTAGAATCCTTCTCTTCTTTAAAGACTCACATAAGCTGATTCCCGCTCTCTGTCTCTTTGTCTCTGTCAGTCTGTCTCTCTGTCTGTTTCTGTCTCTCTCTCCCTACATACATATATATATACACATATCTATGAATGTATATATGCACATATGTATGCATGCATATATGCATATATGTACATATATATGTATGTGTTAGCTCTAACAATAAATGTAAGCTACTTGAAAATAGGGCTTATTTCTTCTTTTCCATTCATAGGTCCAACTTTGAACACAGTACACAGTAATTACACAATAAATGCTTGACCCAGAGGTAGTGGGTTCAAGCCCTGAGTCTGTTCTGGGCTGTGCAACCTGGGGCAGGCCATTTCAGGTCTCTGGTTCCTTTCAGTTCTCAGTCCTCCAGTTCCTGTGCTGTGGAGCTCATTTCCAATTAGAATGGAGTGAGGGGAAGAAGTCTGTGCTATTTCTTGGGAAAAGAAGATCAGGGAATGCAATAGATGAAATGGGCAGTTCAAGAGAAAGGCTTGACTAGCCCTTGACTTAATTATACGTCTCTAGCCAGCAACACACATTTCACAGTCACCCAGAAAACAGTTGAACAAAGCATCTCAAAACCCTGAAAAGAAATCACCATCATTTCCACAGATTGGGTATCTGACCTGTTAGGAAGAAAGGAGCTTTCTGTGGGAATTAATATAATTACAGCAGGAAGATTGACAGAAGCTGTTTCACTGCAAAAATCAAATGTAGTTTGGAGTTAATGAGGAATGGGACATAGGAGGACGGTGGAGGGGAAATCTTGATAGCAACTAAAGAGGAAAGAGAGGCTATCACTTCAGATAACATGCTATCAGTTAACTGACTTCTAGAGAGTTGAAAGAAAGAGGGAACTAATTCTGATCCTTTCCTTTTTTTTTCTACTTTCAAATCAAAAAGCAAGAATAAGTAGAAAGGAGCTGTAGTTGAACTTTACTGTATCCTGGGAAACTGAAAGTGAACAGATGGTCATAAAAAATTCAGACTGACTAATATGAAAAAAGCAAAGAAAATTTTGTTTCTGTAAAAGGGGATCAAGTTGGCTATTTGTACATAGAAATGTTGAAAAGGAATCATGTAAGAAGGGCAATTGCCTCCAAAAAGAAGGATGGATGGGATATAAACCTAACCCATTGTCTAATTAGTAATAAAAAATGACATTTATAGCACTCAGATCTCAAAAAGCATTTTCCTCACAACAACCTTGTGAGGCCCATCTTAGAAAAACACATTAGTTGTAAGGAAAGTGACAGAAGTACAGAGAGGTTAAGTAACTTAACCATGGTCATGCAGTTATTAAAGTATCAGAAAATTATTCACTTTTTTGTCTCCTGATCCCAAATCTGGAGGACAAGACTCATGTTTTCTCATTAGATTATATGGCATCAGATGTCCTTCTGTCTCCGTGAGTTAAGACCTTGGTTCAAAATCTTACCCTCCATCTAAACCCTATTCCTCTTACTTGAGGCCCTTTAATATATATATTTATATCTCCTGAAACACTGTGGTCTCACTTCTCTTAAACTTGATGCTTGTTCATACCATTCTCTGGATTCAGTCCATCTTTTGTGCTATGGTTTTACTTTCCTCCCTTTTCACATAGCCTATCATCTCAACTATTCACTCTCCTCTACCTTGAAATTCCTTGCTTCCTTGTTCCATGGCTATTCATACCTGGCTAAACTTTGTTCTGATTTTGTTTTGCCATCTGACTTCATTCACTCATGTGATGCTAGGGGAAGTTACCCAAAGGCACCAATGGCCCCCACTGCAAATTTGTCATCTGATTTCAACTGAGAAATCATGGCTGAATGGATACCATTTATTTTTTCCCCAGTTGACTCTTTTTCACCTTCTACAGTGACAGTTTCAAACCATCTTATCTCACCATATTCCCTATGCTAACCTTTTTTGCCTTCTTAGCAGATGACTTAATTTCTTACTTTATTGAGGAGATTAGAGTCATCCACATTGAATTCTCCTTTGTGCAGTGCTTCACATCTCAACATTACTATATATCATCCCCTCTTTATTTTCTTTTTAGTCATTATGGAAGTGACTACATCCTGCCAAAGCTCTGGAATGAATCCTTTCCTTTTTTCTTCCAGAAACTTTCTCTCAAAAAATTTTCTCTAATCTTTCTTAAATCATCGATTCCTTCCTGGCTACCTACAATCATACCCAGTTCATACTTAAGCTTTAAAAAAGTTTAGTTTAACCTTTTATTTCCTGAAACTAACATCTCATGTTTCCTCTCCCTTTCATACTGATTCCTTCTTGGCCACCTACAATCATAGCCAGTATATACCTAGCCTTATGAAAGCTTATTTGAACCTATTATCTCCTGAAATTAATGCCCACAGTTCCCCCTCCCTTTCACAGCCAAAACCCTATAGGAATAAAGCTGCGTATATTCATTGCCTCCAAATAACTAACATCATCCCTTACTTCTAAAGGTCTTGAATTATTTTTTCTGACCTACCACAGAAATGACATTGCTCTCTATTACCAATAATCTCTTAAAATGTGTAATCTAATGTCTTTACTCAGCTCTCATCCTTAAACTGTTGAACAACACAGAGTCAAGGACAAATATATGGGTTACTACAGTAGAGACCTCTATTCACTAATGATCCCTCTTCATTTTCTGTCATTCAGACAGTTCCCAACAGGTTTTTATCTAGCTCAGTCTGTACTATTTTAGTCAGAAGAACATGAAAGACTTTGTCAAATATTATATCTGTAGTATAACTTGATGTACCATTCTATTAAATTTGTCAACAAAGAAAATCAAATTAGCCTTGCAAGACCTGTTCTTGACAAAGCAATACCAGTTGTGAGTCATCCCCGAATATCTTTCTGAATACTCACAGACTAACACTTTTATTAATATGGTCTCAAATATTGTTAAAAACAAAAGTCAAACTTCTCTGACTCAAGCTTTCATTCTTAATGTTTCCTACTTTTAAAAGTGAGAACACATGTATACCTGTCATAAGTTCCTCTCACTCTCCAGGACCTTTAAAATTTTTTTGACATTATTATAATTTTACTACGCATGGCCATGCTGTCCTGCCTTTGCATTAGCAATACTCTTGTATCATGGGTTTCCAATCTGACTGTTCATTCATTTTTTAAAAAATTTCATTAGTTGATCATCATTTGTCCTACGAGATTATAAGATCCTTGAGGGTAGAGACTGTTTTACTTCTCTTTTTATCTTTGGTGCTTAGAACAGTGCCCGATACATAGAAGGTACTTAATAGATGTTTATTCTTTGGTTGATTGATTGATCCTGTCCCTTAAAATTAGGGTTTTTTTTCAAGGCATGATCTTAATCTCTTTTCTATTTTTATACCTTGGTGATCTATTCTACTACTATAGGGTCATTTATCTTTATGCAAATATCTCCCATATCTACACATGTGCATTAGTAGAAGAAATTTCCTTACCCCAATTTTTCCTACAGTAATGGAATCTCAAACCAAGACATAAATTTCATATTATTCCCTTTCACACCTCCTATATTTCATTCCAAACTGGTTTATTTGCTGTCTCTGAAGTCTCCTGAACTTAAATCCCATATTACCAACTGTGAGCTGAACATTTTTTGTAACTATATACATATGAATGGCATGTTATATTATCTTTCTCCCTAAATCTGCCCTTATATCAAATGTCTCAATTTCTAACCATTATCATTCTAGTTGTTCAAGGTCACCACCCCAGTTATAGGATCTTAAATTTAGAACTGAGAGTTACCTTAATGACCAAGCCTACCCCTGCCCCCCTTTTTATTTTATAGATGGGGAGAATGGACTTTTGGTGGTGGTGTTCTTCCAAATAAAAATGAAGAATTGAGAGAGAAGGCAGTGTACACTTGCCAGTGTTGATTATATGTGAAGGGAAGAAATTGAAGCCAGACTAGAAAGGAGAAAGTAAGAGAATGGAGATTGGTATGGGCAAATATTAGTCTTTTGAGGAGTAAAACATAGTGGAGACAGAAAGTTAGGTGATTTTTGAGGAATTTCAGAGTTCCTGATCATGAAGTAGCAAGGTTTTTGGTGACAGAGACATCTAAGATATGACTATTCCCTTTCCTGATTGGAGACCAACTTCTCTTTTCCCTGTTAGCATTTCATAGTAGAAATAGAATATGCCTCAGAGTCAGAAACAGTAACTAGAATCAGAAAATCCTTCGGACACATATTGACTCTATGACCCTGAACAAGCTACTGAAATTCTCAGTGACCCTATGACCTACAGAATAGTTGCCAAACTACATTGGTAGAGAGTATTTCCTCACTAATGATTTTTGTGAAGTAATTAAATCACAATACTCAACATCAAGAACAGGTACAATCTGATGGCTTAGTTGCCTGCTGTCCAGTACAGGATCATAGCTGAAGAAAGGAGAGAAACATTGGAGAATGTGGACACTAGCTATATACTGACAAGAACAGATTACAGAAACAAAATGTACCTGGTCCCATGAGCACAAAGGCTACTTGGTTCTATACGCACCACAGCATGGAAGCCTGGGGTAGAATAACCAGTAAATGAGACCCAGACCTAAGAGGATCTCACAACTCTGTCCCTTTGAACCTGGAGAATATTCCATCAGGCTAATCGTGCCTGACTCCAACAGCAGACCATAGAAACTCCTAACCATCAATAAACTGACATTTCCAAGTCTACATCAGGCACTTACAGAGCTCAGACCTTTCCCTGGATCAAACCATTTTGAAAGCAATAAAAGCTTTCAGGTTCTCAGGCTGAGATGTTAAAGCATCAGAAGGACTGAAACTCAAGACAAATATCACTTCCCCTCAAAAGGGTAGAGAGTTCAGCACTAACATCAAATTCAAAGTCAAGAAGTAGACTGGAAGAATCAACAAACAAACAAAAAGTAATATCTTGATAAAGTACTATTATGCCTTAGAGTACAAACACAAAAGAAAAGAATGATGAGGAAAACATCTACCAGCAAAATTTAAAAGCAAAACCATATTGGACACAGATACAACAAGAATTCCTAGCAGAGTTAAAGCAAGAGTTAAAAATAAAACTAAATATGATTTTTAAAACAAAATGCAAAAATATGAAATAAGAAATAATAGCTTGTAAAACCTTACCAAAGAAATAACTCCAAGAAAGCCAAATGGAAATTACTGACTCCATGAGACATCAATAACAAAAAAGATCACAAGACTAAAAAAAAAAAGTTAAATATCTCATAGGAAAAATAACAAAATTGAATAAACAACTCAAGGAAAGATAATTCAAGAATTAGTGGAATTCCTAAAAGCCACAAAAAGAAAAAAAAAAGCCAGCACATCTTATTTCAAGAAATTGTGAAAGAAAACTGTCTACATCTCTTAGAAAAAGAATACAAAGTAGAAATTGAAAGAATCCACCAGTCATCTCCTGAAAGGACCCCCAAAGTGAAAATTCCCAGGAGTAGTGTAGCCAAAATCTCCATGTTAGGGTGAAAAAGTACTAATAATCCACAGTCAGGATCATATAAGATTTAGTAATCATCACACAAAAGAAGTGGAGAGGTCAGAATAAAATAATCCAGAAAGCAAAGGATATAAGGTTACCAACAACAATAAACTACCAAAAAAAAAACCCACAAAACGAAAAACTGAGCATCATCCTGCAGGAGCAATTGAAAACAACAACAACAAAGAAACAAAAAAAAAAACAAAACAAAGCAAAAAAGAAAACAAAAACAAAAATCTAGTGCTCTTTATGAAATAGAGAACTTCTAAGCATTCCTTAGGAAAAGAACAATGCTGGGTCTTCAAAAAAAAAAAAACAGGAAGCATGAGAAGTATGAAAAGGTAAATGTGAATAAGTATTCATAAGGGTCTAAATAAAGCTAAATTGTTTACATTCTTATATGAGATGATATATGTAATCGCTCAACACCTCATCAGGGATGAAAGTAGTACAATTAGACAGAAGGTCTAGGAATAATTCTGCTATATTTTGATGATCCCAAAAGAAGAAAAGAAAAGGGGGTCTGGGGAGATTAAAAACCTTGGGAGAGGAAACATGAAGAATGAGAAAAAATATTTCACATAACTGAAGTATGAAAGGAGTTTATACAAGGAGGAGGCTACAGGGGGACCAAGGAACACTTGAGTTTCATTTTCTTCTTTATCAGATAAAAGAGGGAAGATTATATGTATACTCACTGCTGGGTACAGAAATACATCTTACTCAACAGGGAAATAAGTGGAAAGGGACTAAATGGAAAGGGGGGATAAAAAGAAAAAGAGACTAAGGAAGGTATTCGTCAAAAGTAAAATAAACTTTAAAGAGGAGGCAGGGGAAAATAGAAGGAAAATGATAACAGAATAGGACTGAGAGAGATACGCAACAATGTAAAACTGTGAATTTGAGTGAGATGAACTTACTTATAAAATGGAAAAAGACAGCAGAATATATCAGAAACCAGAATCCAACAATATGTTGTTAACAAGAAAAATGCTTGAAATAGAAAATACACACAGAGTTAAAATAAGGGGCTAGAGCAGAAATTATCGTGCTTCAGCTGAAGTAAAAAATAAAAGCAGGTATAGAAATCATGATAGATAAAGTAAAAGCAAAGCTAAACCTAATTAAAAGAGATTATCAGGGAAACTACATTTTGTTAAAAGATACCATCAAATTGCTTAGTAACTAAATTCTTAAAGAAAAATTTAAGAGTTACAAGTAGAAATAGAAACACTCAAAAAAAAAAACTATAGTGCAGTTCCCTCTTAGAACTAGACAAATCTAATCAAAACAAGAAAGAAGTTGAGGATTTTTTCTAAATGAATGGGATTTTTTAAAAGTTAGATTGAGGTCTTTAAGACTTCTAGAGAATAATGACAGGAAATAGATTAGAGTGTGACTAAATTTCAGCTATGTATGGAAACTTCACAAAAATTGATCATATATTAGAGAATTAAAAAAACTCACAAAGAAATGCAAGAAAGCATAAATATTAAATTCATCATTTACTAAAATGTAATCAAAATTATATTCAATAAAGAGAGTTGGAAAAAAAGATTAAAATGCAATTGGAAACTATTTCAATCTGGAAGATTTTCTGGGTCAAAGAAAATCATAGTAAAAAATCAATATTTACATTAAAAATTTTAAACAAAACAATGTATCAACATACCAAAATTTGTAGGAGGCAACCAAAGTAGGAGTTAAAGGGAAATTCTTGGCTGATTTGCACCCAAGCACTTTGATCTACAATAGTCTCACTCCTCAGTACATCTCTAAAAAATTCACTAACTTGACATATAGAGCAAATTAATTTACCATAGAACAATGAAATTAAACAGCTACATGGTGCAGTACAGTATGGCAGAGTGCTAGACTAAAAATTAGAAAGACCCGAGTTCAAAGTCTGCTTTTGAAACATACTACGTGACCTTGAGCAATTCATTTAAGTCTTTAAACTCATTTCCTCATCCAGAGAACAGAGAAAAAAAAGCAGCACCTATCTCAAAGAGTTATTATGAGAATATTTATTAAGTCCTTACTAATTTCTAGGAACTGAAAATATAAAGAAACAAGCAAATTAACAAGCAAATACTTCCTATTGTCAAGGATCTCATAGTCTAGTGAAAAAAGTCAAGATGCAAACAATTATGTATCAATAAAATATATACAGAATAAATTGAACATAATCAACAAAGGGAAAGTATTAGCATTAAAAAGGAAAGGGAAAGGCTTCTTGTAGGATGGGATTTTAAAGAATTTTGCAAATCTAAATGCAAGCTATTATTTATGATTAGCTATCAATGAGTATATCATAACAGTAAAGTCCGAAATGATGATAGACAAATCTGATGAAACTCAAATTTCAATGCCCCCTACCTTATCTTTTTCATCTTGTCCTTCACTTCTACTAAAGCACAGACGAGAGGTATGTCATCATTTCTCTGATGGCATGGCAAAGAAGGACGAACACAATCCTGTGAGTAGGTGCAGTTGGCTGAATGGGGACCCAACTAGCTGGGTAACTCAGCTCCTCCTCTCCTATCTGTCTCCCCGTCCCTCCCTTCTCCTATCCAAAGGAAGGTAAATTTGGATGGCCAGAAATGCCCCCTCTCCTCCCTTCCTTCTCCTCCCCTCAACTCTCTTCTCCTCCCCTCCTCCCCTTCCTCTCCTCCCTTCCTTCTCTCCTCCCTTCCCTCCCCTCCCTTCCTTCTCCCCTGCCCTCCCTCTCAAAACCTTAAACCTACTGCACTGAAGCTAGGATGCCAATGAGCCCCTGCCTAAGGGCTCTTCTGGACCCTCCTAGCTTAAGAGTGATTATCAATAGTAACTGTTGCTGTTTTCCCTCCCAGCCTGATGTCTTTCTTTTTCTTGACCTCATTAAAGGGACCATGCCCTGGCTACTTCTAAACAATCCTATTCAATGAATGGGCATTACCTCACCCTAACTGAGTACTTGCAAAGACCTTGGCCTAAAGGGTCCAAGGTCTCCCAGTGCATCCTGGGTCATCTCCAGTCATCCCGATGAATATCTGGTCACTGGATTCATCTGGCTCTAGAGGAGAAGCTAGTGACCTTCACAGGCCTCCCTCAGTCAAAACAAAGTCAAGTGCAAATCATGTCATCATTTGTGTGGTGGCATGGTCTTCTTCAGCATCAAAGGATGAACATAAGCACAGATGTACCTGAAGTATATATGTAGAGGGATCTTCTCAAACATCCTTTGTCTCAGAGTCGTTGGAGGGGTGTTTGTGTGTGTGTGTGTGTGTGTGTGTGTGTGTGTGTGTGTGTGTGTGTCTGCGTGTGTGTAAGAAACCACCTAAACATATTTTAGCTCATTCCTTGATGCTTCTGTATAGCATATACTTTCTTATTAGTTGATTGTATGATACTTTAATAGGTTGGTGCTAGGACATTCCTGCTTCCACCCCTCTTGTGATCTCCCACTCAGGCAATAGTTTCTGTCTCACCCAGTATGTCATAGCCATGGTGCAGAAGTTTAAGAATGAGTCATACTTTTTAAACCTATGTTGGCTGGTCCTCAAAGTCAGATATCTTCTTTTCAGCTCTTCCTCATACATTGTAGCTGGATACCAGAAGCCTGAGTGAGAAGGAGAGAACACCTCAAAGCCCTGTTGATTGCATTTTTAAAAGGTCTGCTATGAAGTATGGTATCAGGCTGACTTATGTTAATTGAGCTTTTGTATAGTCTCTTACGGGCGATTCCACTTTGCCGTTTATTCTGTTTGCTGCCCAAGACATAGAATAAGAAGGAAAACTGGGCACCCACTAAAGAGCAGGAAGCTGTGGCAGCAAGAGTTATATCTACACACATATATACATGTATGTATGTATGTCTTTGTATCCAACAATATAATGTAAACTCCTTCAGAGCAAGTATATTCTTATCTTTGTATCCCCAGAAATTAGCACAGTGCTTGGCACATAGAAAGCCCTTAATAAATTCTTGCAAATTGTTGAGTAATCTATAAGTCTTCCATTCTAAATCCCATATATAAAAGTCATCATAGTTGTAGGACTAAATAGGAAGCATGCTGAGGCAGGGTCCACCCACAAAAGCATAAAATTTATTGCTAATTCTACTTTCTATATCCTCAGGCCTTTATCTTCCTTCTTACTGCTACGTAGCATACATATGGTACTTTCTGATTTGAAAAATATTTTGCAAACATTATTCCTCCTAGGTCTTATAACACCCCTGTGAGTTAGATGCTACTGGTAATATTGTCCCCAATTTACAGATGCAGAAATTGATGCTCAGAAAGCTGAAGTGACTTTCCTGTGTTCACACTGTATCAAGAGAAGGCTCTGAACCCAGAACTTCCTTGTTCAAAGTCCAGTAGTCTGTCTACTACATTGCATTAACTCTCAAAAAAATTGTACTCTAGAAATGAATACATTTTCTAAAGAAGATATTTCACAGCATATCTAGGCATTGTGTTGACAAACCATGTGATAAATGAATAAAATTCTTTGGGTCCTGGTAACTGATATAAGTGTCACAAATGATACAGCTCCTCGTTAGATGTCATAAATAAATGCATGAAGTGTGAATACATTTCTGATTCCAGGGCTATCAAGTTGCTGTGAATTGGAGTCAGATTCTTTCCCCAGCTCCTTGCTGGGTTATGATCATTTCCCGATTGCGTGGCGGTTTACAAAATGACTTTAAATACTTCAACAATTAGTGCAGCTGCTCTTCCTTAAAAATGCTATTTTAGGAACACGGAGGGCAAATAGAAACTATCAACCTGCAGGCCCAAATTTAAAGTGAATTCTGGGGAGGGGGCAAGGAATCAATTTAACAAGAGATTGCAAGCAAATAAATAAATAAGAAAATAAAGCCCCCAAATCCACATTTCACTTTTACTGAGTCCTAGAAATTATAGTAGGCTAATAAAATGAAGTTGTCATATATACACTCACCACAATATTGTGTAAATCATGAATAATACAACAGGCAACAAATGAGAGACTGCAATGGCATCAAACCTGTGTGGACATAAATAAAACATACAAGCAAAATAGCAGTCATGTTAGCTCTGTTGATAAAATGTACAGATGGGGGCACTTCAGTAAATGGATGTAATATGTTAATATTCATCATCATCCTTATTATAGACCATTATATTATTATTATATAAGACTAGAAAAGAGGTCATAATTAATAAGTATGTGATTTATAGATCAGATACTTTGAAGCAAAAACCATAGATATACAGTCACACAGGCAGATAGTCAAACAAGCATTTATAAAGGTCTTATTATATGCCATTCACTTTGCTAAGGACTGAGGGTAAAAGAAAGGTAGCGAAATTATGATGAATAGTCCTTAAGAATGAATTGGAGTGGGAGGGTAGGGGATAGAGAAGAATACGGCTTTGATTCCCATTGGTACCTTTCAGATTGGACACTATATAGAGATTGATTTTTACCACTCTTGGAATTCTGGAACATTGAAATCAAGGCTTTCTTTTTTTTCCAGATAAATGTGAAACTTAAAAATAACCTCTCCTTGAAGACAATCAGACAAGACTCATTTAGCATCATTCTCCTGCCTCTTGGTGCTACCTGAAGATGAATGATTGCTTATATGTTTAATATAATGCTGCCTTGTTTATAATTCACCTTGTGTCCTTGATGTCATTAAATAACAATGGGAACAAACATTTAAGAGCTTCTTATATGCCAGGAAGTAAACTAAAAGCTTCACAAATATTATCTCTTGAACTCAGGACTGTCAAATGCAAAGGAATCAATGTCCAGACCCCAAACTATCTAATCTTTGGTAATTGAATATTTTGGCTGTTTAACACTCTATGGAGTAGTAGCGTTATGTCTAAGTTGGTTACATCTCAGAAGTTCATGATTTAGAACTGAAAGCTCTTCCCCTTCACCTTCACTGAAGGTAGATTATTGAAATGAATCTAACTATGATATCAGAAGTAGAGAGGAGGTTAGCTGAAAACTGGAGGAGAAAGGGGCTTTATAATGCCCCTGCATTTTATTCAGTAGCCCATCCCTGATGAGCCATATAACATGGTCAGATCTTATCTCAGTGATTTCCCTGGTGGTCAGATCATTTCAATGGTTTTTGGAGGAATCAATGCTCCTCTTGTGTGACCCACTTTTCACCTTTATTAATCTGTCCCAAAGTGAGGGCAGGGCCAGGCTAAGGAAACTTATATGACATTTATTTGTCAGAATTAAATTTTTCAACCAGATTTTTAAAGAGGTCAGAGCATTTTGTGATCAATGATTGCACAAGTAGTTTTGCTCTAAGTGAAGAGAGATGAAGTCTCACTTTTTAAACAGTATTTTCTGGATATATGAAAAGACTCAAAAATATATTTTTCCAAAGTATACTGCCTACAAAAGTAGTTCAGTGAACTATGACATGAATTTTCGTAGTCTGATGATCAAAATTCAGTCTAAAAATCCCTATCTGTAAGCCAAAACCAAATTATTTACTTCATATAAATAATATAGGGGAGTCCACATGATAAATGGATTTATAGTTCAATTAGGGTGAGAGTGAGAGAAGACAGTCAGTGTACGGTTCTACCAAGAGTAAGTTTCTTGCTTAAATGTTTTGAGGATTCCAGGCTACAGTATATTTTCCATTTGTAGACATATACTCACTAGAATAATTGTGGGGATAAGCACCAAGTAAAGAGATGAACCAATACAGAGTCCCTTGAGGCATAAGGATAAATCCAAACTTCTGGCTCTAGTGGAGAAAATTTATTCTGTGGAAATTAAAACTCATAGTTGGTGTCCAAGTCCATACATAGGTTTCTTTAAAAAGAACTTTTCAGCAGGGGCAAAGAGAGTTGGTAGAGATAGACTTGGCACAGTCTAGGTGACCGTCCTCCTGCTTATTTCCTTGATCTTTTACTCTTGACTCTTTGGATTTAAGCTCTTTTTTTCCCTACCTGGACCTGGGTTATGAAATGTCACTGCTTGGTAACTTTGGCCTTTGGAATGTCTACCACAGATATGGTTATGGGTTTGATCTAACTGATTCTCATGCCTTGATCTGTGGATTCCACTTGATGTTGACCTGCTAAGCATCCTATACACACTGCTTACTTTACAAGCTTTATAGATAAAGCTTAATTTCCATTAAAGAGATTTTGGCAATTAAAAGGACAAGCCATTTTCCTCACTTACAAATGCTGTCATGCTACCCTTCTCTTACTTCATTCATGAAAAGAGTCTAAATACGGGCCCTGGGAATGATCTATACTATTCTTTAATATCCCATGACACGTTCATTATCTATACAACATATGCTCTCATTTAGTTATGTTTGGAGATATTGATCAATCCCCGAGTTCACTAGATGAAATTGCAGGTTGTAAGGGGAAGGTAACAGAAAAAAAAATGAAGTATTTAAGTGTTACTCTTTTGGACTTTGAGTGGCCCATTGATAATAGGCATTGGCTATCGTAAGAACATAATTTACTTAGCAGCCCAGATTTAAGAAAGGAAAAGTAAATTGTCTTCATCTCCTTTCTCTTATGCTTCTTGGATAGTGCAACAAGAAGGGAAGAGAAGAGGATTCTCTTTCTTCTTACATACCATGGGCAATGATGATGTAAAGAAGAAACATGGCAGCATCTAGTGCAATGGCATCCATTGACAGAGTAGACTGAAGAGAATATACTACAAAGAAAACTCAAGAGTAGCTCATCATCTCCTTGAATTGGAAGCCTGGCATACTGTGCTCAGATAGAACTTAGAGCTGAGATACTATCTGGTCCTAAAGGTAGGGTCCAGTTACTTCTAGAAGTGCATAGCAATATCCAATCCCAGGAATTCAGTTGAGTACCAAACTGGAGATCTTGGTGAGTACAGCCAAGCAGTGTGTCCTGTGGACCACCATCCAACAGACTGTGATACAATTAATACAATATAAATCAAGTCAACCCTAAGAGTTAAGGAGACTCAGTTCACTTACACAAAATAATATTGATACCACACTATCAAAGTGAAAGAACAGAGCCTCACTTTCAGATAATGGTCAATATGCTACAAAATTGAAAAGTGATATGTTCTACTTATTACAAACATGCTATTTTTTAATTAACTGATTAACAAGCATTTAATAAGTGCTTACTCTGTATCAGGCACTGTTTTAAGACTTCAAAAATACAGAGACAAAGGGTTCCTGCCCTCAAGAAACTTACATTCTATTGGAGACAACATCATGATCATGCATATGTGTGTATGTATTCATGTATGCATGTATATACGTGTGTGTATACATATATGTGTGTATATATACATATGTATGTACATACATATAATGGATACAATGTAATTTTGGTCAAGTGTCTCTCGAAGAAAATGCTTTGTGGAGAGATACTACCTTTGTTGGATAGTATGCATTGTGTCAAAATAAAATATTAAAAAAATTACTTTAATGCAAATCTAAGGGGAAGGGAAGCAAATAATACTTAAAGCTATCCAACAATCAAATTAGCTATCTCACAAAATAGTAAAATCCCTGTTTGCTTGAAATATTCATCCAGAAGCTTGATTCCTACATAGGGTGAGAAGTTAGACTAAATGAATTCTAAAACCTGAGTCAATAATAGTTTCACTTTTTTGGCTGAGTTAGACTTTAACTAAACTAATAAACATTTTCTGTAACTTAAATGACAATGGAGAATAGGATCTTGAGTTTTAGTAGGCTACCATACATTACTTACATCCAAAAACTGGTCAAGGCAGCTAGGTCTCATATTCTATAGAATGTGTGACCTCGGTGTGAGCCCTTCCTCAAACACCTACTAAATGTATGATCCTGGACAAATCACTTCACTTCTGTGCACCTTAGTTTCTTTACCTATAAAATGAAGGAGGTTGGACTTGGGGGACTTAAGGTCCCTTCTGACTCCAAATATATGCTCTAATAATCTTATGTAGGGACACAAAAAATCGGAATAATAGGTGGAAGTTATATAGGAAGAGTAACGTGGTAATAAATGTATAGTCTAGTGAATCAGTGTCCACAGAATGACCAGAAACATGAAGGAAGACTTCCAAACAAATGGACAGTTTTTCTGGACATGATTTAGGGGTATGAGAATTAATCAGAATGAGATGGCAGAGATAGATGGATATCCACACAGATAAAGGAAAACCCACAGTGATGAGATCATGGAAGCACTGGAGCGGTATACCATTGAATGATAAATGGCTCACATTTCTATGGTGCTTTACAGTTACGGTGCACTTTCATATCCTTTAAATCATGTGATACTCCCAACAATCCTGTGATGCAGATAGTGCGCATGATATTACACTCATTTTACAAGCTGACATGATTTGAAATGCAGAATGTTAAAAACTCAGGATCTAGGATCAATCATTCAAATACAAGAAGATAGACAGAGAGAACATCACAATATAAGTAGCAGAGCAGCAGTGCTAAAATGCAAATGACTCGAATTGTGATGAAATCCTGCTTTTAATAGAAAAATGTCAAAATGAAGAGTCATGAGACAAGAGACGTTAGAATTTGATATATGTCTGAATGGAGAACAACAAAAAAAAAGAGCCACTTTTTTTCTATAGAATTTCAAGGTTTACCAATAGATTTCTACACAACAATCCTGCAAACTAAGTAAAAATATTACTATCACTATCTAACAGATAAGGAAACTGAGGCTCTGAGAAGGGAATAAAGTGGCTCAGAATAACACAGCTAAGGTATACAGTCATGATAAAAAAGGGAGATTTTGAGAAGATAATTAGTTCATTTGGGGGCTTACATTTAATGCGTCATTGGGAAATCCAGGTGGATATATCCTTTAGGCAATCAAGTATGGAACCAGAGATCTTGAGAGCAACTTAGGAAGAAACTATAGATTAGGGCAACTTCTGGGTTAGTGGTGATCATTGAAATCATGAGAATGAATAAGACCTAAAAAGAAGGAAATATGAATAGGAATGAGAAAGCAGCTACAGATAGAACTTTGTTTGATTCTTGTATTTAAGGGGATGAAAGAGGATGAGAGATTCATGAAGGAAACAGAAAGAATGTTTTGAAGGTAGTAGAAATGTGATTTAAATGTTTCAGAATACAGGAAGGCAACAAGTGTAGTTGTTGAACTGCTTGAGGTGCATTGCATCAAAATTCATACAAACTAAAATACAAAGACCTTCGCGAGTAACGCAGTCTGGAAATCAAGGTAATAGAGATGTGAGATAAGGAAAGCAATAGCTGCTGCCAAACCCTTAGCCAAGTCTCTCCAAAGCAAAATGCCTGGGAAATCTAGGGCCTGTGGAATGGTATTTAGAATACTGTGGTAGATCTCTGTGCTTTGGAAGAGACTCAAAATATGAAGCTTTGAAGTACTCCTTGGTGGTTGTATTTTTGGGTTTATGTTCCCCAGAGTAGTACTAGGGAAAGAAAAAAAAACAAAACAGATGTTGAACAATAAGTTATCTGAAGTTTTAAATTTTGTTCGCCAAAGAACTTAGTAATGATATATTCTTGTCACAAATTTAGAGAAAATACAAAAAGTTTCTTATTTTTCTCCCTATTGTCCTGAATATATCTATCTCAAATGTTATGAGGCAGTGGTCAAGTAAGCCTGATGTTATCACTCATCTTGCAAATGGAAGCACATTGGGTATCAGACTATATTACTGGCAACTCTATTTAGCTAAACGTGTGCCCACACTAAAAAATAAACATTTTCAACAATTCAGCGCATGTTTGGAATTCAGTGAATTGTGTCTGTGGCTAAGAAGAGAAAGATGAAATTACAACATTCCTTGGTTTCAGAAAAACTTGAGAAGACTTACATAAACTCATTAAGAAATGAAGTGAACAGAACCAGCAGAATATTGTACACAGTGTCAGCAATAAAGGATGATCACCTGTGAAAGACTTAGCCACTCTGATCGAGACAATGATCTAAGACAATGCCAAAGCACTCATGATGAAAAATGCTATCTGTCTCAAGAGGGAGAAATGATGAACTCTGAGTACAGACTGAAGTATGCATTTTTTAATTTTCTTCCTTTTCTTGGATTTTTGTCTTTTTTTGCAACATGGCTAATATGGAAATATGCTTTGTTTCATGTTTCTCTGATTTCTTTTTGATGTCAGTATTTCTAAATCATGTGCCCTTATGATTCTTTTCTTGGTTTATAGCATAAAATATTGTACTATATTAATTTCTGCCATACTGATTTCACATTTTCCCAGCAGTTGCACCTACTTAACACCTAATGCCACCATACCCTGTCTTTCATCTATCCTATTCTTTTTCCATAATGTATAACTTGGCAGGGACATATTCTATTCCTGGTTCTCAAAAAGCAAGTCTCAATGACATTTTGAAGTCAAATTAGCCTTTTTATGATTGGAAACCTATATTATCTTGGCTTATTCACCATATATTTGCATATGGACATATGAGGCATGAATATTATTATTGAGTACATTCTTGGATTTTGTTATCTATGAAACAAATCCTATGATTTCTCTATTAACATTTTTCCTATATTGTATTTTAGCTAATCTCTATGTCATATAGCTTAGTTGGGCACTATTTACAGATTCCTTCTACCGCACTTTCTTTTCAATTTAAAACTGCAAGATTATATGTGTAGGACTTCAGGCCAAAAAAAAAAATACCTCTTATTATATGCACCCTATCCCAGACCAAGAATCCATTATTCCTCTATTTTAAACAATGGTTCAGAAATCCAAATCCTAAAATAGCAACTTTCATTAGAATTTTATGTTTATTGACTTTTCCTTAGTTTGTTTCAATTCTACGAATCTTTTCATATTGCTTTATATAGTCATTATCTCAAGTGAGTTCATTATCTTAATTTCTTTTCTCATCCTGAGATAGACTTTCTTTAGGTTCCTTTTCTTATGGTTTAAATAGTACAATTCTAAACATAGTTTTCTTTGTCCATCCTTTGCTCATGTCTATTTTCACTATTCCATACTAAGATTGAGCTCTCATCATGTTCAAATTTCTCATTGTCTACATTCCTACTTCTTACTTGATGATGCTACATTAAACGCAGACAAAATAAACACCAATGACTACTCGTATGGCATATTTTTCCTAAATTGATTACATATCTCCCCAGTAATCCAACATCATTTTTTTAATTAATTGCATTTATTTTCTCACTCATGAACCCAATTAAAAAAGAAAAAAATAACCTTACAAAAATACACATGATCAAGCAAAATGAATTACTGCAGTCTCATTCTCCATAAATTTACATATTATCCTGAATATTGAATCTTTCTCCTCTCTATTTGGAGGTAACTGGCAAGTTTGAGCATTGGTATTCTCAAATCACTGTTGGTCTTTATATTACTCAAAATTTTCAAGTCTTTATAAATTATTTTCACTTTATAATATTACCATTGTTAAAGAAAAAATACTTTTGATACTTCTCACTTCACTCTGCATATATTCATGCTTGTCTTCCCAAATTTCTCTAAAATCTTATTTTTATATCAAAATCATATTTTATTATATCCACAGACCATAATTTGTTTAATAATTTCCCAATGAATGGGCATGCCCTTAGTTTTCAGTTCTTTATGACTAGCTAAAAGTTGTTCTATCAGTTTTTAAATATTCAAATGAATCCCTTCCTCTTTTATTTTATCTTTGGGATATCCACTTAATTTCCTTTAGATCTCTATTGGTTTTATTAGTTTACCTAGATTTTCTTGGTTCTTTTTTAGAGGGCAATGCATTTTCCTGAGGGTACTATTGACTACAAAGTGGAAAGGCCAGGGTGAATGCTTCTTACATAAAGTATTTAGTAAGCTGCAGGACAACTTATCTTGTCCATAAGGCAAAAGTCATTTGCCTGGTTTCTATGCTTATTCAGTCTTTGCTGTGAGTATTCAAACTATGGGTGATCTGGCAGGCTACTACATCCTGGGAAACTACCCTACATGGTACTTTACTTAAAATAAGCATATCCCTCAGAGAGTCACATAGGCTTTAGTCATGGAGAATACAACCTAGGACAACTCAGGGTTATCATGTTCACAACAACTTGGAATGCCAGAAGTCACTCCTGTATCTCACCTGCACTGCTATTCACTCTTTTACTATTAATTGACACTTTGTTGATTTCAGAGTCACCAACAAACTTGTACTGCTGAAGTACAGAATAAGTGCATGTTGATTAATCACCATTCCTGCTTGCATAGGTTTCCACATTGTCTTTTATTAGAGTCAGCAGTTCTTTACTCCTCTTTTAAGTAAAGTACCATGTAGGGTAGTTTCTTTGTCTAAAGTACATCACCTCTAACTTCAGACAAAAGTTAGCCTCTCTTTTCAATTTAGTCAACTCCCTTTGTAACAAGCTTAGACTATGAATAATTTTGCCTTCCATTTTTGTCTTTTCACTTAAATTTTATTATCCTAATTCCTCACATATTCACCACCTCTTGATTCTCTAGGGTCCTTGGTCTTGTGCACAGATTCTGACCATTAACCATTTACCTCTCATTCTATCTCAAAGAGGAACTGATACTAGTGGACGATTGGGTTTTCTCCATTTTCCTCTCATCTTTCAATAATGTGTAAAGGAAATGATCATATGAAGAAGTTGTGTTCAGTCAGTCAGTCAGTCAACATCAATTACTAGGTTGCTATGGTAAGGAATATAAACAAAGGGAAAATAAATACCTGTTCTGGAGTGGTTTGTACTCTAATGGAAGACACAACATATAAACAACTATACACAAATAAGATATAAAGAGGATAAATTGTGGCTAATCAAAAGAGGGAAGAATAAAGAGCATTGGGAAAGGCTTTTTGCAGAAGGCAAGATCATAGCTCATATGCAAAATGCAGTGCTATATGAAATGGTATTAAAACATGTTAAAGACATTTGTTCTAGAATTTATTTACAATTAAGGTGCCAGTTATGAAATAGATTTCCCCTAGGAACTCTAAGAGGCCCTTGAAAGAGAACATGACACTTTAGCATCAGTTGCAGTACGTGAGAATGCAGTAATGAAAGCCAAATTTCATTTTATCCAATTATGGATAATAGAAAAACTCATTTTCACACAGTACAAGACTCCTTGTCTCGCCTCCATACAACAAGTAGACACATTGCTATATGAATTTTTCATTGGTTTTCAAAGGGAAATATCATACTAAATAAATGTGAATTAAAAGGCATTGTCACCATGCCATTAATTATGATTTCAGCCCCATTATAAGATGTATTTACTTTATTTGTTCTTTGGGCATGTCAGTAGTCTTTGGAATATAATTTGTGAATTTGTAAACATTAATAATGGTTTAAAATAGAGGAAGACAAAAAGTTCAATCTCTCTGATTCAGGGCATATCATATCTAACTCTGAGTTTGTTTACCTACAAAACTATCACAGAACCACATAATTTGAGACCTGAAGAGCCCAGTAGCCATCTAGTCCAAACCATAGATGAAAAGTTTTCTCCACTATAATACCTACCATAAATGGTCATCTAGCCTCTGCTTGAAGACTTCCAAGAGGTGAATTCATTACCCAACTGGAGTCGCCTATTTCATTTTATACATTTGTAATTCTTAAGAATTTGCTGAGTTTTTTTTCCTGTCATTGACTCTAAATTGATCACTTTGCCTCT
Organism: Potorous gilbertii; assembly: GCA_028658325.1. NCBI lineage: Eukaryota > Metazoa > Chordata > Mammalia > Diprotodontia > Potoroidae > Potorous > Potorous gilbertii. The sequence continues at coordinate 191,211,726 of CM053769.1, forward strand.
TCCACCATGTGGGACTCCTGGGATCAAACAGAACTAGATTAATTTCTCCAAATAACAACCCTTTAAATACTTAAAGGCAGCTATTGTGTTCTCCTGAGTTTTTTCCAGGATAATCATGTCAGTTTCATTCAATTGATTATTACATGCCATAGACTGAAGGCCTTCTCTGTCCTCACTGATCTCTGGGCACTCTTCCACTAACGAATGTCTCTAAGTGCTAGTAGCTAGAACTGAATATAACCTTCCAAAAGAGATTTATTGGATTCAAGTAGTATCTGGAAGTTAGTACAGAAAGATCATTATCTACTTATTCTTAGGACAAATGTCCTCTTAATTCAGCCCAAGATCACATGGGGATTTTTTGGTTTTATCTTTTTTTTACGTTCTTGTTTTTGTATAACTTCATCTCACTGCTAACTAATACTGATGTCTCCTGAGCTTTTTGGAGAATAACTGTGGTCTATCCATGCTTTCCTCCTTTTACTTATATATTCCTCCTTACATACATACATACATATATACATACATACATACATATATATATCCTCCTTATATTCAAATATAAAAGGGCAGATACCATCCTTCCATAGTACCCAAATGCATTTACTGTATTGTTAGATTCTGCCCAGTGTCCCATCCTATATCCTTTTGGCCCTGATTTTGTCATCCAAGGTAAGAGATAGCAATCTCAAATTTGAGTCATCTGCAAATTTGATGAGGCTAGCATCTATTCCTTTATTAATTTCAATGATAAAAATGTTTATAAATCCCAAAAGTGTAAAGTAGAGATTCCTGGGTTACTTCCCTAGACAAACATATGGACTTTGAATAAAAACTAATCCTTGATCCCAGTCCTCTAACCAGTTCTAAATCCATCAGATTGCACTATGGTCTAATTTATATTTAACATTTCCACAAGAAAAAGTGTGAGATAGCTTATCAAAAACTTTGAGAAAATCTAGGTAAACTAAAACCACTGCAATCTCCTCATTGGCTAGTTTAGTAATCATGTAGAAAGAGAAAGAAAAGAGATTGCTTCGGTTTTTGTTGAAGTTATGTTGGCTTTTTGTAGTAACTACTTCCCTTTCTACGTATTAAGCAAGTATCTCCTTAATGAAATATTCTATAATCTTCCCAGCAAGTAAAGCCAAACTCAATGTCCTGTAATTTCCATTAGAGTTTGAACTCCATTCTTCTCCCTCTTTTGAAAATCAGAACAAAAATATTTTTCCCTTCATTAATCTTCTTGTGCCTCAACTCTGTCCCTTAATTTCTTGAACATCACTGACAATGGTTCTGCAAACACACCTGCCAGTTCTTTCACTACTTCATCCTGGAGAGGTAATTTGAATGCACCTAGGATAGCTAGGTGCTCTCTTATTATCTCTTTAATAATCTTGGGTGTAAATTCCACAATGGTCACTTTTTTCTGTCCCTACAAATATACAATTTATTCTCATTTGCAGAGAAAACAGAACCAAAATTAAAACTGGTCATATTGGCCTTTTCTGTCAGTGATCATTGTAGCGTACACCCCACCAGACTACCATCATCTTCCCAGTTCTCCAGGCTAACAGTCTCATCTTCAGTGTCTTATCATCTCTCATCCTCCATCACCGTATCTTAAACTATTGTTAAGGGTGGTTTATTTCATCTTTGCAATATCTTATGAATGTACACTTTTCCCTCCTCTCTTACTGCCACCATCTTGGTGTGCTTTCACTACCTCACACCCAGATTACTCAATAGCATTAGTTATTCTTGTCACAAGTTTCTTCCCACTCCAATCCATCCTTCACTCAGCTGTGAAAGTGATTTTCCATGCATAGGTCCTTTCTTGTTACTCCCCTACTAAATAAACCTTAGTGGCTCCCTATCACCTCCAACACATAATTTGAAATCTTTGATTTGATATTCAAAGCACTTTGTAAACTACCTCACCTCCAACCTTTCCAATTTTCTTACTTTGTATACTTATCCATGTATTTGGTGATGCAGTGACTCTGTCCTCTTTGCTTTTCATTGAACAAGACACTATTTCTTGGTCCCAAGCATTTCCACTAGCTATCCCCCATACCCGGAATGCTCTCTTTCCTCATTTTCACCTTTGGATTTTACTGGATTCGTTAGATTCCTGAAAAAGTCTCAGCTAAAATTCTACCTTCTATGAATTTACTTTCTCATCCCTTCTTAATTCCAATGCCTTCCCTCTGTTGGTTATGTCCTATTTACACACGTATGCGCATGCGCGAGCGCGCGCGCGCACACACACACACACACACACACACACACACACACACACACACACACACACACACACACACACACACACTGAGCACCTTGAGAACAGGGACAATCTTTTACTTTTCTTTGTATCTCTACCACTTAGCAAAATGCTTCACACATAGTAGGTACTTAATAAATGCTTACTGACTAACTATCCTGTCTTTGATAAACATTTTCTTCTGATATAACAAACAGTTGAAAAACTGGGGTTTTTTTTGCTATGCTTAGATTATTAGTAGGTTTAGCATTCCTCACTCTATTTTAACCTTGTCTATGTCCAGATTCATATTCATAATTCTGTCACCTGTGCTTGTTTCCTTTAAAAACAAATCCTACTTAGCAGTGGAGTCCTCCATCCGTCTTGTTCTCTTCAGCAAATCTCATTTTTTTCCTAATTGAAATTGTTTTTCTTTGTGTCTTCAGAAATTCATTTTCAAGTACCTCTAATTTCTTAGACTAACATTCCTTGAAATATTCTACCCCATAGCATTCTATATTTCTTTCCTTTAAATTCTTTTAAACCTGAATTCTCAAAATCTATGCACGTCTGACTATTCCAGATTCTCTTTTATTCTCTATCATAGTCTCTAGTGTAGAATGACCACTTATCCCAAAGGATCCAATCATTTTCACTCCAGGTACCCATTCCATTTGTGTGTGTGTGTGTGTGTGTGTGTGTGTGTGTGTGTGTGTGTGTGTGAGAGAGAGAGAGAGAGAGAGAGAGAACTCGATCAAAATATATTTTCCCTTGTGGCTTCATTTACATTTTCAAACATAATTAAAGTCAAAAAATAAGCAGAATCAAGGGAATGTTGTATACTTTAACAACAACATTGTTTTAAGGACAACTTGAGTGACAAAGTCATTTTGACTGTTATAAATACCCAGATTAACTACAAAGGACAAATGAAGTATGTATGCATGAAGAGAAAGAACCAATAAATAGAAGTACACATAGAATGGTTTTGCATATACGTATGTGCTTGTGTGTGTGTGTGGTAGCCATCTTTACTAGGGGGAAGTTATATGACAACTTTATTACACATATATATGCATGGATATGCATATATATATAATGTATATATTACATATTTATAAGGACTAGCAAGTTGTGCATATTAGATTTGCAATTTCATGTCCAATCATCTTTTCTTTCTAGTTTGCTATGTTATGGAAATGTTTGTTTGTTTTATTTCTTAAGTTCAGAATAAAATATTTTTTTAAAAAAGGAGGTTATTGGCTGCTTTTGGAAGAAAGAGGATTCCAACAGATGACTGGAGAATTGAAATACCTAATAACTACTACTCAAGCCTCATTATAATATTTGTCCTTGGTACCCAAATTCCACATCTATTTCTGCTCTCTGTTCAGCTGCTTTGTGATATGCTTCATTGATAATGACACTTCTGTTTTTTTTTCCTTTCATCTTCATGCAAATACTGACCATCACTCTTCCTTTCCTGTGAATTCTGGATTTCCTCGCATGAGTTCTACACATTTTAAAACAAAATTTTAAAATCTACCCTCCCCATTTGCTTTGTCTGTTTCTTTTTTATATATATAAATTTATTTATTTAACGTTTTACATTCATTTTCACAAGATTTTGGGTTCCAAAATTTTCTCCCCATTTGTCTCCTCCCCCCTCCCCAATACACTGAACATTCTAATTACCCATATCACCAATCTTCCCTCTCTTCTTTC
>CM053769.1:191216213-191257751 GCA_028658325.1 Potorous gilbertii
GGTAAGCAGACCTCTTCGTCGTCAGAGACAAATGGAGGAATCATCGTCTCAAGAAAATAACCTTCTATGGTCTTAGTTTTTTTCCCTTTTCTGGGCATTTTCCCAGCCAGTTACTTGATTTCTGAGAGTCCTCTCCAGCCCCTGACCTAGATCCACCCTGCTAGTGCTTGGGGTCTGGGATTCAAATGTTGCTCCCCAGCCTCAGGGCTTTTGGCGGCAGTCCTGACTGCTCTTCAATGGGAGCTTATCTGCTGGTTGTCAGGTGGGGGCAGGGACGCCTCTCAGGCTCAGTTCCCTCAGGGGGTTTGTGCAGAGATCTTTTGTAGTGGAGCTGGGGTGGAGCTCCTGCCTGCTCTGCGGGCCTCTGCCTCTGCTTCCGCCTCTGCCTCTGCCTCTTCTCGAGGGTGTCCGAGTCCCGGAGATCCCCTGCTCCCCCCTCAGCCTGTCTCTCTCACTGACCTGTGTGTCTGTGGGTGGAGGGACCTTCGAGGCCGCCGGAGATTCATGTCCCTGACACCTGCTGGGCTCTGCTTGCTCCTCTCAGTGCCTCGTGGCCAGGCCGGGGGAAGGGAGCTCTCTGCAGGGCAGGGCTCTGCTCCTGTCCGGGGTACCTTTGCGGTCGGTTTTTCAGGGCTCTCTGCAATGGAAATCTCCTTCACTGTGTTGCTGCGCAGCTTCCACTGTTCCAGAATTTATCAGGAGTTCTTATTACAGGAAATCTATGGGCTGTGGATTCGGAGCTAGCATAGGTGAGTCTTTCTACTCCGCCATCTTGGCTCCGCCCCCCCCGCAATTTGTGTTTTTTAAAACATTCATTGATCTCGTTTAGATTATCGAATTTGTGGGCATAAAGTTTGGCAAAGTAATTTCTAATTATTGTTTTCATTTCCTCCTCATTAGAGGTGAGTTCATCCCTTTCATTTTTAATATTAGTAATTTGATTTTCTTCTTTTTTAAAATCAAATTGACCAAAGGTTTATCAATTTTATTAGTTTTTTCATAAAACCAAATATTGGTTTTATTTATTAATTCGATAATTTTCTTAATTTCTATTTTATTAATCTCTCCTTTGGTTTTCAGTATTTCTAATTTGGTATTTTATTGAAGATTTTCAATTTGTTCTTTTTCTAGCTTTTTCAGTTGCATGCCCAAGTCATTGATCTCATCTTTCTCTGTTTTATTATGTAGGCATTCAAAGATATAATACTTCCCCTAAGAACTGCTTTTGTAGTATCCCATAAGATGTGGTAGGTTATCTCATTATTGTCATTCTCTTGAATGAATTTTTTGATTGTTTCTATGATTTCTTCTTTTACCCATTCCTTCTTTAGGATTTGATTATTTAGTTTTCAATTGATTTTTTGGTTTATCTTTCCAGGGCCTTTTATTACATATAAGTTTTATTGCATTATGATCTGAGAAGGATGCATTGATTATCTCTGCCTTTCTGAACTGGATTGTGAGATTTTTATGTCCTAGTATATGGTCAATTTTTGTAAATATTCCATGTACTGCTGAGAAAAAGGTATATTCCTTTCTATTCCCATTCAGTTTTCTCCAAAGATCTGTCATATCTGTCTTATCTAGTTTTTTATTTACCTCCTTAACCTCTTTCTTGTTTATTTTGAGGTTAGATTTATCAAATTCAGAAAGAGGAAAGTTGAGGTCCCCCAGTAGTATAGTTTTGCTGTCAATTTCTTCCTTCAACTCCCCCAACTTCTCCTCTAAGAATCTGGATGCTATATCATTTGGAGCATACATGTTTAGTAATGATATTGCTTCATTGTCTATGGTGCCTTTTAGCAGGATATAGTTTCCATCCCTATCCCTTTTGATTAGATCGATTTCTGCTTTTTCTTTGTCTGAGATTAGGATTGCTACACCTGCCTTTCTTACATCATCTTACATCTTACATTGTAGAACAATATATTCTGCTCCATCCTTTGACCTTTATCCTATGTGTATCCCCCCATTTCAAATGTGTTTCTTGTAAGCAGCATATTGTTGGATTAGGGCTTTTAATCCATTCTGCTATCCATCTTCATTTTATGGGAAAATCCATTCTATTCACATTCACAGTTTTCTCCATCATGGGTTTCTGGTAGGCCAATAATTCTTAAGTTTTCTCTTCTGGATCTATTTTCCAGGTCAGTTGTTTTTCCAATTAGATATTTTACATTTTCTTCTGTCTTTTCATTCTTTAGATTTTGTTTCACTGATTCTTGTTGTCTCATTGAGTCATTAGTTTCTACTTGCCCAATTCTAATCTTTATCAAATTGTTTTCTTCTGTTAACTTTTGCATCTCCTTTTCCATCTGTCCAATTTTTCCTTTTAAGGAGCTATTTTCTCCAGTTAATTTTTGTACTTCCTTTTCCATTCAACCAATTTTCCCAGTTAGGTTTTGGGTTTCCTTTTCCATTTGACCTTTTAGGCAGTTATTTTCCTTTTCCATTTGTAAAATTTTCCTTTTCAAAGAGATGTTCTCATCAGTGAATTCCTTTATCAAAATTTTAAAATCATTAACCAATTTATCTTCTATTTCCTTCTTCAGCTGTTCCAGGAGAGCTGCTTGTGCTTGCAAGCAGTTCATAGTCCCTTCTCAAGTTTCAGATGAAAGTACAGTCTTAGCTCTGACCTCTTTGGTGTTTGTGTTTTGGTCCTTATCCCCATAGAAAGATTCTATGGTTCTTCTGTCCCTCTGCTTTTTCTTGTTCATGATGTTGATTGAGTGTTGTGGCTTCTGGTGCTTTCAGCCAGAAGCTACAGAACTTTGTGTTGAGCTGACGTGTGAAAAAGCTAAAAGCAGGTTTTTGTTTTTTGTTTCCCCAATCAACCCTGGGTTTAGCTTGTTAAGTGTGAGGGAGGAGTGGTCTTTCAACAGGAGATCTCCTCAGATGACCTGAGGCAAAGGCAAGCTCAGGGGCTGGTGATCCCAACTGCCCCATTTTCTTTCTGATTCCCCTGGAGTGCTGAGGCATGCCTACAGGTTAATGCATGTTCCCACCCCTCCTGGGGCTCCTCTCCTGGTGCTGAGGCTTGCCTGGGTCCTAAGGTGAGTTTTGTCCATCCTGGGTTGTCTGTGCTTCTGGTTTGCTTCCACCACAGTAGAAGGAATCCCCCTTAGCTATTTTCCTAGCCTCAGGTGTTATGAGACTATTATTGGCCCCTTTGCTGTTTCCACTGATACAGGATTTTTCTGGGGAAATATTTTATGGTTCTTTCACTGTCATCAAAGGGGAAGGAGAGAGCATTTACTGATCACTGTGCCATCCTGGTTCCCGGAAGTTCAAGTAGGTGACTTACCGATGTTTAATCTTCAGGTTGAAGGTCTCAGGTGGAATGCGCTGCTATCTGGCCCTCGGCGGTTCTCGCTAATTAAGTTTGGCTTGTCTCCTGCCCTTGGTGCCTCTCTGCCAGTTCTGCCCTCCGTTCTCAGGTTCCTCGGGTGCCTTCCACTGTGCTGCGCTAGCCATGCTGCGCGTGCATTGTGGGCTCACCCCTGTGGAACAGATCCTTCCCGTGGACCTTCTAGTCCAACCTGAGCTCTGAATCTGTCACAGTCTGACTCCCACTGGATTCTGCACCTGCAAAATTTGGTCAGATTCTCCTTTCAGAGGTATCTGAAGGAGTTTGTCTGAGAGCTTAGGTGAATTGTTGCTCTCACTCCACCATCTTGGCTCTGCCCCCAGTTGTTTTTATAATGAGATATTTGACTTTCCTTCTATTTTTCATTCTTTTGACCTCAGTTTTTTGTTTCTTAGTGTCTCATGGAGTTGTTATCTTCTATTTGCCTAATTCAAATTTTAACGAATTATTTTCTTCATTGACTTTTATACTTCTCTTTTTTTCCATTTGTCTAGTTCAGATTTTTTTTAAAGGAATTTTTCCTTCAGTAAATTTTTGTTCTTCCTTTTCCCTTTGACTTTTTTCTGCTTTTTAAGCAGCTCTCCAGTGAATATTTGGTCTCTTTTTCTATTAGTGCAATTCTGTTTTTAATGTGTTATTTTTTCTCAATATTTTTCTTCCTCTTTAACCAAGCTGTTAATTCTCTTCTCATTATTTTCTTGTATCACTCTCATTTATTTTCCCAGTTTTCCTCTACGACTTTTATCTTTTTCTTTAACTCTTCTAGGAATTCTTGCTGTTCTTGCATCCAATTTGTATTTTCCTTTGAGGCTTTGTTTATAGCAATTTTTGCATTGTTGTCTTTTAAGTTTATGCCTTGGTCTTCCCTGCAATCATATTAACTTTTTATGGTCAAGTTATCTTTTGGTTGTTTACTTATTTACCCAGTCTACTTCTTGACTTTGAGTTACATGTTAGAATTGGGCACTGCTTACCTGAGAGAGGAGAGGCACAGTGCAAGCTCAGGCATTTTTGTGCTTCTGTTTTTATGGAAGTTCTGGAGAGAGGAGCTCTCTAACTTTTCAGTGCTTTCAAGACGTTGTTATCCTGGAGGAGGTATAGTCATTGTTCCCCTTTTCTGAACTCTGGTCTTTACTCAGGAAGGGCCCCTATTGCCCTGAAGCCACAAGTACTTGTACTCCTACTGGCCCTGGAACTGTTCCTAGGGTCCCAGGTTTCCTTGTGATGAATCAAAAGTACATCTTTCTGCCCTAGAATTATAACCCAGATCTGCTTATTGACATAGAGTTGTCAGTGAACAACACTTACACCTAGTGATGATAAAATGTCTCTTGCATTGTCTTTTTTACCACTTGTCCAACCAGTTTATCATCTCTGTGCAGAGAGTTCCCAAAGGTTTTGCTGCTCTCATAGCCACCTCCCTGGCCCAGTGCTTGTGCTTTTGCCATGCTCTGAGACTGTATCCACCCCAGTGTTACAGACCTTTGCCACATCTCTCCAAAGTTGTCTCAATGTCAATTAAGGTCCCTCTAATCTTTTGCTGCTTCTGCTCCTAAATTTGATTAGAGGAGTTACTTTAAAAATGTTTGGAGTGGAACATTATGAAAACTTCAGCTAGGTCCCCATGTAAAATCCACCAGCTTGTCTCTGCTTTCAATAGGAATCTTTCAATATACATTTATTAAGTGCTTTCATGTGCCAGAAATGAGAGGAGGTGTGGTGGAAGTGACTCAAAATTAAGTATATTTGAGTTCCAGTCTTATCTTGATATATACTTGCAGTGTGACCCTGAGTAAGTCAACTCTGAGTTTTCTAGCGCTGTCTCTCTGAAAAAGTGGTATATAGCATAGGAGCATATTTGTTACACTGAAACAGTTTTCTACACCTGTGAAATCAGAAGACTGATGGAAAAAATGGAACTGTTCCTGCCTCTATAGTGTACACATTCTATGTAGAAAAGAATTACATATATAAGTAAATACAGAATATATACAAAGAAAATAGGAATTAATTTGTGGGAGAAGGTGCTAATAGTTGGCAAGCTATACCAGGAATGGTCTCATGTAGGAGAGGGTTGGAAATCTAAGAAGCAGAGATCAAGGCTGAGTGCATTCCATACATAAGAGATAGATCTGTATGAAATATGAATGTCATAAATGAGATTTAAGTACAGATCTTCAGAATCCAGGTCTCACATTTTCTTTACCCTTCTTTCTGGTATTATGTGACCTCAAGACCTCAGGTTATCTACCTCTCAATAATAAACAGTAACAATCTTCTTATAGGTCTCTCTTTTCATATCTCTCTCTGTCTCTGTCTTTCCATATGTCTCTCTGTTTCTGTATCTATCTCTCTGTTTCTCTCCAGATAAATCGACAGACAGATACCAAACTAAGTGATTTCTGTGTTGGACCACTGATACTCATATATGTATTTATACATCTATGTGTATGTATGTGTGTTTAGGTATATGTGTGTATATGTGTATGTATATGTATGTGTGTATAAAGCAATTTCAGTGCAGTAGGGAGCTGTTAATAGTGGACTGGGGAAAGGTTTATAGAGAAGTAATATTTAACCCAAGTTTAAGGAAATCAGGAATTCCAAGAGACAGATAAGAGAGAGGATTCTAAATATGGGTGGGTGGAGTAGAAGGTCTGGGATAAAATGAATAGATGAGATATTGAACATCATAAATAGGAAAGAACAAGTAGACCTGTTTGATTGGAACATAAATTATATAACATTGAATTCTTCTAGGAAGATGTCGGAAGCAAAAGAGAAAAGTATGTATTTTATCCTAGAGACAGTAAAGGTCCACTGAAATTTTCTGGTCAGGAGAATGCCATGGTCCTGTGCTTTAGGAATAACAAATTGAAATGTTAAAGAAGATAGAGCATCTATTGGAGATGAAAGAAATTAAGCATAGGGAGACTTTGATGAGGCTATTTTTTCACAAGTGAGGAATAATTAAGGTTGAGTATACTTTGACGATTTTGAGAATGTACAAAAAGGGAAAAAATTGTGGGCAGAATCTATAAAACTTGGCAACATATTGTAAACTGAGAACAGTATAAGGGAGAAGGATGTCAGAGGTCTTTGAGATTGTAAACTTGAGTGAAGGGATTGTAGTGCCCTCAGAGTAAATAGTGAATTTAGGGCGTAAACATTTTTGTGGTGATTGGATGATGAGTTTTGCTTTGATCATGTTAAATTTGAGATGCCTTCAAAACACATTGGTGGAGATATTCAGTAAGAAGCTGCTAATGCATGATTGGAGTTCAAGAGAGATAAGAACTGAATATGTAGATTTCATAGTATTGAAACTATGGAAGCTTCAAGTATAATGTGACGTGCAATGTGAGAAGAACATTGAAAAGATACAGATGAAGTGCTCTATGAAAATGTGAGAAAAAGAGAACATGTTCAGTTGGAAGATATGAGGATTACACAGAAGAGATTATCTCTTAACTATACCTTATGGTAAAATTTTAATAGGAAAAAATGAGGATGGAATAAATTTCTGGCCTAGGTTTGGCTACAGTATTACATACAAGCAAGAGTCAACATGTTAAATTTAAGGGCCAATAAGTAAAAAGTAGTATTCATGAAGGAGAGTAATATATCTGTAAAAACAAATTGGAGCTAGAGGGTACAGAGATTTCAATGCTATACTAAAGAGTTTGCATTTTATCTTAAGGAGACTAGGACATTTCTGAAGAATTTTAGATAGGAGGATTAACAGTTCATTAGACAGACTCTTGATAGCTATGTGAAGATGGAATGGAAAAGGAAAAGACTGGAGACAGGAAGAAAACACTAGGAGGGTAATAATTTAACCCACTGAAAAGTGAAAGGAACTTGAGATATAGTAGAAACTTAATAAATGTTAATTGATTGATTTAATAGGGATGTTAATGGCATGAATGCAGATGAATAGAATATCAAGTTAAAATAAAGAGAACTTAGCTATGACTTTGATGTAGATGGTGAGAGAGATTCAGAAATGACTGAACTTCCAAGATAGACTGTTTAAGAAGGTAGCACTTATGTGAGCAGAAAAAGAAGGAACTTGAAGTTTGGAAGGAGGGAAGAAGATGAGACTAACTTTACAAGTGGCAACAGAATATCCAAGTGAAATGCCAAAGTGTTGGTTGAAGATGATTTGCTAGCCAGAATTAAAAGATTTAGACTGCATCCAAATGTGATAATTAAAACCTTGGGAGGTGATGAAATTCTCAGGTAAGAAAATAAAGCAAAGGAATGTAGGAAGAAAAGGATTTGAAAAAAAAACTTGGGAGATACCCACACTTTGGGAGTGAAGATAAAATAATAAAGCAGTGAAGAACAGTGAGTGTTATTCAGAATAGTGAGAAAAAGTAGGAAAGAACAATGTCACCAGAGTCAAGGTGGGAAAGAATATACAAATTATCCAAGAGGAGGGAATGATCAGCAATGAGAAAAACAGAATAATCATAGAGGATGAGATTATAAAAAGATCATCAGACTTAAAGTTTTTGAAAGTAGAGGTGACTTTTATGAGAAAAAATATCAGTAGAGTGCTCATGAATACGGTTTTGGTAACATAGAATAAACATATTCTTTTCTAGGAGTTTGTGATGATGGTTGAATAGAGAACAATAGCTGAAAGAGATGACAGGTTCAAGGGAAGTTTTATTTCTTTTTTTTTCTCCTTTTTATTGTTTATTTATTTATTTTTAGTTTTCAACATTCATTTCCATAAAATTTTCAGTTCCAAATTTTCTTCCCATCTCTTCCTTCCCCCCACCCCATAACACCTTGCTTTCTGATTACCCCTTCCCTCAATATGCCCTTACTTCTATCATACTCCACCCTTCCCTTATCTGCATCTTCTCTCTTTTCTTGTAGGGCAAGGTAGATTTCTATACACCATTACATGTATTTCTTATCTCCCAGTTATATGCAGAAACAATTCTCAACATTCGTTTGTATTATTTTGAATTCCAACTTCTCTCCCTTCCTCCCTACCCACCCATCCCCATTGAGAAGGCAAACATTTCAATATAGGCTATATATGTGTAGCTTTGCTAAAGTCATGTTAATGTAACATAATAGTCATGTTGTGTAAAACTAACTACATTTTCCTCCATCCTATCCTACCCCCCATTTATTATATTCTCTCATTTGTCCTTGTCCCTTCCCAAAAGTGTTTACTTCTAATTACTCCCTTCTCCCATTTGTTCTCCCTTCTATCATCCCCCTCACCCCACTTGTCCCATTCTCCCCTACTTTCCTGTAGTGTAAGATAGATTTTCATACCAAACTGAGTGAGCATGTTATTCCATCCTTAAGCCAAATGTGAAGCGAGTAAGCTTCACTTTTCCCCCTCTCACCTCCTCCCTTTTCTCCTCCATTGAAAAACCTTTTTCTTGCCTCTTTTATGAATGATAATTTGCCCCATTCCATTTCTCCCTTTCTCCTCCCAATATATTCCTCTCTCACCCTTTTATTTTATTTTTTTAGATATCATCCCTTCTTATTCAACTCAAACTGTGCTCTCTATGTGTGTGTGTGTGTGTGTGTGTGTGTGTGTGTGTGTGTGTAATCCTTCCAACTCCCCAAAAACTGAGGAAAGTCTCATGAGGAAAGTCTCAAGAGTTAAGAATATCTTTCCATGTAGGAATATAAACAGTTCAACTTTAGAAAGTCCTATATGATTTTCCTTTCCTGTTTACCTTTTCATGCTTCTCCTGATTCTTGTGTTTAAAGTCAAATTTTCTATTCAGTTCTGGTCTTTTCATCAAGAATGCTTGAAAGTCCTTTATTTCATTGAATGACCACTTTTTCCCCTGAAGTATTAGACTCAGTTTTTCTGGGTAGGTGATTCTTGGGTTTGATATCACTTCCTTTGCCTTCTGGAATATCATATTGCAAATCCTTCGATCCCTTAATGTAGAAGCTGCCAGATCCTTTGTTATCCTGATTGTACATCCACAATACTTGAATTGTTTCTTTATGGTTGCTTACAATATTTTATCCTTGACCTTGGAACTTTGAAATTTGGCTACAATATTCCTAGGAGTTTCTCTTTTCAGGTCTTTTTCAGGAGATGATTGGTGGATTCTTTTGATATTTATTTTGTCCTCTGATTCTAGAATATCAGGGCAGTTTTCCTTGATAATTTCATGAAAGATAATGTCTGGGCTCTTTTTTCATCAAGGCTTTCAGATAGTTCCATAATTTTTATATTATCTTTCCTGGATCTATTTTCAGGTCAGTTGGTTTTCCACTGAGATATTTCACATTATCTTCCAGTTTTTCATTCTTTTGGTTTTGTTTTGTAATTTCTTGGTTTCTACTTCCATCTCCTCCATTCTAATTTTTTAAAGAACTATTTTCTGCAGTGAACTTTTGAACCTCCTTTTCCATTTGACTAATTTTGCTTTTTAAAGCATTCTTGTCCTCATTGCCTTTGTGGACCTCTTTTGTCAATTGAGTTAGTCTATTTTTAATGGTGTTAGTTTCTTCAGTATTTTTTTTGATCTCCTTTAACAAGCTGTGGACTTGCTTTTCATGATTTTCTTGCATCACTCTCATTTCTCCCAATGTTTCCTCCACCTCTCTTACTTGATTTTCAAAATCCTTTTTGAGCTCTTGCATGGCCTGAGACCATTTCATATTTGTTTTGGAGACCTCTCAGGGTAACCATTTTTCTTGCTCATCAGAAAGGATTGAAGAAAATACCTATTCACCAGGAAAGTAACCTTCTATAGTCTTATATTTTTTCCCTTTTTTGGGCATTTTCCCAGTCAGTTATTTGACTTTTCAATCTTTGTCAACAGGAGGGTGTACTCTCAGTTTCTCCAAATTGTCACAATCAAATGAGAGGAGTTAACTCCTTTCCTGGCTTGTGCACTGGTCTGGGAACAACAAAAAACTTTTCTGCCTAGAACATGTGAGTAGTAGAATTCCCCCTCCACACTTGCCTCCAGCTCTGCTATGCCCTAGAATCATGCTCAGAGCTGAGATTCAGATCAGCTGCTAAATTCCACCAAGGGATTAAGATCAGTTGGTCTATTCCTCCAGGGGCTTTAACCTGAGGGCTTCAACAATGAATGATGGCTGCTGCCTGCCACTGCTTGCTGCTGCAGCTCCCTCTGCTACTATTGCCTTGGGTCAAGGCTAGGTTAGAACCCTGCTCCCTTCTCACCCAGTTGAAAAAGTCCTCTCACTGACCTTTGAAGTTGTCTTTGGTACCTGTAGGTTTTGGGATCTGCAAACCACCACTGCTGCTGGGGAGTCTCGCCCTGAGTCCTGCTCAGGTCCTGCTCCTCCCAGTACCATGCAGCCAAGGCTGGTCTGTGTTCCACTATATGTCTAGTGTGACAGACCTTTCCTGTCAGCCTTCTGGATCACCCTGGGCTGGAAATTTCCTTTACTCTGTTGTTCTGTGGCTTCTGTTATTTTAGAATTTGTTGAGAGTCATTCTTTATTGGTACTTTGTGGGTTGTGGGGGAAGAGCTAAAGTATGTGCATCTTTCTACTCTGCCATCTTGACTCCATCCCAGAAGTTGTATTTCTTTTTAGGATGGGGAAATCTTGTCTATGGTAAAGACAGAACAGAGGGAAATTATAAAATGAGAAAGATGTTGCAAAGTTCTAGCAAGGAAAGATGGAGTAAGTTGGAATGGCATCAAGAGCACATTCAGGGGCATTTGCTTTGACAAGGAGGATGCCCATCTTATCCTCTGAAACTGGATCAAAGAAGAGAATTTGTAATGATGTAGGGAAGGGGAGATGAGGAAACACGCTTCGGAATGATCTAATTTCCTTATAGTTAAGTAAGTGTAGGTACTGATAAATTCTAAAGGAATAAAATATGAATAAATTTGATTCTATCAGTTAAGTCACTTAATTTCTTAGGGCCTCAGATTCCTCCTAGGTGAAATGAGGGCAATGGACTACATAATAATATTTTTTGATATATGCTTCCTTCTGAATTTTGAGTATCTTCTCAAGCATGACTTCCTATTAAGTGAATTAAGCAAACTTGCTTCCTTACCACCATGAGCTTACTATCACATAAAAAAAAGGGAAACAAAAGAAAGTAAATTTATAATCATTGATATAGAACTGGAAGGAACCCAGAAGGCCATTTAGCCCAGTGACAAATTCAAACAGAAATGAATGTTTGCCATCCTATATTGATTTAGAAAACCACAAATTAACATTATATATGTTATAATATGTTTTGTTTATTATGTTAAATATGTCCCAATTACATTTTTAACTGGTTCTGTCTCACTTGTAAGTGTTGTGAACTGGCCACATGTTTTTCATTTCTGATCCAGTGAACCCACTTAATTAACACCACACAGGTGATAAAGTCAGGGCATGCTCCACAAATCCTATGATTCCAGGTAAAGGCATGAAAGAAAACAACAGCAACATTTATTAAGCACTTATTTTGTGATAGGCACTGTGTTGAGCTCTGGGAGTGCCAATATATCAAGAAAGACGGTCTCTATAGTAAAAGAGCTGACATAATGGCAAAAGACAGCATGTAAAAGAGAGCCTGACGGGGATGTTTTCATGGTTTGAAAATGGCAGGGAAGTCATGTAGAGGCCTGGCTCTTCATAATAAAAGACGAAAGCTCACTTCTCAGAGACCTTAGTCCCATAACTAGAGTCAAAGATCTCTTGGGAGCAAGATGAGGAGGAAGACTTTTTCCTGTGCCATTTGCAGAGTTAGATTGGGACCACAGAAGTTGTTGTTGAGTCGTTTCCAGATGGTGTCTAACTCTTTACAATCCTGTTTGGGCTTTTCCTGGTAGAGATACTGCAGTGGTTGCCATTCTTTCCCCAGATCATTTTACATATGAGGAAACTGAGACAAACAAGAATTAAATGACTTGCCCAGGGTCGTACAAGTAGTCAGTGTCTGAAGCCAGATTCGAACTCAGGAAGATGAGTCTTCCCGACTCCAGGCCCAGTTCTATCCTCTGTGCCTCTTTGACCACAGAAGGTAAATACTTAATATTTACAATAACAGTCATAATGTTAGGAATACTAACAGCAACGATAATGAGTTGATGATAATTATTGCAGGTGGGGGGAAAGGCAGGTAGAGTAATGAACTTGGCCTAGAGCCAGAAAAACTCATCTTTCTGAGTTCAGATCTGGTCTCAGACACGAATTTGCTGTGTTAACTCAGGTAAGTCACTTTAACCTCTGTGTCCTTCAGTTTACTCATCTGTAAAAATGGGGATGATAAAAGAACATACTTCCAGACTTGTTGTGACAGACAAATATGAAAATATTTGTTAAGTGCTTAGCAAAGTGCCTGGCACGTAGTAGGTGCTACATAAATGTTAGCTATTTATTATCATAATTAATGTGATTCTTTAATATTTCCAAGACTTTATTCTTCACATCAAACCTCTGATTACTCATATTGTTACCCTTATTTTGCCCATGAAAACATTAAGGCTGAAAAGTTTCTTTAATTTTTGGAAGCAATTCCGTGGCCACCTCAATCTCTTTCTCATTCTCAGAAGAAGGTATCTCATCTGTCTTTATCCATTTGTTCATTAGAGTCAGCCTTTTCACAATGATGTCCATAGACTTGAGAAACTGATTCATAGCTTTACAGTGCCAGCTGTTATAGGAATAGACTAAGTCTAACGGATAATTTGTCTTAAATTGTGATCAATCTTGGACTTTCTGGAAGTTGGGTTCAAATATTTGGCTCTTTCCCAGGTTCTTGCTAATAAACATCTGAGGCAGGATTCACTCAGTTCTTCCTGACCCTAAGTCCAACACTTTATTGTCTAATCCAATTTACAATTGAACAAGAAAATCTCCTATAACATCTGTTAAAGTTGCATATCTGTTCTGTACTTGAAACCTCTAGTGAAAAACACCTTAGAACCTCTAAAATCAACACATTATACTGTACGGAAACATCAGTTATTGAAAGTATTCTTCACTACAAGTCTAAATTTTCCTTACATACATGTTCTTTATTTTCATAAAACTTGTTTGGTCACATGATGCCATGAATTACCATTTACTAAAAGGTAGAAAGTTATGATTTGTACCAGTGGAGGCAGTATCCACAATTTCAAAATGGCATCAGTACCATGACAATCTTGCCTTCATTTAGGACTTAGTTTAACCTCCGGATTTTCATCTATAAAGAAGAAAATATCTGCTATACTCATATAACTTTCCATTTTCAAAAAATTATTCCACTCCCCATTACACATTTTGGACACCCTACAACCCCATTTGATTTGCAATGAATGTCCTGAAAAATTTTACTAGTCATAATGGTTTCTTTTATAGAAAATGAAATGGCTCATTCTGATTTTACGGGAAACACTTTGATTAAAACTGTATCTGAAAATGAAACTATGTGTATTTAAAAATTATCCATATCACTGATCATTTCTCATTACCATTTGACAAGTTCTTAGAGGGATGCTGGAATTTTAAGGGTGACTTCTAAGATAAAAATTTATTGTAAGTGTAATAAGATTCCAAAGAAACTTAATTTAGAACTGCAAAATGTCATAGCTAGAATTGTCCTTGGAGACCATCTAAATGAGTGGTTACCAACTCTGTTGAGTATGAAGACAAGCTCACAGGGTCATGGATTCCTAGCTGGAAGGGACTTTAGAGGCTATCCTGTCTAAGCCTTTCCTTTTACAAATGAGGAAACTGAAAGCAGGGAAGTTAAATGACTTGTCCAAGGTTACTCATGGTCAGGAATTTCAGATTTGGAAGGGTTAGGAATTTCAGAGTTAAAAGGAATCTTTTTGGATACCTGGTCCAATCAATTTCTTAAAAAAATCTCCCAAAAAAAGAAATTGAGAATTACTTGAAAACCTCCAGTGATAGAACCCAGCACATCCCTGAAATGATGATTCCCCTTTTGAATTACTGTGAAGGTTAGGTTCTACTGGATAGCTCCCACTTTTGACTCCCAGAAGCAGTAGCATGCTCAGGGGCCACACCTTTCTACACCAGTTGAGAGTAACCAAGAGGCTTCAAACACATCAGTGAATTTGGAAGAGGTCTACATCAAATGTATGAACATTTCTCCCAGTTGAATGGACAGATGAGAACCATTTATTCTAAAGCCCATGAAGGTGGCTGAGACAGGTATTATGGAACATTTAGAGCTTAGTCAAACATGAAAGACCCTAGGTTATCTATTATATAATGAGCCTAGGCCAGTAGTATTGTCTTTTTTCATGCCATTGGACTTTGATGTCTCTGGAAGAGAGTGATGGAAGGCTGGATGAAGGCTGATGAATTTTTGTAACCCTACCTCACTTAAATCCAATTCACAAGCAAGTCAAAACATCACTTGGTTGTCATTGGGCTTTTTTGCCAAGGAAGGATAAAAAACAGAAACAAATTGTAACGATTAGAAAGTTGTTTCTAAAATCAAACCTAACTTGCTTCATGAGTTTTATAATCCTTTTTCTGGGTTCAGGTGGAACAAATCTAATCCCTCTTTCTTTTTACTTCTTTTTCTTAACCTCTTTCTTGTTTATTTTGAGGTTAGATTTATCAAGTTCAATGAGGGGGAGGTTGAGGTCTCCCACTAGTATAGTTTTGCTGTCAATTTCTTCCTTCAACTCCCCCAACCTCTCCTCAAAGAATCTGGATGCTATACTACTTGGAACATACATGTTTAGTAATGATATTACTTCATTGTCTATGGTGCCTTTTAGCAGGATATAGTTTCCATCCTTATCCCTTTTGATTAGATCTATTTCTACTTTTGCTTTGTCTGAGATTAGGATTGCTACTCCTGCCTTTCTTACATCAGCTGAAGCATAATATATTCTGCTACATCCTTTCACCTTTGTCCTATGTGTATCCCCCCATTTCAAATGTGTTTCTTGTGAGCAGCATATTGTTGGATTATGGCTTTTAATCCATTCTGCTATCCATCTTCATTTTATGGGAGAATTCATTCCATTCACATTCACAGTTATGATTCCAATCTGTGTGTTTCCATCCATCCTCTTTCCCACCATTTGTGCTTTTAGCTCTCCTGTCTCCCCTCCCCTCCTCAATAGTTTTCACTTTTCACCACCACCTCCTGCAGCCTTCCCCCCTTCTTTCAGCCCCCTCCCTTTTATTCCCCTTACTCTTATTGCTTCTTCCCTCCCTTTTAGCCTCCCTCCCCTTTCTTCCCCCTTCCCCTCCTACTGCCTATAGAGCTAGTTAGGATTATCTACTTAAGTTTATTGTTCTGTCCTTTAAACAAATTGGATGAGAGTACCTCTTAAACATTGCTCATCTCCCTCCCCTCTTTCCCTCTATTATAATTTTGTACTTCTTCCTATGATGTAATTTGCCATTTTCTTCTTCCTCCTTTTCATACCTCCTATTACAATCCTTTCTCATACTTAAATTATATTTTTAACATGACATCATTTATTTTATACCCATTCCCTCTCTATATATCCCTTTTATATTTCATAATAGCCGCACAATTCTCAAGATTAACAGATATCATCTTCCCTCATAGGGAGGTAAACAGTTTGCCCTGTTACTTGAGTAACAAGTTTTTGTGTCCCCCCCACCTGTTTACCTTTTTATGATTGTCTTGAGACCTGCATTTGAAGATTGAATTGTCTATTGAATTCTGGCATTTTGGTCAGGAAGCTCTAGAAATCCCTTACTTTGTTGAATGACTTTCTCCTTGCCTGAAATATTATGCTGAACTTTGCTGGGTAGTTGATCCTTGGTTGTAGTCCCAATTCCTTTGCCTTACGGAATATTGGGTTCCAATTCTTTCGATCTTTTAATGTAGAAGCTGCAAGGTCCTTTGTAATCCTGACTGTATCTCCTTGATATTTGAATTGTTTCTTTCTGACTGCTTGTAGTATTTTCTTCATTACTTGATATCTCTGGAATTTGGCAATGATATTTCTTGGGGTTTTGAGTTTGGGATCCCTTTAGGAAGGGGAATGGTGGATTCTTTCTATGACTATTTTACCCTCTGAATATAGCACTTCTGGGCAGTTTTCCTTGATGATTTCCTGGAAGATATTGTCCAGGCTCTTTTCTCCATCATGGGTTTCTGGCAGGCAAATAATTCTTAAATTTTCTCTCCTGGATCTATTTTCCAGGTCAATTGTTTTTCCAATTAGATATTTTACATTTTCTTCTATCTTTTCATTCTTTCGATTTTGTTTGACTGATTCTTGCAGTCTCATTGAATCATTAGTTTCTACTTGCCCAATTCTAATCTTTATCAAATTGTTTTCTTCAGTTAACTTTTGCATCCCTTTTCCATTTGTCCAATTTTTCCTTTTAAGGAGCTATTTTCTCCAGTTAATTTTTGAACTTCCTTTTCCGTTTGTTCAATTTTCCTTTTCTAAGAGATGTTCCCATCAGTGAATTCTTTTTTTTATAATTTTAAAATCATTGGTCAGTTTTTTTCTATTTCCTTCTTTAGCTGTTCCAGGAGAGCTGCTTGTGCTTGCAAGCAGTTCATAGTCCCTTCTGAAGTTTCAGATGGAAGCACAGTCTCAGCTCTGACCTCTTTGGTGTTTGTGTTTTATCCCCACAGAAAGATTCTATGGTTTTTTCACCCTCCATCTGCTTTTTCTTGTTCATGATGTTGACTGAGTGTTGTGGCTTATGGTTCTTTCAGTCAGAAGCTACAGAACTTTGTGTTGAGCTAATGTGTGAAAAAGCTGAAAGCAGGATTTTGTCTTTTGTTTCCTCAATCAACCCTGGGTTTAGCTTGTTAAGTGTGAGGGAGGAGTGGTCTTTCAACAGGAGATCTCCTCAGCTGAACTGAGGCAAAGGCAAGCTCAGGGGATGATGATCCCAGCTTTCCTGTTGTGTTCCCATTTCCCCTGGAGTGCTGAGGCATACCTAGATGTTAATGCATGTTCCCACCCGTCCTGGGGCTCCTCTCCTGGTGCTAAGGTTTGTCTGGGTCCTAGTGCGAGTGTTCTCTGCCCTGGGTCCTCTGTGTTTCTGGTTTGCCTCCACCACAGTAGGAGGAATCCCCCTTAGCTATTTTTCTAGCCTCAGGTGTTATGAGACTATTGTTCCCTTCTGCTGTTTCTGCTGATCCAGGACTTTTCTGGGGAAATATTTTATGGTTCTTTTACATTCATCAAGGGCAAGGAGAGAGCATTTACTGATCACTGCAACCTCCTGGCTCCTGGAAGTTCAAGTAGATGACTTACCGATATTTAATCTTTGGGCTGAGAGTCTCAGGAGCTGCTCTGCTGATATCTGGCGCTCAACGTCTCTCACTGGCTTGGCTAGTCTTGTCTCAGGCCCTTGGGTGCTGCTCTGCCAGTTCTGCCTGCTTGATTTCCCTGGGCCCCTTCTGCTCATCTTCACTGCTGCGTTGTGTGCTGGGGCTCACTTCTGTGGAACAGATCCTTCCTGTGGACCTTCCAGTCTAACCTGGGCTCCAAATTCATCACAGTCTGTCTCCCACTGGATTCCACACCTCCAAAATTTGGTCAGATTCTCCTTTCAGAGGTATCCAAAGCAGTTTATCCAAGAGCTTAGGTGAGTCCTTGCTCTCACTCCACCCTTTTCACTTCTTTTCAAGAACTTAAAAATAGCTCTCAAGTTCCCTCCAACCCCCAAGTTTATACTCTTTTAGATTAAACATCCCCAACTCCTTCAGTCAGCAAGTCAGTCAATTGACATTTAACTATCCACTATGTTTCAGGCTCTGTACTAAGGTCTGGGAATTCAAATAAAAGCAAAACAAAACAAAGCAAAAACTTAAAAGGCCTTTCTCTTTAGAAAGGGTTCACAATCCAATGGGAGAGACATTATGAGGCAAAAAACCAAAAAACCAAAAAAAACTATGTCAAACAAAATTATTTATGTATCTATCATAAATTTGGGATAGGGCACGAAGTTTGAGAATGCCTGGAAAAGGCTTCTTTTATTTTATTTTTTTCTCTGTAAGTGTTTATTTATTTATTTTTAGTTTTCAACATTCATTTCCACAAAATTTTGAGTTTCAAATTTTCTCCCCATCTCTCCCCTCCCCCCCACCCCATAACATCTTGCATTCTGATAGCCCCTTACCTCAATAAACCCTCCCTTCTATCACACCCCTCCCTTCCCTTGTCCTCTTCTCTCTCTTTTCTTGTAGGGCAAGATGAGTTTCTATACCCCATCACCTGTATTTCTTATTTCCCAGTTGTATGCAAAAACAGTTGTCAACACTCATTCCTAATACTTTGAATTCCAACTTGTCTCCCTTCCTCTTTCCCCACACATCCCCACTGAGATGGCAAATAATTCAATATAGGCTGTATAAGTGAAGTTTTGCAAAAGACTTCCATAATATTCATGTTGTATAAGACTAACTATATTTCCCTCCATTTTATCCTGTCCCCCTTTTATTCTATTCTCTCATTTGATTTTGTTCCTCCCCAAAAGTGTTTAGTTCTGGTTGCTCCCTTTTCCTATTTGCTCTCCCTTCTATCATCCCACTCACCCCACTTATAATCTTCTCTCCTTCCCTTCTGTAGTGCAAGATATACTTTCATACCAAACTGAGTGAGCATGTCATTCCCTCAGGCCAAATGTGAAGAGAATAAGCTTCTCTTCTCCCCTCTCACATTATCCCCTTTCTCCTCCACTGAAGAAGCTTTTTCTTGCCTCCTTGAAGTGTGATAATTTATCCCATTCCCTTTCTCCCTTTCTCCTCCCAATATAGTCCTTTCTCACCCCTCAATTTCATTTTATTTTTTTAGTTATCATCTCTTCTTATTCTACTCATCCTGTGTTCTCTGTCTATGTGTGTGTGTGTGTGTGTGTGTGTGTGTGTGTGTGTGTATGTTTATATGAGTGCATAATCCCTCCAACTACCCAATACCTGAGCAAAGTCACAAGAATTACAAATATTATCTTTCCATGTAGGAATGTAAACAGTTAAACTTTAGAAAGTCTTTATGATGTCTCTTTCCTGTTTAATTTTTTCATGCTTCTCTTGAAAGTCTTTGAAAGTCAAATTTTCTATTCAGTTCTGGTCTTTTCATCAAGAATGCTTGGAAGTCCTCTATATCATTGAATGACCATTTCTTCCCCTGAAGTATTATATTCTATTTGACTGGATAGGTGATTCTTTTTAATTCTGGTTACTTTGAGTTCATATTCCACGCCCTTTGATCCCTTTATGTATAAGCTGCCAGATTCTGTGTTATCCTGATTATATTTCCCCAGTGCTCAACCTGTTTCTTTCTGGCTGCTTGCAATATTTTCTCCTTGATCTGTGAACTCTGGAATTTGGCTACAATATTCCTGGGAATTTCTCTTTTCAGATCTCTTTCAAGAGGTGATCTGTGAATTCTTTCAATATTTATTTTGCCTTCTGGTTGTAAAATATCAGGGCAGATTTCCTTGATAATACATGAAAGATGATGTCTAGGCTCTTTTTTTGATCATGGCTTTCAGGTAGTCCTATAATTTTTATATTTTCTCTCCTGGATTTATTTTTCAGGTCAGTTGTTTTTCCAGTGAGATAGTTCACATTATCTTCTATTTTTTTCATTCTTTTCATTTTGTAATTTTTCATTTCTCATAATGTCATTAGCTACCATCTATTCCATTCTAAGTTTTAAAGAACCATTTTCTTCAGTGAGCTTTTGAACTTCCTTTTCCTTTTGGCTAATTCTGCTTTTTATAGCATTCTTCTCCTCATTGGCTTTTTGGACCTCTTTCACCAATTGATTTAGCCTGTTTTTAAAGGTGTTATTTTCTTCAGCATTTTTTGGGTCTCCTTTAGCAAGGTGTTGACTTGCTTTTCATCATTTTCTTGCATTGCTCTCATTTCTATTCCCAATTTTCTCTGCATCTCTCTTACTTGATTTTCAAAATCCATTTCAGCGTATGTGTTTTGGAGGTTTTGGATGCAGACATCTTGACTTCCTCTGATGTTATGCTTTATTCTTCCTGTTCTCAAAGGATGGAAGAAAATACCTGTTCACCCAGAAAGTAACCTTCTATAGTCCTATTTCTTTTGTCCCTTTTTTGGGCATTTTCCCAACCCATTACTTGACTTTTGAGCCTTTTGTCAAGAGTAGAGTATACTCTGTGGACCTGTAAGTTATCAGTTCCTCCAAGGTGGCACAATCAAGGGAGAGGTGTTTACTCCTCTCCTGACCTGTGTCTGGGAGTAGCCAAAATCTTTTCTGCCCAGAATCTGCAATTGAATTTCCTCTCCAGGGCCTCCACCAACTCTGCAGTTGGTGCTCTTCTTCACCCCTGGGTGGAGCTGAGAATCAGATCAGTGACTCAATTCCCCCAGGGGCTTAGGCAGAGATCTCTCAGGGCTGCCAGATAGGGATGAGATTCATTTAGCCCTTCAGTTCTCCCAGGGGCTGTAGGTGGAGAGCTTTGAAAATGGCAGCTGCTGCTACTGTCCCACTGACCTTTGAAGCTCTCTGTGGTGTTTGCAGGTTGAGAAATCTGGGAACTGCTGCCAATGGCACCCTGAATCCTGTTCTGGATCCTGTCTCTGCTACTCCACACTGGTCTGTGCTCATGATGTGGGTCAGTGCTCGTGGCTGAGTTCTGTGCCCGTGGTACTGGTCTGGTCTGTGCTCATTCTGCTGAAAAGGCTCCTTAAAGATGGTGGACTTTTGCTAACAATTGAAGGAAGCCAGGAAATCTAGGAGGCAGAAATGAGGGAGAGGCAAAAATAACAGTCAGTGAAAATACTCAGTTATGGAGAGTGTCATGAGAGAGGAATAGCAAGGATACCAGTGTGTCACTGAATTGGGGTAATAAGTCAAGGGAGAGTAAGACTGGCAAGATAGGAAGGGACCAGATTAGGAAGGGGTTTGAAAGCCAGAGAATTTTATATTGATCTTTGTTGTAATAGGGAGCCACTGGAGTTTATTGAGTGTGTGTGTGTGTGTGTGTGTGTGTGTGTGTGTGTGTGTATGTGATATGATCAGATCTGCATTTTAGGAAGATTACTTGGACAGCTGAGGGGAGGCTAGATTAGAGTGAGGGGAGCATTGAGACAGAGAAATAAACCAGCAAGCTATTAAAAGAGTTCAGGTTGGAAGAGCTGAGGGCCTGTACCTTCAAACAATATTCCCATACCATAGGTTCAGAGCCTTCATCATTATCCTTTCCTTCATCTGGAAATTCTGCAGTTTATCAATACATTTTCTAAAAATATAGGGCTCAAAAATGAGGACAATATTCTAGAAGAGATCCACTCAGTGTAATGTACAATCAGACTATCACTTCCTTATTCCTGGAAGCTAGTTATACTGCTCTTAATGTAGCCCAAGACTGTTTTGCCACTTTTTGGTTAGTATACCATGCTGTTACCTGTTACCTTACATTTAATATAACAATCACCTAAAGCTCTCAGATCTTTGTCAGAAACAATGTTATCTATACATGCCTTCCATTACTTTCTCTGTAACGTTAAAAATGCTGTTGAGCTCCTACATAGTAGCACTTGCATCATTTAATATCTGTTGATTGGGAAAAAAACATATTACAACAAAAACAACCAAAAATCTGCTATGAATCTAATAGCCATTTAGAAGATATGTTCATTATTAATCAAAATAGCATCTAGCAGTATCTGAAAAAGTATTTATACATACGTGTATGTGTGTTTATATATGTGTATGTATAGATGTTCAACTATATTATCTATTCATTCTATTGAAGGTATTTTTGTTTATTATATTGAATCATGCTGAATATTTTCATGGAGCTAAATAGAGAACAAAAAGACCAATTCTTGGTGTGTGTACATGAAACCACTTATCCTTCTAATAACTGCATAACCCCTCAGGGTACTTAACTAACAAGTTTGAGAATGCTAATATGGTCTAAGAAGTGATTTGTGTAGGGTTTCATGGGAAGCTACAGGCAAAGGTAGGACAAGAACCCAGTTCTCCTGATTCACCAATGAGAATCTCATTAAATTTTCATGGAATTCAAGTATCTCCTTCATATAGAGAACTCTTAGTTCTATAGTTTTCTGCAACACTTTCCCCTTCATCCCCTCCTACCCCAGCATTAGACACATTCCTTCAATTGTTTGACCAGTATCTCTAAGATTTCTTTCCTGATTTTGAGTCTATGTTCTACACTTTAATGTCCCTATGACCCCTATGTGCCACACTTCTCTTTTTGACTCAGAATAATGGTTTCATGAAGGGTAGGGTGACAGTAGTCTCCATCTTTGATCGGGGAAGATAAAACCCCTCTACAGCCCCTTTCACTATATATGAAGTTATGAAGAAATATGATAACCTTTCATCAGGTCTATAGTACTCAGGAAGAGATAATACTTGTAATAGTAAAGGCAAAAATTTGGCAACTCTCCATTCTGCTCTATTATTTACAAGGCTGTGCCTTCATACACAAATAGGCTATATGAACAGACCTGGAATCCAGGAAGAGAATGTTAATTCATGATTAACAGGCATACTGCCTGTTTAAAGATGTCTTTCTCAGGAAAGGTCAGCTGTTACTGTGAATAAATATACCTCTTAGGCAGAATATAAATGCTAGATTTCTTTTCCTCTCTTCTGTGGCCCTCCCCACACCTATGCCCCACCTTAGCACCATTATTTTTGAAAATATTGCCTTGTGGTGGAACATGAAAAGTTAGGGGAGCACAAATGAAAGACAGATCGATGTGTTTCCTTTTGATTGTTATTTATATCACTACATGAGATTGGCTGTGGTAGTTGATCCTAATGTTGAACTATGGAACTGACACACTGTATGTTGCACTGACTGCTTTCTTGAGTAAGATTATTGCAGTAGAGAAGGCACGACAAAGAGGGCTCCGAAGAATGATTTTGAGGTAATGGGATAGAGTATTAAGGGATGGCTTCTGGGCCAAAGGTCTGGGATACTGTAGACCACTCACTGTACACTAGAGGGGCCCCTTTAGTCTACATCTGGGCCCTTCTAGTCTGATCTGTACATCATTCTTGGTGTAGTTCTGAGGAAGCTTTGCCTCTGAGAAGGATGTCCCTCCCTTTTTCGAGCCTTCCTCTTGTTACATTTCTACCTTGGCACCCCAGGAATGATTTAATTAAAGTGTAGGTTGTGGCTCCTGAGGATCTTCTTAAAAGGTAAAAGTATGAATCAACTTTGAGGGGGGAATGTTTATTTTCTATAAAAAAAAGATCTGTTAAAGAAAAAAATAAACACATATTGACAGAAAAACTTAAAGGAGATGACTAAAAAGGAACAGCAACGATGACAATGAATACTCTGCTGAGTGATTAAGGCCTCCACCTTATCAGAGCATAAAGTTGTTTTCTGGGTGGTTCTTTAAATATGGTTTGGTGCCATGTTTCTATTTGAGTTTGACACCTGTGCTCTATGGTGGTGGTTCTTAAACTGTGGATTAAAAAATTCCACAACAGTAAAAGGTTTCTGACTGTGCACCAACCAAAAATTCATTAGAAGTCAAACACATACTGACTTTGAGGTGTATGTGGCAGCACTTGCCCATTTTGCATTGTACAATTTCACTGCAACCTTGATTCTGAGTACACAGCATGCACACTTTGAACTGTACATGCCACAGCACCACACAGTGCCAACAAATGCTGCCCAACTGTGAAAAGGGATCAGGAGTAGAAAAAGTTTAAGCCCTGTTCTATGGAATACCCTGAGAAAAGGAAGAGAGAGGAAAGGGAGTAGGGAGAATTTCATTTGAGATATTCAAATAAGGAACCCTCTACTAGGAGTTCTTATCTCCATCGCTGACTCTAGATATACTTAGAAAACTCACTCCTGTACTCAGCTTCCTCATTTTAAAAATAAAATTTTGATATCTCAAATCCTTTCCATTTCCATCCTGCTGAAATGATGGTTCTGAGAAGCATTTCATCAGTAAGAAATACTTTGACTCCTCTTAAGAGAAAAGCCATAAATGTTTTTTGAACAAGGAAATCAGTATGACTACAAGAAAAAAAACACTAAGCTTGTGGTTACCTAAAATAATTTTCACATGAACCACAGAGATTTTGAATCCATATAAATTGTAAGCCTTGACAATTTATTGTATAGAATAGATAAGACAAAAGGAGAAAAATCAAAGCTAACACCAAGATCTCAGAATGGAAGACTGGGTGAATTCTGTTACATAAAGGGAATTTTAGAAGCATGAATAGGTTTGGGAATAAAGATAAAATGTATGGTATTCACTATATTGAGTTTGAGGTGGCAGTGGACCATCTAGATGAATATGTCTGATGCATAGTTAAGAAGAAAGGTCAAACCTCGAGATATGTAAGTGAGACTCCTTTGTGTGGAAATATTAGTGTGAGCTGTAAGAATGATGGAGATTGTCATGAAAGAATATGTAGAGAAAGAAGAGACAACTAAAAATAGTACACTACAGAACATGTGACATTCAGGGATTGTTAAGAGGAGCCAATGAAGGCATATTTAGAGGTAAGGAGGAGAACCAAGAAAATGTAATGTCTCTGAAGATGAGGAAAGAGATAATATCTGGAAGGATGCTGTGGTCATTTGCCAAAAGCAGCAGAAAGGTCAAGTGCTGTACGATGAAGGCTAGAAGAAAAGGTCTTTTGAATTTAACAGTTAGGAGGTGATTAGTGACCTTTAGGAGGTTAATAGCAGTAAAACATTGGAATAGGAGCAAGATTCTTTGGGTTTGAGGAAGGAGTGGGAAATGACAAGGTAGGGGCAAAAATTTTAGATACCTTTTTTCAAGTTGTCAGTGAAGAGGAGGAGAAAGGATAAATAGCAGCTGAAAGATGTAGAAAGATCATAAAACAACCTTCTTAAGACTTGGGAAACCTGAAAATGGATAGATTTGTGTGCCAATCAGATGAAGTAATTAAAGATTGAAAATGGATCAGATAATAGATGACTGATGGAGGTATAGTATAGCAGAAATAGTGGTAGGAATACACTGGAAAGGAATTTAAAAGTCAACAAATGCAACCCCCTCATATTATTGATAAAGAACTGAGAATAATTGGCTTGCCAGGCTTATACAGCTCTTGACAGGAAGGATTCACCTTCAGAACTTTCTGAAGTCCAATACTTTATCCATCTTTCCTTCTGGTGAGGAGGGGTATTGGAATCATGGATATATATGTAAGGAAATTAGCCTTACTATGGTGAATAATTGTTTCTTTCTTTAAAGCAGGAAAAGGGGTTAAAGACTCCAGCTTTGAAGAAGGATGACATTACCTCAGTAAAAAAGGAAGCAGACCATAAGCCTTAAGAAAGGACAGGAGATAGGGTTGGGAGCTGGGAGAGAAAAAGGAAAAGATTGAGAGATTTGTAAGGAATGAACTAGGGAATCAATGAAAATTGAATAGAAAAATTCCTAATAGATGTTACTTCTTCCAATGAGGTAAGCTTCATACACACACACACACACACACACACACACACACACACACGTATGTATGTATGTGTGTAGGTATATGTATGTAAGTATATAACCTTATAGAATTATAAGAGTGGGAGAGGAGAAAAGAGGGAAAGGAAGGGGAAGGAAGGAAATGGGGAAGGAAGAAGAGAAGAAAAGAGAGAAGAGGGGAAAGGAGAATGGAATGAGGAAAGAGAGGAAAAAATGGGAGAGGGAAGAGGGTAGCATGGTTGCAAGGCAGTGGTGGGATAGAGGAGAAATGAGAAGATAGTAGAAGAGAGAATGGCAGACAGGAGAAGAGGGGATAAGGGGAAATTTCTTAGTAGGGGCTAGCTAGAAAGGAAAAACAGCAAGTCAGTGATGGCTTATGTGGAACAGGGGTTACATAAGAAACAGTAAATGAGAAATCATAGAATTCTATTCAGTCATTTATGTGCCTGTCCATAGGTGTAATGGCAAGGACTCCAAGATACACAGGAGGGATTGCTATACAGGTCCTTAGATCTGCTTTTTTAAAAGGAAAGCAATTTTTGAGGAATCAACAATCACTTTAATCAAGCATATATATTGTTCACTTAGTTCAGAGGAAAAAGTCTGAACTTCAGAGAAAATATAGAAAATAAAGTCCCACAGACAGGGCTTCCAATTGTCTGACCATAAGTCATACATACAGATCAACAGTCATATATCATTATCAGAGCCAACACCAATATCTGGGTGTTCAAAGAGGCGGAGGTGGAGCTCTTAGCACCCAGAGTCTGACTAAACAAATACTTCCAATGAGTAAACCCCAAAACAATACCTCACCTCAGAGTGTACATACACTTTTCAGAGCAAGAGGGCATTACAATCCTTGAAAGCCAATGCCTTATTAGAAATTAACAAAAGATGTGGGCCTTCCTAGGAAACAAATCTCACCTAATCAAGCTTCCCTTCATGGGCAGGCCCATTAATGGGTGGGGAAGATCTTTAACTCTCATTAACATAATTAACATTACAATAGGGTTAAAAATGGATATAAAGGTAAATTGCCATTTTTCACCAAATTCAGTTCATTATAACTGGGTAAAGAACAGACTAGCTAATCCTTCATAGCACCTCTGGGAGTCTGTCCCAGTCATCTTCTTGCAATCTAATTTACCCTGACTACACATAATCACTTCACCACCTTCAATTTCTTGCTTTGGGAAGCATAATAGAACCAATATTACTATTGCTTCTAGAAAGGACATGACAATAGATTCTCCTATGACTCCATTCAAAATCCCTGTGACTTTGGACCAAAACACCTTTCTCTGATCATTTATTATTCTTCTGTGTGAATGAGTACTATTCTAAGTGCTATGGAGACAAATTTAAAAAAAAAGAAAGAAAGAAAAGATATAGCTCTTCTATAAGAATGTTGTTATTTAGATTGGGAGCTGCCTCATCTTTGCATTTGTATATCCAGTATTTAGCGCACAGTTCTAGGCATGTAGTATGTCCTAAATGTGTCTTTAATTAATTTAGTCAAGAAAGCCATAACTATAGATGAGAAAGATATGGAGAGGACTGAAAGACTAGAGGGCATGATGAAATTGAAAAGCAAACCAATTTGAAGAGGTTAAAGGAAAGAGAATGGAAAAAGCGGACTTTTATGGTAAAATTTCATTGCTGAGAACCATTCTAATGTGTGAGGGAAGTAGAGATAGAAAGCATAAATTATCTCGATATTGTAGTTCCTGAAGATTATGCCAAGGGTGGGGAACCTGTGGCTTTGAGGCCATATGTGACCCTTTAGGTCCTCAAGTGTGGCCCTTTGTATCAAAACTTCATATTACTGAGAATTAGAGGATTTAGAGGGTCCCATGTGGCCTCAAGGCCACAGTTTCCCCATCCCTGCTTTAGACTATGGGATAGACTGATACAACTGGAAGTGTGATTCCCTTTGTTAGGCTGCTGAAACTTAGTATAACCATAAAAGTGACATCTAATTGATTCCTGACTTCCAACATCTATTACTCTTAGGTCTTCTACAATCACTGCCAAAATATACTTTCCAGTGCATAAATCTGATTATTTCCCTGATCGATATAACCCTATTACTTCTTGGATAAAATGCAGAATCTTCTTCTTGACATTTAAAACTTCTTACAAATCTGGATTTAATCTAACTGAAATGTATTACACACTATTCCCATTCATTCTAAGCCAAATGGTTCTATTTTCTCATCCATAAACATGATACTTGATGTCCAGACACCATGTCTTTGCATAAGCTATGCCTTATGTGTAGAATGCACTTTCCTCTTACACTACGTCTTAAAATCCCTAGCTTTATGTATTCAAAACTCTTCTCATATGAAACAAGCTACAAGAAGTCTATTCCGATTCCCCTAGTTAATTGTTTCTCTCTAGTTTTCCTGTTATGTACATATTTATCAATCTGTTTACATATTCCATTCTTCTAGTAGCATATAAATTTCTTCTTTTTATTCTCTGCTACATGAGGTGGGTTATGGTGAGAGAAAGGAAGATTGTGGATTATATTTTATTAAAAAAAATTGAAGTTATGTAAAAACAAAATTTCTAAATTATGTTGTTAAAGAATCTAACTTCCTTGTGAGAACAACGAAATTGTAACATTTGTCTCTCTATCCCCAATATTTGGCATAGTGTCTTGTACACAGTAGGTGTTTAATGAATTCTTATTGGCTTGGATTAGATCAGATACATTGTGTAAATTTTCTTGCCCATCAACTTTGGACCACTCTTCTGAGGATACCTGCTCAGGTTTTATTGTAGTTAGTTTAAACAGGCCAAAGCACAAGGCCATTCTGCACCTGATCATCAGTTCTTCACAGCCAATATCAAATGCCTGAACAAGATGAATGTGATTTATATGTAGATTACTGGAAGTAAAATGAACTCCTGACCTCCAGCTTCATTGTGTGGAATCTCCCCTGACTCTGGAACAGGGAATTTAAAATATTAATTCTTTGAATAATAACTCACCTTACATAGCAAATGAGGTACAGCTATAACAATTCTAAATTAGTTTCAGGTCCATTTTAATGATTGTTTGGCCATTAACTTGGGTAAACATAAAAATGCAGGAGGGGAAGATGTATGATTTCCTTATTACTTAGCTTTGTTTTAACTGAAGCCTTTGCAGAGATGTATATCATTTTAATTTTGGTTCCAGAGGCTTTTATGTAAATTAATTGCACTGGAGAATTGGCAAGAACATTTTATTCAATTTAGAACAGCAGTGATTATAAGCTTTACATTAATATAACAACAATTTAACAATGGTTGATAGATGGGCCACCACCATGTAATTATCAAAAGTGAACCACTCTCTTGATCTCTAATTAGGTCTATAAGCAAATATAGTTTTGCTGGCACTAATTGCTATATTACCGGCTGGCAGTGAGGTAGCAGGTTAAGGTAGCAAGCTCAGGGTGTTGAACATCCAAAGATTTTTCCCATTTTCTGATTTAATCGGATATGTAATCCAATTATGCATGTTGGAGGGAAATAGACATTTTGGTGGATTAGAAATGCTTTTTCCTTCTTGCTCTACTGCAACTGTATGTCTTGATAACCACAAATGCCAATGCTTCAGTTTAGAGAAACTATATTAGGTTAAATGTTTTCTCCCCTAGATGACCCCCACCTCCAACACTCTTTCTCTCTTGTTTAGTAGCTCGTCTGGAATGTGTAGACTACGTGATAATAAAGAAGGACCAAGTTGATCTTGATGTATGCTACACTTTCTCAAGTTTGGCTTGCATAAAGTGTTATTGGGATAAATATTATTATTTTAAAGCACATCTCTCTGCCTCTGTCTCTCTTTCCCTTTGTCTCATTTTCTCTCTCTCTTACCCTCCTTCTCTCTTTCCCTCTTCTTTGAAAGAGAAATCATTTTAAAAACATGGACTATATTTAAGGGGCCTTATATTTGAACCAATATAGTATGTAGATGTGAAGATATGCACTATAGTGACCAGGTTGATTCATGTTGCTTGGGTATTAAAAAAATATACTGGAGGAATTTGAAAGGCATTTGCACAGCAGGTTGAGATTGCTTGACCAATTTGAAGGAAATAAGGAAATCCCCTTTCCCCAATCCTTCTTTAACTAAAAGCTGTATGTTATGAAACAGAGACCAATTTGTTCTGTTTAATGTGTTTTTCTCTGTGGTTGTTCAAGTGGGCACATAACCAGATTTGTAAGGGAAAAAGGATGTTATATGGGCAACTGAGTGTATTTTAGACTGAGAAATACAGTCGTAGGCTCTAGAACTGGATGTGACCTTAGAGATTGTTTAACCAAACCTTTTCCTTTTTAATCAATGAAGAAGTAGAGCCCTGGGTTAAATGACTTGTCCAAAGTGAAATCCAAGTCATTTGACTCAAAGTTCTATTATCATTTTATATTACTACATCTGTTTGTACCCCAAAGTGACAAAACTAGTCTTCTCTTCCCTTTTTAAGGGAAACAGCTTAGAAAGAGTCAAACATTGTAAGGTTGAATTTTTCCTTGTGCCATGTTGGAATTTTTTAAAAGAAGTTTTCTGAAAGGAGACCTGAGGAAGTTTCATTCTTTTCTGGGTCCTAAAGATACTGCAGTGCTTAAGGACTCTCATTAGGAACTTCAGTTCTAACTACATATTATTATAGAGAGAGGAGGAAATGGAAAGCCATGGATAGCAAGAGCTCAGTTCCAATCTCAGCTCTGCCACTAATGATCTGTGTGTTCTCACATGTACTGGGTCTCAGATTCCCTTTCTTTTAAAAGAGGACATTAGACTAGATGTTATCTAAGCACTCTTTTAGAGCTACCTGACATACACTGCCATTGTGTTAAGATTATTGAAGTGAATCTCTCTTACAGGAAAACCACATTATTTCATAGTCTCATCAATGAAGAATTTGTGGCACTTTGAATTGGGTTACAATTTATCCTTATAAGATCTAAATTAGGGTCCTCACAACTAAACACAATATACTAGATATAGTAGGACAGAGGAGAAGACAATAATTGTATCTGCTCCTTCACTATGGACATCGTATTTATAGTAACCATGGTTTAGGGGACAAAATACTAGACACGTAGTCAGACAGAAAGTGGTAAAATTTACACCCTGACACTGTCACCATGGCCCAGTCACTTAACCTCTATAAATCTCGGTTTCACCATATGTAAAATAATTATATCTCTACTGTCTATCATAAAGAGTTACCATGAGACTCAAATGAAATTATACACTTCATAAACAATAAAACATTACCTTAATGTCACTCATTTGTAATATAAATATTACCTTGGATCATAATATCTAGAACTCAAAGGGAATGTTAAGGTCTTTTAACCCAACCTTCTAATTTTATAAATGAGGAAACTGAGGTCCAGAGAGGTTATATGATTTGCCCAGGGTGACATAGTAGTTTTTTGGACTTCCATATTGCATTGTTTACATTAATGTATTTACAGACCACTTAAAACCACCAGCCTTTTTTCACATGAATTATCCAACCATATTCCCTCAATACTATGTATGCACTGTTGATTTTTGTGAGTCCAAGTATAAGACTTAGTATTTCTGTGTGTTATATTTCATTTTATTAACCTCATTGCATAGTGTGTGGAGATCTTTTGGGATATTAATTCTGTCATCCAGTATATTGTATTCACTCTTTTTTCCATTCTTATGTTATCTATAAATTTGGTAGGTATGCCATTATCTTCTGTCTTTCAAATAATTGATCAGTCAGTCAATCAACTAATAAACATTTATTAAATGCCTACTGTGTTCCAAGCACTATGCTAAGCACTGGGAATACAAAACAGAGGCAAAAGGCATTCCCTTATTTCAAGGGGCACCCAATGTAAAGGACAAAACAACAAGTCAACAAATGCTTATTATAAACAGGCTGTATGCAGAATACATTGGAAATAATTAAGTGAAGAATTAAGAGGGATAAGAAAATCTTCCTTTAGAAGATAAGATTTTAATTGAAACTTGATGGAATCCAGTAAATCCAATAGTAGAAATGAAGAGGGGGAGTATTGCATGCATGGGGAACAACCAGATAAAAGTTCTGAAGCATAGTGATGAATTTTCTTTTTTGAAGAACTGCAAGGAAGCCACTGTTGCTGGATTGAAGGGTATGAGTTAGGGAACAAGGTGGAAGTAGACTAGAAAAATGGGATGGATGAAAATATTGAAAAGACCTGGGCCAAAGAAAATAACCTATGACATTAGAACCCTCTCTCCATTGATGATGGTAATGATACTTTACATTGAACTTTTAATTAACGGTCTATGAAACATTTTGTCATAATAGTTCTGTTGGATGCATAGTGAAAATGATAATACTTTAATTTTCTAGCTAAGGAAAGAGAGACTCAGAGATATTAAATGACTTACTAATAGTCACAACCAACAATTATCAGAGCTGTGACTTAAGATAGAACCTTGTGACTAACTTCCGTGCTTTTTCTGTGGTACTCTATTGCCTCTCACGATTGGAATGTTTTATCATAACTCTTTTATTTGAAAAAAATCTCACCTCATTTTGAGTCCTTGCTTGGTAGACCACTGGTGATTTGCATAGAAAATAACTCCTATTAACAGATTAGTTTAAGTTTTCAAGTCAGTTATCTAAGAGTAGGAAGCCACTGAAACTTGAACTACAGTCTCAGAGATGCCTATTTTTTCTTTTGATTATTGATGAGTCTCACTGAGGTTTCTTTTCCAAAAGTATAACCCCATTTTATGAAGCAAGACCAGCAAAGGCCAAGTTTTCTTTTTCTTTTTTTTGGAATATTCTTATTAAAAGTTTTGTCATTTTTATTTGCTACACTTATTTGAGTTTGAAAATTACCTTTATTATCTCAGTAAAGCTTGTTGCCCTTATCCCAACACAAAAGAACACCCAACCGATTAATGCCTGATCTCTTCCTTTTCCTGCTCATTTGGAACAATTGGGCTGCCCTTAATTACTTAAGTGGAAGTAATACCATCCTGCAAGATCATGGCTGGACATTGATAATGCATTTAGTAAAAACGTTATTGAATTTATTAAGCATTTGGCCCAATAGAGCTCCTAACAAATGCATTTTGAGGATATGACAGGCTCAGTGAATGAGTTAAAGATTCACTAGGGTTGCTAGTGTGCTTCCATAGAACCTATGATTCTCTTGTCAAGTCCATTAGTATTTTTACAAAACAAGAGTTGTCATTTCATTAAAACACTCTGAATTTATCATAGACTCCAGGGTACATTCTAGCCACTTTTTGTCTATGTCAAAATTCTTTATGAAAATTTCCTTCCCTCAGCTTCCTCTGGCTCCAGGGAGCAATCTGATTCAGGGGAGCATTTTCAACTTAGCAGGAATAGAATTGGTTTCTCTTAGATTCTTCAAATGTTAGAATCATAAGAAACCTTTCTCAGGCTCTCCAGTTGCTAGTGCTTTCCCCTCCGAGATTATGTTCATTCCACACTGATTATACCATATACATACCTAGTGATTTATGTGTTGTTTCCTCAATTAGAAAGTAAACACCTAGGCAGTGACTCCTTTAGGCTTTCTTTGTATTCCTAGCACTTATCATAGTGCCTAATTTAAATATGTTATATATTTACATATGAGTTCATATGAGTTGTTCATATTTGGCTCGTGGGGAAGCATGAATTGATATATCTAGGAGCTCATTAACTTTTCTCCAAGGCAGATTTCGATTTGTTCCTGGAAGGGAGAAGGAAATTGGGGCAACTAGGATGACTGCTCTGCCCTTCTCGGAGAGGGGAATACTAGATTAGAATTAGATCTCTATGCCTTCCCACTCCAATATTATTAGTTTAGAGAAAGAGATTGTTAGGTTCAAGTGTTCCTAGAGCAAGGAGTACTCTAAGTTTTTATCCTAAGGTTTGACTAAATCCCATTGAAGGCTAATTAGACAAAAATCATCACCAAGATCACTAAGAACAAAATCAACCAATTTATAGCAATAAACAGCAAAATAGAAATCAGAGAATTTATAAATGTTAGAATATATGAGACAATCTAAAGAATGAATACATTCTGTCACTGAGAATGAAATATGTCAGTGTAACCAAGATAGAGAGTCTTTGATTCCATCCAAGAAAAAAAACTCTGGCAAGTAAAGTGGAAATCAGGAACACGTCAGGGGACTGGTAGTCCTAAATGTATCACCCCATAGCTGTAATAAGTACATTAATTTAGCATAACCTATATTTTGTTTTAAATCTCCATTTTGTGATGAAATTGTTATTATGTAATTTGTCTTTCTCAAATACAAATAAGTGTTTGTGTAGAGTTTGGTAATGGTGTGTCTTCCCCAAATCTGTTCAATCGCTGATAAATAAGAAACCCGCTAATAAATATGTGTATCCCTCAAAACTGATTAACAACTGACAAACACTTGCTAATGTTTTAGGGAACTAAAATTTTGATTGGTAGTTCCCTTTCATCATAAGCTTAGATAAGAACCGACAAGAAATGATATGTAATATGTAAATACCTTTAGCCAAAAACATAAAAATTTACCAGAGACCTCAGCAAGCAACCTTCTTTAGGTGTGTGACTAGGGCAGACTCCTATATTCCTTGTACTCACAAATTTAAACGTCCTGTTTTTGCATGAGATTCATGCTGATTGGGGATACAAAACCTCTGGCTAGACAGAAAGACATAGTTACTATGACAATTGGCAATCAGGTCAGCATTTTGTTTCTAGAAGAGTTGATTTTTGTCTTTTTGAATAGATAAATTGCATTCTCTAGAGTTTGTAAAGTTTACATACATTGATGGCTATGTCTGAATTAGTGTTTCCTTTACACTATACAGAGAGACTCTTCAGTTAGGAGCTAGCACCATGCACTACAGTGACACAGGTAGTTTATGCGAGAACTGGGAGTCATGTTTCCTGACCACCAGTCCAATACCTCATTTCACAATGCCATTTGCTCTTCTATGGCCCTGTACATAATCAGATCTCAATATTTCATTTCTATTGCTGCTGATAATGTTGAAAATTATAATTCGGATTTCACATACCTTTGGTACCACCATACTTAAGATGAGAGGTCCAAGTCAAATGAAAGACAAAAGGACTAGTGCTTTAAAATGAAGTCTTTAGAGCTGCTACAAAGCCTTGAATTGTCTTTTCAGTCCTGTGTTCTTAACTGAACAGTGGCAAAGATAATGTAACTTTTTCCCCATTATGTTCAAAGATTAGGGCTAAAAGTACATATCTCCAACAGTCTTGCAGTATACTGGGGTCCAGCAAACTTTTGATAAATTTAATTACTTTTAATGATTTGTAATTGTTCTACTTTAATAATCCAGGAATCTATGCTTTTCTCCAGTGGATCAATCATGACCCCTTTGTGCTTTAGTGTTTATAATGAGTTGCTACTAGCCAGCTTGCTGTTGATGAACTAGACCTTAATGGAGGAGTTTGTATCTATGGTCCAAAAATTTATGTAAACCTTTCCTAGACCAATTTTTATTATCTGTTCATGCCATCACCTTGAGTGATTGATTTTTGAGGCATTTGTTATCATATGGATAAAGTACTAAGTCATTTCTCCTAAAACTCCATATATTTTATCTTCTTGGGTATCCTTTTTGGGCATATTGTGAACACATCCTAAACCATACAAACCATAGAAGGGATTCAGATTCCTCTTGAAGGTGATCCAGAGAAATTGAAGGAAATAGTGATGTGAACACAGGCAGTACTCTACTTTTTTTTTTTCACAAAATTTGTGCACATAAAGCTCTAAATCCTTTAGTAGTCTAAAATCACACATTGTAGACAGATCAAGAGGAGGACAAGAAGGAAATGAGTGAAAATGAGGAGTGGAGATGACAAAAATGAAACGCCTTCATATGTGATAATATAGTGTCTTTCATTCTTTCTTTTCCTTTCTTCCTTCCTTTCTTTTTCTTTCTTCTTTCCTTTTTCTCTACTTTATGAATATTAGAGAGCATGTTAAATAAATGCCACTTTACAAATAGCTCTCCCTTAGAACTTGTTTATCAGTTTATTTTTCTATATGTAATATTAGGTATTCTATAGTAGTGGATTGCATTTTTAACTTATCTTGGCATTAGACTTTAGTATCCATGAGGGTAGAAAAAAAGTCTAATCTGAAGTTTTCTTCCTCCATGCTTGACACCATCCTTTGAGTACACTAACATAACCTCAGAGTCAGAAGGTATCCCAGAGGTCATTTAGTTCAACATTTACCTAGAATTCCCTCAAAAACATTACCTTGGTAATGATTTCCCAAGAGAGAAATGAAGCACTAAATATAAATCCTCAATTCACTCATTTATTGTTTGTTTATTCATTCATTCATTTATTTTTTCTAGTAATTTATTGATTTGTTTGAATGAATGAATAAACTGTATTATGATTCTTAGAGGAGGCAACTAAACCAACCATGGTTTCTGCTGTTTATCCTTCATTCTTGAGGAGAACCATGACAGGTGAGTGCATTGGATGTAAGTGAGGGAGGGCTGTGCAAAGTCACCAGCCTCACTTTCTCCTCTGGAGCCATCTCCCCAACTATGGTAGGAGGCAACTAAGTAGTGCAATGAATAGAGTACTGGGACTGAAGTCAAGAAGGTAAGAGTTTAAATCTGGCTTCAGACGCTGGTTATGTGACTCTGGGCAAGTCATTTAACCATTATCTGCCTAAGCTTGTATATCTGCAAAATGGGACAGTATAAGCACTCACTTTAGGGTTGTTTTTGTGAGGATTAAATGAGATAATATATGTAAAGTGCTTACCACAGTTCGTGGCACATAGTAGGTAATAAAAGCATGATATTCCCTTCCTTAGTTGAAAAATAAGTGAAAATAAAAATGTACCTTGAGTCAAAATCATAAGGAAGTTAGACAAAGAATTCAGAGATAGGTCATTGTTAATGTTGATCTGTCACTTGATAGAGCACCTTTGGAGAAGAAATATCTATATTGTGGTGACTTTGTTCATCTTGACATTTTAATGGAGCCTATTTTGGGACAATGGATCTTGATTCAACTGACCTAGTACTGAGCTCTTCAGATAATATAGGCTAAAAAAGTAAATGTTTGTTGATAATGGTGATGATGAGAGTTCAAAATAGCTGCCTGGATTTTTTTTTCCTTCTTTTCTGTCACTTAGTCATGCTCAGTAGCAATAGGTAATTTAGTCTTAGTCAGAGTTAGCATTTAAACTGACCTGAATTGCACTGACTTCATGCCTGAGGAAATATATTTATTCATCTGTAAGATAAGAAGGTTGTGCCAGATACTTTTTAATGTCTTTTGTTATTGCTGTTTAGTCACGTCCAACTCTTTGTGACTCCATTTGGATATGTTTTGGCAATAATATTGGAGCAATTTGCCATTTCTCTCTCCAGCTCATTTTACAGATGAGGAAACTGAGGCAAACAGAGTTAAGTGACTTACCAAGTCACTTACCAAGTGACTTACCACTTACACAGCTAGTAAGTGTCTGAGGCCAGATTTGACCTTGTGAAGTTGTCATCATGACTCCAGGCCTTGCTGTCTATCCACTGATCAACTTAACTGCCCCAGCAAAATGTACAGAATGTCTTTTGTGGCTTTGGATTAAAATAGGTGAAAACAAAAGTAGAATGAGAAGAGGCTGAACCATATTCAAACTAGAAAATACTGCTCCAGATATTTGAGGCTTTGCTCCATGAAAGAAGCTCCTGTGTACCATTGTAGATATATAGAGCTGTCTTTTACTTGTATTCAACAGCATTTACTCTCCAGACTGACTGCATTGTTTCCTTATAATGTCCAGCAGGGAAATGTTGACATAAGAACCACCTTCTTCTTCTCACTTCCTAGAAGAGCTCAAGTTGCAAGATTCAAGTGAAACTGAAGTGCTGAGCCTTCAGTTAAAAAAAAAAAAGCATGATCTTTGTTATAGAGTTGAAAGAAAACTATATTTGGAGTCAGAAAACACAAGTTACAATCTTTTCTGGGTTTGTTCAGAAGATATTTTCAAAAATAAATGTGAAATGAAATTAAGATTTCTCAAGATTGTCACCCCTTGGGAGGAGGGACTAGGTATTCCTCTTCTTAATGTCCCCTGCTGAGTAGCATGTAGTAGGTGTTTAATAAATATTTATTAAATTGAAAAAAGCCAGAAAACCAAATATAGCATAGAAAAGAGCTGAGTCTTTAGAATTCTTGTGTTTCCTTTTGTTCAGAAAGATCCCTGAAAAGTCAACTTTACTTTTATTCTCATTTTTCTTCTTTTGGTAAACCTGGTCTGGTTCAAAAACACACACACAACCACACACACACATGGGCATACATAAATGTATGTATGTGTACAGATACGTATGTATGTATATATATATATATATATATATATGCGTGTGTGTATGCACGGTTGATGAGACAGTTAAAATAATATTAATATAAGAAAAAGACTAGCCAGTGAAGCTCTGGGATTTAGAACATGAGCATTATTTTTGCCAGCTTCCATTTCACCTGGAGGGTTGGTGAACTTGCTTCTGAAAGTGTATAATAGAGGTGACTGTCCATTTCAGAGCACATGTAGGTATTTTCTGTATGCTCTTGGCTTAGTGAGTAATGACGAAAATACTTCTTAAATTTAGTGAAGAGCCAGTAGTGAGTATGTATATAAACAACTACAATAGATAGTCTTTCTTTTACTTAGGATCAAGTGAGGCAAGAACTGCTGTAATCATTTGAGTTGATGTAAAAGCAAGCATCCTGACATATACCTGACATATATCTTCTTTGATCTAAATTTCTAAAAGCAAAGGTAAATTTTGGGGGGTCAACCATCACTCTAATCAAGCCCATATATCATTCACTTAGTTCAGGGGAAAAAGTCAGCACCTTGAACTTCAGAGAAAATACAAAGAAGTAGTAATCAACAGACAGGGCTTCTGGCTGCCTGACCATAAGCAACACATACATCACAGATAAACAGGCAGGTCCAACTGTCTGACTGTTACATACATACATAATTATCAGAGAGAGAAGCACCAACATCTGGGTTTTCAAAGCCAGGGCGGCTCCTCAGAGTCACATCTGGCCAAACAAAAATTTCCAATGTGTAAGCCCCAAAGTGAAACCGCACCCCAGAGTATTTATACACTTTTCAGAGCTTGAGTGCCTCACATCCCTTGAGAACCAGTGTCTTATTAGAAAATTAAGAAAAGGTGTGAGCCTCCCCTAATCAAGCTTCCCTTAATGAGCAGGTTCATTAATGGGTGGGGAAGATCTTTAATCTCATTAGCATTACCATTGGAGAGAGGCCTCAGGACCTCTTTCCTGACTGGCAGC
Source organism: Potorous gilbertii (assembly GCA_028658325.1). NCBI lineage: Eukaryota > Metazoa > Chordata > Mammalia > Diprotodontia > Potoroidae > Potorous > Potorous gilbertii. The sequence goes on from CM053769.1 coordinate 191,255,342, forward strand.
TCTGTCCATTAACACACAGGGCTATTGCTTCTTTTATCTCTGTCTATATTCTTTCCCAATCTTAGGTGAGTTAGTAGCACAGAATGCACTAGATTTGTAATTGTGTTATTAAGTCATTGAAGGTCTCCTCAGTAACTATAGTCAGTTGTATTTGTTGTTAAGTGTGGGAAGGAACTATTCCTGAGAAGTGACTTTCTTGTTCTAACCCGGTGCTAAAGCAAGCCTGCAGTTAAGAACTTGTGTTCTGTAAATAAAGGAAAAACAGTTACAAATGTTATGTCATACTCAAAGTGGAGATAAACTTGGTACTTCATAACAGAACATACCCAAAGAAGTTAAATCTGACAGAAGATGCAAAATGCTGGCAAAAAAACTAGTTTTCATTTGCATGACATTGGATTCAATACTCAAACATCTAAGCTTTTAAACTATTTAGGATTAAAGTATATAGCCCTTAAAATTGTTACTCTGAAAAGAATGGTGGTATCATAGGGGAAAGTTAATTAGAAGCTCATGCAAGAATTTTATTGCTTTTGGCAAAAGGTAATGCAGTGGGTGTCTGAGACCTTAAAACCTTAGGGAGGTTCAGAGAATGTTGGCTTATTAAGAATAATCAACAGGAATTTATTAACTCTTTATTGTGGGCCTGGTATCATGTCACATATCCAGCATACAAAAGCACTACCAGTCGTCAAGGAACTTACATGCTCTAGGAATAAAAAAATACACCTACACATAAAATATACAAGCACATATAGATGTACCCACACACATACACAGATCAGGAAAGAAACTCAAGTACAGGATCTTCATTTGAATTTTTAAGGGAGTTTTGAAAGGATCATTTCAGTTAAAGGTATGGAGGAGAGAGATTGAAGGCATGGGATTTGGCCTGCTTGTACCTGACATGAGTGGCAGTACCAGTCACCAAACACTTCATTAAATCCTTAATTTAGGAAGACAAAACATATGGCTTGGTACAGCATATCCTCTGTTTTACAGATGAAGACACTGAGACCACTAAAGAGCATGCCAGTTGTCACACATACACATATGTCTACATATACATGCATGCACATGTGTGTGATGTATATACACAACACACATATCGTTACCTATAGATACACATGCATATATGTATCTCACATATGTCTCAACATGTATATATATGCATATATAGCATGTGTGTGTGTGCATGTATGTATGTGTGTGTGTGTGTGTGTACACTTACACAAAATCATAGGGCTATTGTCAGGGTTGGGACACAAACCCAGGTTTCCTATCACATAATCCAGTACTCCTTCCATGATTATGTTATTGATGATTTATGTGGAAAAGTATATGGGATAAGATATTGTTTAATATAGTTGCTCTTAATTGCTATTTGTGGATTGTGATGATCATGTTTACAAACTAAAATTTAAACCTACATGCTGTCCTCAAATAGTGCCTAAATAGTAATAACAACAGAATATTATAGATATTCTGATGAAGGAAACTAAGAAGAAATTGGAGCATAAGAAGTTTCTTCATTATTTATGCAGTTTATCTTAAAGGCTTCATGTAAAAACTTATGTAATGCAAGAATCTGATCAAAGGTACCAAAATATCTAACCTACAGGGGATGATACAAAGGCTTTGAGGTATTTTTTCAAGCTGAGAATCCAATTTGGACAGGGAGCTGGGGTGGGTGATGTAGGAATTGAAACCAGAATAAAATAGAAGAACTCTAGAAGGTATGGACATCATCAGTGAGGCAGGGGCAGCCACAGCAAGGATCACAGGGCAAGGTCAAGTGAAAGGATAATGAGGATCCGGAGAGTGGAAGAAGATAAATTATAATATGGGTGAATTACTCACAGCAGATGCAGGACTTGGGTTCAGTTTTCAAGTCTAGCTTCTCTTCTTCTGTGAATTCTTGTCATGTAAGCATTCTTAAATCCTAGAAAGATTTCCAGGGCCACATATATATATTAAAGCTTTACTTAACCAAAGGAAACACAATACTTTTGCCCTCTTGGCTCTGTTTTTTCCTTTGTCTTTTCACCCTCTAATTCATTCCCATAGAGGAAGAGCATTTCAGAATTGAGATATTGGGCTCCCCACCCTTAAAAGTCCTGGGCATTGTGCTGGACAATTGACTTCAACATATATGCTGAATGAAAGAAATTTAGCATGTGAAAAGTAAGCAGTTAATATAATTATAATGGCCAAACCTAGCCCTGGAAAAGAGTTGGAAAAATACAACATTCTCTTCATTGTAGGTGGGAGAGTGTTTGTGTGGGTGGGTGGCTCGTCCTTTGTTTTTCTTTGTTTCTTTTCTTTTTTTTTTTTAATTTTAAATAAATTTATTTAACTTTTTACATTCATTTTCACAAGATTTTGGGTTCCAAAATTTTCTCCCCCTTTG
>CM053769.1:191258251-191269437 GCA_028658325.1 Potorous gilbertii
CTTGCAATATTTTCTTCCTGACCTGGGAACTCTGGAATTTGGCCACAATGTTCCTAGGAGTTTCTCTTTTTGGATCTCTTTCAGGCGGTGATCGATAGACTCCTTGAATACTTATTTTGCCCCCTGGATCTAGAATATCAGGGCAGTTTTCCTTGATAATTTCATGAAGGATGATGTCTAGATTCTTTTTTTGATCCTGGCTTTCAGGTAGTCCCATAATTTTTAAATTGTCTCTCCTGGATCTATTTTCCAGGTCAGTTGTTTTTCCAATGAGATATTTCACATTTTCTTCCATTTTGTCATTCTTTTGGTTTTGTTTTGTGATTTCTTGGTTTCTCAGAAAATCATTAGCCTCCATCCGTTCCATTATAATTTTTAAAGAACTATTTTCTTCAGTGAGCTTTTGAACCTCCTTTCAATATTTGACTAATTCTGCTTTTGAAAGCATTCTTCTCCTCCTTGGCTTTTTGGATCTCTTTTGCTAATTGAGTTAGCCTATTTTCAAAGATGTTATTTTCTTCAGCATTTTTTGGGTCTCCTTTAGCAAGGTGTTGACCCACTTTTCATGCTTTTCTTGCATTGCTCTCATTTCTCTTCCCAGTCTTTCCTCCACCTGTCTAACTTGATTTTCAAAATCCTTTTTGAGCTCTTCCATGGCCTGAGACCATTGAATATTTATTTTGAATGTTTGGGGTACAGAAGCCTTGACTTTTATGTCTTTCCCTGATGGTAGGCATTGTCCTTTCTCATCTGAAAGGATGGGAGAAGATATCTGTTCACCAAAAAAGTAACCTTCTATAGTCTTACTTTTTTCCCTCTTTTTGGGCATTTTCCCAACCAGTCACTTGGCTTTTGGGTGCTTTGTCAAGAGTAGGGTATACTCTGGGAATCTGTAAGGTATCAGTTCCTCCTAGGTGGCACAATCAAGGTGTCCACTGGTCTGGGAGCAGGAAGAGATTTTTGTGCCCAGAATCTTAGCAGAGTTTTCTTTCCACAGCCACCTGGCCTCCAGTTCCTCCAAGCCAGCACTGGGGTGCTGAGATTCAGTTAAGCTGTGGAGGCAGGGCTGCCATTCAGTGCAAGACAAAGACCAGCTCCCTCAGGGCCTCTACATGGGGCTGAAGTAAGAATGGGCTGCTCACTGACCCCAGGGGTTTTACAATCCAACAATGGATGCAGGCTACTGTGGGAACTGCTGCCTGCCCAATGTGGCCTCCATGACTGATGCCTAATATTGGATCTGTGGGAAGGTCCTTTTCCCTTCCCAGCCAGCTGAAAAACCCTATCACTGACCTTTGGTGCCTCTGGGTTGAGGGATCTGTGAACCCGCTGCTTCTGGGACTGGGGATTCTGTGACTGGAGATTCTACCCCTGAGATGTCCTCCTCCCAGAGCCAGGCCATGCCATGCAGCCAAGGCTGGACTGGGCTCTGCTCCACGTCTGGTGCAACAGACATTTCCTATGGGCCTTTCAGGTCACCCTGGGCTGGAAATCTCCTCCATTCTGTTGTTCTCCACTTCTGCTGCTCCAGAATTTGTTGAGAGTCCCTCTTTACAGGTATTTTATGGGTTGTGTGGGGAGAGCCTGCATATGTGTGTCTTTCTAATCTGCTATTTTGACTCCACCCCTAGCATCTTAATATTACATGAGTAGTCCCTCATAGTTTTTTAGTCACACACATTTTCCTTCTGCAATGGATAGTTTTTACATACATCCCTGAAGTATGAAGTGTGGGTTTCTCCACATACATCAACTCTTCCCACTTAATTTTATGTGTATGTAGTTTTTAAACATTGTGCCCCAGATTTATGGAGGGAATCTTTTATCACTACTTTTCTTACTAGGCTATTTCATTAAATAAAATATATGTCTGACTTAAATTGGTTGTGTCTTCTGACTATGTAAAGGGAAACATATAACTGGGGGCTCATGAGAAATTATTTTGAGAAAATACAGAGTTAGAAAAGACTTTGCATTTAGTGTAACTATGGATTGATCTGAGGGACTTTGTGAATTTTCTCATGTAGATACCCACACCTCTGCTAGTACTTTACACTTGATGGCCTTCTAACCTAGGTAGTAAGAATCTCCTAACTTCATAAATTCCTCTTTGTTTCAGACCACTTGGAAACACAGCCTAGATGAAAACCTAGGTTTAATGATAAAACTTTGATTTACTTTTACCCAGATGCTCAAAGACCATGAGGGTCCCAGGGTAGATGAGATAGAAGTCATGACAATCTCTACTTTCTCAGGGGATGATTTTAACTGGTCAACCTAGAGACATGAATAAAATATTCACAATAACTTTCTGGGCTCGTGATATTAAAAGAGACTTTCATATTATCTTACCCATGCTCAGTAAAATCAATAAAACTAAAAATAACATGACCAGGAGATGGAGGAAGCAACCCCTGAGAAAACATTTTCTGAAGGAGTCTTCATTTGAATATTCAGTCATGGAAGTCACAGATTATTTTTTGGTTCTAACTAAGGGAAAAAGTTAGTTTTTTGTAAGAGGAGATAAAATATTTAACTATGTTGAGGTCCATTTGGGAATATTTTTGAGTGTTCCACTGAATTTTTTTTTTATTTGAGTTTGACTGGAATGCCAAAATTTTTCACTGGCTTGGTTTAAAGAGAAAAACGAAATCTTGGCAAGGATAGCTCTCAGCTCTTTCCTTGTTCCCCGGTGGAGTGTCAAGTCTAAGAGAATTAGAAAGAAACTTTGATAGCCCATGAGAGTGGTCTAAATTGGTCTGGAGTCATCATATCATTATTTTATAGTTACATCTCCATGTACAACGGATTTATATGTGGTAAGATTCATTTAGAAATGGCATAGGAGCACCTGCAATCTAACATTCCTGTTAGGACTCCTGTGTATCACACACTTGATTAATAAACTCTGAAGTGCTAAAATGATTCTCTGTCATTAATCATATTCTCTTCTACCTCTATATTATCTGAAATCGTTAGAGAAGGAGGACTGAAGTTCAATCAGCTCTCAGTGTGTTAATGCTATAACAAGGACTTCCAGCTTCCAATAGGCTAAAAAAATTAAGTGGAAAATTGAACTTAATATGTTTGTCGGGAGAGGGACGGAGGAGTTTGTTTAAAAAATGTGAAATATGGGATCATGATGCTTTTGAGACCTCAGAGAACACCAAGACCAATCCCCTTTATTTTACAAATGAAGAAACTGAGGACTAGACTGTTGAAGTAATACCTAGAGGTATATAATTAGTAAGGATAAAAGATTGTATTTGAACCCAAAATCATAGTCAATTTAAGAGCTGGTTTTGCTATAATATTTTTACCTTTTCTACCAAGTAACGATATAGGACCCAAGAGAATCTATGTAACCCCATGAGGATCATGAATTTGAGCGACCAGAATAAATACTTCAAAGAGTTGACTCTTTCAGATTAGAAGAAACAAAGTCTGAAGCTCATTTTTGTTGTCATTAACATGGGCATAGGAAACTTCTTTTAATTCATCTATTATCTCATTCACATTCTTATACCTTTAATTCACTCGCCAGCTAGTACAGAACTGCAAAATAATGAGGGCTTGTTGAGGATATATCCACATGAAAGTTTTTTTTTATTATAATTATTATTTAGATTGGTTAAGCCTGACAGTCTGTGTTTAAGAGAAAAGTCATTTGTTATTCAGTACACATGTTGTAGTAAGCTACCAAAGACAGAAAAATATATAGAAACCTCTATTTTGAAGAATGCATTTAAGTAATTCTCTTTCATGTCAAGGTCAAGGTCTGTTTGCAAAGCTATGAGAGCATAAATTACTCCTTAAGGGAAGGGTACATGAAACATAAACATAGGGAACTAGACTAGCTGACTCATTAAGGAGCAATGGATCAGAATATAATAGGAGACAATGGAAAAAATATTATTGGAAATTAAACCTGACCTGAACATACCTTTAAAGACCATGAATACACACTTTCGGTATATGAGTAGACATCAGACGCCATCTCCCTGTCATCTAGTTTAATCCATATCCATAAACATATTGAAGTAGTCAGTCATTCAGTCTTTACTTGAAGAACTCTAATGATAAAGGGCCCACTAGCATCATTCTACTTTGAACTAATTGTTATGCAGGTTTTTTCTTCCTTCATTCTTTCATTGCTTCCTTCCCTATTTTCTGTCTTTCCTACCTTCCTTCCTTCCTTCCTTCTTTCCTTCCTTCCTTCCTTCCTTCCTTCCTTCCTTCCTCCCTTCCTTCCTATGACTCTGCAGCTCCCACCATTACTCCTAGCACTGACACCTGGGACCAAGTAGAATAATCCAAGATCCTTTTCCATGTGATAAACCTTCAGATATTTGAAGGTAGGCATTATGTGATCTCAGAACATTTCTTCTTCAGGCTAAACATACCTGGTTTTTATAACAAATCCTCATACTGCATGGATTTGGGGGACTTCATCATTCTAATGATAAGATCAGTATATTTGCCAACAGTGATATCCAAATAGTTTTTCCTATCCTCTCATCATTATTTATCTATGTACCTCTACCATTAGATGAATTTGGAATATAAACTTGTCCCAATAGGTGTAAATACTTATTTATAAATTACATGTGTACTAGTATTCTAATAATTTATTCAATATTAGATTTGAAAAATATGAAATAATGTTTCATTCCTGGGTCAACAGGGAATCAGTGCAGTTTACTGAGGAGAAGAGTGTTGAGATCAAATCTGAGCTTTAGGGAAAACCACTTTAGCCATAGAATGGAAGGTTGGTTAGAGTGGGGAAACATGAGGCAGGGAAAACAATTTAAAACCTGCTTCAATAATTTGAGCTTTAGAGACTAGCCTTAAGACTTTTTTTTCCTTCTGGGGTAGTGGTGGCAGAATCTTCCCCCCAGCTCCACATGTACTGATAACATTGGCCTTAGAGTCAGACCCTCTTGAGATAGTTTTTCTCTAAGCTTAGTAATATACTAACCAAAATATAAGTACTGAAAATGGAATACAATAATCCCGATGTGTTCTTATAAAGGTAAGGTATAGGATTATGATCTCTTTATATCTGTAATATATGACTTTCTTAATATAGCCCAAAGGCTGTATTACATTTTATTTTTGGTCTTCCTTGGCAAAGAGTTGAATACCATTATGCTTATAGCTTTTTAAAACCCCAAAACTTTTTTTTTTTTTGCTGTCTTCTATCTAGCTGTGCTACCTAGCTTCATCTAAGTTGTCCTCCACCCTTCCCTAGCTGTAAGATTTTATGTTGATTTCCCTTGAATTTTGTCTTATTGAACTTATGTTTTCACTTACATTTCCCCTATACGTACATCTTTTAGAATTTTGATTCTGTCATCCAGTGAATCAACTGTCACTCCTAAATGTGAGTCATTGGCAAATTTGATCAAGATGTCATCTATGTTGTTGTGGTTGCCGTGTCATTTCACTCATGTCTGACTCTTTCTGACCCCATTTGACGTTTTCTTGGCAAAGATACTGGAGTGTTTTGCTCTTTCCTTCTCCAGCTCATTTTACAAATGAGGAAATTGAAGCAAGAAGGGTTAAGTAACTTTCCCAGGGTCACATAACTAACATAGGAGACTGGATTTTAATTTATGTCTTGCTGATTCCAAGGCTGGCAAAATATCCACTGTGCCATCTAGCTGACCAATCTATGCTTGTGTCCGACTTCATGGAGTTTGAGCATAGATTGCTAGGGCCTTCTTTCCAATTCGATTAATCTGAGTTCAGACATTGAAACACTTTGAAATCCAAATAATTGGGTTATCACTTAATTCAATCTTTTTCACAATAAAAAGCATGAAATATTATTTAGTGAAATGTTTTGCTAAAATCTAAGTAAATTATGACTATAGGACCCTTCCTCTGTCAGTTTAATAATGCTATCAAAAATTAAAAGAAATTTTGTCTAAAAATTTCTTTTAATTTTTGTCTTTTAAATTTTGTCTGAAAAGTATTGTTCTTGATTAAGTCATCCTAGATCTTTGAGATTATCAGTTCCTTTATAAAAGATTGCCCATTCGTTTAATGATATGTGATCCTTTCCTTTTCCATTTTCCTTACACCTAACTACTCTGATACTTTGTGACACTGGCCTCCTTGCTATTCTGCACACAATATATTAAATCTGTCAAATCAATACATACTCAATGATGCTCCTAACCCTTGCCTCATGCTATATCTGGTATTTTCTCTCCCCTTTTATCACTGACTCCTCACTTCCCTGACTTTCTTCAAGTCTCAACTAAAATGCTTTCTAAAGGAAGCCTTTCCTATCTGTTTTGCAGAATTGCACATGTATAACATATCAAATTACTTATTATGTCAGGGATAGGAGAGGTGAAGGAGAAAGTTTACAATTCAAAATTTAAAAAAAAGGTGAATGCTAAAAATTGTCTTTACGTGCAATTGGGAAAAAACAAAGGAAGCCTTTCATATTCTCTCTTCATATTAGTGCCTTCCCTCTGAAGGCACAATCATGGAGACAAGCAATTTCCAATTGATCATTTTCAGCATATATCTTCTTTGCGTATAGTTGTATATAGTTGCTTCCATGCTGACTCCCCCTTGAAATGTAATTTCGAGAATAGGGACTCTTTTTACCTTTCATTTTATTTCTGGTGCTTAGTTTAGTGCCTGACACAGAGTAGCAGGTACTTAATAAATGCCTTTTGTTGTTTTGCTGTTGAAACATTCTAAAATTTGTTCTAGAATTGAAAGCAAGAATCTAGGACTAGAGATTGCTGACTGAATTCTCATCTTCTTTTGTTTTGTCAGGATAACATCTGACCTTATGCAGTCCAGCTGTGCCATTTTTTATTCACTCAGTCTTTCAAAGAATGACAAATACTCAACAGTATTATTTGCCAGTCCTTTTAATACCTAAGGAAAAATTACTTCTGGAATAGATGACTTGTATTTATCAAGGGTGTCAGGTGTTCCTTCTCATTACTTATTTTTGCTGTTAACTCCCTATTAACTATTTTTGTTCTTTAGAGTTCAAAATTTATTCTATTTGTCACAAAAGATAAAAAAAAAGAATTCTATCTTTTGTTATCAGTCATTCTCTCAGATCATAGTACCCAAAATGGCTCTATCTTCTCTCTAATATTTTCTTTCCTCCAATTATAAGTAAAAACAGATACCTTTTGTTACCCATAACTTTTGCCAATTGCTTAAACTTTATCTGAAATTTAGAATTCCTGAAACCATTACTGCAATATCTGCCAAAATTGGTATTCATAGTCTCTTACTTGACCTTGCTTTTTCTTCTATACATATCTTTAAAAAAAAAAATCTAAATTTGTTAGGTGTCCTTTCTGTTTATCTATTCGTCTCATCAAAGAAATTGCATTTGTCATTCTCATTAGAATTATTTCTATTTTCAGAATTTGATTTTTAAATATTTCCTATCCAGACCCAATTGACTTCCCTTAAAGAATTTCAATTTTTGCTGTCATATCCACAATTCATCTGAACCCTTTCAAATCTACTCTTCAGTAATGTTGTATATATGTCAGACTATGCTATATTTCATTTCTCTATCGGCTTGACTCTACCAGGGTGAGGAACCTATAATCTTGAGGCCACGTGTAGCCATCTAGTCTTTGGGTGTGGCATTTTGACTGAGTCAAAGCTTTACAGAGCAAATCCTTTTATTAAGGGAATTTGTTCTGTGAAGTTTGGGTTCAGTCAAAGGGCCGCACTTGAGTACCTAGAGGGCCACATGTGGCCTTGAGGCCACAAGTTTCCCACTCCTGCTAGACTGTCTTTACTGTGGCCTTTATGCCTAATACTGTTGCCTCTTGGTCCCTCTTCTACCCTTTTTAGTTATCTTTGATGAATTGTCTTCTCTTATTAGAAAGGAAATTCCTTAAGGGAAGGAACTTTCTTTTGTATTTGTTTTCCAGTGCTTCACATAGTGCTTGGAACATAATAAATGCTTGCTTAATGTCTATTGACTTGCCTGGGATATCAATTAAATTAGTCAAAGAATCTTAAAAATGAAAGCCTAGCTAGACCATGTTTGCAGGCCAAGTTCCCACATATATACATCCAAAGCATAATAATCCCTTAGTAAAAAAGGAAATGAGTAAAATGCCTTATTCCTTGGGCCCAGAATTTATTTCTTAATATCAGACTTTAACAAACAAACAAAAAATCATGGCAATTTCTCAAAACTATCTTCCTGATTCCTTCTCAATAAAATCCTCTTTTAATACTGAAATATAATTAAGGAAAGCACACCATCAATGATAAAATCTGAGGCATATATATCATTCCACACCCAGAGTTCACAATTTCTCTAATAAAAGAAGAGAAATATACCTTATCATGTCTAGATCCAGTGCAGCTTTCAGCACATGTCACTGATCTATATCTTCAGATTTACATTTTCAGCCCAAATTTCTCTCTTTAGCTGTAGTCCTATATTGCCAACTGCCCATTGGACATCTTAAAATAGGTATATTATAGACATTTTTCTCCTATACTTAGGTGAAAAAAACTAGGATCAAAGGAGATAAGTTTTTGCTGCTTGAGATGGAGGGTATGATGATAACTGAGAACAATAAACATAAATGAACAGGGAATTTATGCTCAAGAAAACAAAGAAATAACAAGAGATCACTTAGCTACCCTTCATAAACTCAAGCCACTTTTCCCAGTGGCTACATTCTCGGTTACTGAAAAATATAATTGTTGATCTATTGACAGGAAAACTTGAAAGATCATATTAAATAGGAGAGATAACCAAAGATTGGAGAATGGTTAATTTATACTTTAAAAAAATGAAAGAATAACATTTTTAAACCAAGAGCTGTAAGTTTGATTTCTGAAAATTCTAGAACTACATTAAATAAATATTCGGTGAACATTTGAATGGGAAGTGGTAATTACAAAGAGCCATCATGTCTTCATCAAGAAATGCTTAGGCTAGGCTAATCTCATTTCCTTGTTTGACATGATTACCAATAAAAAAGAGATGACAGTAATGCTTGCAGAGAATATGCCTATATTTTTAGTGTGTTTTTGATAAAGTATTTTATGCTATTTTTTAAAAAAGATGGAGAGATATGTATTTCAAGGTAATACAATTAGATGGAATCAGATGTGATCAGATGATTGGGCTCAAAAGGCAGATGTTGATGGTTCAGTATCTTTGTGGCATGGATGTAGCGTGTGTTCAGGGAGGAAAAGTACTTTTGGTGTGATGACTGTAGAGCCCTTTTTGGGGCTCTTTTCACCTTTGATGTTCCCTTATTCCACCCAACTCTTACCTGTGACTCAAGAAGCTGCAGCATACGCAGAAGCCACACCCTGGTAAACTGTTTCAAGCAGTCGGGCCAAAACAAGTTGAGGGTAACCAAGGAGTTTCAAACACATTGGTGAGTTAGGGAGGTGTCTACCCCAAGCATGTAAAGACTTCCTGTGATGAAATGGATGGATGAGAACAATTTGTTCCAATGGCTATGAAGGCAGCTGAAGCTGGCAATGTGGAGCACTTAGAGCTTAGTTAGACATCAAAGATGCCAAGGTTATCCACTGTATCCTCAGCTATCATCAGCCATCTGACTCTGTCCTGCCACCGGACTATGATGACTCTGAAGGAGAGGATGAGGCTGACTACTTCCAGCAACTCTACCTCACTTAAATCCAATTTACACATGAATCAAAATACATCATTAATACCATTTTACTATTATGCCTCAAAGTCCTGTGGCAACAGGCAAGTGATGAAGCAACAGGTACAGATACATTTGGAGCTGTAGTCACAACTGTGCACACACTGGAAGCAGCAGAGGGACATGTCAGCCCCCTGGGTGTCTGAGCAGCCCTTTAAGGATTACACTGCTCACTTCCTGGTGTGAGGAAGGGGGCTAGAAAAGGTGCCTTAAACATTGTCTGCTTACCCAACCCTGGCCTGATTACCACGGAAGGTGGGGAATCCCACTGAAGCCAAAACACAAAAAAATGTAGAAAATGTACAAAAACATCTGCAAAGATGATTCCACTCACCATTGGCTCATGGAATGTGCACACACTTATAGACAATACAAAATCCAGTAGACCTGAAAGAAGAACTGCTCTTGTTTCAAGAAAATTCAATAGATATTTCTTCCAAATAGCAGCCCTAAGTGAAACAAAGTTGGCAAATGAAGGCCAGCTTACTGAAGCTGAAGCTAGATACACATTTTTCTAGAGTGGGAGCAGTGAAGGGGAGCACTATGAAACTGGTATGGGTTTTGCAATCAAAACTAATCTAGCCATCAAGCTGGTGTGCCTGCCAAAAAGAGTGAATGACAGGCTCATGACAATGTGATTGCCACTTGCAGGAAAACACCATGTCATCATCAGTGCCTATGCTCCCACCATGACAAACCTTGATGAGGTCAAAGAAAAAATTTATGAAGGCATAGAGACCCTTATCATCAATGTGCCAAAAGAGGACAAGCTTACAATTCTTGGTGACATTAATGCTAGAGAAGGCTCAGACAACCAGACTTGGCAGGGAATCCTAGGGAGGAATGGAGTTGGAAACAGCAACAGCAATGGTCATTTGCTGCAGAAGACTTGCACATCCCATGGTCTTCCTATCACCAACACTGTTTTCCATTTACCTAAATGCAATAAAACTTCATGGATGCACACTCACAGCAAATATTGGCATCTAATAGACTATGTGACCATAAGGAGAAGAGACAGACAAGATGTGAGAGTGACAAAGGCAACGTGTGGTGCAGAGTGCTAATGCTTGTTGCTAACTTGGAAGGAAAGTTGAGCCAACACATAGTTGGCAACAGTGGAGCAAAAAAGGAGTGGGCAGCTGTACAGCACTGCATTTGCTCATCTGGGTCAGAACACTCACAAACACTATGACTTGGAAAGCTGCTAAATGAAAAGCAAGAACTCCAGAGCATATACCAGCAGGATAGTTCATCTACCTCTAAGAAGACAACATTTAACTCCATCAACAGTTAAGTATAAGCAAAACTTAGAGAGATGCAAGATTCCTTACTCAATAAGAAGGCAGATAAAATTCAGTTTTGTGGTGATAGCAACAATCCAAAGTGCTTTTATGATTCCCTGAGTAACTTATGGACCAGAAACTTATTGTGCATCACAACTACTCAGAGCTGATAGAGCCACATTGATTAGTGATAAGG
>CM053769.1:191269537-191291258 GCA_028658325.1 Potorous gilbertii
CTTGCATCTCTCTCATTTCTTTTCCCAGTTTTTCCTTCACCTGTCTAACTTGATTTTCAAAATCCTTTTTGAGCTCTTCCATGGCCTGAGCCCATGGGGTATCTATTTCAGATATTTGGGATACAGAGGCTTTGACTCCTATGTCTTTACCTGATGGTAAGCAGATCTCTTCCTCATCAGAGAGGAATGGCGCAATCATCTGATCAAGAAAATAACCTTCTATGGTCTTATTTTTTTTCCCTTTTCTGGGCATTTTCCCAGCCAGTTACTTGACTTCTGAGAGTCCTCTCCACCCTGTTGAGATCCTCCCAGCTAGTGCTTGGGGTCTGAGATTCAAATGCTGCTCCCCAGCCTCAGGGCTTTTGACAGCAGGCCTGGCTGCTATTCAATATGAGCTTATCTGTTGGTGCTCAGGTCGGGGCAGGGCAGCCTCTCAGGCTCAGTTCCCTCAGGGGGTTTATGCAGAGAACTTTTGTAATGGAGCTGCTGCTGAGCTCCTGCCTACTCTGGGAGTCTCTGGCCATCGCTGCTTCTGCCTCTGCCGCAGCGGCTGCCTCCCGAGGGGGTCTGAGTCCCGGAGATACCCCGCTCCCCTCTCAGCCCATGTCTCTCACAGACCTGTGAGTCTGTGGGTGGAGGGACCTTCGCGGCCGCTGGAGATTCCTGTCCCTGAAACCTGCTTGGATCTGCTTGCTCCTCTCAGTGCCGCAAGGCTGGGGCAGGGCAGGGGAGGGCGCCGCTCCTGTCCGGGGCTCGATGGACTTTTGGGATCAGTTTTTCAGGGCTCTCTGCAATGGAAATCTCCTTCACTGTGTTTCTGCGTGGCTTCCACAATTCCAGAATTTGTTAGGAGTTCTTTTTAGAGGAAATCCATGGGCTGTTGGTTCAGAGCTAGCAAATATGAGTCTTTCTACACTGCCATCTTGGCTCCACCCCCAATAGTGTTCTCAACAGACAATCATCAGTTATTGCTGAGACAATTGACCGTTTAACTCAGGTTCAAGTCAATCCCTCCTTAGCTGAACTTCCAGCTGAAGAAGAGCTTTTGAGAGCCATTAGGCTCCTTTCATGTGGGAAAGCACCTGGTGTTGATTCTATTTCAGCTGAGATTTACAAGGTAGGGGGGGCCATTGCTCATACAAAAACTGACTGAAATTTTCCAGGTGGTATGGCAAGAGGAAGTTACCCTGAGAGTTCAAGAATGCCTCCATTGATTGATTGATAGAGATTGTCCATCTCTATAAAGGTAAAGGTAAACAATCACAGGGAGGTCTCTCTCTTAGTTGTTGCTGGCAAAATTCTTGCTAGGGCCCTCCTTAATAGACTGATCCTTCACCTGGAAGATAGCCATATACTTGAGAGCCAGTATGGATTCAGAAAGGGCCAAGGAACAGTTGATATGGTGCTTGCTGACCGACAACTCCAGAAGAAATCAAGGAGTAGAACAGAGGTCTGTACACTATGTTTGTAGATTTGACCAAGGCCTTTGACACTATCAGTCCTGAGGGTTACGAAAAATTATGTCAAAATCTGGCTGCCTGGAGAAGTTCATCAGTATTTTTACATCAATTTCATGATGGCATGTTTGCCTGGGTTCTGGATAATGGATAATGCTCTTGTGCCTTCCCAGTCACCAATGGAGTGAAACAATGCTGTGTGCTTGCTCTCATGATTTTTAGCATGATGTTTTCAGCCATGTTGTCAAATGCTTTTAATGAGAATGAACATGGCTTCAAGGTCAACTACTGTACTGATGGTAAGTTCTTGAAAAGGATACAAGGCAAGACCAAAATGGAGGGAGTGTTGGTACATGATTTTCTGTTTGCAGATGACTGTGCACTCAATGCAACCTCTGAAGCTGAGATGCAACAAAGTATGGATCAATTCTCTGCTGCTTGTGCTAATTTTGGCCTAATAATTAACACATTGCCAGAGTTAGCTCAGTGTTTGGGAAACTCTGAAGAAAAGTTTGGGAGAGAAGAGGTATTAAAATGACTACCAAACTGAAGGTCTACAGAGCCATTGTGCTGACCTCATTGTTCTATGCCTGTGAAACATGGACAGTCTACCAATGCCATGCCAGAAAATTGAATATCTTCTATTTGAACTGTCTCAGGAAGATTCTGAGAATGATCTGGCAGAATAAGTTACCAGATTCTGAACTCTTTGCTTGAGCTGAACAGCCAATCATTCAAAGTATGCTTCAGAGAATGCAATGCTGATGGGCTGACTTCGTTGTTTGAATGAAAAATATATGCTTGCAAATAAGACTATTTTATGAAGAACTCACATGGGGCAGGTGATCATATGGTGGTCAGAAGAAGCGGTATAAGGGCACTCTCAAGGTTTCTCTCAAAAACTTTGAATTTTACTGTGCAGCATGGTAGACAATGTCCCTGGACTTCTCAGCATGGTGTGCCCACATCAGAAAGGATACTGTGTTCTATGGGCAAAGTAAAATTGAGACAGCACAAAGTAAATATACGATGCTGGAAATCCCCTCCACTCTATTGTTCTCCACTTCTGCTGCTCCAAAATTTGTTGACAGTTCCTCTCTACTGGTATTTTATGGGCTGTGGGGAGAACCCTGCATAAGTGTGTCTTTCTAGTCTGCCATCTTGGCTCCACCCCATAAAAAATTCTTAATCCAAAGGTTATAAAACATCAAATGTCAGGTAGGATTTGGACTATGGGCCATAATTTGTAGGCTTCTGGTCTAGAGCATCGGGCTTCATCAGCATGAACAACATCATCATCATCATCATCAGAAATTCACTCAGGGTAAATGACACACGTTTTGTTTCTGGGTAACAAGACGCACGTCCTCTTTCTGTGTCCAAACTCAAAATTCATTACTATGGACTTTGGTGTTTAGATTCCATGAGAGAGCTTATTTCAAGAAGTGGTAAGTAGTTGTACTACTCTAGCATTATGGTGCCAAATTCACTCTCGTGTTTTCTTCATCAATTCTTCTATCTCCTAAATTATATTTCTTGATCTGAGTCTAAACATGACTTAAAGAAATGAGTAAATGATTCAGTGAAATTAACTCAATACTGAGATACCTTCTTCATCTTTTGCTGTCACATACATAGACATCACCTTCCAGGAGCATATGTTATTTCGGATCTGAACATTAGTTGCTCTCATAAATATCCTGTTGACCTTTTCTTTGGTGATCTCATAAGTACCACAAAAATGTAGCTCTAAACCTTTTTCTGTACCAACTCATAGCTTCCCAGGATGCCAGTCTTTTCTTCTGTACCAGTCCAGAGTCTTCAGTCTCTAAATTCTAGGAGCTTTTGCCTTGAATTCCTTACTAAAATTTCCTTGCCTTTGATCCTTAAGCCTCCTACACCTTTTTCCCTGTGTCATTTTTTCATTTGATCCTTGATTACCTCTTCCCCTGACACCATGTCTAGGTATCCGTTATTAGCAATCTTTTTTTGCCACACACCACAGATTACAAGTGTTCTTTTTGTTATGATGGAAAGTATAATGACCTTGGCGACAAAATATTTGACACTAGAAATACAAATCCTGGTATGGAGTTCTCCTGCCTTTGTTATAATGGTCTTATTAAGGCATCTACAACATGAATCTAAACTCTATTTTCAGTTTTATTCTTTTGAGATTGAAGTGTTCCATGATTTCTAGAATACAATATCTCAAATATTGAAATGGATTTATGATTTTATTAATTTGGTTATTCCCTTCAATATCACATAGCACAACTCATTCATGCCTGCCCATCCTGGGAAATGTTCGACCATGTTCTCCTCATAAGCATACCACAAAGGGTCCACATCAAATGTAATGGAAGTCTGCCATTTTTTGGCCTCAGGAAAATGCCAAGAGAACACTCAGGCTGTCCATCTGTCATCCTTTACCCTAGTCATATTACTAGACCATTTTACTTTTTCTATCATATTTCTATGACAGTCTCTATGTATGAAATGTAGGCTTATGTAAAGTATATACATTCACATGGATTGTCAAAATGTATAGAAATGAAATTCATGAGCAGCAGAAATATATGTATCTAGAGTATGACTTACATGTCTCCAGAGGGACTTTTGATTTCTGCCTGGGAGTAAGAAAAGGGCTATGACTGGGTATTTGCTCCTTACTTTCTTTATCTTTAAGATGAGCATCAGACTAAAATTATACACACACACATACACACATTAATGTGTTGCAATATTCATATATGTCAGAGTAGTACATATGTATGTGTGTCATATATACATACACACATATTCATGCACATACACACACTGATCTAAATGCATATGTTATATGTGTGAATGTGTATGTCTGTATGTATGTAGACTAGTTCATAATAAAATCCATTTCTCTGGGTAGAGGGAGAATAATTCTTATCTTGCAATTTTCAACTTAATTCCTTCTTACTGAGTACGAGTTAGACAAAATGTCCATCAAAAATAGCAAATAATGAGAATGGTGGAGAAAGGCAGGGAGTCATCTGAACTCTCCCCCAAATCCCTCTGAACACCTTTAAATAATGTCCTAAAATGAATTCTGGAGCAGCAGAACCCACAAAAAACAGGGTGAAATAATTTTCCAGTGAAAGATAACTAAGAAGTTTGGCAGGAATGGTCTGTTATTCCTGGGTGACAGTAGAACAATATCCAGTATAGGTCATGCCAGTATAGAGTTGATCCCAGAAAATCAGAAGTAGGCTTTGAGAGACCTTGAATGAGTAGCAACAACTGCTTCTGAAGCTCTCAGCCCCACAGATGATGAGGAGGTCAAACAACTGACCAGAAAGAGATTACAGGGGTGGGTCTCTTTGCTGGCACTGGAGATAGGAGTTTTTTGCTTTGTCCATAAACAGATCTAGGTGGTAGTCCTAAGTGGCAGTCCAAGAACAAGGAGGAACACTAGCACACAGAGCTTATGGCCACAATTGAGCAGGGATCCTCGTCACAATTCCAGGGCAGAACAGAGTACTTGTGCTTGCTCACAGACCAGAGTATAGGTTAGGAGAGTAATAAACAGACCTTTTCTTATATCACATCACTTGAAAGAACTGATAACTTACAGGTCCCTAGAACTATCTCAGAAAACAGTTACAAAAAATGCCTGAAATTTGGAACAGTTCACCCTTCACCCTGGAAGTAGAGCTTTACTTTTTACCAAAGAGTTAAAGTTAAAAAAAAAATAGACTGGAAAAATGAGAAAGCAACAGAAAAAACATTCTGACCATAGAAATTTACTGTGGTGACAAGGAAGATTAAAGCACACACTTAGAAAAAGGTAACAAAGTCAAAACTCCTACATCAAAAACTCAGAAAAATATGAGTTGGTCATGGAAAAGCTCAGAAAGTATTTTGAAAATCAAGTAAGACAGACAGAGGAAAAATTGGGAAGAGAAATGAGAATGATGCAAGAAAATCATGAAAAAAAGAGTCAACATCTTTGTAAAAGAGACACAAAAAATACTTAAGAAAATAACACTTTAAAAAACAGACTAAGCCAAATGGTAAAAGAGGTACAAAAAAACCAGTGAGGAGAAGAAAGCTTTGGAAAGCAGAGTTGGCCAAATGGGAAAAAAGGCACAGATATTCACTGAAGAAAAAAAGACAAATTTAGTGAGTAAACCTATGAACTGTGCAAACAGAAATCTGAGAATATGGATTATAATATATCAGAAAATACATGAGTGCATGACCTCTTTAATGTCTAGTGAGATGTTATATCAACTTAACAAAAGAGGAAACCTGGAAATCAAGGACATATTGATATAATTCCTTCCCCTAACTATCTATAACTTCCAATGTTTTTCTTAATCTTTATGTTTCTCTCTCAAAAAATGCCTCAAGTTGTATGTGCTTCTGTCTCAAGAATCTGTCTGCAACTCCTCCCTTTTCACATGTATGTACATTATATTGCCTTAGCATTCTTTTGATTACTTTTATAAATAGAATCTCTCACATACAAATAGCATATGATACACCCCAAACTTAGTTAGAAACCTGAATTATATTTATTTTTATTCTTCTTTGAAGTTTCTAATTCCTATTACCTGTGCCTTTGCATTGTCTGCCCTCTTCTGCAACCCTGGAATACATTTCTTCTCCTAACCATATCCCTTAGAATTCCAAGTTTCCTTTAGTTTCAGTTCAAGTGTCACATTATAATTGAATCTCTTCTATAGTTTCACAAATACTAACACAGAAAGAAAAGTATCATGTATCTATTTTTTGTGTATACCTATATATGTACGTATATACAATATAAACTTTATAAGGAAAAAGGATTTTTCATTTTGAATTTGTATTCTCTATTTCCTATCATATATCGGACACAGAATTAGTGCTTAATAAATACTCACTGATTAATTAAATAATTGATATTTTATGCCTTTCTCATATTCATGCAATTGTTGAGTTTATTGTGAATATTAAATATTGAAAAGAATAGTGAAATTAAAATTATAGACCTTTGATTTGAGATGATGTTGGAGGTCATTAAAAGAGCTTTGGAATTTCTTGAAGGAATTTTTTTGTCCTGTTTAATTATCAGAACAACTCATTGCCCTTTTGCACTCTGTCCCAGATATATGTTGAGGAATAAGCTCCATATATTGTCCATTTAACTATATGCCATAATCTGTTCAATAGAGAGCCTTCATTCAAAAAGCTACTCTCCTCATATTCAATTCTCACACCAACATATAATCTGTTTGCAGTCACTGTCCAAAAAGTGCATACATGTGTTTGTGTGTGTGTTTATATGTGTATGCTTGCATGAGTATGGTAGATTAGTTCTATAGGATGTCTACCTGATAGCGTCTTCTAGTAAGGAAAATAGGCATTTGTCATCTGTATGTTTGTCTTGTGTATAGCAATAAACACAACTTTTTGGAGTGATTGTGACTCCTATTTATAAGCTCTGAAATGTTCAAGGATTTGATAAGATTAGTACAATGTTATCCACAAACAGGAGAATATAGAAGATCTGAGCATATATAGAAAGTCCATCTTGGCATTGTAGTCAGTACTGATTATCTCAATGACATTGGCAAATATCTCAAGCAACCTACATCTCCTAGTTTTGTCAAGATTAGTATTCGTGTTAATTATATGCATGACTATGAGAAGATTAAATCACATTAGAAATTAATCTTTAAATAGGAGAAATGTTAGAAAATGAGAATATGATCTGAGTGAAAAGAAAGTAGACTACCCTCAGCAAGAATGACTGAACCAATCAGTAAGATTACTAGAACCAAAATTTCCCCTGGAACTGGTTTAATCATTAACTATCAGTTACAGTAGAAATAAGTGAGAACAAAGCTCAGCTATGCTATCTAAGTCATCATTGCCATGCCTGATAAGTCACGGTTTCTCCGAAATTTAGAAGGAGATTTCTTATCTTTTGTGATAGTATGGTATGATTTCTTCCAGGATTATACAGTGATGTTTTCTTCCTTTCTGGCTTCTGTATACTAATCTAATGCAACTTGCACTAGTGGAAACAAGAGTTATTTGCATTTTAACAAGGTCTGAAATATTGGGCAACATAAACAAAGCTCCTGGGGAAAATTTCAGCCATTAGAGAGGACATGGTAGGACTTGGGTCTTCCTCTTGCCCACAAGGTTACACTGTGTACAATAAAAATGAAGGGAGAAAGGAAAGAAGGGAGAGAGGAAGGAAGGAAGGGAGGGAGGAAGGAAGGAAAAAGGATTTATTTAATATCTACAATATACTAAGCATGATTTTAAATGTTTTGCATGTATTACCCATTTGATCCTCACAACTCTGGGAGATAGTGCTATTGGCATCTCCATTTTACAGTTGAGGAAACTGAGGCAGACAAGTTAAATGACTTGTCCAGGGACATATAAGTGGTGGAGACTAGATTTAAATTCAGGTCTTCCTGACTCTAAGTTCAGCACTCCATCTACTATGCCATGTAGATGCCTTCAACAAATAGGTGCCCCTATTTTGTCAGTGTGTATAGTTGGCCCTGAAAAGAAAATGGCTTTATAGACAATTGTTGGAGATGATCCATGATCTGTTTTAGGTCCTACCATTGGTGAAACTTGAGTAAGACAGGATTAACTGACTATCCATGGAAAGGTACCTATAGTAAGTGAATGGGAGTGATGCCATGTTTTGATTCTTTCCAAAAAACAAAACAAAACAAAACAAACAATGATCAAGCCCAGAGGGGGAAATTTGTCTGTTCTTGTTTCAGAGGAGGAGGCAACATTAATTGCAGCAACATGAGAAAAGGTAATTTCTTTCCAGAATTCTTAGCTGGGGTGGCTTTAGAATCTAGGACCACTGGTGCCTGGGAACTATTTAAACAGTCTAAAACATCATTAGAGAATCCCAGGTGGCCAAAAATAACTCAATTTATTCTTCATCAAGAATTCCATTCTGATTTCTATCACCAGTTGTATTGTGTTTGAGGGCTTCAGAGTTTTAGTATTTAGCCTGAGTCTATTTGAAGAGAAAATAATAATGTATTTTTACTTTACAAAGAGAATTGGAATTATAGCCTGGGGATTGTTTTGATGAAAAAGGAGAATCAAGTCTATAATAACCATAGAATAGGGAGGGGTAAGGGGATTGAAGACAGGGGTTGTCCCACTGGGTGATTCTTAGGCCTCTGGCAGAAGTTTTCCAGTCCTCCCTCAAACACATCTGCATGGAAGCTCTCATTGTTGTGAGATCCATAATGACGTCTTGGGTCCCATTAGCAGGAAGGTCTTCCTATAGCCCAGAGGAAGAACAAGAAATACTAGATAGTTACGCACGAGCTGTAAGCTCCCTTTAGAATCATTAGCTGCCTTAGCCCAAATTTGTTAATGCTGTTAAGCATTTTAGACTTTCTCTTACTCCAAATTGGATCATGGTGTTCAAAGACCTTTACTGCTTCTACTATAACTCCTCTTTCCATAGCATTTATGGAGCACTGAGATAGGGGGGAGAGAAGTGACTCCTCTATTTTGGGGAGAGGGAACTCCCGTTGTGAAGATTGCTCACTGATGCTGATCTATAGCTGACCTACAACTTAAGGTCTTACAGGGTTGCCTGAGGCATTGAGAGGTTAAATGACTTGCTTTGACTATACCATGAAATAATAATTACTCACATGCCTTTGGTGCTTTAAGTCTTATCAAAAATCACTTTCATCCTACTACTTCTGGGATATGATTTTTCCTCTTTTGCAAGTGGAGAAAGCAAAGTATCAGAGAAATTAAGGACCTTGACCATATTCACACAGATATGCTGGATCAGAAATGTGATTTGAACCCAGACCTTCAGAATTTATGTATAGCAATCTTTTGAGCTCCACCATAATTTGTCTGAGGTCATATTTAAGGTTATATGAGGTTTTCCAATTTTGATAAGAAATAGACCTATTTTTATGTGTTTCAGCTTCCTGATACAATTTGAGGATTATTCAAAGACTAGTGTAACAAATATGTCATTATTTTTCTTTCGTTTTTAAAATTTATTTTTATTCATTTCATTAAATGTTTCCCAATTCCATGTAAAAGTACTTTTAACAATCATTAAAAAATGAGTTCTAAATTCTCTCCTTTCTTCTTGCACTTCCCCCATCCCTGAAAAGGTAAGCACTTTAATTTTGATTAAGCATATAAGAGCATCCAAAACATATTCCATATTAGCCATCTTGCAAAAGGAAACACGTAAAAGTATAGCAATAAAAAAGGTTTAAAAATGTTACAATCTGCATTCAGAGTTCATCAGTTCTCTCTCTGAAGGTAGATAGTATTTTTCATCTTGAGTCCTTTGGAATTGTCTTGATCAGAGTAGCTAAATCTTTCACAGTTGATCATCCTTATAATATGGCTTTTACTGTGTGTACAATATTCTCCTGATTCTCCTCACTTTGTTCTGCATGAGGTCATGTAAGTTTCCCCAGGTTTTTCTGAAACTATCCAGCTCATCATTTCTTATAGCACAATAGTATTCCATCATAATCATATACTACAACTTGTTTAACCTTTCCCCACTTGATGGGCATCCCTTCAATTTCTAATTCCTTGCCACAGCAAAAAAAAAGAACTTCTATAAATATTTTTTATACAAATAGGTCCTTTTCCCTTTTCTTTTATCTCCAGTAATATTTATGGGTGTAAAACCACGCACAATTTTATAGTCCTTTGGATGTAATTCCAAATTGTTTTCTAAAATGGATGTGCTAGTTCACAACTCCATCAATCGTACATTTGTTGTTCAGTCATTCAGGTCTATCCAACCTTTCATGACTCCATGAACAAGTACCAAGTCCTTCTATCCTCTACTATCTCTCAAAGTCTGTCTGATGGAATCCTAACAAAGCTGCCCCCAGTCCCAAAATTCTGACTTCCCTACATTCCTTACTGAACAGCCTCCCTACTTCACCTACCTAGCCACTCACCCTTCCTCCTCACTCAATATCATAACTCCTTCATATATGCCTCATGGATCAGTGAAACAACAGGTGTGTCCATGAACTCATATTTATCACAGAAACATCAGGCATGTCCATGTGATGGGATCCCAGCCACTGCCTCTAGCTTGCCAATGCCCCCAGAAACGTCCCCCATATTTCCTGCAGAAACAGAAGGTGTGTCCCAACACTCAAACAACTACATCCATCTAGTCTCAGACAGGAACAATAATACTCAGTCAATCAAAAAGCAGCATCTCTAGAATGCCCAGGTGGGATGTAGACCTCAAAACAATACAAGGCACCTATAGAGTAATAGTAAAGAACTGACCTAGAGTGAAATTATGGTGTAAAGAGGATTACTATAACATCATTATCATACATCATACACCCCTAATGAGTTTTTCTGTATGCATTTTGGGTAATCATATGCACAGTTCCACTGTGGCTAGGACTCCTTCCCTATTACCTAATCCCTCAACAAACCCCTTCTATCTTTTTTAATATTCATAATTTCTGTTAAATAATTGCATCTTTACACTATAAAAATCCATCTTGCTTTCTCTGAAGTTGCTGGTTCCTCTTGGAACTTAGCCTGCTCCATAAGAAGGATTATCCTCAATAAATGCTTATACTTGTATTAGAGGTGGTCTGACTCTGAATTCTTTGAGATGGTTCCACCACAGCACATCATGAAATCACAACAATTTTTGACATCCCTGGCTGGGCAGCAGCAATTTTTGGTGTCTTTGGGTGGGTGGAGCCTAAAGTCCAACAGGTCCAAGTTTATGTTCATTGTTTCCATATTATTTATTCATTTCATACTCTGCCACCTTTTTTTTTGTTTGTTTGTTTTTACCTTCAGTCTTTATCAACAGAAACTTTTAAAGTGAGTAACATGTTCTCATTATGTAGACAAAGTATTTAAGCCTCAGTTTCAGTATTTGATTTCCCAACAAATAGTCTGAATTAATTTCTTTCCATATTCACTTTTTGATCTTCTTGTTATCCAAGGATCTCTCAAAAATCTCCTCCAGCACTACAATTTGAAAGTGTCAATTCTGTGCTGTTAGGCTTTCCTTTATAGTCCAACTGTCACAGTCATGCGTTGCTATTGGAAAAAGCCATAGCTTTGAATATATGGACTTTTATTTATTTATTTATTTTGCTGATTTTTATTGCTGATCTTTCTGCTCGTTTAGTATCCTGCCCAGATTTGCCAAAGCTTTCCTCCCAAAGAGCAAGCATCTTTTAATTTTAGGGTCATAGCTGCCATCTGCAGTGATCTTGAAGCCAAAGAATATAAAATCTGATACTGCTTCCATTTCTTCTCCCTCTGTGTGCCAAGAAATGATGGGATCAATTGCTAAGCTCTTAGTTTTTTATGTTAAACTTAAAGCCAGCTGTTGTATTCTCCTCTTTCATCCTCATCAAAAGGCTCCTTAATTTCTATTCATTTTCTGCCATTAGTTTGGTACCACCTGCATCTCAGAAATTATTGATATTTTTCCTGGAAGTCTTAATTACAATTTTTGATTCATTCACTCAGGCATTTCACATGTAAGTTAAATAAATAAGATGACAATATATAGCCTTCTTGTACTCTTTTTCCAATCTTAAATCAATCGTTTCATGTTTACTTCTAACTGTTGTTTCTTAATCTTCATACACGTTCCTTGGGAGAAAAATAGGATTATCTAGTATTCCTACATCTTTAAGAACTTTCTATATTTTGATATAATTCACACAGTCAGAGGCTTTATTGTAGTCAGTAAAGAATTAGTTGATTTTTTTCCCTGGAACTCCCTTTCTCCACAATTCAGCAAATGTTGGCAATTTGGTCTCTAGTTCTTCTGCCTCTTTGAAATATAGTCTATTGTTCTGGTAATTCTCAGTCTATGTATTACTACTGTATAGCTTGCAGAACCTTAAATATAACCTTGCTGGTGTGTTAAATGAGTGCCATGTTGAGTAATTTGAACATTCTGTGGCATTGCCATTTTTTATGGTTAAGAGGTAAACTGATCTTTTCCAGTCTAATGGTCACTGTTGTGGTTTCCAAATTTGATGACATATTGAGAGAAATACTTAAACAGCAGCATTTTCTAGGATTTTGAACTGCTCTGCTGTGATTGCATCATGTCCACTAGTCTCATTCTTAGCAGTCCTTCCTAAGGCTCATTTGATTTAATTCTCTAAGATGTCTCACTCTGGATTTGTATCTGGAAACTTTGCTGAAGTTTTTAGTTGTTTCAACTAGTTTTTAAGTTGAAGCCCTGGGATTCTCTAGCTTTTACCATCATATTATCTATAAAGAATCATAGTTTTTTTCCTCATTCCCTATTGTAATTCCTGCAATTTCTTTTCCTTGTCTTATTGCTGCATGTATCATTTCTAGTACAATATTGAATATAATAGACATCCTTACTTCACTCCTGATCTTATTGGGAAGGCTTCAAGTTCATCCTGTTTACAAATAATGCATGCTGATGGTTTTAGATAGATGCTACTTATCAATCTAAGAAAAGATTCCAGTGATTCCTATGCTTTCTAATGTTTTTAATAGAAATGAATCTTGCATTTTTGAAAGACTTTTTTCTGCATTTATTAATATAATCATACAATTTTTATTGACAAGTACATCATTCATCATATTCCCATGGTAGCTAAAATCTCCATAGTTATTTCTTTGGAATGTTAGAGGACTCCTATTTAAGTTGCTAAAATGGAACCAGGATTTGTGGCATCTTATTAAATTCATTGTAAAATTTCTCTACTTCTTTCCCTTCTGAAATAGATCTTTCAGTCTAGGATTTTACTTTCATTTGTTCATTCATTTATTTATTTATTCATTCTTTAATTTAGTTAGGTAGGTAGTTTTGATAACTAATTTTTTAAAGATCTCAAGTATCTGATATAATTATGTTTCTATTTACCTTTGGGCTCATACCAGCTTTACCAATTCCTTTTTTGAATATTTAAACACAACTTTTGAGCCAACTTACCATTTAACTTTAAATTCTCCTTTCATTTATGGCATTAATGCTAATGTAAAATTGACTTAGTTCTTGGGTAGTCTGTGTATCTATCTTCATATTTTGGGAGCAGATCAGTGATTATATAGAATACTCATCGATTGAATTCATACCAATGGGAAACCTTGATTTAAGTAGTGTAGGGAGAGTGAGAATGAAGGTACTTTACTTCAGAAGATCAGGAGATCCAATAGAAACTTTGCTAAATGGATACACTGAGGAGAAAGACCCCCAGCAATTTATAGGAGAAGTTTAACAAATGAACTCAGTAGGAGATATTAGGCAAATCACTAAACTTTGAGTCAGAAATCTGCTGGGATCAGCTCCTGTGTTAGATCCTTACTAGCTGTGCCATCACCAAGTCACTTTGCCATTCAGAGCTTCAGTTGCCTTGTCTGTTAAATAGGGATAAAAATACCTGCTCTTTCTAACTTAAAGTTTTGTTATGAAGAAAACATTTTTCATGTCTGAGCACTTTGGATAACATGAATTATTATTTAAATTATATAAGTCTCTTTCTCATTTAGTCCCATGTATTGCAAGCTAATCACTGTCTCCATTACAATTCCCACATAATATTCCCATTAATAGGTAGTCATCACAACGAGTTTTGGTTGATCATTTTTTTATGTCAAAGGTACTTTAAAAGAAAAAAAGAACAAATGACTAGTTAAAAACAGGTTTAAATTGAATGGTAACTTTGGAGCAAATGCTTACCAACTCTGATTGGAAGTACAGACAAAAGGTGAAGGGAAAATTGAAACACATCACTTTGTGTTATTCCGTCTCTATGGAGATTTGAGCATATAGAAGCAAATTGACTCTTCAGGACATTGTTTGGATAACCAATTTTTAATAATCATTCAGACTTTACATACTCAGATTCCCTGGAATGTTTACATCCTTTTTTTTTCTCCATCAACATTGACCTCTCTTTCCAAAATCAAAAGTCCCTAGTTAACTGCTCTATTACTCAGACCTTCCCCTAGAGCCCTCCCTGGTCCTTATCTTCTGGATTGCAATCCAAGTCCAAGAAGTTCTATATATTCTATACTTTTCATATATTTCTCTGTCCTTGAAGAACTTAATTTATACTTAATTTATATAGAAATGGTTAATAGTGTGAACAAAGTCACAGAAATGAGAAAGTATGGGTTGTGGACATGAAATAGAGAGGGGTTCCCAACTCTCCTGCAGTATAGACTGTGTAATCAACAGCAGTAAGAAATAAATTTGGAAAAGTAAAATGTTATTCACATTATGCAATACCTTGAATATCATACAAAGGAGTTTGAATTTGGCTTGGTATCCAATAAGGAGCACCAGAAGATTTTGGAGCAGAAAATTAATATGACCGAATCTCTCCTTCTTCTATTCTTCATGTCTCCATTATTGCAGCTGTTCTATCCTCTCTATTCCCTCCACCCCCACACAAGATTCCAAATTTAGATGTGATTATCATTTCTGGACATGCTGCACCTAGGAGTAGAGGTTGTAGTAAAAGATATATTACTAGCACAGTGTCTGGCATATTAACCCACAAAATCATTCTGAATCATCTACTTGCCCCCAAAGCATAACAATGCTACTTTTCTATTGGATATTCAGAGACAAGAGACCCCAGCAGTTTACATTTTTGCTCTCCCTCATGAAAATCTAAGCTATTTTGAGTATAGGGATGATATTTGTACTTCTTTATATCCCACAGAGAACCTTTATTCAGCATTCACTAGATATTTAAATCAAAGTCACAGAAAAAAAGAAGGGGAGGGCAGAAGATAAAGTACAGGGAGGGCTAGGTGTGAAATCTAGTTTCTTGAGAGTACTAAATTTAAGATGTTAAAATAGAGCCAGAAGGTGGAGAAGGGTATTCAGTTCAGGAAGAACTATTTGGAAATCAAGAGGTGCATTATCAGAAGATTCAGTAAAACGACTCCTTCCATCTTGTTATTTAATTTTAGCTTCTTGTGCTCCCAGTCTATACTGCCTGCCCTAGTTTTATCTTTATATTAAGCTTAGTGGGATCTCAGACTGGCAGTCAAGATGGCAGAGTGAAAGCAGGGATCTACCTGAGCTTTCTCACAGATCCCTTCAGATACCTCTAAGGGGTGGATCTGAACTGTTTTTGGAATGGCAGAATCCACAAAGAGACAGAGTATGACAGATTTCCAGCCCAACACAATCTGACAGGTTGACAAGAAGGATCTGTTGCACAGGATTGAGAGAAGAGTGCAGAGTACATGGGTTGTACCAGAATAGACTTGGTCATAGCAGAGTCAAAGCAGACCTGAGCAGACTGAATCACTGGTGGCAGTGACAATTCCCAGACCTCTCACCACAGGATGGAGGTCTTTTGGAACTGGGTAAGAGAGAGGTGCAATCCTGCACAGGGCCTGAGGCAGGGGCAGCAGCCTGAAGCTATCAGCCCACAAACTAAATATTTGAAAGTCATCTGTTTAAGCTTCTAGGAACCAAGATGGCAGTGGAAACCATAAGTCACTCTCACCCTCCATTTTTGACCTTGAAAAACCCAGATAATATTGCCCCAGGAAAAATCCTGTAATGTTGGAGTCAGTAGAAAGAGCATGGCAGTCTTTCAGCTCAGGAGGTTAGGAAGATTAATGGCAAAGATTCCTCTTGCTATGGCTGAAGGGAATCAGTACAGGATAATAGGTGTCCTAGCAAGCCCCATCTCAGTGGATCAGTGGAAAATCCTCAGCCCCAGGATATTAGAGCCAGAAACCCCAATGCCAGGACTCCAGGCATGCCTTTGCACAGCCAAGGAAAATGGCAGACATCAGTGGCTGAGCCTACCTGTGCTCTAGCACAGCCTTAGGGAAGGAGACTTCCATGAGTCAGACCACCCCTCCCCCACACCTCACACTGTGAGCTTCAGTGTAACCCAAGGGAAATGGAGAAGGACTGTGCCCAGCCCCATACCAACCAGCTCCAATTCAGCACCAGGTAAATAAGTTACAGTACTATATAGCTTCCAACTGCTAGAACCAGAAGCCACAGCAAACAAAACCAGAATTCAAGACCTTAACATGGGACAGAGTCCCTTGTGCCCCAGAAGCAGAGATCCACTGTGACAGTCAGCTAAAAGGCAATCACAATTGACAAGAAACAAATTAGAAAAAGCAAAGACCATAAATTTTTACTGTGGGGACAGAAAAGATCAAAATATGAATTCAGAAGAGGATAGCATTGATATAATACCCACTTCTGAAACCTCAAAAGGGACTATAAACTGATCTCAAGCCTAAAATCATTCTTTAAAGAGCTTAAGAAGGATTTTAAAAGTCAAATTAGACAGGCAGAAGAAAAGTTGATGAATTCTTTTAAAAATACAACTGATAAATTGGGGAAAAAAATCATCGAGGACAACTCCTAAAAAATTACAATTGAATGAGGAGGTACAAAAACCAACTGGAGAAAATAGCTCCTTAAAATTAAAATTGGACAAATGGAAAAGGAAGTTAAAAAACTCTAACCAAAGAAAACAATTCATTAAAAATTAGAATTGGGCAAGTAGAAGCTAATGATTTTTTGAGGCATCAAGAATTAATTAAAACAAAATCTAAATAATGAAAAAACAGAAGAACACGTAAAATACCTCATTGGAAAAACAACTGAACTGAAAAATAGATCCAGAAGAGTTAATCTAAGAATTATTGGTCTACCTGAAAATCATGATAAAAAAGATCTTGAATGGTATCCTCCAAGAAATCATCCATGAAAACTGCCCTGAGGTCCTAGAACCAGAGGATCATTAAAAGAATCCACTGATCACCTCCTGAAAGAGATTCCAAATTGAAAACTCCAAGGAATATTGTAGCCAAATTACAGAATTATCAGGTCAGGGAGAAAACAGGCAGAAAGAAACAATTAAAATATTGTGGAACTACCAGCAGCATCATAAAGGACCTTGAAGGTTCTATGTTAAAAGAATGGAGAGATTAGAATATGATATTCTGTAAGGCAAAGGAACTTGGACTACAACCAGGGATCAACTACCCAGCAAAACTGAGCATGATCTTTTAGGCAAGGAGATGGACATTCTATGAAATAAGGGACTTCCAGACCTTTCTGAAGAAAATATCAGAGCTCAATAGAAAATTTGATCTTCAAATACTAGACTCAAGAGAGTCATAAAAAGATAAACAGGAGAATGAAAAATATATTATTCAAGAAGGGCAAACTGTTTGCATCCCTACATGGGAGGGCAATACTTATAAATCATATTTTTATTATGACATTTAAAATGGATATACATAGACAGAAGATGTGGGCATAAATTAATTGATGTGATGATAAAACACCTAATTAAGGGGTACAAAGGAACTATAATGGGAGAAGAGGAAAGGAGAAAGCAGAAAAGAGTAAATTACATCCCATGAAGAGGTACAAAAATGCAATATAGTAGAAGAAAAGAAGGGAGGGAGATGAGAATTGTTGGAAATTTACTATTATTGGATTTGATTCAAGGAGGGTGTAACATCCTCAGTTAAGTCTAGAAATCTAACTTACCCAACAGGCAGTAGAAGGGAAAAGGGGAAAGGAAAGGGAAGGGCTAGTTAGAGGGGAGGGAAGATTGAGAGAAGAGGTGGTCGAAAGCTTAGTGATAGTGAAACTTTTTGGACTTGTATACATATCAGACAGTCAGTTAATATGAATTTATTAAATTCCAACTAAAGCCAGACATTGTACTAAATGCTTGAAATACAAAGCAATGCAAAACAAAGCCCTTTCCTCAAGGAGCTTCAAATCTAATATACAGCTTACATACATTAAGAACTCTTTCATGGAATTTAATTCAATTAAATAAATATTTATGTCCTGTTTACTATATGGAGAGCATTTTGATATGGGCTGGAGGACATTCAAAGGTATGACTTTTCTCTCTTTGATTTTATAATCCAAGTGAGAATAATGAAACCCATATAAATATTTCAAAGACACAACAAGTTGTGAGTTTTTCATTTAGTAGGTACATACAAAGTCCAACGTGAGGTCCAAATAAGGAGAGATCATTTTTAACTAGCAAGGGCATTGAGGAAGGCTTCATGAAGAAGGAAAAAGTAGAGCTGGATTATAAGAGATAGCATTACAATAGATAGAGATGATAGAGTGAGCAAATTTTTTTCCTCCAGCATGTCTAGGTGGTGCAGTGGATAGTAACTGGGGTTTGGATTCAGAAAGACTCATTCTCTTGAATTCAAATCTGGCCTCAGATACTTACTATCTGTGTGATCTTGTGCAAGTCTCTTAACCCTGTTTGCTTCAGTTCCCTTGTCTGTAAATTAAGCTGGAGGAGGAAATGGTATCTTTGCCAAGAAAATCCCAAATGGGATCACAAAGAGTGGGATATAGCTGACAAAAGTGAATAACAAAACCAGACATGTATGGCAGAATGGTGAGTAAACTAATTTGACTGAGACATTAAATATGTAGGGGTCAAATGCAAAGTAAATAGAACATGAGAGAACAAAGATGTTCATATTGAGTACCTCTCTTTTGCTCTTATGTCATTCATGGAGCTGGAAGTGAGGAAGTTTGAATGAGACCATCTACATTCTCTAGAACTCACAAAGTTATCATAGATGATTCTTGTGCTAGTAAGGTCTCAGGATACCACAACATTAACCATCCTTTGTTTTTATTGAAATCTCTAAACCCTTGGGTATAAAGGAAAGGGATTCATCCATAAAAGACATATTATAGTTGGGATAAAATCACAATATTTAGATCTGTCTGATGCATGAACATGGCAGGGACTGAGGCAGGTGGAAAGGAGAGCAATTATACTCACTTACAAACCTTCTCAACAGCCAGAGGATTCATAGATTCTTTTATATATATATATATATATATGTATATATAGATATATACATATATATATATATCTGTATATACATACGATAAGCTACAAAAAGAAGTTGTACACCCTATCGACTCCCTGAAAAAGCACAATGCCAAATCTTGAGATGAGACTGACAGAATCGGTGCATATACTATCTTCAGAATTAATCAAACATAACAGTTTCTTTGTTACACACAGTTATCTGCAGTCCTTACAGAAACTCTGAGAGCAATTGGCTGCAAAGCAACAGCAAGTCTACTAAAATAACTAAAAATATTCTATGTTTCTGGTAAAAGAGAATGGAAGCCATCTTTTTTGCTACCAAAGAGCTAGGAGGCTGGCTAACACTTCTAGGTTCATGGCCAATATTTGGAGATGACCCTCAGGTCTCTCGTTATGCTGCTATTTTGGTCATAGTTGGTATTTATACAAACAACAGCTGGCCCTTCCTTGTTCATTATTTGTAATTAGTCTAGAAATGGCAGGGAGTCAAGTCTCACATTATATAGGAAGTCATAGACTCTTCTCCAATATTTGAGGTTTCTTTTGCAAAGAGTTTTTTTCTCTTGGCTGCTCCTAGTGTATAATATACCCCCTCCTAGTGTATAATATACCCAATATACATTGATGAGTAATTGATGTTACTCATCAATGAAGTAAAATTTATTTAGCTCCTACTATGTGACAGATACATAGGGGGTATAGAAAGAGGCAGATGATAGTACCTGCCCTTACTAAACTTTCAATCTAATGGAGAAGACAATATGCAAAAAAATCTACCCATATATGAAACAACTTATAAATTGTCCTCCTTTGATCTTTGGGATGGTTTGTACATGACTTCTAGGTTCCCTTTTGCAATCTTATTTCTTGCTAAAGCTTACTATACTGAGTAAAATGGGATGGGGGAGGTGGTGGTGGTCAGGAGGCCAGAACAAAAAGTGACTTTAACATAAGAGGCAGAGCACTAGAATTAAGAGACTTTAGGGAAGATTTCCAGTAAAAGAGGAGATTTTGGTAGGAACTTAAAGGAAGCTAGGCAAGTCAGTAGAGGGAGTAGAAAAGGGAGAGCATTCCCACCCTAATACAGCTAGAGAAAATAGCTAGACTCACAAAAGATAGTATATTATTGACAGAATCAGGTGAAACATCTAGTTTTGCTCATTACAAGTTCTCATGTATTCTTAATGAAATTTTCTATCCTCCCCCATCATCTTGGTAATTGCTGAATCAGAGGTCTTGAGATCCCGAAATTGAGGTAATGGCTCGGTTTAGGGTTTTAAGCCAAGGTGATTAGAAAACTAGCTTTTCGGGGAGGAGCCAAGATGGCAGAGTAGAAAGATTCACATATGCTAGCTCTGAACCCACAGCCCATAAATTCCCTATAAGGAGGAGCTCCCAAAAAATTATGGAGCAGTGGAAGCCACACAGCAATGGAGTGGAGGAGATTTCTGTTCTAGAGAGTCCTGAAAAACTGATCCCAAAGGTCCATTGCACACCGGACAGGAGTGGAGCCCGGCTCTGTCTTGGCCACACGGCACCGAGAGGAGCAGATCTGAGCAGGCTTCAGGGACAGAATCTCTGGTGGACATGAAGATCCCTCTACACAAAGGTGCACAGGTCAGTGAGAGAGACTTCTGGGCTGGCTGAGAGGGGAGTGGGGTGTCTCCATGACCTGGGACCCTGGGGAGGCAGTGGCAGGGGTGGCAGGTGGCCAGAGGCTCCCAGAGCAGGCAGGAGTTCAGTAGGAGCTCCATTACTGAAGATCTCCACATAAACCCCCTGAGGGAACTGAGTCTGGGAGGCGGCCCTGTCCCCACCTGAGCACGAGAACTTAAGCTCACATTGAATAGCAGCCATGCCTGCAGCTGAAAGCCTTGAGGCTGGGGAGCAGCATTTGAATCTCAGACCCCAAGCACTAACTGGGCAGACCTAGGCAGGGGTGGAGAGGACTCTTAGAAGTCAAGTAACTGGCTGGGAAAATGCCCAGAAAAGGGAAAAAAAAATAAGACCATAAAAGGTTACTTTCTTGGGGACCAGATGATAGCACCATTCTTCTCTGATGAAGAAGATCAATATTTACCATCAGGTAAAGACATAGGGGTCAAGGCCTCTGTATCCCAAACATCTGAAATAGATATCCAATGGGCTCAGGTCATGGAAGAGCTCAAAAAAGATTTTGAAAATCAAGTTGGACAGGTGGAGGAAAAACTGGGAAGAGATATGACAGAGATGCAAGAAAAGCATGAAAAACGGGTCAATACCTTGATAAAGGAGACCCAAAAAATGCTGAAGAAAATAACACCTTGAAAAATAGGCTAGCTCAATTGCAAAGGAGGTTCAAAAAGCCAATGAGGAGAAGAATGCTTTCAAAAGCATAATTAG